>CM053783.1:119527252-120727252 GCA_028749045.1 Cupressus sempervirens
AAATTATGTTTACATTTTGAAATCATTGTTGCATTTTAATAAGACAGTGTAGTTTCTCTAGTCATCAAGTTATAGGAATGTTATTTGTAGAGTAGCCATTTTTTTGTAATTGGGCAGTAGTTTTGTCTTAACAGGATGGTGTTGGGATGAAAATTGAATAAAATCTGTATGCTGATTATAATATAATTGTAATTCGGAATTTAGAATTAAGGTAAAACAATAGTTTGGCATTATTGATTAAGAAATGTTTATATGAGGACATTGGGAACAATCGAGCTGTAGTTTGATTAATATTGTAGAAAACTATTTATGTTGGTTAAATTGATGATTGTAGTCAGCAGGGTATTGTATTGAATATTATTGTAATCTAGAATGGAATGGGATAGAGATATTTTCTTTGTGAAACACATATGTATGAACATTGCAATTATTTTCTTATATGCTATTATGTTCAGTATTAAATCATTATTGTAATCAAAGATAGATTTATGATATTAGTTTAATGAAAGTCGATAAAATAGAAATATCATATTTACTGTTATTCTATTATCTTAGTCATTTGTAAAAGATGAATCTAGTTTATTATGACAGCAGGGTACAATTGTGTAATATTAAGATTTGGTAAATGTCATTAATGTGATATGTTTAGATAAATTATATTTATGGGATCTTAATGCTATAGTTTGGTTCCTATTGTTATAGTAACCTAGATTACTTTTGCAATTGACAGAATAAGATGTGGTTCAAATAGTTTAAAGGATGTAGTATCATGTTGATTACTGATTTATATTTGTTGCATGAATGTTCTTTTGTAAATCTGTTTGATGTGTATTTTAAGAATAGCTGTGATGAACATTTATTGAGGTGGCTGAATTTGGTTTATCCTATTCAATTAATTAATTTAGTGATAACTATGAAATCTATTGGCCGAGTTAATTACATATAAAAGATAATTGGCCTTACCTATGACTTAAACCTATATGGTTAAGTATAGAGAACGAGGCATAACTCTATTCTATCATTGACAAGTAAAATAGAGTTTACTATTATGTGTGAGTCTATGAGCATACCATACATGGATGCAAAATCTTAGTGCCATAACGATGACACCTCAGTATATATATGGTTCATTTGTGGTTTATTCTTAGTGCGAGTTTAACTTTGCATTGTTAAGTAAATGTCTACTTCTTGCATATTAATTTTGAAACTGCACTATGTTAAGTGAATCAGATATCTGCATTATGATTATGTATATGCTTAATCTAACATGTACACAGGTGGATTATGCTTTTCAACTCAGTGTATAATGAGCCCCCTTTTTTTTGTGTGTTTTTGCATTCTGTGTGGTTTTCAGGTGCTTCAAGATTTCTAGTAGCTAAGGATGTTATTGAAGTTCATCTTGAACTAGTATTCAATTACTAGTAGGGTCTGAATGTTGGACATAGCTATCCTAGAATGATATTGTACTTCTTTATTGTATTGAACTCATTATGTATTGGAATCTTTATGAAATCATATTTGGATGATGTCTATTTGTATTATGAGGTTTGTAGATTAAGAGTAATTATTCTTTGTACTTGTACTTGTATTAAGTGGTATTAAAATAAAAAATTTATTGCATTCTTTGTTCTTGTTCTTTGATTCTTTTGTATGGGTTTATTTTTTGTAGTGTTACAGCATATCTCATTTTATTAAATTAAATATCTCAACAAAATCTATCTTCAGTTCAAAAAGGGAACTTTTCACTTCACTATTGATAAAAAATAAGTTAAATCAGGTAACTCCTTTTTGGGCTCAAATTAAATTAGTTAACTCCTTATTTTACTCAAATTAAATCTGTTAACTTTCTTTAATTTGGGAATTTCCCTTTATGACTAAACTTCAACTTCAATCTTGACCGTTGATTGAATTTGATCTCAACCGTTAATGGATTTCATTAAAGTCTATTTAAGAGACCCTCATCTCTTCATTTTAGGAGAGGATGAATTTGGAGAATTTGCAGCGAATCGCTGCTAGAATTCATACTCACATTTGCTCATATTTTTACATACATTTAATAAATACGCCTATCTTGATTAATTAAATGTACTTATTTAATTAAATGAGAAAGGTATTTCTAATTAATTAAATGAAATTATTTAATTAAATGGAGTACTTACTTCTAATTAATTAAACAAAGTTATTTAATTAAATAGGAAGCCATTCCTTATTAATTAAATGAAGTTATTTAATTAAATAAAAAAAGTGTCTCTAATTAATTAAAAAATTATTTAATTAAATAGAAAAATTAATTATGAGAGCATATCTCATTTTATTAAAATAAATATCTGAACAAAACCTCTCTTAAGTTCAAACAGAGAAATTTTCAGCTCACTATTGATAAAAAAATGAGTTAAATAAGTTAACTCCTTTTTCTACTCAAATTAAATCAGTTAACTCCTTATTTTACTCAAATTAAATCTGTTAACTCCCTTTAATTTGGGAATCTCCCTTTATGACTGAACTTCAACTTTAATCCTGACCGTTGATTGAATTTGATCTCAACCGTTGATGGATTCTAGGAAAGTCTATTTAAGAGACCATCATCTCTTCATTTTAGGAGAGGATGAATTTGAAGAATTTGCATCGAATCGCTGCTGGAATTCATACTCACATTTGCTTATATTTTTACATACATTTAATAAATATGCCTATCTTGATTAATTAAATGTAAATTTTATTTAATTAAATGGGAAAGGTATTTCTAATTAATTAAATGAAATTATTGTTTTACGTGTATTGTCCATGCTTTTGAATTTTGGAGTCAATTAGATGTTGACCAATCTAGGATGTACACCAGAGGTTTTGTGAGATTTCTTTGATACCATTTATATGGTTGGATGTCATGATGTGTTTTTTGATTCAAATTGATATTATATTTATGAGATTTACTTTGTGGAACAATTATGTGTACTTGGGTTTGCCATCTTATTTTTGGGTTGCCCGTTAAGAAATCGAGTTTGATCTTTATGGGTGTTGTGGTATTGGACACAACTGTGGATTTTTGTGCTTAGGAGAGGTTGTCTAGGTATGTGACTTGAGAGTGGCTTGCATAGGGGTCTGGGACCCAAAGAGGTCAGTACTAGGGTAACCTAATGCAAGTTATGTAATAAGTGATAATCTAGTAATTAAAATTTATGGGGGAAAACACATTAAAAAGATAAGTTAGAGATTTTTTATTCTCCCATGCCTTGAGTGCTTGTATAGACTAAGAATGGGAATGAGATGAGTGCCTCATCTTCTTGAGAGGGCTTTCTAGTTTCCATATGTGTGATGTTGAGGGTCCGGGGTTCAGAGTAACCAGTCTAGGGTAACTCAACACTTGAGGGTCCGAGGTCTATTAAGAGATCAGTCCAGGGTAACTCAAGTAGCCATGTGATGACACTCCCTTGTATGTAGCCTAAGTCTCCTCTATAGATTTTGTGTACCTCTGGTGGTGTACTTATTGTTGGTGGTGTATCTATTGTCGGATGTGTTTATTATGGTTATTTACTTTCATTGATGATGATTGGTGATTCATGGATGTTATACTTTTGACATGTGGCTTTTGACTTGAGGTGATTATCTTTCATTGACTTTATCTTATGATCTTGGTATTTGGTTTATACTTGGTTTGTGTATGATGTTTGGGTATGTGGAGTTGGTATTGGATTGAGCGTTCTTACTTTTGGATTATTTTATCTTCTTGAGTAGTATGTGTTACCTTTGAGGTAGTTTTGGATATTAGGGGTACCTTTCTTAGGAATGTTTTATGTTTGATAGCTGTATGTGGATCATTCATTATCTTCCTTGCACGATGGGAGTGGAAGCCTGACTAGGTAACCACGTGGTCAGGAGGTAGTGTCTTCTTACCATTTGGGTTCCCCTTCACATTGCTAGCTGTTGGATGTTCGTTGCAGAAGATGTACCTTTATTATTCTTATTTCTTATCTTAGAGACTTCTTTTCAGATGATGTATATACGTTATCATGTATCATGATGTATTGTATCTATTCTCACATACCCTATGACATGTGCAGTGGATGTTATTTATTGGATATACTTTCATTGTATTAGTTATACTTATGCTTTGCTTATGCGATTATGTATCTATTATTTCTTTATGATCTTGAGACATTGTGCTTGGAACTTAAACTAATTAATTTAAAATTATTAAATGTGACTCAACATAAAGGAACTCTTGAGGAATTGAAACTATATCTATAATTGATTATGTGTATTTGATGTGTATGTGCATGTTGCGTCTGCATTAATGTTATCTTGATGTTGTTTAAACTTCAAAAAAAAAAAAATAGTTCAGTAAACATTGTAACATGTTAGGTTTATTTCTCTTGGGTTCCCAAGCAGGGCGTTACATATGGTATTAGAGCCTGAGTTTCAACATTGGGAACTCTGTGCATTATGTGTGTCATCACTTGAGCAATTAGTAAACTTGCAACTTGTTTAAACAACAAACTTATATTGAATTCAAACTTGAAACCAAACTGTTGAACAACAAACTTTGAAATGATACAAATTCTAAACATGGAACTAGAAAACTTGTAAAACTTTTTGGATTATTGCTTTATGTTAGTAAGTTATGACCTTATGGTTATGTTGGATTCTTAGATGTCGTTGTTGTGTTTGGGTGTTGAAGGAGAGATGACTTCTGGTTCTAGATCCATTGCTAGGGGTTGTAGCTCAGAATGTGGTAGAAGTCGTGGGAGAGTTAGTCATCGTTTTCCTTCCTTGGTCCATTTAGGGGACCCTATTTAGGAAGAGGCTAGAGAGGATGCTAGTGTTAAGCAAGATGCTGAGACAGAAGGACCAGTCACTAGAGACTTGGTCAAGGAGATCCTAGCATGCCTACCATTGCAGGATAGAGCTCATCATTCAGAGTATGGAGATAGAGATAGGTCCATGAGTCCTAGAGGGAGGAACCTAGAGAGCATAAGGCAGTCTAGCCAGTCCATCCAGATGAAGGACCTATTACGGGTCAAGATCAAACCTTTTAATGGAGAAGGTACTGGATATGATCCTGAGAATTGGTTTATTGCTCTAGATAGATGTTTTTCCATGCAAGACTTTGACTCCAATGTCAAAGCAAGATATGCCATCACCCACTTAGAGCTCTTCGCAGCAAATTGGTGGAATATAGAGGAGAAGAAACTTGGGATAAATATGCAGACTGTCACATGGGAGTTGTTCCTCGAACACTTCCATGAGCGATTTCTATCAGAGCAGTGGCAACTTTAGAGGGCAGATGAGTTTCATGACTTGAGATAGGGTACCAAGACCGTGGTGGAGTATGAGCGTAAGTTCTTTGAGCTTATGTCTTATGCAGGAGTTAGTGATAGTTCACCATTGATGGTCCAACATTTCATTAGAGGACTTAATGCTAACATCATTGGGGGTGTTAAGGTTTTCCAACCTAAAACCCTTAAGGATTCTATATTGTGAGCTACTTTGGTTGAGATGAGTGTGACTTTGGGCCAAGGTGGCCTACCAGGTGTCCAGGCTAGAGGGGCACTTTATTTAGGAGCATTGAGGGATAACCAGTCTCAGGGGGCTGGAAGTTCTAGAAATTCTCCTAACTTCTCTAAAGGTAATCAGGAGAAGCCAGGAAGAAAGTTCTTTCATGGTAACAGTGGTGGTTCATAGTCAGGGAACTATCACAACTGGAAGCGTAGTATGCGCAACAAGTTGGATCGAGTTCCTTGGGCTCTCAGTGAGGATGCTAGTGTTGGTAGTTTTGATCAGTCGCGTGCACCTAGAGCTCAGGGAGGCTTTAGTGGAGATTTCTACTTTTGTGGACAATATGGTCATAGAGTGACCAATTGCCTTGATCATGGACCTTAGTTTTGTGTTGATTCATGTTTCTTTGTAATGGGCTTCCAGGAGTAAGCCTAATTCTAGGGGGGGTGGATGTAGTACCTGCCCCTAGATCGCATTTCTATTATCATTGTCAAATTCTTTTAGGTTGATTATATGCATTGATTAGTTTAGAGATACTGGATTTACAATATTATGATATTATTTCATGTTTTGGATTACATATATACTTGTTGATTTTATTTCACATGATGTTAATGATTTCTTAATGATTCCTAATTAGTAAATGTGGTTTCTTTTGTAAAATGTTAACATGATGTCTTTAATGATGATTATGTTGTATTGATAGAGATGCATTATTATATGTATGCATTTGATGTTAGACTTGTGATTTTTACGATACTTACCCCATACTTGCATGTGTATGGTGTGCATGTTTATTTTATCTTTCTGTCTAACGTGTTTGATGTGGTTAGGGGAGGGAGACGTAGTCACCTGCTAGTCAAGATCTACACAATGAACCACTCCCCACCATTGTCTGTTTAGTTTAGATATATTATATACATGTACATGCTCCTCTTTTATACAAGATGCAGGTACTGGGCATTGACTTCCCTGAATTGCTAGGATGAGCATGCCCTATTACAAATACTCAAACAGTGAGAATGGGAAGATAATGATCAAGTCCAATCCTAGCCCTAGCCTAAAATACTTGTCCTGCAAGAAGGACTCGTAACAGACTGTCTACCATTTTTAAAGTCGTGAGTATTTTGTGCATATGTTGTTTTGTGAGTCTTTGATGAATTTCTATTAATTAAGTCTAATTAAAAGATTAAATTAATAATTTAATTTAATGGAAAATTATTATGATATTTTGAATATTTAATTATATTTAATTAATTGAGAAATTAATTAAATATAAAGAAGTGGATTTGAAGATAAAAGTTTTAAGAATAAATTTAGAACGTGATAATATTTATTTAATTTAATAATAATATATTTAGAGTTCATTTTTAAATAAATGCTAAATATTATTGTTATTTAAGTTAATAAATATTTATCAAATTAAAACGTTCAAAAATAAATTAAAAAGTAAAAAGATATTAATTTATGGAAAAGATTTAAGTTCGCATGAATGAGTTTTAAATATAAGAGATTAATTTAAAAGATAAAATATGTAAACTTGATTAAGATATTTTATTATAGTGTGCATGAGATTAAAGTTATAAATTTATTAAAGTAAAGTCTAGTGGAAAGGTTAAATAAAGTAATTTAACAATTCACTTAAAGTGCATGAAGGAATAATAAAAGAATATTTTAATTTTAAAAAAAGAAAATCAATTGTGCATGATGAATTAATTAAATTAAATAATTGTAATTTTAGAGTTGCGGTCACAGAAATCCTAAAAGGTAATTAGATTCTATATTAGAGGGTTTTTAGGTCATTATTGGGGATACAAGTTTTTCAGACACAGGTTTCAGGAAATACACTTTTGGAAGGGGAACAAAGGAAATTTTCGTAGCTTGAAGGATATCACTTGCATAGGAATTTTCATCTAGTTATCAGAGTTTAGCATCAGTATGAGGTAGGGTTTGAAATCCTGTGAATGCATTTCAATTGAAAAATATCTGTTTGCTCCATGTTTGTTTTGGTGGTGAAATTCTATATGTCGTCTTGATTATTGTTAAGATTTGATTGATTAAAATTAGTCTCTCATTATTCATATTTACCAAAGAAATCGTAAAGAAAATTAATTTAAATCACGTAGGGTTTGAAAGTAAGGTAAATTCTAATTTAGAAAGGAAAATTTTGATCATTGCCCATATTCGTCTTATCAATTTTAAATGGCAACTGTTTATCTTTTGTGTGTGTGTGTGTGTATATATATATAAATAAAATAAATTAAAGCACAGTTAAAAAAATAAAATTAATTATTGTTAAAAATATTATAAAAGGACTGTGTTGGTTATTTTATTAACTATGGAATTAATATAAATAAATTGAATTTGTTTTTAAAAAAATTAAATTAAATAAATAAAATTATGGGCGATTGTTATTTTTAAAAGGGAATTTTCATATTTTTTTCTCCCCTGCTGTGTGGTACCCGTCGGTGGCTTTAATGGGTCGCGACAGCCGATACCTCTACTGTCGTAGGTAGCAGTTGTACTGTTGCTGCGCGCAGCAGGGTACCCTGCTACCACAGGTAATAGGCTAGCGGGCCTTTAATCGTGCATATAAGTTAAAATATATATATATATTTTTTAAAAAGATTTTAAAGTTTTTAATAATAATTTTTATTAATCAATTTTATTTGGTATTTAATATAATTATTAATAAATTTCTTTTATAATTATATTAAATTCAACAAAATTTTAATTAATGAATTTGATTAATAAATGTTATTAAATTTTTATTTTTTTTAATAATTAATTAATAAGTATTGTCATTAGTATTATTTAGTTAATAAATAATTAAATAATATTAGAATGGCTTTGTTTAATATATATATATATATGTATTAATTAAATTAGTTAAAATCTTATTTAACTAAGGATAATTAATAAAAGAAAGATATATGAATCAAGTATTGAACTTATTTAAATTATCGATAGCAAATGACCTTGATAAATTGAGAATCTTCTACACTTGAAAAATATATTGAACACAAAACTAAAACTTTACTTTTTACCTTATTGTGTATTATTGTAAATCAAACGCAAACTATGAAACTATATTGTTTTGCGTGTATTGTCTATGCTTTTGAATTTTGGAGTCAATTAGATGTTGACCAGTCTAGGATGTACACCAAAGGTCTTGTGAGATTTCTTTGATACCATTAATATGGCTGGCTGTCATGATGTGTTTTGTGATTCAAATTGATATTATATTTATGAGATTTACTTTGTGGAGCAATTATGTGTACTTGGGGTTGCCATCTTATTTTTGGGTTGCCCATTAAGGAACTGAGTTTGATCTTTATGGGTGTTGTGGTATGGGACACAACTGTGGATTTTTGTACTTAGGAGAGGTTGTCTAGGTACGTGACTTGGGAGTGGCTGGCTTAGGGGTCCGGGACCCAAAGTGGTCAGTACTAGGGTAACTTAATGCAAGTTATGTAATAAGTGATAATCTAGTAATTAAAATTTATGGGGGAAAACACATTAAAAAGATAAGTTAGAGATTTTTGATCTACCCATGCCTTGAGTGCTTGTATAGACTAAGAATGGGAATGAGACGAGTGTCTCATCTTCTTGAGAGGGCTTTCTAGTTTTCATATGTGTGATGTTGAGGGTCCGGGGTTCAGAGTAACCAGTCCAAGGTAACTCAATGCTTGAGGGTTTGGCATCTATTAAGAGATCAATCCAGGGTAACTCAAGCAGCCATGTGGTGACACTCCCTAGTATGTAGCCTGAGTCTCCTCTATAGATTTTGTGTACCTCTAGCAATGTACTTATTGTTGGTGGTGTATCTATTGTCGAATGTGTTTATTATGGTTATTTACTTTCATTGATGATGATTGGTGATTCATGGATGTTGTCCTTTTGACATGTGGCTTTTGACTTGAGGTGATTATCTTTCGTTGACTTTATCTTATGATCTTGGTATTTGGTTTATACTTGGTTCTTGTATGATGTTTGGGTATGTGGAGTTGGTATTGGATTGAGTGTTCTTACTTTTGGATTATTTTATCTTCTTGAGTAGTATGTGTTACCTTTGAGGTAGTTTTGGATATTAGGGGTACCTTGCCTAAGAATGTTTTATGTTTGATAGCCGTATGTGGATTGTTCATTATCTTCCCTGCACGGTGCGAGTGGAAGCTTGACTAGATAACCACGTGGTCGGGAGGTAGTGTCTTCTTACCATTTGGGTTCCCCTTCACATTGCTAGCTGTTGGATGTTCGTTGCAGAAGATGTACCTTTATTATTCTTATTTCTTATTTTAGAGACTTCTTTTCAGATGATGTATATATGTTATCATGTATCATGATGTATTGTATCTATTCTCACATACCCTGCGACATGTGCAGTGGATGTTATTTATTGGATATAATTTCATTGTATTAGTTATACTTATGCTTTGCTTATGCGATTATGTATATGTTATTTCTTTATGATATTGAGACATTGTACTTGGAACTTAAACTAATTAATTTAAAATTATTAAATATGACTCAACGTAAAGGAACTCTTGAGGAATTGAAACTATATCTGTAATTGATTATATGTATTTGATGTGTATGTTCATGTTGCTTTCACATTAATGTTATCTTGATGTTTCTTAAACTTCAAAAAAAAAAATAGTTCAGTAAACATTGTAACATGTTAGGTTTATTTCTCTTGGGTTCCCGAGCGGGGCGTTACACATACATTTAATAAATAAACCTATCTTGATTAATTAAATGTAATTATTTAATTAAATGGGAAAGGTATTTCTAATTAATTAAATGAAATTATTTAATTAAATGGAGTACTTACTTCTAATTAATTAAACAAAGTTATTTAATTAAATAGGAAGCCATTCCTAGTTAATTAAATAACTTTATTTAATTAACTAAGAAATGTGTCTCTAATTAATTAAAAGATTATTTAATTAAATAGAAAAATTAATTATGAGAGCATATCTCATTTTGTTAAATTAAATATCTCAATAAAATCTCTCTTTAGTTCAATAAGGGAAATTTTCTGTTCACTATTGATAAAAAATGAGTTAAATCAGTTAATTCCTTTTTCTACTCAAATTAAATCAGTTAAATCTTTATTTTACTCAAATTAAATCTATTAACTCCCTTTAATTTGGGAATCTCCCTTTATGACTGAACTTCAACTTTAATCCTGACCGTTGATTGAATTTGATCTCACCCGTTGATGGATTTCAAGAAAGTCTATTTAAGAGACCCTCATCTCTTCATTTTAGTAGAGGATGAATTTGGAGAATCTGCATCAAATCGCTGCTGGAATTCATACTCACATTTGCTCATATTTTTACATACATTTAAAAAATACGCCTATCTTGATAAATTAAATGTAACTAATTAATTAAATGGGAAAGGTATTTCTAATTAATTAAATAAAATTATTTTATTAAATGGAGTACTTACTTCTATTTAATTAATTAAACTTAATCAATTAAATAAAAAGCCATTACTAATTAATTAAATGAAGTTATTTAATTAAATAAAAAAGTGTCTCTAATTAATTAAAAGATTATTTAATTAAATAGAAAAAGTAATTATGAGAGCATATCTCATTTTATTAAATTAAATATCTCAACAAAATCTCTCTTCAGTTCAAAAATGAAAATTTTCAACTCACTATTGATAAAAGATGAGTTAAATTAGTTAACTCCTTTTACTACTCAAATTAAATCAGTTAACACCTTATTTTACTCAAATTAAATCTATTAACTCCTTTTAATTTGGGAATCTCCCTTTATGACTGAACTTCAACTTTAATCCTAACTGTTGATTGAATTTGATCTCAACCGTTGATGGATTTCAAGAAAGTCTATTTAAGAGACCCTCATCTCTTTATTTTAGGAGAGGATGAATTTGGAGAATTTGCATCAAATTACTACTAAAATTCATACTCACATTTGCTCATATTTTTACATACATTTAAAAAATATGCCTATCATGATTAATTAAATGGGAAATGTATTTTGAATTAATTAAAAAAAATTATTTAATTAAATGGAGTACTTACTTCTAATTAATTAAACAAAGTTATTTAATTAAATAGAAAGTCATTCTTAATTAATTAAATGAAGTTATTTAGTTAAATAAGAAAAGTGTCTCTAATTAATCAAAAGATTTTTTAATTAAATAGAAAAACAAATTATGAGAGCATATCTCATTTTATTAAATTAAATATCTCAACAAAATCTCTCTTCAGTTCAGAAAGGAAAATTTTCAATTCACTATTGATAAAAAATGAGTTAAATCAGTTAACTACTTTTTCTACTCAAATTAAATCAGTTAACTCCTTATTTTACTCAAATTAAATCTGTTAACTCCCTTTAATTTGGGAATCTCCCTTTATGAATGAACTTCAACTTTAATCCTGACCATTGATTGAATTTGTTCTCAACCGTTGATTGATTCAAGAAAAGTCTATTTAAGAGACCCTCATCTCCTCATTTAAGGAGAGGATGAATTTGGAGAATTTGCATCGAATTGCTGCTAGAATTCGTACTCACAGTTGCTCATATTTTTAAATACATTTAATAAATATGCCTATCTTGATTAATTAAACATAATTATTTAATCAAATGAAAAAAGTATTTCTAATTAATTAAACAAAATTACTTAATTAAATTGACTACTTACTTCTAACTAATTAAACAAAGTTATTTAATTAAATAGGAAGCCATTCCTAATTAATTAAATAAAGTTATTTAATTAAATAAGAAAAGTATCTCTAATTAACTAAAAGATTATTTAATTAAATAGAGAAAGTAATTATGAGAGCATATCTCATTTTACTAAATTAAATATCTCAACAAAATCTCTCTTCAGTTCAAAAAGGAAAAATTTCAATTCACTATTGATAAAAAATGATTTAAATTAGTTAACTCATTTTTATACTCAAATTAAATCTGTTAACTCCTTATTTTACTCAAATTAAATCTCTTAACTCCCTTTAATTTGAGAATCTTCCTTTATGACTAAACTTCAACTTTAATCCTGACCATTGATTGAATTTGATCTCAACCGATCATGGATTCAAGGAAAGCCTATTTAAGAGACCCAAATCTCCTAATTTTAGGAGAGGATGAATTTTTAGAATTTGCATCGAATCACTTCTAGAATTCGTACTCACATTTGCTCATATTTTTACATACATTTAATAAATACACCTATCTTGATTAATTAAATGTAATTATTTAATTAAATGGGAAAGGTATTTCTAATTAATTAAATGAAATTATTTAATTAAATGAAGTACTTACTTCTAATTAATTAAACAAAGTTATTTAATTAAATAGGAAGCCATTCGTAATTAATTAAATCAAATTATTAAATTAAAGAAGAAAAGTGTCTCTAATTAATTAAAAGATTATTTAATTAAATAGAAAAAGTAATTATGAGAGCATATCTCATTTTTTTAAATTAAATATCTCAACAAAATCTCTCTTCAGTTCAAAAAAAGAAATTTTCAATTTACTATTGATAAAAAATGAGTTAAATCATTTAACTCCTTTTTCTACTCAAATTAAATCAGTTAACTCCTTATTTTAATCAAATTAAATGTATTAACTCCCTTTAATTTGGGAATCTCCCTTTATGACTGAACTTAAACTTTAATCCTGATCGTTGATTGAATTTGATCTCAAACATTGATTGATTCTAGAAAAGTCTATTTAAGAGACCCTCATCTCCTCATTTTAGGAGAGGATGAATTTGGAGAATTTGCATCGAATTACTGCCGAAATTCATACTCACAATTGCTTATATTTTTACATACATTTAATAAATATGCCTATCTTGATTAATTAAATGCAATTATTTAATTAAATGGTAAATGTATTTCTAATTAATTAAATGCAATTATTTAATTAAATGGAGTACTTACTTCTAATTAATTAAATAAAGTTATTTAATTAAATACGAAGCCATTCCTAATTAATTAAATGAAGTTATTTAATTAAATAAGAAAAGTGTCTCTAATTCATTAAAAGATTTTTCAATTAAATAGAAAAAGTAATTATGGGAGCATATCTCATTTTATTAAATTAAATATCTCAACAAAATCTCTCTTCTGCTGAAAAAGAGAAATTTTTAGTTCACTATTGATAAAAAATGAGTTAAATCAGTTAACTCCTTTTTCTACTCAAATTAAATTAGTTAACTCCTTATTTTAGTCAAATTAAATTTGTTAACTCCCTTTAATTTGGGAATCTCCTTTTATGACAGAACTTCAACTTTAATCCTGACCGTTGATTGAATTTGATCTCAATCGTTGATGGATTCCAGGAAAGTCTATTTAAGAGACCCTCATCTCTTCATTTTAGGAGAGAATAAATTTAGAGAATTTTCATTGAATCGTTGCTGGAATTCATACTTACATTTGCTCATATTTTTACATGCATTTAATAAATATGCCTATCTTGATTAATTAAATGTAATTATTTAATTAAATGAGAAAGGTATTTCTAATTAATTAAATGGAGTACTTTCTTCTAATTAATTAAACATAGTGATTTAATTAAATAAGAAGCCATTCCTAATTAATTAAATGAAGTTATTTAATTAAATAAGAAAAGTGTCTCTAATTATTTAAAAGATTATTTAATTAAATAGAAAAAGTAATTATGAGAGCATATCTCATTTTATTAAATTAAATATCTCAACAAAATCTCTCTTTATTTCAAAAAGGAAAATTTTCAGTTTAATATTGATAAAAAATGAGTTAAATTAGTTAACTCTTTTTTCTACTCAAATTAAATCAGTTAACTCCTTATTTTACTCAAATTAAATCTGTTAACTCCCTTTAATTTGGAATTCTCCCTTTATGACTGAAGTTCAACTTTAATCCTGACCGTTGATTGAATTCAATATTAACCGTTGATGGATTCCAGGAAAGTCTATTTAAGAGACCCTCATCTCTTCATTTTAGGAGAGGATGAATTTGAAGAATTTGCATCGAATCGCTGCTTGAATTCATACTAACATTTGCTCATATTTTTTACATACATTTAATAAATATGCCTATCTTGATTAATTAAATCTAATAATTTAATTAAATGTGAAAGGTATTTCTAATTAGTTAAACAAAATTATTTAAAAGAAATGGAGTACTTACTTCTAATTAATTAAACAAAGTTATTTAATTAAATAAGAAGCCATTCCTAATTTATTAAATGAATTTATTTAATTAAATAAGAAAAGTTTCTGTAATTAATTAAAAGATTATTTGATTAAATAGAAAAAGTAATTATGAGATCATATCTCATTTTATTAAATTAAATATCTCAACAAAATCTCTCTTCAGTTGAAAAAGAGAAATTTTCAGTTCACTATTGATAAAAAATGAGTTAAATTAGTTAACTCCTTTTTCTACTCAAATTAAATTAGCTAACTCCTTATTTTACTCAAATTAAATCTATTAACTCCCTTTAATTTGGGAATCTCCCTTTATGACTAAACTTCAACTTTAATTCTGACCGTTGATTCAATTTCATCTCAACCGTTGATGAATTTTAGGAAAGTCTATTTAAGAGACACTAATCTCTTCATTTTACGAGAGGATGAATTTGGAGAATTTGCATCGAATCACTGCTGAAATTTATACTCACATTTTCTCATATTTTTACATACATTTAATAAATATGCCTATCTTGATTAATTAAATGTAATTATTTAATTAAATACAAAAAGTAATTTTAGTTAATTAAACCAAATTAGTTAATTAAATGGAGTACTTACTTCTAATTAATTAAATAAAGTTATTTAATTAAATAGCAAGCTATTCCAAATTAATTCAATGAAGTTATTTAATTAAATAAGAAAAGAGTCTCTAATTAATTAAAAGTTTATTTAAATAAATAGAAAAAGTAATTATGAGAGCATATCTCATTTTATTAAATTAAATATCTCAACAAAATCTCTCTTCAGTTCAAAAAGGGAAATTTTTAGTTCGTTATTGATAAAAAATAATTTAAATCAGTTACCTCATTTTTATACTCAAATTAAATATGTTAACTCCTTATTTTACTCAAATTAAATCTGTTAACTCCTTTCAATTTGGGAATCTCCCTTAATGACTGAACTTCAACTTTAATCTTGACCATTGATTGAATTTGATCTCAACCGTTGATGGATTCAAGGAAAGTCTATTTAAGAGACCCTCATCTCTTCATTTTAGGAGATGATGAATTTGGATAATTTGCATCGAATCACTGTTGGAATTCATACTCACATTTGCTCATATTTTTACATACATTTAATACATATGCCTATCTTGATTAATTAAATGTAATTATTTAATTAAATGGGAAAGGTATTTCTAATTAATTAAACAAAATTATTTAATTAAATGGACTACTTACTTCTAATTAATTAAACAAAGTTATTTAATTAAATAGGAAGTAATTCCTAATTAATTAAATGAAGTTATTCAATTAAATAATAAAAGTGTCTCTAATTAATTAAAATATTATTTAATTAAATAGAAAAGTAATTATGAGAGCATATCTCATTTTATTAAATTAAATGTCCCAACAAAATCTCTCTTCTATTCAAAAAAGAAAATTTTTAGTTCACTATTGATAAAAAATGAGTTAAATCAGTTAACTCCTTTTTCTACTCAAATTAAATTAGTTAACTCCTTATTTTACTCAAATTAAATCTATTAACTCCCTTTAATTTGAGAATCTCCCTTTATGACTAAACTTCAACTTTAATCCTGACCGTTGATTGAATTTGATCTAAATTGTTGATGGATTTTAAGAAAGTCTATTTAAGAGACCCTCATCTCTTCATTTTAAAAAAAAATGAATTTGGAGAATTTGCATCGAATCACTACTAGAATTCATACTAACATTTGCTCATATTTTTACATAAATTTAATAAATATGCCTATCTTGATTAATTAAATGTAATTATTTAATTAAATGGTAAAGGTATTTCTAATTGATTAAATAAATTTATTAAATTAAATGGACTACTTAATTCTAATTAATTAAACAAAGTTATATAATTAAATAGGAAGCCATTCCTAATTAATTAAATGAAGTTATTTAATTACATAAGAAAAGTGTCTCTAATTAATTAAAAAATTATTTAATTAAATAGAAAAAGTAATTATAAGAGCATATCTCATTTTACTAAATTAAATATCTCAACAAAATCTCTCTTTAGTTCAAAAAGAGAAATTTTTAGTTCACTATTGATAAAAAAATGAGTTAAATTAGTTAACTCATTTTTCTGCTCAAATTAAATCATTTAACTCTTTATTTTACTCAAATTAAATCTATTAACTCCCTTTAATTTTGGAATCTTCCTTTATGACTGAACTTCAAATTTAATCATGACCGTTGATTGAATTTGATCTCAATCATTGATGGATTCCAGAAAAGTCTATTTTAGAGACCCTCATCTCTTCATTTTAGGAGAGGATGAATTTATAAAATTTGCATCGAATCACTACTGAAATTCATACTCATATTTGCACATATTTTTACATACATTTAATAAATATGTCTATCTTGTTTAATTAAATATAATTATTCAATTAACTAAGAAAGGTATTTCTAATTAATTAAATAAAATTAATTAATTAAATAGAGTAAATGCTTCTAATTAATTAAATAAAATTATTTAATTAAATAGAAAGCCATTCCTAATTAATTAAATGAAGTTATTTAATTAAATGAGAAAAGTGTCTCTAATTAATTAAAAGATCATTCAATGAAATAGAAAAAGTACTTATGAGAGAATCTCTCATTTTATTAAATTAAATATCTCAACAAAATCTCTCGTTAGTTGAAAAAGGGAAATTTTCAGTTCACTATCGATAAAAAATGAGTTAAATTAGTTAACTCCTTTTTCTACTCAAATTAAATCAGTTAACTCCTTATTTTACTCAACTTAAATCTGTTAACTCCCTTTAAATTTAGAATCTCCCTTTATGACTGAACTTCAACTTTAATCTTGACCATTGATTGAATTTGATCTCAACCATTGATGGATTTCAGGAAAGTCTATTTAAGAGACCCTCATCTCTTCATTTTAGGAGAAGATGAATTTGAAGAATTTGCATCGAATGGCTGCCGGAATTCATAGTCACATTTGCTCATATTTTTATATACATTTAATAAATGTGCCTATCTTGATTAATTAAATATAATTATTTAATTAAATAGAAAAGGAATTTCATATAATTAAATGAAATTATTTAATTAAATGGAGCACATATTTTTAATTAATTAAACAAAGTTAATTAATTAAATATGAAGCCACTCCTAATTAATTAAATAAGGTTATTTTGTTAAATAAGAAAAGAGTCTCTAATTAATTAAAAGATTATTTAATTAAATAGAAAAATTAATTATGAGAGCATATCTAATTTTAATAAATTTAATATCTCAACAAAATCTATCTTCAGTTCAAAAAGGGAAATTTTCAGTTCACTATTGATAAAAAATGAGTTAAATCAGTTAACTCCTTTTTCTACTCAAATTAAATCAGTTAACTGCTTATTTTACTCAAATTAAATCTACTAACTCCCTTTAATTTTGGAATCTCCCTTTATGACTAAACTTCAACTTTAATCCTGACCGTTGATTGAATTTGATCTCAACTGTTGATGCATTCCAGGAAAGTCTACTTAAGAGACACTTATCTCTTCATTTTACGAGAGGATGAATTTGGAGAATTTGCATCGAATCACTACTGAAATTCATACTCACATTTTCTCATATTTTTACATACATTTAATAAATACGCCTATCTTGATTAATTAAATGTAATTATTTAATTAAATAGAAAAATTAATTCTAATTAATTAAACAAAATTAGTTAATTAAATGGAGTACTTACTTCTAATTAATTAAATAAAGTTATTTAATTAAATAGGAAGCCATTCCTAATTAATTCAATGAAGTTATTTAATTAAATAAGAAAAGAGTCTCTAATTAATTAAAAGTTTTTTTAAATAAATAGAAAAAGTAATTATGAGAGCATATCTCATTTTATTAAATTAAATATCTCAACAAAATCTCTCTTCAGTTCAAAAAGGGAAATTTTTAGTTCACTATTGATAAAAAATGATTTAAATCAGTTACCTCATTTTTATACTCAAATTAAATATGTTAACTCCTTATTTTACTCAAATTAAATCTGTTAACTCCTTTCAATTTGGGAATTTCCCTTAATGACTGAAATTCAACTTTAATCTTGACCATTGATTGAATTTGATCTCAACCGTTGATGGATTCCAGGAATGTCTATTTAAGAGACCCTCATCTCTTCATTTTACGAGAGGATAAATTTGGATAATTTGCATCGAATCACTGTTGGAATTCATACTCACATTTGCTCATATTTTTACATACATTTAATACATATGCCTATCTTGATTAATTAAATGTAATTATTTAATTAAATGGGAAAGGTATTTCTAATTAATTAAACAAAATTATTTAATTAAATGGAGTACTTACTTCTAATTAATTAAACAAAGTTATTTAATTAAATAGGAAGCAATTCCTAATTAATTAAATGAAGTTATTCAATTAAATAAGAAAAGTGTCTCTAATTAATTAAAAGATTATTTAATTAAATAAAAAAGATTATCAATTAAATATAATTATTCAATTAACTAAGAAAGGTATTTCTAATTAATTAAATAAAATAAATTAATTAAATAGAGTACTTGCTTCTAATTAATTAAACAAAGTTATTTAATTAAATAGAAAGCCATTCCTAATTAATTAAATGAAGTTATTTAATTAAATGAGAAAAGTGTCTCTAATTAATTAAAAGATTATTTAATGAAATAGAAAAAGTACTTATGAGAGAATCTCTCATTTTATTAAATTAAATATCTCAACAAAATCTCTCTTTAGTTGAAAAAGGGAAATTTTCAGTTCACTATTGATAAAAAATGAGTTAAATTAGTTAACTCCTTTTTCTACTCAAAGTAAATCAGTTAACTCCTTATTTTACTCAACTTAAATCTGTTAACTCCCTTTAATTTGGGAATCTCCCTTTATGACTGAACTTCAACTTTAATCCTGACCATTGATTGAATTTGATCACAACCGTTGATGGATTCTAGGAAAGTCTATTTAAGAGACCATCATCTCTTCATTTTAAGAGAGGATGAATTTGGAGAATTTGCATCGAATCGCTGCTTGAATTCATACTCACATTTGCTCATATTCTTACATACATTTAATAAATACGCCTATCTTGATTAATTAAATGTAATTATTTCATTAAATGAGAAAGGTATTTCTAATTAGTTAAACAAAATTATTTAATAAAATGGAGTACTTACTTCTAATTAATTAAACAAAGTTATTTAATTAAATAAGAAGCCATTCCTAATTAATTAAATGAATTTGTTTAATTAAATAAGAAAAGTTTCTCTAATTAATTAAAAAATTATTTGATTAAATAGAAAAAGTAATTATGAGAGCATATCTCATTTTATTAAATTAAATATCTCAACAAAATCTCTCTTCAGTTGAAAAAGAGAAATTTTCAGTTCACTATTGATAAAAAATGAGTTAAATTAGTTAACTCCTTTTTCTACTCAAATTAAATTAGTTAACTCCTTATTTTACTCAAATTAAATCTATTAACTCCCTTTAATTTGGGAATCTCCCTTTATGAGTAAACTTCAACTTTAATTCTGACCGTTGATTCAATTTGATCTCAACCGTTGATGAATTGTAGGAAAGTCTATTTAAGAGACTCTCATCTCTTCATTTTAGGAGGGGATGAATTTGAAGAATTTGCATCGAATCGATGCTAGAATCCATACTCACATTTTCTCATTAATTAAATTAAATGGAGTACTTACTTCTAATTAATTAAACAAAGTTTTTTAATTAAATAAGAAATCATTCCTAATTAATAAAATAAAGTTATTTAATTAAATAAGAAAAGTGTCTCTAATTAATTAAAAGATTATTCAATTAAATAGAAAAAGTAATTATGAGAGCATATCTCATTTTATTAAATTAAATATCTCAACAAAATCTGTCTTCAATTCAAAAAAAGAAATTTTTAGTTTACTATTGATAAAAAAAATGAGTTAAATCAATTAAATCCTTTTTCTACTCAAACTAAATGAGTTAACTTCGGATTTTACTCAAATTAAATCTGATAACTCCCTTTAATTTCAAAATCTCTCTTTATGACTGAACTTTAAATTTAATTCTGATCGTTGATTGAATTTGATCTCAACCGTTGATGCATTCCAGGCAAGTCTATTGAAGAGACCCTCATCTCTTCATTTTTGGTGAGGATGAATTTGGAGAATTTGCATCGAATCGCTGCTAGAATTCATACTCACATTTGCTCATATTTTTACATACATTTAATAAATACCCCTATTTTGATTAATTAAATATAATTATTTAATTAAATGGGAAAGGTATTTCTAAATAATTAAACAAAATTATTTAATTAAATGTAGTACTTACTTCTAATTAATTAAACAAAGTTATTTAATTAAATAAGAAAAGTGCCTCTAATTAATTAAAAGATTATTGAATTAAATATAAAAAGTAATTATGAGAGCATATCTCATTTTATTAAATTAAATATCTCAACAAAATCTCTCTTCAATTCAAAAAGAGAAATTTTTAGTTCACTATTAATAAAAAATGAGTTAAATCAGTTAGCTCCTTTTTCTACTCAAACTAAATCAGTTAACTTCTTAATTTACTCAACTTAAATCTGTTAACTCACTTTAATTTGAGAATCTCCCTTTATGACTGAACTTCAACTTTAATCCTGACCGTTGATTGAATTTGATCTCAACCGTTGATGGATTCCAAGAAATTCTATTTAAGAGACTCTCATCTCTTCATTTTAGGAGGGGATGAATTTGAAGAATTTGCATCGAATCGATGCTAGAATTCATACTCACATTTTCTCATATTTTTACATACATTTAATAAATACACCTATCTTAATTAATTAAACATAATTATTTAATTAAATGGGAAAGGTATTTCTAATTAATTAAACAAAATTATTTAATTAAATGAAGTACTTACTTCTAATTAATTAAACAAAGTTATTTAATTAAATAGGAAGCCATTCCTAATTAATTAAATGAAGTTATTTAATTAAATAAGAAAAGTGTCTCTAATTAATTAAAAGATTATTTAATTAAATAGAAAAACTAATTATGAGAGAATATCTCATTTTATTAAATTAGATATCTCAACAAAATCTCTCTTCAGTTCAAAAATGGAAATTTTGAATTCACAATTGATATAAAATAAGCTAAATCAGTTAACTTTTTTTTCTACTCTAATTAAATCATTTAACTCCTTATTTTACTCAAATTAAATCCGTTTAACTCTCTTTAATTTGGAAATCTCTCTTTATGATTGAACTTCAACTTTAATCCTGACCGTTGATTGAATTGTATCTCAACCGTTGATGGATTCCAGGAAAGTCTATTTAAGAGACCGTCATCTCTTCATTTTAGAAGAGGATAAATTTGGAGACTTTGGATTGAATTGATGTTGGAATTCATACTCACATTTGCTCATATTTTTATATACATTTAATAAATACGCCTATCTTGATTAATTAAATGTAATTATTTAATTAAATGGAAATAGTATTTCTAGTTAATTAAACATAATTATTTAATTAAATGGAGTACTTATTATAATTAATCAAATAAATTTATTTAAATAAATAGGAAGCCATTCCTAATTAATTAAATGAAGTTATTTAATTAAATAAGAAAAGTGTCTCTAATTAATTAAAAGATTATTTAATTAAATAAAAAAAGTAATTATGAGAGCATAAGTCATTTTATTAAATTAAATATCTGAACAAAATCTCTCTTCAATTCAAAATGGGAAATTTTCAGTTCACTATTGATAAAAAATTAGTTAAATCAGTTAACTCTTTTTTCTACTCAAATTAAATTAGTTAACTCGTTATTTTACTCAAATTAAATCTATTAACTCCCTTCAATTTTGGAATCTCTATTTATGACTTAACTTCAACTTTATTCCAGACCATTGATTGAATTTGATCTCAACCATTGATGGATTCCAGGAAAGTCTATTTAAGAGACCCTCATCTCTTCATTTTAGGAGAGGATGAATTTGGAGAATGTGCATCGAATTGCTGCTAGAATTCATACTCACATTTGCTCATATTTTTATATACATTTAATAAATACGCCTATCTTGATTAATTAAATGTAATTATTTAATTAAATGGGAAAGTTATTTCTAATTAATTAAATGAAATTATTTAATTTAATGGAGTACTTACTTCTAATTAATTAAATAAAGTTATTTAATTAAATAGGAAGCCATTCCAAATTAATTAAATGAAGTTATTTAATTAAATAAAAAAAGTGTCTCTAATTAATTAAAAGATTATTTAATTAAATAGAAAAAGTAATTATAAGAGCATATCTCATTTTAATAAATTAAATATCTCAACAAAATCTTTCTTCAGTTTGAAAAGGGAGATTTTTAGTTCACTATTGATAAAAAATGAGTTAAATCAGTTAACTCCTTTTTCTACTCAAATTAAATCAGTTAACTCCTTACTTTACTCAAATTAAATCTATTAACTCCCTTTAATTTGGGAATCTCCCTTTATGACTGAACTTCATCTTTAATCCTGACCGTTGATTGAATTTGATATCAACCGATGATGGATTCCAAGAAAGTCTATTTAAGAGACCCTCATCTCTTCATTTTAGGAGAGGATGAAATTGGAGAATTTGCATCGAATCGCTGCTTGAATTCATACTCACATTTGCTCATATTTTTACATACATTTAATAAATACGCCTATCTTGATTAATTAAATGTAATTATTTAATTAAATGAGAAAGGTATTTCTAATTAGTTAAACAAAATTATTTAATGAAATGGAGTACTTACTTCTAATTAATTAAATAAAGTTTTTTAATTAAATAAGAAGCCATTCCTAATTAATTAAATAAAGTTATTTAATTAAATAAGAAAAGTGTCTCTAATTAATTAAAAGATTATTTGATTAAATAGAAAAAGTAATTATGAGAGCATATCTCATTTTATTAAATTAAATATCTCAACAAAATCTCTCTTGAGTTCAAAAAGAGAAATTTTCAGTTCACTATTGATAAAAAATGAGTTAAATTAGTTAACTCCTTTTTCTACTCAAATTAAATTAGTTAACTCCTTATTTTACTCAAATTAAATCTATTAACTCCCTTTAATTTGAAAATCTTCCTTTATGACTGAACTTCATCTTTAATCCTGACCGTTGATTGAATTTGATATCAACCGATGATGGATTCCAAGAAAGTCTATTTAAGAGACCCTCATCTCTTCATTTTAGGAGAGGATGAATTTGGAGAATTTGCATCGAATCACTGTTGGAATTCATACTCACATTTGCTCATATTTTTACATACATTTAATACATATGGCTATATATCATGAGAATTTCTGGAGTTTGATTGTGTCGTAATTTTTAAGCATCAACGTTTCGGATCACACACAGTGATCCATCATCAGGATGAGGAGTGCAAGAGAATAGAGAAAAAATGTAAAGTGGACATATGGCTATCTTGATTAATTAAATGGGAAAGGTATTTCTAATTAATTAAACAAAATTATTTAATTAAATGGAGTACTTACTTCTAATTAATTAAACAAAGTTATTTAATTAAATAGGAAGCAATTCCTAATTAATTAAATGAAGTTATTCAATTAAATAAGAAAAGTGTCTCTAATTAACTAAAAGATTATTTAATTAAATAGAAAAAATTATTTGATTGAATTTGATCTCAATCATTGATGGATTCCAGGAAAGTCTATTTTAGAGACCCTCATCTCTTCATTTTAGGAGAGGATGAATTTGTAAAATTTGCATCGAATCACTACTGAAATTCATACTCATATTTGCACATATTTTTACATATATTTAATAAATATGTCTATCTTGATTAATTAAATATAATTATTCAATTAACTAAGAAAGGTATTTCTAATTAATTAAATAAAATTAATTAATTAAATAGAGTACTTGCTCCTAATTAATTAAACAAATTTATTTAATTAAATAGAAAGCCATTCCTAATTAATTAAATGAAGTTATTTAATTAAATGAGAAAAGTGTCTCTAATTAATTAAAAGATTATTTAATGAAATAGAAAAAGTACTTATAAGAGAATCTCTCATTTTATTAAATTAAATATCTCAACAAAATCTCTCTTTAGTTGAAAAAGGGAAATTTTCAGTTCACTATTGATAAAAAATGAGTTAAATTAGTTAACTCCTTTTTCTACTCAAATTAAATCAGTTAACTCCTTATTTTACTCAACTTAAATCTGTTAACTCCCTTTAATTTGGGAATCTCCCTTTATGACTGAACTTCAACTTTAATCCTGACCATTGATTAAATTTGATCTC
This sequence comes from Cupressus sempervirens, assembly GCA_028749045.1. Taxonomy (NCBI): domain Eukaryota; kingdom Viridiplantae; phylum Streptophyta; class Pinopsida; order Cupressales; family Cupressaceae; genus Cupressus; species Cupressus sempervirens. The sequence goes on from CM053783.1 coordinate 119,552,221, forward strand.
AACCGTTGATGGATTCTAGGAAAGTCTATTTAAGAGACCATCATCTCTTCATTTTAGGAGAGGATGAATTTGGAGAATTTGAATCGAATGGCTTTTTGAATTCATACTCACATTTGCTCATATTTTTACATACATTTAATAAATACGCCTATCTTGATTAATTAAATGTAATTATTTAATTAAATGAGAAAGGTATTTCTAATTAGTTAAACAAAATTATTTAATGAAATGGAGTACTTACTTCTAATTAATTAAAAAAAGTTATTTAATTAAATAAGAAGCTGTTCCTAATTATTCAAATGAATTTATTTAATTAAATAAGAAAAGTTTCTCTAATTAATTAAAAAAATATTTGATTAAATAGAAAAAGTAATTATGAGAGCATATCTCATTTTATTAAATTAAATATCTCAAAAAAATCTCTCTTCAGTTGAAAAAGAGAAATTTTCAGTTCACTATTGATAAAAAATAATTTAAATTAGTTAACTCCTTTTTCTACTCAAATTGAATTAGTTAACTCCTTATTTTACTCAAATTAAATCTATTAACTTCCTTTAATTTGGGAATCTCCTTTTATGACTAAACTTCAACTTTAATTATGACCGTTGATTCAATTTGATCTCAACCGTTGATGAATTCCAAGAAAGTTTATTTAAGAGACTCTCATCTCTTCATTTTAGGAGGGGACGCATTTGAAGAATTTGCATCGAATCGATGCTAGAATCCATACTCACATTTTCTCATTAATTAAATTAAATGGAGTACTTACTTCTAATTAATTAAACAAAGTTTTTTAATTAAATAAGAAGTCATTCCTAATTAATAAAATAAAGTTATTTAATTAAATAAGAAAATTGTCTCTAATTAATTAAAAGATTATTTAATTAAATAGAAAAAGTAATTATGAGAGCATATCTCATTTTATTAAAATATCTCAACAAAATCTGTCTTCAATTCAAAAAGAGAAATTTTTAGTTTACTATTCATTAAAAAAATGAGTTAAATCAATTAAATCCTTTTTCTACTCAAATTAAATCAGTTAACTTTGGATTTTACTCAAATTAAATCTGATAACTCCCTTTAATTTCAAAATCTCTCTTTATGACTAAACTTTAAATTTAATTCTGATCATTGGTTGAATTTGATCTCAACTGTTGATGCATTCCAGGCTAGTCTATTGAAGAGACGCTCATCTCTTCATTTTTGGTGAGGATGAATTTGGAGAATTTGTATCGAATCACTGCTAGAATTCATACTCACATTTGCTCATATTTTTACATACATTTAATAAATACGCCTATCTTGATTAATTAAATATAATTATTTAATTAAATGGGAAAGGTATTTCTAAATAATTAAACAAAATTATTTAATTAAATGGAGTACTTACTTCTAATTAATTAAATAAATTTATTTAATTAAATAAGAAAAGTGTCTCTAATTAATTAAAGGATTATTGAATTAAATATAAAAAGTAATTATGAGAGCATATCTCATTTTATTAAATTAAATATCTCAACAAAATCTCTCTTCAATTCAAAAAGAGAAATTTTTGGTTCACTATTAATAAAAAATGAGGTAAATCAGTTAGCTCCTTTTTCTACTCAAACTAAATCAGTTAACTTCTTAATTTACTCAACTTAAATCTGTTAACTCACTTTAATTTGAGAATCTCCCTTTATGACTGAACTTCAACTTTAATCCTAACCGTTGATTGAATTTGATCTCAACCGTTGATGGATTCCAAGAAATTCTATTTAAGAGACTCTCATCTCTTCATTTTAGGAGGGGATGAATTTGAATAATTTGCATCGAATCGATGCTAGAATTCATACTCACATTTTCTCATATTTTTACATACATTTAATAAATACACCTATCTTGATTAATTAAACATAATTATTTAATTAAATGGGAAAGGTATTTCTAATTAATTAAACAAAATTATTTAATTAAATGGAGTACTTACTTCTAATTAATTAAACAAAGTTATTTAATTAAATAGGAATCCATTCCTAATTAATTAAATGAAGTTATTTAATTAAATAAGAAAAGTTTCTCTAATTAATTAAAAGATTATTTAATTAAATTAAAAATGTAATTATGAGAGCATATGTCATTTTATTAAATTAAATATCTGAACAAAATCTCTCTTCAATTCAAAAAGGGAAATTTTCAGTTCACTATTGATAAAAAATTAGTTAAATCAGTTAACTCTTTTTTCTACTCAAATTAAATCCGTTAACTTGTTATTTTGCTCAAATTAAATCTATTAACTCCCTTCAATTTTGGAATCTCTCTTTATGACTTAACTTCAACTTTATTCCAGACCGTTGATTGAATTTGATCTCAACCATTGATGGATTCCAAGAAAGTCTATTTAAGAGACCCTCATCTCTTCATTTTAGGAGAGGATGAATTTGGAGAATGTGCATCGAATTGCTGCTAGAATTCATACTCACATTTGCTCATATTTTTACATATATTTAATAAATACGCCTATCTTGATTAATTAAATGTAATTATTTAATTAAATGGGAAAGTTATTTCTAATTAATTAAATGAAATTATTTAATTTAATGGAGTACTTACTTCTAATTAATTAAATAAATTTATTTAATTAAATAGGAAGCCATTCCAAATTAATTAAATGAAGTTATATAATTAAATAAGAAAAGTGTCTCTAATTAATTAAAGATTATTTAATTAAATAGAAAAAGTAATTATGAGAGCATATCTCATTTTAATAAATTAAATATCTCAACAAAATCTTTCTTCAGTTTGAAAAGGGAGATTTTTAGTTCACTATTGATAAAAAATGAGTTAAATCAGTTAACTCCTTTTTCTACTCAAATTAAATCAGTTAACTCCTTATTTTACTCAAATTAAATCTATTAACTCCATTTAATTTGGGAATCTCCCTTTATGACTGAACTTCATCTTTAATCCTGACCGTTGATTGAATTTGATATCAACCGATGATGGATTCCAAGAAAGTCTATTTAAGAGACCCTCATCTCTTCATTTTAGGAGAGGATGAATTTGGAGAATTTGCATCGAATCCCTGCTAGAATTCTTACTCACAATTGCTCATATTTTTACATACATTTAATAAATATGGCTATCTTGATTAGTTAAATGTAATTATTTAATTAAATGGGAAGGTATTTCTAATTAATTAAATGAAATTATTTAATTAAATGGAGTACTTACTTCTAATTAATTAAATAAAGTTATTTAATTAAATAGGAAGTCATTCTTAATTAATTAAATGAATTTATTTAATTAAATAACAAACGTGTCTCTAATTAATTAAAAGATTATTTAATTAAATAGAAAAAGTAATTATGAGAACATATCTCATTTTATTAAATTAAATATCTCAACAAAATCTCTCTTCAGTTCAAAAAGGAAAATTTTTAGTTCACTATTGATAAAAAATGATTTAAATCAGTTACCTCATTTTTATACTCAAATTAAATATGTTAACTCCTTATTTTACTCAAATTAAATTTGTTAACTCCTTTCAATTTGGGAATCTCCCTTAATGACTAAAATTCAACTTTAATCCTGACCATTGTTTGAATTTGATCTCAACCGTTGATGAATTCCAAGAATGTCTATTTAAGAGACCCTCATCTCTTCATTTTAGGAGAGGATGAATTTGGATAATTTGCATCGAATCACTGTTGGAATTCATACTCAAATTTGCTAATATTTTTACATACATTTAATACATATGACTATCTTGATTAATTAAATGTAATTATTTAATTAAATGGGAAAGGTATTTCTAATTAATTAAACAAAATTATTTAATGAAATGGAGTACTTACTTCTAATTAATTAAACAAAGTTATTTAATTAAATAAGAAGCCATTCCTAATTATTTAAATGAATTTATTTAATTAAATAAGAAAAGTTTCTCTAATTAATTAAAAAATTATTTGATTAAATAGAAAAAGTAATTATGAGAGCATATCTTATTTTATTAAATTAAATATCTCAACAAAATCTCTCTTCAGTTGAAAAAGAGAAATTTTCAGTTCACTATTGATAAAAAATGAGTTAAATTAGTTAACTCCTTTTTCTACTCAAATTGAATTAGTTAACTCCTTATTTTACTCAAATTAAATCTATTAACTTCCTTTAATTTGGGAATCTCCTTTTATGACTAAACTTCAACTTTAATTATGACCGTTGATTCAATTTGATCTCAACCGTTGATGAATTTCAGGAAAGTTTATTTAAGAGACTCTCATCTCTTCATTTTAGGAGGGGACGCATTTGAAGAATTTGCATCGAATCGATGCTAGAATCCATACTCACATTTTCTCATTAATTAAATTAAATGGAGTACTTACTTCTAATTAATTAAACAAAGTTTTTTAATTAAATAAGAAGTCATTCCTAATTAATAAAATAAAGTTATTTAATTAAATAAGAAAAGTGTCTCTAATTAATGAAAAGATTATTTAATTAAATAGAAAAAGTAATTATGAGAGCATATCTCATTTTATTAAAATATCTCAACAAAATCTGTCTTCAATTCAAAAAGAGAAATTTTTAGTTTACTATTCATAAAAAAAATGAGTTAAATCAATTAAATCCTTTTTCTACTCAAATTAAATCAGTTAACTTTGGATTTTACTCAAATTAAATCTGATAACTCCTTTTAATTTCAAAATCTCTCTTTATGACTAAACTTTAAATTTAATTCTGATCGTTGGTTGAATTTGATCTCAACTGTTGATGCATTCCAGGCAAGTCTATTGAAGAGACGCTCATCTCTTCATTTTTGGTGATGATGAATTTGGAGAATTTGCATTGAATCACTGCTAGAATTCATACTCACATTTGCTCATATTTTTACATACATTTAATAAATACGCCTATCTTGATTAATTAAATATAATTATTTAATTAAATGGGAAAGGTATTTCTAAATAATTAAACAAAATTATTTAATTAAATGGAGTACTTACTTCTAATTAATTAAACAAAGTTATTTAATTAAATAAGAAAAGTGCCTCTAATTAATTAAAAGATTATTGAATTAAATATAAAAAGTAATTATGAGAGCATATCTCATTTTATTAAATTAAATATCTCAACAAAATCTCTCTTCAATTAAAAAAGAGAAATTTTTGGTTCACTATTAATAAAAAATGAGTTAAATCAGTTAGCTCCTTTTTCTACTCAAACTAAATCAGTTAACTTCTTAATTTACTCAACTTAAATCTGTTAACTCACTTTAATTTGAGAATCTCCCTTTATGACTGAACTTCAACTTTAATCCTAACCGTTGATTGAATTTGATATCAACCGTTGATGGATTCCAAGAAATTCTATTTAAGAGACTCTCATCTCTTCATTTTAGGAGGGGATGAATTAGAATAATTTGCATCGAATCGATGCTAGAATTCATACTCACATTTTCTCATATTTTTACATACATTTAATAAATACACTTATCTTGATTAATTAAACGTAATTATTTAATTAAATGGGAAAGGTATTTCTAATTAATTAAACAAAATTATTTAATTAAATGGAGTACTTACTTCTAATTAATTAAACAAAGATATTTAATTAAATAGGAATTCATTCCTAATTAATTAAATGAAGTTATTTAATTAAATAAAAAAAGTTTTTCTAATTAATTAAAAGATTATTTAATTAAATAAAAAAAGTAATTATGAGAGCATAAGTCATTTTATTAAATTAAATATCTGAACAAAATCTCTCTTCAATTCAAAATGGGAAATTTTCAGTTCACTATTGATAAAAAATTAGTTAAATTAGTTAACTCTTTTTTCTACTCAAATTAAATTAGTTAACTTGTTATTTTACTCAAATTAAATCTATTAACTCCCTTCAATTTTGGAATCTCTATTTATGACTTAACTTCAACTTTATTCCAGACCGTTGATTGAATTTGATCTCAACCATTGATGGATTCCAGGAAAGTCTATTTAAGAGACCCTCATCTCTTCATTTTAGGAGAGGATGAATTTGGAGAATGTGCATCGAATTGCTGCTAGAATTCATACTCACATTTGCTCATATTTTTATATACATTTAATAAATACGCCTATCTTGATTAATTAAATTTAATTATTTAATTAAATGGGAAAGTTATTTCTAATTAATTAAATGAAATTATTTAATTTAATGGAGTACTTACTTCTAATTAATTAAATAAAGTTATTTAATTAAATAGGAAGCCATTCCAAATTAATTAAATGAAGTTATTTAATTAAATAAGAAAAGTGTCTCTAATTAATTAAAGATTATTTAATTAAATAGAAAAAGTAATTATGAGAGTGTATCTCATTTTAATAAATTAAATATCTCAACAAAATCTTTCTTCAGTTTGAAAAGGGAGATTTTTAGTTCACTATTGATAAAAAATGAGTTAAATCAGTTAACTCCTTTTTCTACTCAAATTAAATCAGTTAACTCCTTATTTTACTCAAATTAAATCTATTAACTCCCTTTAATTTGGAAATCTCTCTTTATGACTGAACTTCATCTTTAATCCTGACCGTTGATTGAATTTGATATCAACCGATGATGGATTCCAAGAAAGTCTATTTAAGAGACCCTCATCTCTTAATTTTAGGAGAGGATGAATTTGGAGAATTTGAATCGAATTGCTACTAGAATTCATACTTACATTTTCTTATATTTTTAAAAACATTTAATAAATATGCCTATCTAGATTAATTAAATGTAATTATTTAATTAAATGGAAAAGGTATCTCTAATCAAGTAAATGAAATTATTTAATTAAATAGAGTACTTACTTCTAATTAATTAAATAAAGTATTTTAACTAAATAGGAAGCCATTCCTAATTAATTAAATGAAGTTATTTAATTAAATAAGAAAAGTGTCTCTAATTAATTAAAAGATTATTTGATTAAATAGAAAAAGTAATTATGAGAGCATATCTCATTTTATTAAATTAAATATCTCAACAAAATCTCTCTTGAGTTCAAAAAGAGAAATTAGTTAACTGCTTATTTTACTCAAATTAAATCTATTAACTCCCTTTAATTTGGGAATCTCCCTTTATGACTAAACTTCAACTTTAATCCTGACCGTTGATTGAATTTGATCTCAACTGTTGATGGATTTTAGGAAAGTCTATTTAAGAGACCCTAATCTCTTCATTTTACGAGAGGATGAATTTGAAGAATTTGCATCGAATCACTGCTGAAATTCATACTCACATTTTCTCATATTTTTACATACATTTAATAAATATGCCTATCTTGATTAATTAAATGTAATTATTTAATTAAATGGAAAAGGTATTTCTAATTAATATAACAAAATTATTTAAATAAATGAAGTACTTACTTCTAATTAATTCAACAAATTTATTTAATTAAATAGGAAGCGATTCTTAATTAATTAAATAAAGTTATTTAATTAAATAAGAAAAGTGTCTCTAATTAATTAAAAGTTTATTTAATTAAATAGAAAAAGTAATTATAAGAGCATATCTCCTTTTATTAAATTAAATATCTCAACAAAATATATCTTCACTTCAAAAAGACAAATTTTTTGTTCATTATTGATAAAGAATGAGTTAAATCAGTTAACTCTTTTATCTACTCAAATTAAATCAGTTAACTCCTTACTTTACTCAAATTAGAAAAGTCTATTTAAGAGACCCTCATCTCTTCATTTTAGGAGAGGATGAATTTGGAGAATTTGCATCGAATCACTGAAAAAATTCATACTCACATTTGCTCATACTTTTACATATATTTAATAAATACACCTATATTGATTAATTAAATGTGATTTTTTAATTAAATGGGAAAGGTATTTCTAATTAATTAAATGAAATTATTTAATTAAATGGAGTACTTACTTTTACTTAATTAAACAAAGTTATTTAATTCAATAGGAAGCCATTCCTAATTAATTAATTGAAATTATTTAATTAAATAAGTGTCTCTAATTAATTAAAAGATTATTTAATTAAATAGAAAAAGTATATATGAGAGCATATCTCATTTTATCAAATTAAATATCTCAACAAAATCTCTATTCAGTTCAAAAAGAGAAATTTTTAGTTAACTATTGATAAAAAATGAGTTAAATTAGTTAACTCCTTTTTCTACTCAAATTAAATTTGTTAACTCGTTATTTTACTCAAATTAAATCTGTTAACTCCCTTAATTTTGGAATGTCTCTTTATGACTGAACTTCAACTTTAATCTTTACTGTTGATTGAATTTGATCTCAACTACTGATGGATTCCAGGAAAGTCTATTTAAGAGACCCTCATCTCTTCATTTTAGGAGATGATGAATTTGAAGAATTTGCATCTAATCGTTGTTGCAATTCATACTCACATTTGCTCATATTTTTACATATATTTAATAAATATGCCTATCTTGATTAATTAAATGTAATTATTTAATTAAATGGGAAAAGTATTTCTAATTAAGTAGACAAAATTACTTATTTAAATGGAGTACTTACTTCTAATTAATTAAACAAAGTTATTTAATTAAATAGAAAGCCATTCTTAATAAATTAAATGAAGTTATTTAATTAAAAAAAAACTGTCTCTAATTAATTAAAAAATTATTTAATTAATTAGAAAAAGTAATTATGAGAGTATATCTCATTTTATTAAATTAAATATCTCACCAAAATCTCTCTTGAGTTCAAAAAAGAAAATTTTTAGGTCACTATTGATAAAAAATGAGTTAAATCAGTTAACTATTTTTTTTACTCAAATTAAATCGGTTAACTTCTTATTTTACTCAAATTAAATCTGTTAACTCCTTTTAATTTGGGAATCTCCCTTTATGACTGAACTTATCCTTTAATCCTGACCGTTGATTCAATTTGATCTCAACCATGGATAGATTCTAGAAAAGTCTATTTAAGAGACCCTCATCTCTTCATTTTAGGAGAGGATGAATTTGGACAATTTGCATCAAATCGCTACTAAAATTCATACTCACATTTGCTCATAAATTTACATACATTTAATAAATACACCTATTTTGATTAATTAAATGTAATTATTTAATTAAATGGGAAAGGTATTTCTAATTAATTAAATAAAATTATTTAATTAAATGAAGTACTTACTTCTAATTAATTAACCAAAATTATTTAATTAAATAGTAAGCCATTCCCAATTAATTAAATAAAGTTATTTAATTAAATAAAAAAAGTGTCTCTAATTAATTCAAAAGATTACTTAATTAAATAGAAAAAGTAATTATGAGAGCATATCTAATTTTATTAAATTAAATATCTCAACAAAATCTTTCTTCAGTTGAAAAAGGGAAATTTTCAGTTCACTATTGATAAAAAATTTGTTAAATCAGTTACCTTCTTTTTTTACTCAAATTAAATTAGTTAACTCTTTATTTTACTCAAATTAAATTTGTTAACTCCCTTCAATTGGGGAATCTCCCTTTTTGACTAAACTTGAACTTTAAACCTAACCGTTGATTGAATTTGATCTAAACCGTTGATGGATTCCATGAAAGTCTATTTAAGAGACCCTCATCTCTTCATTTTAAGAGAAGATGAATTTGGAGAATTTGCATCGAATTGCTGTTGGAATTCATACACAAATTTGCTCATATTTTTACATAAATTTAATAAATATGCCTATCTTGATTAATTAAATGGAATTATTTAATAAAATAATAAAGGTATTTCTAACTGATTAAACAAAATTATTTATTTAAATTGAGTACTTACTTCTAATTAATTAAACAAAGTTATTTAATTAAATAGGAAGAAATTCCTAATTAATTAAATGAAGTTATTTAATTAAATAAGAAAAGTGTCTCTAATTAATTAAAAGATCATTCAATTAAATAAAAAAAGTAATTATAAGAGCATATTTGATTTTATTAAATTAAATAACTCAACACAATATTTCTTCAGTTCAAAAAGGGAAATTTTTAGTTCACTTTTGATAATAAATGAGTTAAATCAGTTAACTCTTCTTTTTTGCTCAAATTAAATCAGTTAAACCCTTATTTTACTCAAATTAAATCTGTTAACTCCCTTTAATTTGGGAATCTCCCTTTATGACTGAACTTCAACTTTAATCCTGACCGTTGATTGAATTTGATCTCAACCGTTTATGGATTCCAGAAGAGTCTATTTAAGAGACCCTCATCTTTTCATTTTAGGAGAGGATGAATTTGGAGAATTTGCATCGAATCGCTCCTGAAATTCATACTCACATTTGCTCATATTTTTACATACAATTAACAAATACGCCTATCTTGATTAATTAAATGTAATTATTTAATTAAATGGGAAAGTTATTTCTAATTAATATAACAAAATTATTTAAATAAATAGAGTACTTACTTCTAATTAATTCAACAAATTTATTTAATTAAATAGGAAGCCATTCTGAATTAATTAAATGAAGTTATTTAATTAAATAAGAAAAGAGTCTCTAATTAATTAAAAGATTATTTAGTTAAATAGAAAAAGTAATTATAAGAGCATATTTCATTTTATCAAATTAAATATCTCAACAAAATCTTTTTTTAGTTCAAAAAAAGAAATTTTTAGTTCACTATTGATAAAATTAACTCCCTTTAATTTGAGAATCTCCCTTTATGACTGAAATTCAACTATAATCCTGACCGTTGATGGATTCTAGGAAAGTCTATTTAAGAGACCCTCATCTCTTAATTTTAGGAGAGGATGAATTTGGAGAATTTGCATCGAATTGCTACTAGAATTCATACTCACATTTTCTTATATTTTTAAAAACATTTAATAAATATGCCTATCTAGATTAATTAAATGTAATTATTTAATTAAATGGAAAAGGTATCTCTAATTAAGTAAATGAAATTATTTAATTAAATAGAGTACTTACTTCTAATTAATTAAATAAAGTTATTTAACTAAATAGGAAGCCATTCCTAATTAATTAAATGAAGTTATTTAATTAAATAAGAAAAGTGTCTCTAATTAATTAAAAGATTGTTTAATTAAATAAAAAAAGTAATTATCAGAGCATATCTGATTTTAGTAAATTAAATCAGTTAACTCCTTTAAATCAGTTACCATTGATGAATTCCAGGAAAGTCTATTTAAGAGACCCTCATCTCTTGATTTTAGGAGGGGATTAATTTGGAGAATTTGCATCGAATCATTGTTGGAATTCATACTCACATTTGCTCATATTTTTATATACATTTACTAAATATGCCTATCTTGATTAATTAAATGTAATTATTTAATTAAATGAAATTATTTAATTTGAGTTAAATTAGTTAACTCCTTTTTTTGCTGAACTTAAATCAGTTACCTCCTTATTTTACTCAAATTAAATATGTTAACTCCCTTTAATTTGGGAATCTCCCTTTATGAATAAACTTCACCTTTAATCCTGATTGTTGATTGAATTTGATCTCAACCGTTGATGGATTCCAAGAAAGTCTATTTAAGAGACCCTCATCTGTTCATTTTAATAGAGGATGAATGTGGAGAATTTGCATCGAATCGCTGCAAGAATTCGTACTCACATTTTCTCATACTTTTACATACATTTAATAAATATGCCTATCTTGATTAATTAAATGTAATTATTTAATTAAATGGAAATGGTATTTCTAATTAATTAAATAAAATTATTTAATTTTAGTTAAATTAGTTAACTCCTTTTTCTGCTCAAATTAAATCAGTTAACTTCTTATTTTACTCAAATTAAATCTGTTAACTACCTTTAATTTTGGAATCTCCCATTATGACTGCACTTCAACTTTAATCCTGACCGTTGATTGAATTTGATCTCAATCGTTGATGGATTCCAGAAAAGTCTATTTAAGAGACTCTCATCTCTTCATTTTAGGAAAGGATGAATTTTGAGAATTTGCATCGAATCGCTGCAAGAATTCATACTCACATTTTCTCATATTTTTACATACATTTAGTAAATACGCCTATCTTGATTAATTAAATGTAATTATTTAATTAAATGGGAAAGGTATTTGTAATTAATTAAATAAAATTATTTAATTAAATGGAGAACTTACTTCTAACTAATTAAAAAAAGTTAGTTAATTAAAAATGAAGCCATTCCTAATAAATTAAATAAAGTTATTTAATTAAATAAGTGTCTCTAATTAATTAAAAGATTATTTAATTAAATAGAAAAAGTAATTATGAGAGCATATCACATTTTATTAAATTAAATATCTCAACAAAATCTCTCTTCAGTTCAAAAAGATAAATTTTCAGTTCACTATTGATAAAAAATGAGTTAAATCAGTTATTACTCAAATTAAATCTGTTAACTCCCTTTAATTTGGGAATCTCTCTTTATGACTGAACTTCAACTTTAATCCTGACCATTGATTGAATTTGATCTCAACCACTGATGGTTTCCAAGAAAGTCTATTTAAGAGACCCTCATCTCTTCATTTTAGGAGAGGATGAATTTGGAGAATTTGCATCGAATCGCTGTTGAAATTCATACTCAAATTCTCTCATATTTTTACATATATTTAATAAATACAACTATATTGATTAATTAAATGTAATTATTTAATTAAATGGAAAAGGTATTTATAATTAAATAAAAAAAATTATTTAATTAAATGAAGTACTTACTTCTAATTAATTAAACAAAGTTATTTAATTAAATAGGAAGCCATTCTTAATTAATTAAATGAAGTTATTTAATCAAACAAGAAAATTGTCTCTAATTAATTAAAAGATTATTTAATTAAATAGAAAAATTAATTATGAGAGCATATCTAATTTTATTAAGTTAAATATCTGAACAGAATCTCTCTTCATTTCAAAAAAGGAAATTTTTAGTTCACTATTGATAAAAAATGAGTTAAATCAGTTAAATCTTTTTTCTACTCAAATTAAATCTGTTAACACCTTATTTTATTCAAATTAAATCTGTTAACTCCTTTTAATTTGGGAATCTTCCTTTATCACTAAACTTCAACTTTAATCCTGACTGTTGATTCAATTTGATCTCGACAATTGATAGATTCTAGAAAGGTCTATTTAAGAGACGCTCATCTCTTCATTTTAGGAGAGGATGAATTTTTAGAATTTGCATCGAATTTCTGTTGGAATTCATACTCACATTTGCTCATATTTTTACATACATTTAATAAATATGCCCATCTTGATTAATTAAATATAATTATTTAATTAAATGATAAAGGTATTTCTAGTTAATTAAAAAAATTAATTTAATTAAATGGAGTACTTACTTCTAATTAATTAAGCAAAGTTATTTAATTAAATAGGAAGCAATTCCTAATTAATTAAATGAAGATATTTAATTAAATAAGAAAAGTTTTTCTCATTAATTAAAAAATATTTAATTAAATAGAAAAAGTAATTATGAGAGCATATCTCATTTTATTAAATTAAATAACTCAACACAATATTTTTTCAGTTCAAAAAAGGAAATTTTCAGTTCACTATTGATAATAAATGAGTTAAATCAGTTAACTCCTCTTTTTTGCTCAAATTAATTCACTTAAATCTTTATTTTAATCAAATTAAATCTGTTAACTCCCTTTAATTTGGGAATCTCCCTTTATGACTGAACTTTAACTTTAACCCTGATCATTGATTGAATTTGATCTCAACTGTTGATGGATTCCAGGAAAGCCTATTTAAGAGACCCTCATCTCTTCATTTAGGATAGGATGAATTTGGAGAATTTGCATCGAATCGCTGCTAAAATTCATACTCACATTTGCTAATATTTTTACATACATTTAATAAATACGTGTATCTTGATTAATTAAATAGGAAAGGTATTTCTAATTAATTAAATAAAGTTATTGAATTAAGTAGGAAGCCATTCCTAATTAATTAAATGAAGTTATTAAATTAAATAAAAAAAGTATCTCTAATTAATTAAAAGATTATTTAATTAAATAGAAAAAGTAATTATGAGAGCATATCTCATTTTATTAAATTAAATATCTCAACAAAATCTTTTTTCAGTTCAAAAAGGGAAATTTTCAATTCACTATTGATAAAAAATGAGTTAAAGCAGTTAACACCTTTTTCTGCTAAAATTAAATCAGTTAACTCCTTATTTTACTCAAATTAAATGTGTTAACTCCGTTTCATTTGGGAATCTCCCTTTATGACTGAAATTCAACTTTAATACTGACCATTGATTAAATTTGATCTGAACCGTTGATGGATTCCAAGAAAGTCTATTTAAGAGACCCTCATCTCTTCATTTTAAGACAGGATGAATTTTGACAATTTGTATCGAATCGCTGCTGGAATTCAAACTCAGATTTGCTCATATTTTTACATACATTTAAATAATATTCCTATCTTGATTAATTAAATGTAATTATTTAATTAAAAGGGAAAGGTATTTCTAATTAATTAAACAAAATTATTTAATTAAATATTGTACATAGTTCTAATTAATTAAACAAATTTATTTAATTAAATAGGAAGCCATTCATAATTAATTAAATGAAGTTATTTAATTAAATAAGAAAATTGTCTCTAATTAATTAAAAGATTATTTAATTAGATAGAAAAAGTAATTATGAGAGGATATCTCATTTTATTAAATTAAATATCTCAACAAAATCTCTCTTCAGTTCAAAAAGGAAAATTTTCAATTGACTATTGATAAAAAATGAGTTAAATCAACTCTTTTTTCTACTCAAATTAAATTAGTTAACTCCTTATTTTACTAAAATTAAATCTGTTAACTCCCTTTAATTTGAGAATATCCTTTTATGAATGAACTTCAACTTTAATCCTGATCGTTGATTGAATTTGATATAAACCGTTGATAGATTTTAGAAAAGTCTATTTAATAGACCCTCATCTCTTCATTTTATGAGAGGATGAATTTGGAGAATTTGCATCGAGTCGCTGCTGGAATTCATACTCACATTTGCTTATATTTTTACATACATTTAATAAATATGCCTATCTTGATTAATTAAATAAAATTATTTAATTAAATGGGAAAGGTATTTCTAATTAGTTAAATGAAATTATTTAATTAAATGGATAAGTTACTTCTAATTAATTAAATAAAGTTATTTAATTAAATAGAAAGCCATTACTAATTAATTAAATGAAGTTATTTAATTAAATAAGAAAAGTGTCTCTAATTAATTTAAAAATTATTTAATTAAATAGAAAAAGTAATTATGAGAGCATATCTCATTTTATTAAATTAAATATCTCAACAAAATCTCTCTTTAGTTCAAAAAGGGAAATTTTTAGTTCACTATTGATAAAAAATGAATCAAATTAGTTAACTCCTTATTTTACTCAAATTCAATCTATTAACTCCCTTTAATTTGGCAATCTCCCTTTATGACTAAACTTCAACTTTAATCCTGCCTGTTGATTGAATTTGATCTCAACCATTGATGGATTCCAAGAAAGTCTATTTAAGAGAGACTCATTTCTTCATTTTAGGAGAGGATGAATTTGGAGAATTTGCACCGAATTGCCGTTGGAATTCATACTTGTATTTGCTCGTATTGTTACATATATTTAATAAATAAGCCTATCTTGATTAATTAAAAGTAATTATTTAGTTAAATGGGAAAGGTATTTCTAATTAATTAAACAAAATTATTTAATTAAATGGAGTACTTACTTCTAATTAATTAAACAAAGATATTTAATTAAATAGGAAGCCATTCCTAATTAATTAAATGAAGTTATTTAATTAAATAAGAAAAGTCTCTCTAATTAATTAAAAGATTATTTAATTAAATAGAAAAAGTAATTATGAGAGCATATGTTATGCCAAACCTTACTTCTTCCTATTTCTCTTCATTGCTTCAGTTGTTGCTGTGTTTCAAAGTTCATTTTTATGACATTATCAAACTTTATTTATCTATTGGTTAATTTAGTTAGATGAAATGTGGTTTGTGCTGATATAGTTATAGTGATCATTATCAATTTATGTCAGTTTATTGTTTTGAGGATTCAGCTATTTTGATCTATCTGAGTACATTGATTCTTAGTTCATGTTTGAACTTGGATCTGATACTAAAGTTTGAGTTAGATGGTAGTGAATTTAATTTGATGATTAATTGCTTGACTTAAGCATTGAAATAATATGTATTTAGCATAGTACTTCTAATTCGATTAATGTTAAGAATTAATTTTATTGTTTTAAGATGAGCTTAGATGTTTTATTGAGTTTTGGAAATTAATCACACTTAACGTACATATGGAATATTCATTCAGGTGTTATTGGGAATTTCTCCTTTATAATGATGTTTTTATAACTTTTGAAAAATTTAGTTCACTTTTATGTATTAGACCTATGTTAATATATATATATATATATATGGGAATATTTAATGAAAATTCACACACAATTCATATAAGTTTTAATGTGAAATAATCACTCATATATATTGATTCACATAAATATAATGTGGGAGATATTCTAGTTAACTTTGCATATGTGTGATTAATTCACAGTCTTAATATCTATGAAGATTTATTCTTCCTAAAACCCTAGAGGGTTTTGAATGTTTTTATGTGTAATTATGTTAATTGTTTGTAAGCCAAGTTTGGCAGTGGATTTTGACTGCCTTCTGTACTCGACACTGCAGTTGAAATTAATGCTCTTTTATGAGGGAATTAATGGTACCCAAGGACTGGGTCAACCATTTCATCTGGTTTTGTGTTTTTTTGGTTTTGGCCAGGTTTTGGGCGGCTTGCATTGTGATGTAAAACATTTGTGAGATGTTGCTATTGTATAGGAAACATGTTTGGGAAAAAGCTTTATTTTATGAGGCTGAGAATGTTGAATTTCACACAGCCTCTATTATTCTTGGTGTTCGGGGTTTCTCTCAAGTTGTCGAGTTGGGCATTTCAAGCTTTTGCTATCAAGTTTTATTGGGTTCTTCCCCTTTCAGTGAATAGAGGTAGGGGGCAATTTCTAACTTACATATTTTACTGTTCTTATAGTTTTATTTTGCTGAAGAAAGTATGAAAGTTGTGGTTTAAAAGATGCTCACTGATACCCAAGCGTGGGTATAGGTAGGAATGGGTGAGCAGTTGCCTAGTTCTGTGTATATTCACACTTGGATATGGTGTTCCACATATTTGCATGTTTGTTGTTTTGCTGTCAAAATCTCGGTATTATTAAAGATAAAATAGGGGTTTTCAATGTCGGGTTTTAAAAGTCAGTGATTTTGTTTGTGAGTTTCATTTCCATCTATGAATGGTTAGTAATCTGTCTTTTACACGAGCTTACGACATGAGTTACATTTATAGTTTGAATGGGCTTTTGTTTGAACTCGGTCTGTTTGCTAAATTGTTTATAGGCATATATTTAAGCAAAATGTGTTTTGTTGTTATGGAAGTGGGATAAGGGTTTCTTTTACCCATGTCTTTTCTAAGAGTTGAGCCACGTAAGGAATGTATGCATATTACAGTAGGCATGACTGTTTGAGTATATATGTTAGCTTATATGTGTATTGTTTGTAATACCCTTTCGTCGGCCTCTATGAGCACCGTGTTTCAAAGCTACCTTTATGAATATGGTGTGGGAGATTCAGTCTCAGAGATGGTGTGTTGTCATTAAGCACTGTTGTTTTATCAAACACATTTTGAACCATGTTTTGGTTTTCTAGAATATGCTTTGTCAAACATTAGTTGAGTTATTGCTTTGACTTCAAAAATTTTGGAAGAAAGAGGTGATTGAAATGAATGTTTGAAAACGAAGGATGCTGTCTGAATTTACTTTTTCAAGTGTTTATAGTGTTATATGTTATATGGTAACTATTAAAAGTTGTTGTTCTTTGTCACAGTCATAAACATAAAGATAGTAAATTATGTTTACATTTTGAAATCATTGTTGCATTTTAATAAGACAGTGTAGTTTCTCTAGTCATCAAGTTATAGGAAAGTTATTTGTAAAGTAGCCGTTTCATTGTAATTGGGCAGTAGTTTTGTCTTAATAGGATGGTGTTGGGATGAAAATTGAATAAAATTTGTATGCTGATTATAATAGAATTGCTATTCAAAATTTAGAACTAAGGTAAAACAATAGTTTGGCATTATTGATTAAGAAATGTGTATATGAGGACATTGGGAACAATCAAACCATAGTTTAATTAATATTGTAGAAAACTATTTATGTTGGTTAAATTGATGATTGTAGTCAGCAAGGTATTGTATTGAATATTATTGTAATCTAGAATGGAATGGGATAGAGATATTTTCTTTGTGAAACACATATGTATGAACATTGGAATTGTTTTCTTATATGCTATTATGTTCAGTATTAAATGGTTATTGTAATCAAAAGTTAGATTTATGATATTAGTTTAATGAAAGTCGATAAAATAGAAATATCATATTTACTATTATTCTATTATCTTAGTCATTTGTAAAAGATGAATCTAGTTTATTATGACAGCAGGGTACGATTGTGTAATATTAAGATTTGGTAAATGTCATTAATGTGATATGTTTAGATAAATTATATTTATGGGATCTTAATGCTATAGTTTGGTTCCTATTGTTATAGTAACTTAGATTACTTTTGCAATTGACAAAATAAGATGTGGTTCAAATAGTTTAAAGGATGTAGTATCATGTTGATTACTGATTTATATTTGTTGCATGAATGTTCTTTTGTAAATCTATTTGATGTGTATTTTAAGAATAGCTGTGATGAACATTTATCGAAGTGGCTGAATTTGGTTTATCCTATTCAGTTAATTAATTCAGTGATAACTATGAAATCTATTGGGTGATTTAATTACATATAAAAGATAATTTGCCTTACCTATGACTTAAACCTATATGGTTAAGTACAAAGAAGAAGGCATAACTCTATTCTGTCATTGACAAGTAAAATAGAGTTTACTATTATGTGAGTCTATGAGCATACCATACATGGATGCAGAATCTTAGTGCCATAACGATGACACCTCAGTATATATATGGTTCATTTGTGGGTTATTCTTAGTGCGAGTTTAATTTTGCATTGTTAAGTAAATGTCTACTTCTTGCATATTAATTTTGAAACTGCACTATGTTAAGTGAATCAGATATCTGCATTATGATTATGTATATGCCTAATCTAACATGTACGCAGGTAGATTATGCTTTTCAACTCAGTGTATACTGAGCCCCCTTTTTTTTGTGTGTTGCTGCATTCTGTGTGGTTTTCAGGTGCTTTGAGATTTCTAGTAGCTAAGGATGTTAAGTAAGTTCATCTTGAACTAGTATTCAATTACTAGTAGGTTCTGAATGTTGGACATAGCTGTTCTAGAATCATATTGTACTTCTTTATTGTACTAAACTCATTATATATTGGAATCTTTATGAAATCATATTAGGATGATGTCTATTTGTATTATGAGTATTTTAGATTAAGAGTAATTATTCTGTGTACTTGTACTTGTATTAAGTGGTATTTAAAAAAAAAAATTTATTGCATTCTTTGATCTCGTTCTTTGATTCTTTTGTATGGGTTTGTTTTTGGTCGTGTTACAGCATATCTGATTTTATTAAATTAAATGTAATTATTTAATTAAATGGGAAAGATATTTCTAATTAATTAAAAAAAATTATTTAATTAAATGGAAAACTTATTCCAAATTAATTAAACAAAGTTATTTAATTAAATTGGAAGCCATTCCTAATTAATTAAATAAAGTTATTAAATTAAATAAGTGTCTCTAATTAATTAAAAGATTATTTAATTACATAGAAAAAGTAATTATGAGAGCATATCACATTTTATTAAATTAATTATCTCAACAAAATCTCTCTTCCATTCAAAAAGATAAATTTTCAGTTCTTTATTGATAAAAAATGAGTTAAATCAGTTAACTCCTTTTTCTACTCAAATTAAATCAGTTAACTCCTTATTTTACTAAAATTCAATTTGTTAACTCCCTTTAATTTGGGAATCTCTCTTTATGACTGAACTTCAACTTTAATCCTGACCATTGATTGAATTTGATCTCAACCACTGATGGATTCCAAGAAAGTCTATTTAAGAGACCCTCATGTCTTCATTTTAGGAGAGGATGAATTTGGAGAATTTGCATCGAATTGCTGTTGAAATTCATACTCAAATTTTCTCATATTTTTACATATATTTAATAAATACACCTATATTGATTAATTAAATGTAATTATTTAATTAAATGGGAAAGGTATGTCTAATTAATTAAACAAAATTATTTAAGTAAATGGAGTACTTACTTCTAATTAATTAAAAAAAGTTATTTAATTAAATAGGAAGCAATTCTTAATTAATTAAATGAAGTTATTTAATTAAATAAAAAAATTGTCTCTAATTAATTAAAAGATTATTTAATTAAATAGAAAAAGTAATTATGAGAGCATATCTAATTTTATTAAATTAAATATCTCAACAAAATCTCTCTTCAGTTCAAAAAAGGAAATTTTCAGTTCACTATTGATAAAAAATGAGTTAAATGAGTTAACTTTTTTTTCTAATCAAATTAAATCAGTTAACTCCTTATTTTACTCAAATTAAATCTGTTAACTCCTTTTAATTTACGAATCTCCCTTTATGACTAAACTTCAACTTTAATCCTGACCGTTGATTGAATTTGATCTCAACCGTTGATAGATTCCAGAAATGTCTATTTAAGAGACCCTCATCTCTTCATTTTAGGAGAGGATGAATTTGGAGAATTTACATCGAATCGCTACTAGAATTTATACTCACATTTGCTCATATATTTAGATACATTTAATAAATATGCCTATCTTGATTAATTAAATGTAATTATTTAATTAAATGGGAAAGGTATTTCTATTTAATTAAATGAAGTACTTACTTCTAATTAATTAAACAAATTTATTTAATTAAATAGTAAGCCATTCCTAATTAATTAAATGAAGTTATTTAATTAAATGAAAAAAGTGTCTCTAATTAATTAAAAGATTATTTAATTAAATAGAAAAAGTAATTATGAGAGAATATCTCATTTTATTAAATTAAAAATCTCCACAAAATCTCTCTGCAGTTTAAAAAGGGAAATTTTTAGTTCACTATCGATAAAAAATGAGTTAAATTAGTTAACTTCTTTTTTTACTCAAATTAAATCAGTTAACTCCTTATTTTACTCAAATTAAATTTGTTAACTCCCTTTAATTTGGAAATCTCCCTTTTTTACTGAACTTCAACTTTAATCCTAACCGTTGATTGAATTTGATCTAAACTGCTGATGGATTCCAGGAAATTCTATTTAAGAGACCCTCATCTCTTCATTTAAGGAGAGGATGAATTTGGAGAATTTGCATCGAATCGCTGTTGGAATTCATACTCACATTTGCTCATATTTTTACATACATTTAATAAATATGCCTATCTTGATTAATTAAATGTAATTATTTAATTAAATGATAAAGGTATTTCTAATTAATTAAATGAAATTATTTAATTAAATAGAGTACTTACTTCTAATTAGTTAAGCAAATTTATTTAATTAAATAGGAAGCAATTCCTAATTAATTAAATGAATTTATTTAATTAAATAAGAAAAGTTTTTCTAATATATTAAAAAATTATTTAATTAAATAGAAAAAGTAATTATGAGAGCATATCTCATCTTATTAAATTAAATAACTCAACACAATATTTCTTTAGTTCAAAAAGGGAAATTTTCAGTTCACTATTGATAATAAATGAGTTAAATTAGTTAACTCCTCTTTTTTGCTCAAATTAAATTAGTTAAATCCTTATTTTACTCAAATTAAATCTGTTAACTCCGTTTAATTTGGGAATCTCCCTTTATGACTGAACTTCACCTTTAATATTGATCGTTGATTGAATTTGATCTGAACCGTTGATGGATTCCAGGAAAGCCTATTTAAGAGACCCTCATCTCTTCATTTTAGGAGAGGATGAATTTGGAGAATTTGCATCAAATCACTGCTAAAATTCATACTCACATTTGCTAATATTTTTACATACATTTAATAAATACGCCTATCTTGATTAATTAAATGGGAAAGGTATTTCTAATTAATTAAATGAAATTGCTTCTAATTAATTAAACAAAGTTATTGAATTAAATAGGAAGCCATTCCTAATTAATTAAATGAAGTTATTTAATTAAATAACAAACGTATATCTAATTAATTAAAATATTATTTAATTAAATAGCAAAAGTAATTATGAGAGCATATCTCATTTTATTAAATTAAATATCTCAACAAAATCTTTTTTCAGTTCAAAAAGGGAAATTTTTAGTTCACTATTGATAAAAAATGATTTAAATTAGTTAACTCCTTTTTCTGCTCAAATTAGATCAGTTAACTCCTTATTTTACTCAAATTAAATCTGTTAACTCCCTTTAATTTGGGAATCTTCCTTTATGACTGAAATTCAATTTTAATCCTCACCGTTGATTGAATTTGATCTGAACCGTTGATAGATTCTAGAAAAGTCTATTTAAGAGACCCTCATCTCTTCATTTCAGGAGAGGATGAATTTTGACAATTTGCATCGAATCGCTACTGGAATTTATACTCACATTTGCTCATATTTTTACATACATTTAATAAATACGCCTATCTTGATTAATTAAATGTAATTATTTAATTAAATGGGAAAGGTATTTCTAATTAAGTAAACAAAATTATTTAATTAAATAGAGTACTTACTTCTAATTAATTAAACTAATTTATTTAATTAAATAGGAAGCGATTCCTAATTAATTAAATGAATTTATTTAATTAAATAAGAAAAGTGTCTCTAATTAATTAAAAGATTATTTAATTAGATAGAAAAAGTATTTATGAGAGCATATGTCATTTTATTAAATTAAATATCTCAACAAAATCTCTCATTAGTTCAAAAAGAGAAATTTTCAATTCACTATTGATAAAAAATGAGTTAAATCGGTTAACTCCTTTTTCTACTCAAATTAAATCAGTCAACTCCTTATTTTAATCAAATTAAATTTGTTAACTCCCTTTAATTTGTGAATCTCCCTTTATGACTGAACTTCAACTTTAATCCTGACCGTTGATTCAATTTGATCTCAACCGTTGATGAATTCCAGGGAAGTCTATTTAAGAGACCCTCATCTCTTCATTTTAAGAGAGGATGAATTTGGAAAATTTGCATCGAATCGCTGTTGGAATTCATACTCACGTTTGCTCATATTTTTATATACATTTAATAAATACACCTATCTTGATTAATTAAATGGAATTATTTAATTAAGTGGGAGAGGTATTTCTAATTAATTAAATGAAATTATTTAATTAAATGGAGTACTTACTTCTAATTAATTAAATAAAGTTATTTATTTAAATAGGAAGCCATTACTAGTTAATTAGATGAAGTTATTTAATTAAATAAGAAAAGTGTCTCTAATTAATTAAAAGATTATTTAATTAAATAGAAAAAGTAATTATGAGACCATATCTCAACAAAATCTCTCTTCAGTTCAAAAAGGAAAATTTTCAGTTCACTATTGATAAAAAATGAGTTAAATTAGTTAACTCTTTTTTCTACTCAAATTAAATCAGTTAACTCCTTATTTTACTCAAATTCAATCTATTAACTCCCTTTAATTTGGGAATCTCCCTTTATGACTGAACTTCAACTTTAATCCTGATCATTGATTGAATTTGATCTCAACCGTTGATGGATTCCAGGAAAGTCTATTTAAGAGACCCTCATCTCTTCATTTTAGGAGAGGATGAATTTGGAGAATTTGCATCGAATCACTGCTAGAATTGATACTCACATTTTCTCGTACATTTACATATATTTAATAAATAAGCCTATCTTGATTAATTAAATGTAATTATTTAATTAAATGGGAAAGGTATTTCTAATTAATTAAACAAAATTATTTAATTAAATGGAGTACTTACTTCTAATTAATTAAACAAAGTTATTTAATTAAATAGGAAGCCATTCCTAATTAATTAAATTAAGTTGTTTAATTAAATAATAAAAGTCTCTCTAATTCATTAAATGATTATTTAATTAAATAGAAAAAGTAATTATGAGAGCATATGTCATGCCTAACCTTACTTCTTCTTATTTCTCTTCGTTGCTTCAGTTGTTGCTGTGTTTCAATGTTCATTGTTATGAAATTGTCAAACTTTATTTATCTATTGGTTAATTTAGTTAGATGAAATGTGGTATGTGCTGATCTATTTATAGTGATCATTATCAATTTATGTCAGTTTATTATTTTGAGGATTCCGCTATTTTGATCTGTCTGAGTACGTTGATTCTTAGTTCATGTTTGAACTCAGATCTGATACTAAAGTTTGAGTTATATGGTAGTGAATTTAATTTGATGATTAATTGCTTGACTTAAGCATTGAAATAATATGTATTTAGCATAGTACTTCTAATTCAATTAATATTAAGAATTAATTTTATTCTTTTAAGACGAGCTTAGATTTTTTATTGAGTTTTAGAAATTAATCACACTTAACGTGTGAGGTATGAGCATCCAGAGGTATAAGGGCAATCTTGTGTCACCCAAACAAAAAATGTACTTAGACTTAGTTTTTGTTTGATGTGTTTTCATTTTTGGATACCCATTTGGGTCAAATAAAGGTTTCAATTCTCACAGTTCCACTATCAGTGCATTTAAAAATCTCAAAAAAATAGGAACATATATTTGGGCCATCATTTTGGTAAACTAGAAGGTGTGAATTGGCCAGATGAATATAATCATGATTTAGAGCATTCCATAAAAAGAATTAGGTCATTAGGCCCCACAGTTTGAAAGTTATTATAGTTTTTTGAGTTTTGGAGACCTCTTAAGAATGCTTCAAAGTCAGGTTTGGGGCATTAAATGACCTCAAAAAGGGTCAAAAAAATGGGGGATGAGGAAAGATCATCCATAGGGCTATAGAGCACTTTGAGAGCTTTCCAAAAATGTAAACAGTTCATCAATCGGAGCTACGGTTCAAAAGTTATGCCTCCCGAAAGTTCGGTTACCATTTCTGGATTCTTCTAGATTTGCACCGACTTCTAACGTAGCTTCTAGAACTTTCTATTTTGTTGGTGGATGCCTACTAGCACTTTCTCTGTACTATTTGTAATATCTTATTTTCTTAGTTAATAAAATTCCCCTTTTTTGTTGTGTCCATGTTGTTCTTGGGTTGTGTCTCCATCAAGTGGTATCAGAGCTAGTTTTCCTGAGTGTGTGGATAGAGTGCCAACTGTGAGGCAGTTTGCACCAGGACTGTGTAGTTGTGGGTTTGAGTTAAGAAGATGCCTCCATGAAGAGAGCATGGCAGAAGGGCTAGAGCTATTAATCCTGAGGAGATAAGAGCCCTCCAAAGGCAGGTACAAGCATTGCAAGAGGAGCTCCGTAGAGGAGCAAATGTTGCCGCAGGTGACGACAGTGAGGATGAAAATGAAGAAGAAGAAATGGGACTAGAAGGGGAACTTGACGAGGAAGTTTTGAATCCTATAGAGGAAAGGCTTTTTAGGGCCATTACTAAGTTTGGGAAAAGACCTACAATTGAAGTGGTTGTATTTTAAGAAAATCTGAAACCAGATGAGTTGATCGATTGGATCAATGAACTGGAAGAATACTTTGAGTATGAGGATATTAGGGACCCAGATAGGGTTAAGTTTTCAAAGGCCAAACTGAAAGGCCATGCGAAAATATGGTGGAAAGAGGTTCAATTGGAAAGAAACAGAAGAGGAAAGGAGAAGATCACAAGATGGGATCGCATGGTGGACAAATTGAAGAAGCAGTTCATTCCCATGGACTATGAGCTTGATCTGTTTAAGAAGATGCATGGGTTAAAGCAAGTAGGAAGATCAGTCCAAGAATATATAGAAGAATTTTATCGACTCTTGATTAGAGAAGGACAAGCAGAAGCAAATAAGGAGAAGGTTGCTCGTTATATCAGTGGGTTGCAACCTAGCATCCAAGAGGAATTAAGTCTGGTAAGAATGACCAGTGTTGAAGAGGCACACTAGTTTGCCCTATGAGTTGAAGAGAAGCTGAATAAAAGGTTTGAAGGAAGACAAAGAGGGCACGGTCAAGGAGGAAGGGGAAGCGGTAGATCATCTGGAGGCTGCAATGAAACCCAAAAGAAAAATGAAGATGTGGGTACTAGCAAGAACCAGAGGAATGAGGGTTTCAACCGCTCCCATGATCAAGACTTTGGAAATCAGAGAGGAAGAGGAGGCTTTCTTGGTACCTATTTCCATTGCAATGAAGAAGGTCATCGTGCCTTTGAATGCCCTCAATGACAAGAAAGGACAAATAGGAGAGTTGAGGGCCAAGCTAGGGTTGCTCATGTGGATGAGGATGCACAATCATCACATTTAGAGGATGCAGAAAGAGGAGAGATCTTGGTAAATGAAAGAGTCCTACTAAGTGGTGAGATTGAACCAGGACAATGGAGGAGTTTGTTCCATACCAGATGCAAGTGTGAGGATAAATGTTGTGACATGATCATTGATGGTGGTAGCACTGATAACTTGGTATCAGAAGAGATGGTCTCTAAGCTGAAGCTCAAGAGGGACAAACATCCACAGCCCTATCAGATTGCTTGGGTAAAAGATGATCATAAGGTCTTGGTAAGTGAACAATGTTTAGTAAAATTCAAAATTGGGAGTTACCATGATGGAGTTCTCTATGATGTTATTTCAGTGGATGTTTGCCATCTATTGTTGTGTAGACCATGATAGTTTGATAGACATGTAGTGCATGATGGACATGCAAACACATACTCTCTCACAAAGGATGGGGTTCACCATAAATTGAAGCCCATGAAAAAGGAAGATGAAAAGGTATGTAGCAGTGCTAGGATTTGTCTTGTTAATGGAAGGAAGTTTTTAGATGGCATGAAACATTAGCATATGTGCTATGCTTTGATTCCTATGAAAGATAAAGAAGGTATTAGTGAAATTATATTTGAAGTTTCAGATTTACTAGGGGAGTTTGGAGATATTATCTCTGATAATGTTCCAGATGGATTGCCACCAGTAAGGCAAATTAGTCATCAGATAGATCTAATTCCAAGAGCTAGTTTTCCTAACAAGGCTGCCCACAGGATGAATCCTACTGAAATAGAGGAGATAAATAGATAGGTTCAAGAGTTGTTGAGGAAGGGCTTGATTTGAGAAAGCCTGAGTCCATGTGCAGTACCTATAGTACTCACACCAAAGAAGGATGGAGAGTGGAGGATGTGTACAAATTCTCAAGCTATAAATAGGATCACCATCAAGTACCGGTTTCCTTTGCCAAGGATGGATGATATTATGGACTGCTTGAGTGGAGCTCAGTACTTCACAAAGATAGATCTGAAGAGTGGTTATCACCAGATACGGATTCGAGAAGGAGATGAGTGGAAAATAGCCTTCAAGACCAAGGAGGGTCTTTATGAGTGGTTAGTCATGCCCTTTGGATTGACAAATGCCCCAAGCACCTTCATGCAGCTCATGAATGAGGTACTTAAGAAGTTCTTGGGAAAATTTGTTATTGTCTATTTGGATGATATTTTAATTTTCAGCAAGACTTTGGAAGAACATTTATTGCATATTTGTAGTGTCCTTGAAAGGCTAAGGGAAGAGAAACTGTTAATTAATCTGAAGAAGTGTAACTTTGCAAAAAGGGAGTTAGTCTATTTGGGGTTTGTTATATCACCTGAAGGTCTCAAAATGGATCCAAAGAAGGTAAAAGCCATCTTGGAATTGCCTACTCCAAGGTCTGCTACTGAGGTAAGATCATTTCATGGTCTGGTTAGTTTTTACAGGAAGTTTATTAAGAATTTCAGTGTCATATGTGCACCCCTAACTAATACAATTAGAGGGGATAGAAAAGAGTTCAAATGGACTGCAGTAGCTGCGAGAAGTTTTGAATTGCTGAAGAAGAAGGTAACAGAACAACTTGTGTTGGCGCTTCCAGATTTTAGAAAAGTGTTCTAGGTAGATTGTGATGCCAGTGGTAGTGCTATTAGGGCTGTATTAAGCCAAGAAGGTAAGCCTATTGCATATTTTAGTGAAAAATTGAATGATGCAAAGAAGAAGTATTCTGTTTATGATCAAGAGTTCTATGCAATAGTTCAGGCCTTAAACAAATGGAGGCACTATTTATTGCCAAAGGAATTTTTTTTGTATACTGATCATTAGGCATTACAGTACCTAAATAGCCAAGGTAAATTGAATCAGAGGCATATGAAGTGGGTAGAATTCTTGTAGAGTTATACATTTTTTTTGAAGCATAGAAGTGGAAAATCTAACAGGGTTGCAGATGCACTAAGTAGGAGACAGTTGTTCCTTACAACAATGCAGGTTGAAGTAGTTGGGTTTGATGAACTCAAGAATTTGTACCCTAAAGATCCTGATTTTGTTGAAGCATAGAAAGCTTTTAAAGAACATGTTGTTGTAGATAGAACCAAGTGGTTAGACTATTTGATTCAGGATGGCATGTTATTCAAAGGTAGTCAATTGTGCATTCCAAGGAGTTCCATGAGGGAAAATCTGATTAAGGAGAAACACAGTGGAGGGATGGTAGGACATTTTGGTTGGGATAAGACCATTTCCATTCTTAGAGAACATTATTTTTGGCCTCAAATTACACAGGATGTGAAGAACTTTGTACAGAGTTGCCAGGTTTGTCAAGTTGCCAAGGGGTTTAGTCACAATACTGGCCTATATCAGCCATTTTCTATTCCATCAAGGCCATGGGAGGACATAAGTATGGATTTTGTTCTTGGATTGCCAAGGACACAAAGGGGTAATGACTCAGTATTCATGGTGGTTGATAGGTTCTCCAAAATGGCACATTTCATTCCATGCCACAAAACTCATGATGTTGTCCATATTGCAGACTTGTTTTTCAAAGAGGTGGTAAGACTACATGGTCTTCCAAGGAGTATGGTTTTTGATAGCGATACTAAATTCGTGGGGTATTTCTAGAGGACATTGTGGAAAAAGTTGAGAAAAGACTTGAAATTCAGTTCCACACATCACCCACAAACTGACGGCCAAACAGAAGTGGTAAACAGAAGTCAGGGCAATTTGCTGAGATGATTAGTTGGGGATAAGCCCAAGGGATGGGATTTGATTCTACCATAGGTAGAGTTTTCTTATAATAACTCTATAAATAGGAGTACTGGAAAATCACCATTCCAAATTGTATATGGGAGTAGCCTAAGGACTGCACCAAAGCTAAGGAAGATAGAACAAGGGGAGAGGACAAGTGCTGAAGCTAAGGAATTTGCTGAACATATCAAGCGTCTACATGAGGAGGTTCAAGCACACATTAAAAAGATGAATCAAGAGTATAAAGCTAGGGCTTATCAAAGGAGAAGACATAAGGAATTCCAAGTAGGAGATTTAGTCATGGTGCACTTATGAAAAGAAAGATTTCCAGTCGGTACTTACAACAAGCTGAAAATGAAGAAATTTGGCCCCTGCAAAATTTTGAAGAAACATGACTCAGGAAATGCATATGAGGTGGAGCTAACAGAAGGTATTCACATTTCTCCCACCTTCAACATTGTAGATTTAACAGAGTATCATGATGATGGTGCAGATGAGGAGCTAGTTTTAGAGCCATGTCCAATTCCTACTTCTAAGAAGGAGGAGATAAAAGACATTCTAGATCATCGTGTGGGTAGGAGTACTAGAAATAGGCAGTATGAAGAGTATTTGGTGAAGTGGAAAGGACGGCCGATCGAGGACTCAACTTGGATTTCAGCAGCTGAGGTTTCTCATTTAGAATTTCCTCTACCATTTATAAAGTGACAGGGTCACTTTTCAATCTAACCTGGGTGTCTGATGTAGGAGCATCCAAAGGTATAAGGGCAATCCTGTGTCACCCAAACAAAAAATGTACTTAGACATAGTTTCTGTTTGATGTGTTTTCATTTTTGGATACCCATTTGGGTCAAATAAAGGTTCCAACTCTCATAGTTCCACTATCAGTGCATTTGAAAATCTCAAAAAAATAGGAGCATGTATTTGGGCCATCATTTTGGTAAACTAGAAGGTGTGAATTGGCCAGATGAATGTAATCATGATTTAGAGCATTCCAGAAAAAGAATTAGGTCAATAGGCCCCACGGTTTGAAAGTTATTGCAAAATTTAGGTTTTGGAGACCTCCTAAGAATGCTTCAAAGTCAGGTTTGGGGCATTAAATGACCTCAAAAAGGGTTGAAAAATGGCAATGAGCAAAGCTCATCCATATGGCTGTAGAGCGCTTCAAGAGCTTTCCAAAAATGTAAATGGTTCGTCAATTAGAGCTACGGTTCAAAAGTTATGCCTCCTGAAAGTTTGGTTATCGTTTCTAGATTCTTCTAGATTTGCACCGACTTCTAACGCAACTTCTAGAACCTTATTTTTTTTGGTGGATGCCTACTAGCACTTTCTAGAATGTACTCCTAGTCCTTAACCCTCTGGGGTCTATTTAAGGAGATTTCTGGCATTGTAAAAGGTAGTTCAGAGTGGAGTTTGAGAGGAGGTACTGAAAGGAGAAATTATCTCCAGATTTATGCTATTGTAAGCCCTTAGGGCATGTTCTAAAATTTATTTTCTCTGTACTATTTGTAATAGCTTATTTTCTCAGTTAATACAATTCCCCTTTTCTATTGTGTCAATTTTGTTCTTGGGTTGTGTCTCCATCAACGTGCATATGGAATATTCATTCAAGTGTTATTGGGAATTTCTCCTTTATAATGATGTTTTTATAACTTTTGAAAAATTTAGTTCACTTTTATGTATTAGACCTGTGTTAATATATATATATATATATATATATATATATATATATATATATATATATATATATATATATATATATATATATATATATATATATATATATATATATATATATATATATATATATATATATGGGAATATTTAATGAAAATTCACACATGATTCATATAAGTTTTAATGTGAAATAATCACTCATATATATTGATTCACATAAATATAATGTGGGAGATATTCTAGTTAACTTTGCATATGTGTGATTAATTTGCAGTCTTAATATCTATGAAGATTTATTCTTCCTAAAACCCTAGAGGGTTTCAAATGTTTTTATGTGGAATTATGTTAATTGTTTGTAAGCCAAGTTTGGTAGTGGATTTGGACTACCTTCTATACTTGACACTGCAGTTGAAACTAATGCTCTTTTATAAGGGAATTAATGGTACCCAAGGACTGTGTCAACCATTTCATCTGGTTTTGTGTTTGTTTGGTTTTGGCCGGGTTTTGGGCCGCTTGCATTGTGATGTAAAACATCTGTGAGACGTTGCTATTGTATAGGCAACATGTTTGGGAAAAAGCTTTATTTTATGAGGCCGAGAATGTTGATTTTCACACAGCCTCTGTTATTCTTGGTGTTCGAGGTTTCTCTCAAGTTGTCGAGTTGGGCATTTCGGGCTTTTGGTATCAAGTTTTATTGGGTTCTTCCTCTTTTAGTGAATAGAGGTAGGGGGCAATTTCTAACTTACATATTTTACTGTTATTGTAGTTTTATTTTGCTAAAGAAAGTATGAAAGTTGTGGTTTAAAAGATGCTCACTGATACCTAAGCATGGGTATAGGCAGGAATGGGTGAGCAGTTGCCTAGTTCTGTGTATATTCACACTTGGATATGGTGTTCCACATATTTGCATGTTTTTTGTTTTTCTATCAAAATCTCAATATTATTAATGATAAAATAGGGGTTTTCAATGTCAGGTTTTAAAAGTCAATGATTTTGTTTGTGAGTTTCATTTCCATCTATGAATGGTTAGTAATCTATCTTTTACACGAGCTTACGACATGAGTTACATTTATAGTTTGAATGGGCTTTTGTTTGAACTCGGTCTATTTGCTAAATTGTTTATAGGCATATATTTAAGCAAAATGTGTTTTGTTGTTATGGAAGTGGGATAAGGGTTTCTTTTACCCGTGTCTTTTCTTAGAGTTGAGCAGTGTAAGGAACGTATGCATATTACAGTAGGCATGATTGTTTGAGTATATATGTTAGCTTATATGTGTATTGTTTGTAATACCCTTTCGTCGGGCTCTGTGAGCGCCGTGTTTCAAAGCTGCCTTTATGAATATGGTGTGGGAGATTCGGTCTTAGATTTGAGTTTCTTAAAATCCCAAGTTTGAGATCACAGTTGATATCCGTGACATTTAGTTAAATAGTTATCTTGAAACATTTTAATGCCGAATTGATTTGTAGAAAATAGCAACAATATGACAAACAATTGGCATGAAATCTTTATTATGTTAAATTGTGTATGGTCTAGAAGGTGTTAAGATGTGAATTTATTGTTAACAATTAGTTGAAACCTATCGATTAGTTTATGGGGTTTGTGTGTTGTCATTAAGCACTGTTGTTTTATCAAACACATTTTGAACCATGTTTTGGTTTTCTTGAATATGCTTTGTCAAACATTAGTTGAGTTATTGCTTTGACTTCAAAAAGTTTGGAAGAAAGAGATGATTGAAATGAATGTTTGAAAATGAAGGATGCTGTCTAAATTTACTTTTTCAAGTGTTTATAGTGTTATATGTTATATGGTAACTATTAAAAGTTGTTGTTCTTTGTCACAGTCATAAACATAAAGATAGTAAATTATGTTTACATTTTGAAATCATTGTTGCATTTTAATAAGATAGTGTAGTTTCTCTAGTCATCAAGTTATAGGAAAGTTATTTGTAGAGTAGCCGTTTCGTTGTAATCGGGCAGTAGTTTTGTCTTAACAGGATGGTGTTGGGATGAAAATTCAATAAAATCTGTATGTTGATTATAATAGAATTGCTATTCAAAATTTAGAATTAAGGTAAAACAATAGTTTGGCATTATTGATTAAGAAATGCATATATGAGGACATTGGGAACAATCGAACCGTAGTTTAATTAATATTGTAGAAAATTATTTATGTTGGTTAAATTGATGATTGTAGTTAGCAAGGTATTGTATTGAATATTATTGTAATCTGGAATGGAATGGGATAGAGATATTTTCTTTGTGAAACACATATGTATGAACATTGGAATTATTTTCTTATATGCTATTATGTTCAGTATTAAATGGTTATTGTAATCAAAAGTTAGATTTATGATATTAGTTTAATGAAAGTCGATAAAAAAGAAATATCATATTTACTTTTATTCTATTATCTTAGTCATTTGTAAAAGATGAATCTAGTTTATTATGACAGCAGGGTACGATTGTGTAATATTAAGATTTGGTAAATGTCATTAATGTGATATGTTTAGATAAATTATATTTATGGGATCTTAATGCTATAGTTTGGTTCCTATTGTTATAGTAACCTAGATTACTTTTGCAATTGACAGAATAAGATGTGGTTCAAATAGTTTAAAGGATGTAGTATCATGTTGATTACTGATTTATATTTGTTGCATGAACGTTCTTTTGTAAATCTGTTTGATGTGTATTTTAAGAATAGCTATGATGAACATTTATCGAGGTGGCTGAATTTGGTTTATCCTATTCAATTAATTAATTCAGTGATAACTATGAAATCTATTGGCTGAGTTAATTACATATAAAAGATAATTGGCCTTACCTATGACTAAAACCTATAAGGTTAAGTACAGAGAACGAGGCATAACTCTATTCTGTCATTGACAAGTAAAATAGAGTTTACTATTATGTGTGAGTCTATGAGCATACCATACATGGATGCAGAATCTTAGTGCCATAACGATGACACCTCAGTATATATATGGTTCATTTGTGGGTTATTCTTAGTGCGAGTTTAATTTTTCATTGTTCAGTAAATGTCTACTTCTTGCATATTAATTTTGAAACTGCACTATGTTAAGTGAATCAGATATCTACATTATGATTATATATATGCTTAATCTAACATGTACGCAGGTGGATTATGCTTTTCAACTCAGTGTATACTGAGCCCCCTTTTTTTTGTCTGTTGTTGCATTCTGTGTGGTTTTCAGGTGCTTCGAGATTTCTAGTAGCTAAGGATGTTATTGAAGTTCATCTTGAACTAGTATTCAATTACTAGTAGGGTCCGAATGTTGGACATAGCTGTTCTAGAATGATATTGTACTTCTTTATTGTACTAAACTCATTATGTATTGGAATCTTTATGAAATCATATTAGGATGATGTCTATTTGTATTATGAGTATTTTAGATTAAGAGTAATTATTCTGTGTACTTGTACTTGTAATAAGTGGTATTTAAAAAAAAAATTTATTGCATTCTTTGATTCTTTTGTATGGGTTTGTTTTTGGCCGTGTTACAACATATCTGATTTTATTAAATTAAATATCTCAACAAAATCTCTCTTTAGTTCAAAAAGGGAAATTTTCACTTCACTATTGATAAAAAATGACTTAAATCAGTTTACTCTTTTTTTGGCTCAAATTAAATCAGTTAACTCCTTATTTTACTCAAATTAAATCTATTAACTTCCTTTAATTTGGGAATCTCCCTTTATGACTGAACTTCAACTTTAATCTTGACCATTGATTGAATTTGATCTCAACCGTTGAAGGATTTCAGGAAAGTCTATTTAAGAGACCCTCATCTCTTCATTTTAGGAGAGGATGAATTTGGAGAATTTGCATCGAATCGCTGCTGGAATTCGTACTCACATTTGCTCATATTTTTACAAACATTTAATAAATACGCCTATCTTGATTAATTAAATGTAATTATTTAATTAAATAGGAAAGTTATTTTTAGTTAATTAAACAAAATTATTTAATTAAATGGAGTACTTACTTCTAATTAATTAAACAAAGTTATTTAACTAAATAGGAAGCCATTCCTAATTAATTAAATGAAGTTATTTAATTAAATAAAAAAGGTGTCCCTAATTAATTAAAAGATTATTTAATTAAATAGAAAAAGTAATTATGAGAGCATATCTCATTTTATTAAATTAACTATCTTAACAAAATCTCTCTTTAGTTCAAAAAGAGAAATTTTCAGTTCACTATTGAAAAAAATGAGTTAAATCAGTTAACTCCTACTTCTACTTAAATTAAATCAATTAACTCCTTATTTTACTCAAATTAAATCTGTTAACTCCCTTTAATTTGGGAATCTCCCTTTATGACTGAACTTCAACTTTAATCCTAACTGTTGATTGAATTTGATCTCAACCGTTGATGGATTCCAGGAAAGCCTATTTAAGAGACCCTCATCTCTTCATTTTAGGAGAGGATGAATTTGAAGAATTTGCATCGAACCGCTGCTGGAATTCATACTAACATTTGCTCACATTTTTAAATACATTTAATAAATACACCTATCTTGATTAATTAAATATAATTATTTAATTAAATGGGAAAGGTATTTCTAATTAATTAAATAAAATTATT
Source organism: Cupressus sempervirens (assembly GCA_028749045.1). Lineage (NCBI taxonomy): Eukaryota > Viridiplantae > Streptophyta > Pinopsida > Cupressales > Cupressaceae > Cupressus > Cupressus sempervirens. Next base: position 119,587,562 of record CM053783.1, read on the forward strand.
TAATTAAATGTAGTACTTACTTTTAATTAATTAAACAAAGTTATTTAATTAAATAGGAATTCATTCATAATTAATTAAATGAAGTTATTTAATTAAATTAGAAAAGTGTCTCTAATTAATTAAAAGATTATTTAATTAAATAGAAAAAGTAATTATGAGAGCATATTTTATTTTATTAAATTAAATATCTCAACAAAATCTCTCTTCAGTTCAAAAAGGGAAATTTTCAGTTCACTATTGATAAAAAATGAGTTAAATCAGTTAACTCTTTTTTCTACTCAAATTAAATTAGTTAACTCCTTATTTTACTCAAATTAAATCTGTTAACTCCGTTTAATTCGGGAATCTCTCTTTATGACTGAACTTCAACTTTAATCCTGACCTTTGATTGAATTTGATCTCAACCATTGATGGATTACAAGAAAGTCTATTTAAGAGACCCTCATCTCTTCATTTTAGGAGAGGATGAATTTGGAGTATTTGCATCGAATCGCTGCTGGAATTCAGACTCACATCTGCTCATATTTTTACATACATTTAATAAATACGCCTATCTTGATTAATTAAAAGTAATTATTTAATGAAATGGGAAAGGTATTTCTAATTAATTAAACAAAATTATTTAATTAAATGGAGTACTTACTTCTAATTAATTAAACAGAGTTATTTAATTAAATAAGAAAAGTGTTTCTAATTAATTAAAAGATTATTTAATTAAATAGAAGAAGTAATTATGAGAGCATATCTCATTTTATTAAATTAAATATCTCAACAAAATCTCTCTTTAGTTCAAAAAGGGAAATTTTTAGTTCATTATTGATAAAAAATGAGTTAAATCAGTTAACTACTTTTTCTACTCAAATTAAATCAGTTAACTCCTTATTTTACTCAAATTAAATCTGTTAACTCCCTTTAATTATTAACATTATCTTTAATTATTAACATTATCTTTAATTATTAACATTATCTAATAAATTAAAACAACTGATTTTAACATCAACCAATTACAACTATCTCTACCTTACTAACTAAAACTAATTTTCAATCTAATCACTAATGCATACTAACACTAAATATATTCTAACACCAAAGTTGACATTAAATCCTTAGAACATAGCCTAACTTTACTAATAATATACCCAACTATTAATAATAAAAAAATTCAAAAAAAGAATATAATTATTCACAAACACAAAAAATACTAATCAGCTAATATTTAAGAACAATCATATTACTAAAATATAAACTTAACTAATAATTAAAACTTACTAACCTAACCCCTAACATCCACTAACCTAACCCTACCCAACTACCCCACACCCCCTACTCCCCTATCCCCACATGGGATTCCACTTCCCAACCTTGGCACATTTCCAAGTGCATGGGGAAAGGTCGTGCATCTCCCAAAGCCAGTGATTTGGCTGGCAGACACGCATGGAGGGGGACAAGAGGGTTAAAGACCCCTTTCCAAAAAAATTTAAAACAAAAGTCACCTGCCCCCTAACCCCAGTGCTTTAAAAGCGCTTGCACATGCTTTAAACTGCCAACTGCCCATCCCTTAATGTCATGCACTTACCCAAAAATGGGGTGCGTTGTCCCACTGAAAATGCAGCCCAAGGAGTTGAAAATGTGAGTACACTTGCTCCTCATTAAAACTTAAACCTCCTCCAAAAATCAACGCATAAGTTTTGACACATGTAAGCCAAGGATGGGTGCCTTCCAATACATCTCACGTGGACCAACATCTGTCCCATATCAGAGTATGCCAAGGCAAACGAAACATAAAAAAAATACAAGGAAAGTTTAATTATTTTTATGACAAACATTATAATGAAACCTGCCCAACTTTGAATTCGCTCCTTCATACAAACTGACATGTCAGTATGGGGGCATGTGCAGTACTTTGTTATAGATTTTGGAGGCCTTTTTCAATGCCAAGTAAGGGGAATGGAGGGTAAGAGTTAAAGTTTTTGAATGCTTTTCAAATTTCATTAAATTGTTAAGTTTGACTTGCTTCCTTCAAAGCTTGCATGCGCTCATACATTGGAGGGGAGTTATGAATTAAAGCAAGGTGGTTGATTTAGGATATTTTTATAATTCTATATATGTATTTTTTTTTTTTTTTTTTTAAATTATTCTTTATGTTCAAAGAGATATTTAGAGAATCTTAAAGATTCTTTAAGATTCTCTGTTGAAAAGGGAAATTAACTTCTTCTTCTTCTTTTTCTTTCCATACAAACTCCAGAGAGCATATTTGCTCTAGGAGGTAATTTTTTTTTTTTTTCAAGTCCATTATATTTTCTAAGTGTAGAATATAGTATCATACCATGGGGAATATATTTTTTTCTCTCTTATTTTTAGTCCCATATTTTTCTAAGTATTGAGTTATTCAATCTATTTAGTTAACCATAGGGGACATTTTGTTTTCTCTAAGTTGATTATAACATCAGGTTTAATTTTTTATTAAAATATTTGAATATGAATGTTATGCTTCCTGATAATTACGAACATGTAAAATGAAAGTACCATTTATAAACTTGAATTTTCTCAATTTAGTTTAATTATCGATGTCAAAATTTAGAAGGAATGTATTTGTTTATTAAATTTCTACAAGGGGAAATCCTTGCTTCATAGAGTAAATTATAAATTTCCACACTTAACATGGACCTATTATTGCCCAGTGTCACGAAACTAGGCTCTAATACCAAAATGGCATGTAATGCCCAGCCAAGGGATCCAAAGAATTAACCTAGAATTTCACTAAGTTTAGTAGCATTTTTTTTTTCTAACATGAAAGTAAATACCATACATAACTTATGCACAATAATAGAAGCAATAGCAATGTCCATCTAAAATTAAACATAACATACATATCAGATTACATTCTTAAAGATCCCTTAATGTTGGATTACATCTAGAAACATCTATCATACATGAAATAATAATGATAAGTCCAATGTTCATACATTACATTTCAAATACTCAATCATCCACTATACATGTCATAGGGTATGACAAGCTCAAAAGAATATACATAAATAGAATAAGGTACATCTTCCTATTCTAATCCATGATACATCAAAGTAAAGATAATCACATGATATACATGATACATCATCATAGAAGACATATACATCCATCATAAAGATCAAACATAATAAACTAAGTGCATGGTTCCTCTCAACCATTAATAGCATCATTAGACCATCGTGGATCTTAGCCATCCCTCTGTGCGTAACATTCTAAATCACCGAAGAGATCATCAGTATTAACATAGTAGGAATGTCACTCCTAACATATATAACATCATATGTAGAAAGTAATCTAACATGCAAATAAAAGCATAAGATAACATCATCTAACACATGCTAATCATTAATGAAAAAGGATACATATCTTCCATCATGAAGGACGCATCAGCCACAATGTCTCAATGAAATTCAAAATGATAAGAGTGGAAAAAACACTACCACCCGACCGCGTGGTACCTAAGTGGTCCACTCCCACCGTGTTGAGGAGATAATCTCAAGTCCCAAATAGGCTAACAAAATCACATAGCACAAATCTCCATAAGTCCAAGAATCCTAAAAGTATACTAACTCAAAGGTTTGAAACACAAAATCTAACATCTAATCCCAAAGGCACACAATGACATATAGGAACGTACTATGCAAGCAGAAAAGTTTCATCGCAATTATCACATACAAATTACCCTATTAGTTAGCTAAACTCCATGGGTCCATACTAATTTCATGCGACCACTAGTATCCTCTCATATTGATGAGGCATACTACGGAATGCAAGGTCGCAACCATGCATCTCACTACTCCCATCCTGGCCTGTACAAGCACTCAAGGCATGGGCGAGAACAAAACACTTATCTTTTTAGGTTCATTTATTTAGTATTAGGTGTGAATGTTATCACTTATTAATCCAACTTACAATGAGTTAACCTGTAAGCCTCTTAGGGCCCCGACCCCCATTGCAAGCCACTTCCCATCACTACATGCAGATCCTACCCTAATGCTCATGGAATCATAATTCTCAAAATCACAAAAGATAATCCAAAATCAAATCATCAAATATGCATAAAAACATCAAATCTCCATGAGCTAACATCCATAGAAAATCATGAACACAACAGCTCTCTATTGGCAACTGAAGTATCATTGATAATCAAAGTATCCAATGGTTCTCAATAACCAAAATATATATCTCAATCATACTGATCGAAGACTCCAAAAATGGTTGAGTCAAACATGTCACATCATGACATCATCAAGAATAAATCTACATTTTAGTCCCATCATGGTAACTAGAAAATAACCAAGGTTAACTGATCGATGACCAAAAATAATGGTTAAGTCAAGTGTCTTAAACATAAGAACCTCAACTATAACAATTAGTAATCATATCCAATACATAGAGCATTCCATCACATAATCATGGTTGGGTTTATAAAGATCGAGATTAAAACATCATCATGACATCACAATCACATAACCCCCAAACCTCTGGTAGACGTCCTATACTGGTCAACACTAGTCAACCCAAAACCCAAAACAATAGCATAAAGAATACACAATGCAAACACATATTTTGGTTTTGCTAAATTTACAACTTGAATTTAAATGTAGAGATCTTAGTTTATGTTTTCAAGTTTGAAGAATGAATGGAGGAACATTTTGTACGTTTCCCTAACACATGTATTGTTTTGGATAAATAAAAGTTTTCCTTAATAGAACTAAAATCCATTTTCCAATTATAATATTTGTTTGATACATCCCCCACCAAACTATCAATTCTTTATTTAATAATTTAAAACAATTAAATCTTAATAGTTGAAAATTATTAAAGAGTCACCATTACGAAAATAAACCTTCAATATAAATCATTTATCAAATAATAATAACTTAAATTTATTAATAACATATTTACATATTACATATATACATACATACATACATACATACATATATACACACACACACACACACACACACACACACACACACACACACACACACATACATACATATATAAATATATAAATAATTATTATGTTTCATAAAATCAAATTAACAACTTTGATTGACACCATATATCATATGAAAATTAAATAACAATGAGAATCGATTTCATAGAAAACGTATAACGTTTGTTTTAAATGTTTTAACATAAACGTTTTAGTTTAAAATATGCAGCATAAACATTTTTTTAATTTTTTTAAAATGCATAAAAATATTATTAGTTAACCCCCCCACCCTTGCTGCGGTACGTAGTACCTGTAGTTGCATGCACTGCACCGACAGCGGGTATGTAGTACCCCTGTCGTCGCAGACCTGCGACGGCAAGCCTCTGCCTTCTGCATGCATGGGGTACAAATCATGCCCACGAAAATTTTAATATATATTTTTTTAACATTGTTTCCATGCAATATGAATCACGATGCAGTTTATTAAGTTCTTGAGTCCTCCAATGCTCCAATTGCACTCCAAAATGCTATATCTAAGCCTCTATGAATGCTTGAATATAAAGAGCTTTCGGGAAACATCTAGAAGGCTTCTAGAAATAGCTGGAAGGTGTCACCAACTAAGCATGGGTCTTTTCCAACCTTCAAGATGAGCCATAGGGTTGTAGTCACCATGTGCTTAATTGATGCACTAACCTCCGTGTTGTTGACACTTGAGAAATAGAAAAGTGCATTAACTACCATGCAAGCTTGTAACTCCAATTCACTTTTTATATAATTTATATTTAAATATTTATAACTTTTATTTTAATTTTTATATCTTTTATTATTATTATTTATTTATTACTTTATTATTGTTTTATTATAATTATTAATTTTAATTTCTAATTTTCTTTTATTTAATTCATTTTTCCTCAATAATTCACATTTAACTAATTATAATCAAAATATCAAATAACATGATATTTTATATTACTTTTCTCAAATAATTAATTTATTAATTAAATCTATTTATTATGACTTAATTAATAGAAAATTCACCATAGACCTCCAAGATAAAATATGAAAATCCATCATAGAGCAAATCACTCAAAATCAGTCTAAAGGGTTAAAAATCATGAATCATGTCATCCAACACATTCGGTGGGTAAAATATTCAGATACTTGTCCTACCTTACTAGGACAATTGGCTTAAAGGTTTGGGATTTGGACTTGAGAATTTATCTCCCTTCTCTTATCATTGAGATAGTATAATAAGGTACGCTCATCCTAGCAATTCAGGGAAGTTGATACCCGATACCTACAACCTGTAAAAAAACCATGCATGTACATACAATATATAATGCTAAGCTAAATAGACAATGGCAGGAAGTGGTGCATCATGTAGATCCTGACTAAGCAGGTGACTATGACTCCCTTCCTTAACCACATGAGAAATGCCATACAATAAGAAAACACACACACCATACACATGCAAGTATGGGGTAAGTATCCATAATAAAACACATAAGATAATAAAGCATCCATCTAATCATCAATAATAACTAAAAACAATATAATGATCATCATGTATGCATAAAATGTAAAGTCTAAATGATCTCATCATATAACCACTGAATACATAATATAATGTCTGTTTGTGTCAAAACAATACCATTATTTCATCACATAAAGCTAGTCCATCATAGTCTGATAATAATAGCAATAATATGTCCAAAAAAGATGTGAATGATGGTAGGCACTACATGTCATGCCCAAAACACCAACAAGTTTTGTTTTAATATTTAAAAGTGATAATAGGATTAAATGTAATAAACAAGTATTCAATAAATTCATTTAACTTCCTCACGCACATGTATAATTATAAAAATTAAGCACAACTCAAATGCAAGTTTTCTTAACATATTTTAAACTTAAAATTGCATAGCTAAGTATATATCAACATGTTATCTGATAAATCTAATTTAAATGAATGTGATTACCAACCATAAAAATGTGCAGTAAGGTAACACCATCACATTTGATTTTTAAATTACATATGCAAAACTGAAAACAAAGCTATAAGACTTATTGCAAGCATATTTACTCAAACACCATTTTATTGGCAAACCTGATTCAAAGGCTCGGTCGGGAAAGAACCAAGAAGAAAACCCAGCTTCGTTGCCATTACAAAAAGGTTTTGAGATACAAATTACATAGGAGTTCAATCTCAAATTACAAAAATTTCAATGGATTTTCTTCATGACCCTCATCAAGGGATTCATAAAAATTTTTGCAACACATTTCTAGAACCATGGAGGGAACATAATCTGATCAGGTGACCAAAAGCATGACCAAGAACAATTCAAACATGCGTACTCATACAGGGTTTTCACAATATGATTCACAATGAATCAACACTAGTGAAAGGTGGATTCTTCCAACTAGGAGAAGTCAAGCACAACACAAACAGATGCCCAATTAGGGCTATAAACCAAGAACTTTCGTTCTTCCATTTCAACATACCATAATCATAAAAGATTTGTGCTAACAGGTAGGGGCCCATAACAACCTACCCTTTCTCCCTATTCTCATCCTGAGAAGAGACTCTACACTGGTTGGAGTCTGACTAAACAGACCTTCCCCAAAATTAGTCACTTCTTCCCTATCCAAGGGTGAATAATTCCAAAACACCCATGCAAGAAAATCTCAAAATTTCAACATAAACATGAAAAAAAATCATCTAAAATAACATGCTTTTCAAATCTTCCCAACATACCTACAAACATACAAACATTCAAACAACAACAAGGTAGCATAAGCATGAAACAAGAATAAAATCTAAACAAGGGAGATGACAATTCCTACCTTCACAAAGAGGTAATGGAAATGAACAAGTTTGAGTAGATATTTCCCCTTCCTTGCTCCAATCTTCCAAGAATCCTCTCTAAATGTAGAGATTGGTTAACTCCCACAACTAGTCCAAGAAGGGCCTCTAAATAAGCCTCAAGCTCAACCACCAAAGGGATCAATAATTTCTCCCACCCACTTACAATTCTAGAAACTCCTAACTAAACCCACACTATGGTTAAACACTAAGTGGGGGTGGGGTAATGAAATTCATGGTAGCCATAGTCAATTTTTGCACAAAAGCAAAAAGAACTTTTTTGAGTGGTCTCAAAAGTCAATAAAAGGGGCTTAGGAGTTGAAAAAGATCCACAAACCATACCCATACCCCTTGGGTATAAATATTTCATATTTTAAAGCCTTAAGAATAGGTTAAGAGCCAAACAAAAGCTAGAAAAAAATTAAGACCAACGAACAACTCTAACAATGCAGATTAAGCACTAATCCAGATTAAGGGTGACTAAACTCGATTAAAAACATAAAGACATTAATTAAACAAAATTATTTAATTAAATAGAGTACTTACTTCTAATTAATTAAACAAAGTTATTTAATTAAATAGGAAGCCATTCCTAATTAATTAAATGAAGTCATTTAATTAAATAAGAAAAGTGTCTCTAATTAATTAAAAGATTATTTAATTAAATAAAAAAATTAATTATGAAAGAATATCTCATTTTATTAAATTAAATATCTCAACAAAATCTCTCTTTAGTTCAAAAAGGGAAATTTTCAGTTCACTATTGATAAAAAATGAGTTAAATTAGTTAACTCCTTTTTCTATTCAAATTAAATCAGTTAACTCTTTATTTTACTCAAATTAAATCTGTTAACTCCCTTTAATTTGGGAATCTCTTTTTATGACTGAACTTCAACTTTAATCCTAATCGTTGAGTGATTTTGATCTCAACCGTTGATGGATTCCAAAAAAGTCTACTTAAGAGACCCTCATCTCTTCATTTTAGGAGAGGATGAATTTGAAGAATTTGCATCGAATCGCTGGTGGAATTCATACTCACATTTGCTCATATTTTTACATACATTTAATAAATACGCCTATCTTGATTAATTAAATGTAATTATTTAATTAAATGGGAAAGGTATTTCTAATTAATTAAATGATATTATTTAATTAAATGGAGTACTTCTAATTAATTAAACAAAGTTATTTAATTAAATAAGAAGTCATTCCTAATTAATTAAAATTAATTATTTAATTAAATGGGAAAGGTTTTTCTAATTAATTAAACAAAATTATATAATTAAATGGAGTACTTACTTCTAATTAATTAAACAAAGTTATTTAATTAAATAGGAAGCCATTCCTAATTAATTAAATGAACTTATTTAATTAAATAAGAAAAGTGATTCTAATTAATTAAAATATTATTTAATTAAATAGAAAAAGTAATTATGAGACCATATCTCATTTTATTAAATTAAATATCTCAACAAAATCTCTCTTCAATTCAAAAAGCGAAATTTTCAGTTCACTATTGATAAAAAATGAGTTAACTCCTTTTTCTACTCAAATTAAATCAGTTAACTCCTTATTTTACTCAAATTAAGTCTGTTAACTCCCTTTAATTTAGGAATCTCCCTTTATGACTGAACTTCAACTTTAATCTTGACCTTTGATTGAATTTGATCTCAACCGTTGATGGATTTCAGGAAAGTCTATTTAAGAGACCCTCATCTCTTCATTTTAGGAGAGGATGAATTTGGAGAATTTGCATCGAATCGCTGCAGGAGGTCATACTCACATTTGCTCATATTTTTACATACATTTAATAAATATGCCTATCTTGATTAATTAAATGTAATTATTTAATTAAATGGGAAAGTTATTTCTAATTAATTAAACAAAATTATTTAATTAAATGGAGTACATACTTTCAATTAATTAAACAAAGTTATTTAATTAAATAGAAAAAGTAATTATGAGAGAATATCTCATTTTATTAAATTAAATATCTCCACAAAATCTCTCTTTAGTTGAAAAAGGGAAATTTTTAGATCACTATTGATAAAAAATGAGTTAAATGAGTTAACTCTTTTTTGTAGTCAAATTAAAGCAATTAACTCCTTATTTTACTCAAATTAAATCTGTTAACTCCCCTTAATTTGGAAATCTCCCTTTATGACTAAACTTCAACTATAATCTTGACCATTGATTGAATTTGATCTCAACCGTTGATGGATTCTAGGAAAGTCTATTTAAGAGACTCTCATCTCTTCATTTTAGGAGAGGATAAATTTGGAGAATTTGCATTGAATCGCTACTGGAGTTCATACTCACATTTGCTCATACTTTTACATACATTTAATAAATACGCCTATCTTGATTAATTAAATGTAATTATTTAATTAAATGGGAAAGGTATTTCTAATTAATTAAATGAAATTATTTAATTAAATGGAGTACTTACTTCTAATTAATTAAATAAAGTTATTTAATTAGATAGGAAGCCATTCCTAATTAATTAAACGAAGTTATTTAATTAAATAGAGAAGTGTCTCTAATTAATTAAAAGAATATTTAATTAAATAAAAAAAGTAATTATGAAAGCATATCTCATTTTATGAAATTAAATATCTCAACAAAATCTCTCTTCAGTTCAAAAGGACAAATTTTCAGTTCACTATTGATAAAAAATGAGTTAAATCAGTTAACTCCATTTTTTACTCAAATTAAATATGTTAACTCCCTTTAATTTGGAAATCTCCCTTTATGACTGATTTTCAACTTTAATCCTGAGCGTTTATTGAATTTGAGCTCAACCGTTGATGGATTCCTGGAAAGTCTATTTAAGAGACCCTAATCTCTTCATTTTAGGAGAGGATGAATTTGAAAATTTTGCATCGAATTGCTGCTGGAAGTCATACTCACATTTGCTCATATTTTTAAATACATTTGGTAAATACGCCTATCTTGATTAACTAAATGTAATTATTTAATTAAATGAGAAAGATATTTCTAATTAATTAAATGAAATTATTTAATTAAATGGAGTACTTGCTTCTAATTAATTAAATAAAGTTATTTAATTAAATAGGAAGCGATTCCTAATTAATTAAATGAAGTTATTTAATTAAATAAGAAAAGTGTCTCTTATTAATTAAAAGATTATTTAATTAAATAGAAAAAGTATTTATGAGAGCATATCTCATTTTATTAAATTAAATATCTCAACAAAATCTCTCTTCAGTTCAAAAAGGGAAATTTTCAGTTCACTGTTGATAAAAAATGAGCTAAATCAGTTAACTCCTTTTTCTACTCAAATTAAATTAGTTAACTCTTTATTTTACTCAAATTAAATCTGTTAACTCCCTTTAATTTGGGAATCTCCCATTATGACTAAACTTCAACTTTAATCGTGACCGTTGATTGAATTTGATCTCAACCGTTGATGGATTCCAAGAAATTCTATTTAAGAGACCCTTATCTCTTCATTTTAGGAGAGGATGAATTTGAAAAATGTGCATCGAATCGCTGTTGGAATTCATACTAACATTTGCTCATATTTTTACATACACTTAATAAATACACCTATCTTGATTAATTAAATGTAATTATTTAATTAAATGGGAAAGGAATTTTTAATTAATTAAGAAAAATTATTTAATTAAATAGAGTACTTACTTATAATTAATTAAACAAAGTTATTTAATTAAATAGGAAGCCATTCCTAATCAATTAAATGAAGTTATTTAATTAAATAAGAAAAGTTACTCTAATTAATTAAAAGAATATTTAATTAAATAGAAAAAGTAATTATGAGAGCATATCTCATTTTATTAAATTAAACATCTCAACAAAATCTCTCTTTAGTTCAAAAAGGGAAATTTTTAGTTCACTATTGATAAAAAATGAGCTAAATCAGTTAACTCCCTTTTCTACTCAAATTAAATGTCATTCCCAAACTATGAGGGCAAAAAAACACAATTTTTTTTCAAAATTAATAATTAAATAGCTCTAAGTTTGATTGGTTGTGCTCACAGTCAGAGTAAAGGTTCTCTACAATTCATTTTAAGTTTATAAACTCTTGTGAAGGAATACATCATTAAGATTTATAAACTTTTTTTATTAGATTGATATCGACAAAAGTTATGTCATTACACTAACTTACAACAATATGAGAAAACTATTTAAATAACAATTTAAATGAGTTCGATTTTAAAATTAATTGAAATATCTAATCAAATGAAATGTACATTTAAACATATTTCAAATAGCCAATTAACCTTTAAATTAAAACTAATTAATACTCAAAAATTAAAATAACTTGAATACTAAAACTAAATACATTTAAAATTTTATGAACTTTCCTAAAATAACGATGACATTAATAATGTAACGAAAGTTGAATAAATCAAAGTCTAAACTAGATTACATCAATAATACCTTACTAACTTAAACTAATCTACTAAATATATATTAAAATTTTAAATAATAACTTTTAGACAAATAAAAAATTAAAAAAACATAATTAATAACAACTTTTTTAACACAAACTTTCAATTTAACTAAACAACTAACCTAAAGATGTAACTAACATTATAACTTAATCTAAAACTATCTAAATTCAATAAGATCTAACTACCCACTAACCTAAACTCTTACTAACTAATGTAAACTAAACTAATATAATCTATTCCCAAACCCCACGTCAATTCATACCTTTTCCCAAAACTCAAATTAGATTAATAAAAAAAACACCTACCCACGTCACATTCTAATCTATATGGAAGTCCTGTGCAATATCTAAGCACTTTACAAGGAATTAAACTCATAGCCCAAGCATAACAAGTACTGACACAACCTGCCAATGAGGTGGTGACCATGATAAAGCAAGGCAGGTTTGAAAGTAAAGTAAAAATCTCCAACCCCAAAACAAGGAAAGAAACTTCAGCGCTGAACCCCAAAATGGAGCGCCTACCTATCTTGACCAAAGGAGGTATAACAAATGCAAAGCTTTTAAACATAGAAAAGAAATCTCTCAATGACATCTCCCTGCCTACAAAAGTGATGCCAACCAAACACATTTAATACTTCTACTCAAAGTACTTCAGCACTTTAAAGCGCTTCCCAAGACACCCCATTCAAAAAGGCATGCGCTAACCAAAAGAAAGGCAAGGGTGGCAACAAAATTTTAAACAATGTAATCTCCATCCAAGGAAAAGCCTAAAGCCTCCTGCAAGGAAATTTATTACTTGCAAGGAAGATGAAATGGTATAGGGTGATGTCACCCTAGAATAGACACATTGACTTTGCTTTAAAAAACATCCTTTCAAGCCCTTAAGAAGCTGGCACCAAGAGAGGAAAAAGGGAGCAAAAATAAAGACATTAAGTTTTATAGGTAGAAATAGATATTAGTTCTTTTTTTATTTTTTTTATATAGATTTATTTATTTATCTTGGTAATGAAAGTAAGTTTACTAATTTATTTATGTTATACAACAAGGATAAAAAGGGGAATCTTTTAAAGATTCTCTGTTACCAAATGAGAGAATTAAATTTGGTTCCATACAAAAACCAGAGAGTTTTTGCTCTCTTGGAACTTTTTTTTTTGTCTTATTTTTCTAAGTATGGATTTACAAGCAATGTATTTTTTTTATAAGGGGTATATTTTTGAAAGGATTTAATAGTTTGAGACACCATAATACAAGATTTAATTGATTTCTCAACCAACTTGAATTGAACTATAAACCATAATTATTCTTCTTTTCTCAACATAGTTTTATTCATATTTAACATATAAGAAAAACTTAAAAAAATTTGCTCAATCAAACGAAATTTACATCCATGATATAATTTTCATTTCCAACATAGAAGTAAACTTGAAATTTGCCTAATTAAATCAACACCATTTCCATCCTACTTTGATGTGCATCCATTCAAATTAAAATTTACAATTAAATCACATGACAAGCAATTATACTCAAACACCAATTTTATTGGCAAACTTGATTCAAGGGCTCAATTGGGAAAGAATTAAGAAGAAAACCCAGCTTCGTTGCCAATCCAACAAAGTTTGAAATACCAATTTACATAGGATATCAACCCCAAATTTCAACAATATAATTTAATTTTCTTCATGACCCTCATCAAGGGATTCATAACACTTTTGCAACACATTTCTAAAACTGAGGATGGAACAAAATTCTGATCAGGTGACAACAAGCATGACCAAGAACAATTCAACCATGCATAATCACACAAGGTTATCACTATATGATCCACAATAAATCAACACTAGGAAAAGGTGGATTCTTCCAACTAGGAGAAGTCAAGCACAACACCAAACAGATGCCCAATCGAAGCTATATACCAAGAACTTCCATTCTTCCATTTCAACATACCATAATCATACAAGGTTTGTGCTGACAGGTAGGGGCCCATAACACCCTACCCTTTATCCCTCTTCTCATCCTGAGAAGAGACTCTACACTGGTTGGAGTTTGACTAAATAGACCTTTCCCAAAATTGGTCACTTCCGCCCTCTCCAAGGGTGAGTAATACCAAAACACCTATGCAAGAAAAATCTCAAAGTTGCAAACATAAACATGAAAGGAAATCATCCAAAAAAAATAACATAGTTTTCAAAGCTTCCCAACATACCCACAAACATACAAATATTGAAACAACAACAAGGTAGCATAAACATGAAACAAACATGGAAACTGAACAAGGGAGATGAGAATTTCCTACCTTTACAAGAGGAAATGGCAATGAACAAGTTTGAGTAGAGTTTCCCTTTCCTTGCTTCAATCTTCAAACTCCTCTCTAAATGTAGAGATTGGGTAACAACCTCAACTAGTCCAAGAAAGGCCTCTAAATAAGCCTCAAACTCAACCACCGCAAAAGGATCAATAACTACACCCACCCACCTAAAAATCTAGAAGCTCCTAACTCAACCCACACCATGGTTAAACACTAAGTGGAGGTGAGGTGAGGTAACTCAAGATAGCCACTTGCAATTTTTGCACAAAGGTAAAATGAGACTTTTTGAGTAATTTCCAAAGTCAACAAAAGGGGCTTAGGGGTTGGAAAAGACCCCCAACTCATACCCATACCCCTTGGGTATAATTATTTCATGCTTCGAAGCCTTAAAAATAGGTTTAGAGCCAAACAAAGGCTAGGAAATAATTAGGACCAACTATTAACTCTAACAAAGTAGATTAAGCACTAATCTAGATTAAGGGTGACTAAACTTGATTAAGAACCCAATTAGCAAATTGACACTAACTTAACCAACGTGGGTCCAAAGGTTACACAACTAACCCTAATCAGCATACTGAAGAACATAACCAATTTATGAGTGTCAAGCGACACTGAAAGAACATAATTATGAACATTAACATTTACTGAACACAAAGAGATACATACATACATCTCACAATACAATACTTGAATTACAAACAAGGTTCCCAAAATTAACACATAGAGATTAGTTCTGTCCCTCCATAGGGTTTCTCAGCTAAAATATCTACACACTCATTGCACACATCAGTAGTCCCATAAAATCACATGTATATATATGTATATGTATCAGAAATTCATATAAATTAAAACATACATCTATAAATCAGTCAGGTTTTCTCTCAATTCTCAACCATTAAAATCTCTTAATCCAAGTATTAATCATATGTTCTACTTAATTCATCTACATACATAAACATAAAACATTAAATGACAGGTATCAAATATTTGAAAATAACATCACACAACATGAACTAATATGATATGTTCGAGTATCTGATAATGTCCCAACATCTCGATTCGTGAGTATCAAAATGCTAAAATAGTAACTAGGGCTACGAAGGGTCGGAGTGAGGCCTCACATTAAATCAGTTAACTCCTTATTTTACTCAAATTAAATCTATTAACCCCCTTTAATTTGGGAATTTCCCTTTATGACTAAACTTCAACTTTAATCCTGAGCGTTGATTGAATTTGATCTCAATTGTTAATAGATTCCAATAAACTCTATTTAAGAGACCCTCATCTCTTCATTTTAGGACAGGATGAATTTGGAAAATTTGAATCGAATTGCTGCTGCAATTCATACTCACATTTGCTCATATTTTTACATACATTTAATAAATATGCCTATCTTGATTAATTAAATGTAATTATTTAATTAAATGGGAAAGGTATTTCTAATTAATTAAACAAAATTATTTAAATAAATGGAGTATTTACTTCTAATTAATTAAACAAAGTTATTTAATTAAATAGGAAGCCATTCCTAATTAATTAAATGAAGCTATTTAATTAAATAAGAAAAGTGTCTCTAATTAATTAAAAGATTATTTAATTAAATAGAAAAAGTAATTATGAGAGCATATCTCATTTTATTAAATTAAATATCTCAAAAAAATCTCTCTTCAGTTCAAAAAGGAAAATTTTCAGTTTACTATTGATAAAAAATGAGTTAAATCAGTTAACTCCTCTTTCTAATCAAATTAAATTAGTTAACTCCTTATTTTACTCAAATTAAATCTGTTAACTCTCTTTAATTTGAGAATCTCCCTTTATGACTAAACTTCAACTGTAATCTTGACAATTGATTGAATTTGATCTCAACAGTTGATGGATTCCAAGAAAGTCTATTTAAGAGACCCTCATCTCTTCATTTTAGGAGAGGATGAATTTGGAGAATTTGCATCGAATCGCTGCTAGAATTCATACTCACATTTGCTCAAATTTTTACGTACATTTAATAAATATGCCTATCTTGATTAATTCAATGTAATTATTTAATTAAATGGGAAAGGTATTTCTAATCAATTAAACAAAATTATTTAATTAAATGGAGTACTTACTTCTAATTAATTAAATAAAGTTATTTAATTAAATAGGAAGCCATTCCTAATTAATTAAATGAAGTTAATTAATTAAATAAGAAAAGTGTCTCTAATTAATTAAAAGATTATTTAATTAAATAGAAAAAGTAATTATGAGAGCATATCTCATTTTATTAAATTAAATATCTCAAAAAAATCTCTCTTCAGTTCAAAAAGGGAATTTTTTAGTTCATTATTAATAAAAAATGAGTTAAATTAGTAAACTCTTTTTTCTACTCAACTTAAATCAGTTAACTCCTTATTTTACTCAAATCAAATCTGTTAACTCCCTTTAATTTGGGAATCTCCCTTTATGACTGAACTTCAATTTTAATCCTGACCGTTGATTGAATTTGATCTCAATTGTTGATGGATTCCAGGAAAGTCTATTTAAGAGACCCTCATCTCTTCATTTTAGGAGAGGATGAATTTGGAGAATTTGCATCGAATCGCTACTAGAATTCATACTCACATTTGCTCATATTTTTATATACATTTAACAAATACATCTATCTTGATTAATTAAATTTAATTATTTAATTAAATGGGAAAAGTATTTCTAATTAATTAAATGAAATTATTTAATTAACTGGAGTACTTACTTCTAATTAATTAAACGAAGTTATTTAATTAAATAGGAAGCCATTCCTAATTCATTAAATGAAGTTATTTAATTAAATAAGAAAATTGTCTCTAATTAATTAAAAGATTATTTAATTAAATAGAAAAAGTAATTATGAGAACATATCTCATTTTATTAAATTAAATATCTCGACAAAATCTCTCTTCAGTTCAAAAAGGGAAATTTTTAGTTCACTATTGATAAAAAATAAGCTAAATCAGTTAACTCATTTTCCCACTCAAATTAAATCAGTTAACTCCTTATTTTACTCAAATTAAATCTGTTAACTCACTTTAATTTGGATATCTTCCTTTATGACTGAACTTCAACTTTAATACTGACCGTTGATTAAATTTGATCTCAACTTTTGATGGATTCAAGGAAAGTCTATTTAAGAGACCCTCATCTCTTCATTTCAGGAGAGGATGAATTTGAAGAATTTGCATCAAATCGCTGCTGGAATTCATACTCACATTTTCTCATATTTTTACATACATTTAATAAATACCCCTATCTTGATTAATTAAATTTAATTATTTAGTTAAATGGGAAAGGTGTTTCTAATTAATTAAATGAAATTATTTAATTAAATAGAGTACTTACTTCTAATTAATTAAACTAAATTATTTAATTAAACAAGAAGCCATTCATAATTAATTAAATGAAGTTATTTAATTAAATAAGAAAAGTATCTCTAATTAATTAAAAAATTATTTAATTAAATAGAAAAAGTAATTATGAGAGCATATCTCATTTTATTAAGTTAAATATCTTGAGAAAATCTCTCTTCAGCTCAAAAAAGGAAATTTTCAGTTAGCCATTGATAAAAAATGAGCTAAATCAGTTAACTTCTTTTTCTACACAAATTAAATCAGTTAACTCCTTATTTTACTCAAATTAAATCTGTTAACTCTTTTTAATTTGGGAATCTCTCTTTATGACTGAACTTCAACTTTAATCCTAACCGTTGATTGAATTTGATCTCAACCATTGATGAATTCTAGAAAAGTGTATTTAAGAGACCCTCATCTCTTTATTTTAGGAGAGGATGAATTTGGAGAATTTGCATCGAATCGCTGCTGAAATTCATACTCACATTTTCTCATATTTTTACATACATTTAATAAATACGCCTATCTTGATTAATTAAATATAATTATTTAATTAAACAAGAAATATATTTCTAATTAATTAAATATAATTATTTAATTTAATGGAGTACTTACTTCTAATTAATTTTAAAAAGTTATTTAATTAAATAGGAAGCCATTCCTAATTAATTAAATGAAGTTATTTAATTAAATAAGAAAAGTGTCTCTAACTAATTAAAAGATTATTAATTAAATATATAAAGTAATTATGAGAGCATATCTCATTTTATTAAATTAAATATCTCGACAAAATCTCTCTTTAATTCAAAAAAGGAAATTTTTAGTTCACTATTGCTAAAAAATGAGCTACATCAGTTAACTTCTTTTTCTACTCAAATTAAATCAGTTAACTCCTTATTTTACTCAAATTAAATCTGTTAACTCTTTTTAATTTGGGAATCTCCCTTTATGAATGAACTTCAACTTTAATCCTGACCGTTGATTGAATTTGATCTAAACCATTGATGGATTCCAGGAAAGTCTATTTAAGAGACCCTCATCTCTTTATTTTAAGAGAGGATGAATTTGGACAATTTGCATCGAATCGCTGTTGGAATTCATACTCACATTTGCTCATATTTTTATATACATTTAATAAATATGCCTATCTTGATTAATTAAATGTAATTATTTAATAAAATAAGAAAGGTATTTCTAATTAATTAAACAAAATTATTTAATTAAGTGGAGTACTTACTTCTAGTTAAATAAACGAAGTTATTTAATTAAATAAGAAGCAATTCCAAATTAATTTAATGAAGTTATTTAATTAAATAAGAAAAGTGTCTCTAATTAATTAAAAGATTATTTAATTAAGTAGAAAAACTAATTATGAGAGCATATCTCATTTTATTAAATTAAATATCTCGACAAAATCTCTCTTAAGCTCAAAAAGGGAAATTTTTAGTTCACTATTGATAAAAAATGAGTTAAATTAGTTAACTATTTTTTTAACTCAAATTAAATCAGTTAACTCCTTATTTTACTCAACTTAAATCTGTTAACTCCCTTTACTTTGGGAATCTCCATTTATGACTGAACTTCAACTTTAATCCTGACCGTTGATTGAATTTGATCTCAACCATTGATGAATTCCAAGAAAGTCTATTTAAGAGACCCTCATCTCTTCATTTTAGGAGAGAATGAATTTGGAGAATTTGAATCAAATCACTGCCGGAATTTATACTCACATTTGCTCATATTTTTACATACATTTAATAAATACACCTATTTGATTAATTAAATATAATTATTTATTTAAATAAGAAAGGTACTTCTAATTAATTAAACTAAATTATTTAATTAAACGGAGTACTTACTCCTAATTAATTAAATGAAGTTATTTAATTAAATAACAAAAGTCTCTTTAATTAACTAAAAGATTATTTAATTAAATAGAGAAAGTAATTATGAGAGCAAATCCTATTTTATTAAATTAAATATTTCAACAAAATCTCTCTTCGATTCAAAAAGGGAAATTTTCAATTCACTATTGATACAAAATGAGATCAATCAGTTAACTCCCTTTTCTACTCAAATTCAATCAGCTAACTCCTTATTTTACTCAAATTAAATCTATTAACTCCCTTTAATTTGGAAATCTCCCTTTATGACTGAACTTCAACTTTAATCCTTATCGTTGATTGAATTTGATCTCAACCGTTGATGGATTCCAGGTAAGTGTATATAAGAGACCCTCATCTCTTCATTTTAGGAGAGGATGAATTTGGAGAATTTGCATCGAATCACTGCTGGAATTCATACTCACATTTTCTCATATTTTTACATACATGTAATAAATGTGCCTATCCTAATTAATTAAATGAGAAAGGTATTTCTAATTAATTAAATGAAATTATTTAATTAAATGGAGTACTTACTTCTAATTAATTTAAAAAAATTATTTAATTAAATAGGAATCCATTCTTAATTAATTAAATGAAGTTATTTAATTAAATAGAAAAAGTAATTATGAGAGCATATCTCATTTTATTCAATTAAATATCTTGACAAAATCTCTCTTTAGTTAAAGAAGGGAAATTTTCAATTCACTATTGATAAAAAATGAGTTAAATCAGTTAACTTCTTTTTCTACTCAAATTAAATTAGTTAACTCCTTATTTTATTCAAATTAAACCTGTTAACTACCTCTAATTTGAAAATCTCCCTTTATGATTGAACTTCAACTTTAATCTTGACCATTGATTGAATTTGATCTCAACCATTGATGGATTTCACCAAAGTCTATTTAATAGACCCTCATATCTTCATTTTAGGAGAGGATGAATTTGGAGAATTTGCATTGAATCACTGTTGAAATTCATACTCACATTTGCTCATATTTTTACATACATTTAATAAATATGCCTATCTTGATTAATTAAATGTAATTATTTAATAAAATAGGAAAGGTATTTCTAATTAATTAAAAAAAAAAATTTAAGTGGAGTACTTACTTCTAGTTAATTAAACAAAGTTATTTAATTAAATAGGAAGCAATTCCAAATTAATTAAATGAAGTTATTTAATTAAATAAGGAAAGTGTCTCTAATTAATTAAAAGATTATTTAATTAAGTAGAAAAACTAATTATAAGAGCATATCTCATTTTATTAAATTAAACCTCTCGACAAAATCTCTCTTAACCTCAAAAAGAGAAATTTTTAGTTCACTATTGATAAAAAATGAGTTAAATCAGTTAACTATTTTTTTAATTCAAATTAAATCAGTTAACTCCTTATTTTACTCAAATTAAATCTGTTAACTCCCTTTACTTTGAGAATCTCCATTTATAACTGAACTTCAACTTTAATCCTGACCGTTGATTAAATTTGATCTCAACCATTGATGAATTTCAAGAAAGTCTATTTAAAAGACCCTCATCTCTTCATTTTAGGAGAGAATGAATTTGGAGAATTTGGATCAAATCACTGCTAGAATTCATACTCATATTTGCTCATATTTTTACATACATTTAATAAATACACCTATCTTGATTAATTAAATATAATTATTTATTTAAATAAGAAAGGTACTTCTAATTAATTAAACTAAATTATTTATTTAAATGGAGTACTTGCTCCTAATTAATTAAACAAAGTTATTTAATTAAATAGGAAGCCATTCCTAATTAATTAAATGAAGTTATTTAATTAAATAAGAAAAGTCTCTCTAATTAACTAAAAGATTATTTAATTAAATAGAAAAAGTAATTATGAGAGCAAATCTTATTTTATTAAATTAAATATTTCAACAAAATCTCTCTTCGATTCAAAAAGGGAAATTTTCAGTTCACTATTGATACAAAATGAGCTAAATTAGTTAACTCCTTTTTCTACTCAAATTAAATCAGTTAACTCCTTATTTTACTCAAATTAAATCTCTTAACTCCCTTTAATTTGAAAATCTCTCTTTATGACTGAACTTCAACTTTAATCCTTATCGTTGATTGAATTTGATCTCAACCGTTGATGGATTCCAGGAAAGTGTATATAAGAGACCCTCATCTCTTCATTTTAGGAGAGGATGAATTTGAAGAATTTGCATCGAATCACTACTAGAATTCATACTCACATTTTCTCATATTTTTATATACATGTAATAAATGTGCCTATCTTGATTAATTAAATGTAATTATTTAATTAAATGGGAAAGGTATTTCTAATTAATTAAATAAAATTATTTAATTAAATGGAGTACTTACTTCTAATTAATTAAACAAAATTATTTAATTAAATAGGAAGCCATTCTTAATTAATTAAATGAAGTTATTTAATTAAATAAAAAAAGTAATTATGAGAGCATATCTCATTTTATTAAATTAAATATCTTGACAAAATCTCTCTTCAGTTAAAGAATGGAAATTTTCAATTCACTATTGATAAAAAATGAGTTAAATCAGTTAACTTCTTTTTCTACTCAAATTAAATTAGTTAACTCCTTATTTTATTCAAATTAAACCTGTTAACTACCTCTAATTTGAAAATCTCCCTTTATGATTGAACTTCAACTTTAATCTTGACCATTGATTGAATTTGATCTCAACTGTTAATGGATTTCACCAAAGTCTATTTAATAGACCCTCATATCTTCATTTTAGGAGAGGATGAATTTGGAAAATTTGCATTGAATCACTGTTGAAATTCATACTCACATTTGCTCATATTTTTACATACATTTAATAAATACGCCTATCTTGATTAATTAAATGTAATTATTTAATTAAATGTTAAAAGTATTTCTAATTAATTTAACAAAATTATTTAATTAAATGGAGTACCTACTTCTAATTAATTAAACAAAATTATTTAATTAAATAGGAAGCCAATCTTAATTAATTAAATAAATTTATTTATTTAAATAAGAAAAGTGTCTCTAATTAATTAAAAGATTATTTAATTAAATAGAAAAAGTAATTATGATAGCATATCTCATTTTATTAAATTAAATATCTCGACAAAATCTCTCTTCAATTCAAAAAGGAAAAGTTTCAATTAACTATTGATAAAAGATGAGTTGAATCAGTTATCTCCTTTTTCTACTCAAATTAAATTAGTTAATTTCTTATTTTACTTAAATTAAATCTGTTAACTCTTTTTAATATTGAAATCTCCTTTTATGACTAAACTTCAACTTTAATCTTGACTGTTGATTGAATTTGATCTCAACAGTTGATGGATTCAAGGAAAGTCTATTTAAGAGACCCTCATCTATTCATCTTAAGAGAGGATGAATTTGGATAATTTGCATTGAATTGCAGCTAAAATTCATACTCACATTTGCTCATATTTTTACAAACATTTAATAAATACGCCTATCTTGATTAATTAAATGTAATTATTTAATTAAATGGAAAAGGTATTTCTAATTAATTAAATGAAATTATTTAATTAAATGAAGTACTTACTTCTAATTAATTAAACAAAGTTATTTAATTAAATAGAAAGTCATTCCTAATTAATTAAATGAAGTTATTTAATTAAATAAGAAAAGTGTCTCTCATTAATTAAAAAATTATTTAATTAAATAGAAAAAGTAATTATGAGAGCATATCTCATTTTATTAAATTAAATATCTCGAAAAAATTTCTCTTCAGTTGAAAAAGAGAAATTTTCAGTTCACTATTGATAAAAAATGAGCTAAATAAGTCAACTTTTTTTTCTACTCAAATTAAATAAGTTAACTCCTTATTTTACTCAAATTCAATTTGTTAACTCCTTTTAATTTGGGAATCTCCCTTTATGACTGAACTTCAACTTTAATTTTGACTGTTGATTGAATTTGATCTCAGCAATTGATGGATTACAGGAAAGTCTATTTAAGAGATGCTCGTCTCTTCATTTTAGGAGAGAATGAATTTAGAGAATTTGCATCGAATTGCTGCTAGAATTCATACTCACATTTGCTCATATTTTTACATATATTTAATAAATATGCCTATCTTGATTAATTAAATGTAATTATTAAATTAAATGGGAAAGGTATTTTTAATTAATTAAAAAAAATTATTCAATTAAATGCAGAACATACTTTTAATTAATGAACCAAAGTTATTTAATTAAATAGGAAGCCATTCCTAGTTAGTTAAATGAAGTTATTTAATTAAATAAGAAAAGTGTCTCTAATTAATTAAAAGATTATTTAATTAAAGAGAAAAAGTAATTATGAGAGCATATCTAATTTTATTAAATTTAAAATCTCGACAAAATCTCTCTTCAGTACAAAAATGTAAATTTCAAGTTCACTATTGATAAAAAATGAGTTAAATCAGTTAACTATTTTTTTAATTCAAATTAAATCAGTTAACTCCTTATTTTACTCAAATTAAATCTTTTAACTCCCTTTAATTTGGGAATCTCCCTTTATGATTGAACTTAAACTTTAATTCTGACCATTGATTGAATTTGATCTCAACCATTGATGGATTCTAGAAAAGTCTATTTAAGAGACCCTCATCTCTTCATTTTAGGAGAGGATGAATTTGGAGAATTTGCATCGAATCGCTGCTGGAATTCATACTTACACTTGCTCATATTTTTACATATATTTAATAAATATGCCTATCCTAATTAATTAAATGTAATTATTTAATTAAATGGGAAAGGTATTTCTAATTAATTAAATGAAAATATTTAATTAAATGAAGTTATTTAATTAAATAAGAAAAGTTTCTCTAATTAGTTAAAAGATTATTAAATTAAATAGAAAAAGTAATTATGAGAGCATATCTCATTTTATTAAATTAAATATTTTGACAAAATCTCTCTTCAGTTCAAAAAGGGAAAATTTCAGTTCACTATTGATAAAAAATGAGCTAAATCATTTAACTCTTTTTTCTAGTCAAATTAAATAAGTTAACTCCTTTTTTTACTCAAATTAAATCTGTTAACTCCTTTTAATTTGAGAATCTCCCTTTATGACTGAACTTCAACTTTAATCCTGACCGTTGATTGAATTTGATCTCAACCGTTGATGGATTCAAGGAAAGTCTATTTAAGAGACCCTCGTCTCTTCATTTTAGGAGAGAATGAATTTGGAGAATTTGCATCGAATAGCTGCTAGAATTCATACTCACATTTGCTCATATTTTTACATACATTTAATAAATATGTCTATCTTGATTAATTAAATCTAATTATTTAATTAAATGGGAAAGGTATTTTTAATTAATTAAATAAAATTATTTTTTTAAATGGAGTACTTACTTCTAATTAATGAAACAAAGTTATTTAATTAAATTGGAAGCCATTCCTAATTAATTAAATGAAGTTATTTAATTAAATAAGAAAAGTGTCTCTAATTAATTAAAAGATTATTTAATTAAATAGATAAAGTAATTATGAGAGCATATCTCATTTTATTAATTTAAAAATCTTGAGAAAATCTCTCTTCAGTTCAAAAAGTCAAATTTTCAGTTCACTATTGATAAAAAATGAGTTAAATCTATTAACTCCTTTTTCTACTCAAATTAAATCAGTTAACTCTTTATTTTACTCAAATTAAATCTTTTAACTCCCTTTAATTTGGGAATCTCCCTTTATGACTAAACTTCAACTTTAATTCTGACCGTTGATTGAATTTGATCTTAACCATTGATGGATTTCAAAAAATTCTATTTAAGAGACCCTCATTGATCCGGGGGATACTTTCATCAAAATTGAAGTATCTCCAAAACTCCAACAATCAGCATCAGATTAAACTCCTTGAAATTTTGTACCCAATGCAATTTGAACGGATAAAAATGGAGTCCATATGCAAAAGTTATGGTCAGTCAAAGGTTGGTCAAACTGAGAACGAAGGTCATAAAAAAGGTTAAAAAATAATCATCTCCAAAGTGGTCAACAATGTATTTCAAAATAAAGAGCTCGTCGAGAGCTTTCCGACGGTGTTCATTTCATCAAAAACGGAGCCCGTACATGGAAGTTATGCCATTTTGAAGTTCAAGGGAAGAGATGAATATAGTTGATGTCATCATGACATCAGCAAAATGGGGAAATAGGAAAAAAAAAGAGAATTCATGGTCGGATTTGAACTCATGACCCTTTACCTTCAAAATTTGTGCCTCAACTGTTGCACCAAGCATAGCTTTTGAAACTTATGGGCGGCAACTACTATTTAAACATTGGCTAGCGCCAATTTCAAATGAGGTAGACTGCCGGTGGGTTTAGAACGTCCGACCGGTGTTTGCCATAAAATTATGGTTAATCATTGCACCATTTTAGCGCTTGGAGAACATGTTTCATGATTTTTTTTTTATCCTTAGCCAAACAAACCTCCAACCTTAGTAAATTAAGGTTATAATCTTTTTTTTTAACCCCAAAATTGACATGAGCCGAATCTGTTAAAATGGCTAACGGTTTATTCCGAGAGGGGAATTAATTGAAGGGGTTATTTTTGTAAATTTGGTTATAGCCTTATTTTGGCTAATTTTATGTATAAAAAGGGGGTTTAGGAGACTCTTGGAGGGATTCAGAAAAAAGAGAGAACGTCCAAGTGTTGAGTATAAGGGAGATTTTTGAAGTGCTCATTCCTGTACTTTGAAACAGCATGATGTTGTTGTACTTCAAAGGAATGAATTTGTAAACATTTGTACTTAATTTTTGGAGATAATCGGATCGGTCTCCCATTTGGAGTAGGACCTGGAGACGTAGTCCATACGGATGAACTCCGAGATCAAATTGTTTGTGTCTTCTTTCTCTCATTGTCTCTTTTATCAGCTTAATCTTGTTGTTCTCTTATTTCATTTATGTTAATTTGATTCTTTAAAAATTTTAAATTAATTCTATGTAATCAATTAGCATTTCTCTATGATAGTCCTAGATCCTAATCAGATCACATTTGGTATCAGAGCTTTTGTTGGACTAGTATTGCAAATTTGAATGCTAACTAGATCCAAGATTGAGAAAGGTGAAGAAAAGCTTGAGGAATACAATCCTAAGAATGGAAAATGAAGGACTAAACCATCATCACAAATGGAAGATGAAGGTGGACAAGCTTTTCAAGATAAGAGTATTCAGAAGAGGGTAAAAGCACAAACCTGTGTCACCTTTTATAAAGCAAAGTGATATCAGAATGTGACAGTTCAACATTAATGACAAAAAAAATTGTATTTGCATTTAAAATATGAAGATGATGTAAACTGATGAAATGTGTAGAATTGTATGAATTTTATGCCTATAATTTTTATTATTTTTTTGACTAAGAATTTATTCATTTTATTCTATTTTGAAGTCCCTTTTTTAACTATAAAAAATATAGGATGTAGTTCCTGTCAAACAAGTATGTGCAAA
Source organism: Cupressus sempervirens (assembly GCA_028749045.1). NCBI lineage: Eukaryota > Viridiplantae > Streptophyta > Pinopsida > Cupressales > Cupressaceae > Cupressus > Cupressus sempervirens. The sequence goes on from CM053783.1 coordinate 119,614,830, forward strand.
TCATCTTTTTTTGTTATGATTTGAAAATATTTTATAGATGACATGTATAGCTAGTGCACAAAAAAAGAAATAATTATTTTTGATGTATATTTTCTTTGTTATAAGTACTTAAGTTTGACCTTGTCAGAATCCAACAGTTTTTTCCTCCCATCAAAACTTCCCTATCAAATCTATACCTTCTTGAAAAAAAATTACATATTCATGAAGAGGATTCTCTCCTCTGGTGATAAATATTTTTTTTTAATTTTTTTGATATGATTTACTATTTTTTTTCATTTTTTGAGAGAGCATCTTCTGAAATGTTGAAATATCGACTTATAATATTTTTAGATTATAACATATTATAACTAATCAAAACACTCAAATATTTATATAATGATGATATCAAATCTAAAATCTATAAAAAGGTATTTTTAATTTTCTTAAAAAATTGAGTTTTGATAGAGAAATGAGATTTGACCAAAATAGGTTTTTGTATCAGAAACGGTGACACAGATCTATGCTTTTACCCAAGACTCTTCAGAATTTGCAAAAAATGGTAGAAGTTTTGGTACGAGAAAGAGAAGAGAAGATGCAAAGACGTGCAGCTTGAAAGGACAAAGGGAAAAAGAAAGGTGTTGATCGTGATCCACCAAAGACACCTCCTTCTTCTCGTTCTTCTGCCTCTTCTCCTTCTTCCCCCTCTCCTCCTTCTTCTACCCATTCTGAGTCTTCTAATATTTTCAAAGGAGGACATAAGCCTTGAATTAAGTTGGATGTAAAGTTTGACTTACCAAAATATTGTGGGGAGTTAAATGCTGAGAAATTAGATGACTGGATTCAGCAAGTAGAAGTCTACTGTAGAGTTCAAAACCTTGTAGATGATGTTGATAGAATTTAGTTAGCCACTCTTCGTTTAGGTGGTGTAGCCCTAACTTGGTGGGAGAGTAGGTCTCGGGATGAAACTTCACAACATGGTAAGTTTCGTTTGTCTTGGTCAGAATTTGTTACTGCTTTAAAAATGCAGTTCTACCCCCAAGGCCATATGCAACAGTTAATGATGAATTGGCAACATCTTAGGCAAGGGAAAGGTCAGTCTGTCTAGGATTACACCCATGAATTTCGCAAAAAGGCTATTTCATTAAATGTCCCATTGTATACCTAGGACACCTTACTCAAGTATATAGGTGATCTTCATTCTTACCTAAGGCATTCTATTCTTGTCCTGAATCCTTGTAATTTGGATGAAGTATGTGTCCAGGCAACACATTTAGAATCAAGGGGTAAGGGTACTTTCATTGATAAGTCTGATAAAAAGCCATCTAAGTCTGAAGAAAAGTCCAAAGGAAAAGGAAAGGGTAAAAAGATAGCAACAATAAAGAAAGAGGGTGAGAAACCCACATGCTCACATTGTAAGAAAGAAGGGCATGATGATTATAAGTGTTGGAAGTTGCATCCTAAAAAGAGGCCGAAGCGATTTGGTGGAAATAAAGGCAAACAAAAGACTGCTACTATAACTCAACAAGATCTTGGACCTGACTCTGGAGATGAGACACAAATTGTTGCTACTGGGATCCAAGGTAAAGGAAAAGGTATATCTCTCTCATTAGCTATAAATTCTTCTAGCATAAGTGCAAGTACAAGTAAAGAATCTTCTCCTAAGGATGATAAACTAAGGAATGAATTATTTCACATCCGAGTTGTTCTCAAGCATACTAAGGTCGATACATTATTTGATACGATTCTCAAGTTAATTTGATATCTAAGGAAGTTGTTAAAAAACATGACTACAACACCTCATCCAAAACCATATCCTCTTGGATGGGTTTGCAATGATGCACAGTTACAAGTAACTAAACAATGCAAGTTAAGATTTTCTATCACTGCAAACTTTGTAGATGAGGTAGAAGCTGATGTAGTCCCTTTAGATATATGTGGTCTTGTACTTGGGAGTCCCTATTTGTTTGATCATCAAGCTATCTTTTATAGGGGGGAAAATAAATATTATTTGTTTAAAGACAAGATTGAATACATTGTACAGGCACACAAGGTTAAGACTAATCTGGCATTAGTCAATGCTGGTCAAATGAAAAGGTTACTCAACTCTAGTAAGAATTTTTTGTTGATGCTTGTAAAAGCCAAAGAAGATGAAACATCTGAGGCATTTAAGGGATGTGATCCAAAACATAAGGCTGAAATAGTCAAAGTTGTTTCCGCTTACAATGACTTGTTTCAGGAACCGAAATGATTGCCTCCTAAGAGAGAGATACAACATGAGATCCAATTGCAGCAAGATGCACCACTTCCTAATATTGGCATGTACTGCTTATCAATGTTGCAGAATGAAGAAATCAAGAAGCAAGTTCAAGAGTTGGTCGAGAAAGGAGTTATCCATCCTAGTACTTCTCCTTGTGGTTCTCCTATTGTATTGGTTCCAAAGAAAGATGGGACTTGGAGAATGTGTATTGACTACAGGGCTCTGAACAAGATAACGGTAAAGAATAGGTACCCTCTTCCTAGAATTGATGATTTACTTGATCAGTTGAAACATGCAATTTATTTCACTAAGCTAGACTTACATAGTGGATATCATCAAATAAGAATTGCAAAAAGTGATATTTGGAAAACAACTTTTAAGACAAAACAGGGACTTTTTGAGTGGTTGGTCATGCCACTTGGGCTTTGTAATGCACCAGCTACATTCATGAGAGTCATGAATGATGTCTTTCATCCCTTTATTGATGATTTTGTCATAGTCTATTTAGATGATATTCTTGTATTTAGTAAGTCTTGGGATGATCATGTAATTCATGTAAAGAAAGTATTTGAAACACTTAGAAAAGAAAAACTATATGTAAAGATGTCAAAATGCAAATTTGCAAAGACATCCTTAGTGTACTTAGGCTATGTCGTAGGGAATGGTCAACTGAAAGTAGACCCTGCGAAGGTCAAATGTATTGTAAAATGGCCTAAGCCAAGTACAGTTATAGAAATCAAGAGTTTCTTAGGTGCAGTTCAGTACTGGAGGAAGTTCATTGCAAATTTCTCTTTCATTGCATCACCATTGCATGCATTAACCAGTACCAAGGAAACTTTTTAGTGGAGAGGTCTGCAATAGAAGGCTTTCAACACTTTGAAGGAAAAGTTGAGCACCGCACTAGTTCTAGCTCTACCTAATTTACATCAACCATTTGAGATTGAGACAGATGCGAGCGGGTTTGCCATGGGAGCTATACTCATGCAAGGAGGTAAACCAATCTGCTACCACTCTGAAACTTTTTTAGGAGCAGTAAGTAACTATCCTTCATATGATAAAGAACTTTATACTTTAGTTCAGAGTGTTAAAAAATGGAAGCACTACTTAATGGGAAAGGAAATTGTAATCCACACAGATCACCAACCACTACAATACTTGCACTCACAATCTAAGTTGCAACAAAGTAGGCACTTTAGGTGGATGGGTTTTCTGCAACAGTTTCATTTGGTAATTAAGTATAAGAAGGGTTCCCATAACAAAGTAGCAGATATGCTCTCTAGGCCTCCTGTTCAGAATGCTTTGATAATCCTTCAAAATAGTTCTATGGTTCATGAAAGTTTTCAGGAACAATATGCTAATGATGAGAACTTTAAGGATATCTATGCAGCTTTAATCCAGGGTAAACATGTGGAAGAGAAATATTACTATGTGCATGATAATTTGTTGTACCACTTGGGAAAATTATGCATTCCTAAAGATGAACAGGCACATGTAATCCGTGAAGCACACACCTCTTTGATTGCAGGACATTTCAGGGTAAGTGAGACATTAGCTCAATTGTAGAAATATTGTTACTGGTCTCGTATGCAGGAAACTGTCACTAAGTATATAAAAGGATGTGTAATGTGTGCAACTAGCAAACCAAGTAATAGGAAACTAGGTTTGTACACGCCATTACCGGTACCATCTCGTCCATGGGAAAGTGTGTCGATGGACTTTGTGGGAGGTTTACCTATGTCTAGGAAGGGTTATGATTATTTGTATGTAGTAGTTGATCGGTTCAGCAAAATGTGTATTTTAATGCCTTGTAAAAAGCAAGTTACTGCTGAACTGACTGATCATTTGTACTTTCAAAATGTATGGGTTCATTTTGGGTTACCCACTTCTATTGTATCAGATCGAGATTCTTGATTCTTAGGGGAATTTTGGTCATCTTTGTGGGGACTCATGGACACCAAGTTGAAGAAGAGTACCGCCTTCCATCCACAGACTGATGGACAGACAGAGGTAGTGAACAGGATAGTTGTGCATCTACTTAGAGGCTACTGTAGAAAACATCCTAAGTTGTGGGATGAAAGTCTTCATTATGTGTAGCATGCTTACAACCATGCGACACACTCTTCTACCAAGAGGTCTCCTTTTGAGATTTTCTTCGGTTACTTGCCTAAGACACCAATGGATTTTGCTTTTGGGAAGGATGATGTTGTAGATGGATGCCATAATGTAGAAAAGGCTTTAAAGTTCATCCAAAAGGTCCAAGCAATCCATCAGGCAGTAGAAGCACAATTAGAGTAGAGCCAAACAAAATACAAGGCTCGCCATGATAAGCATCGCATTGATCACCAATTCCAAGTTGGTGACAGAGTTTGGTTACATATTAGCAAGGAAAGAATGCAAGGTGAAGGAAGGAAGCTCAAAGCTATCAGGTATGGTCCTTTTGAGATCTTGGAAAAGATCGGTACTAATGCCTTTTGCCTTAATCTTCCTCCATACATGCAAATTTACTCAGTTGTTAATGTTGAGAATCTGAAATTGTATGAGCCTCCAATAATCTTGGATGAAGACATCAATGTTTAGGTTCCATCAGTTGATGATCTTTCACCAGAGTATATGTCAGAATTGCCAGAAGATGTTATCCTAGACAGGAATGTTAGAACTTCACGAAGAGGACCAGTTGAATACCTCCGAGTGGGATTGAAAGGGATGCATCCAAGCAAGGCAAGATGGATGGAGATTTGTAAAGTGAGGGAACTATACCCTCACCTTCTTTCTGAGTAAGCCAAACTTTCAGTGGTCTGAAAGCTACTTAGTGGGGAGGCTTGATCCTGGGGATACTTTCGTCAAAATTGAAGTATCTCTAAAACTCCAACAATCAGCATCAGATTAAACTCCTTGAAATTTTGGACCCAATGCAATTTGAACGGACAAAAATGGAGTCCATATGCAAAAGTTATGGTCAGTCAAAGGTTGGTCAAACTGAGAATGAAGGTCATAAAAAAGGTGAAAAAATAATCATCTCCAAAGTGGTCAACAATGGACTTCAAAATAAAGAGCTCGTCGAAAGCTTTCTGACGGTGTTTGTTTCATCAAAAACGGAGCCCGTACGTGGAAGTTATGCCATTTTGAAGTTCAAGGCAAGAGATTAATATAGTTGATGTCATCATGATGTCAGCAAAATGGGGAAATAGGAAAAAAAAAGAGAGTTCATGGTCAGATTTGAACTCATGACCCTTTACCTTCAAAATTTGTGCCTCAACCGTTGCACCAAGCATAGCTTTTGAAACTTATGGGCGGCAACTACTATTTAAACATTGGCTAGTGCCAATTTCAAATGAGGTAGACCGTCGGCGGGTTTAGAACCCTCGACCGGTGGTTACCATAAAATTATGGTTAACCGTTGCACCATTTTAGCACTTGAAGAACATGTTGCGTGATTTTTGTTTTATCCTTAGCCAAACAAACCTCCAACCTTAGTAAATTAAGGTTATAATCTTTTTTTTTAACCCCAAAATTGACATGAGCCGAATCTGTTAAAAATGGCTAACAGGTTATTCCGAGAGGGGAATTAATTGAAGGGGTTATTTTTGTAAATTTGGTTATAGCCTTATTTTGGCTAATTTCATGTATAAAAAGGGGGTTTAGGAGACTCTTGGAGGGATTCAGAAAAAAGAGAGAACGTCCAAGTGCTGAGTATAAGGGAGATTTTAAAGTGCTCATTCCTGTACTTTGAAATAGCGTGATGTTTTTTTACTTCAAAGGAATGAATTTGTAAAAATTTGTACCTAATTTTTGGAGATAATCGGATCAGTCTCCCAATTGGAGCAGGACCCGGAGACGTAGTCCATATGGATGAACTCCGAGATCAAATTGTTTGCGTCTTCTTTCTCTCATTGTCTCTTTTATCAGCTTAATCTTGTTGTTCTCTTATTTCATTTATGTTAATTTGATTCGTTAAAAGTTTTAAATTAATTCTATGTAATCAATTAGTATTCCTCTGTAATAGTCCTAGATCCTAATCAGATCACTCATCTCTTCATTTTAGGAGAGGATGAATTTGGAGAATTTGCATCGAATCACTGTTGGAATTCATACTCACATTTGCTCATATTTTTACATATATTTGATAAATATGCCTATCCTAATAAATTAAATGTAAATTTAATTAAATGGGAAAGGTTTTTCTAATTAATTAAATGAAATTATTTAATTAAATGGAGTACTTACTTCTAATTAATGAAACAAAGTTATTTAATTAAATAGGAAGCCATTCCTAATTAATTAAATGAAGTTATTTAATTAAATAAGAAAAGTTTCTCTAATTAATTAAAAGATTATTAAATTAAATAGAAAAAGTAATTATGAGAGTATATCTCATTTGATTAAATTAAATATTTCAACAAAATCTCTCTTCAGTTCAAAAAGGGAAAATTTTAGTTCACTGATGATAAAAAATAAGCTAAATCAGTTAACTCCTTTTTCTACTCAAATTAAATCAGTTAACTCCTTATTTTACTCAAATTAAATCTGTTAACTCCATTTAATTTGAAAATCTCACTTTATGACTGAACTTCAACTTTAATCCTGGCCGTTGATTTAATTTGATCTCAACCGTTGATGGATTCCAGGAAAGTCTATTTAAGAGACCCTCATCTCTTCATTTTAGGAGAGGATGAATTTGGAGAATTTGCATCAATCGCTGCTGGAATTCATGGTCACATTTGCTCATATTTTTACATACATTTAATAAATACGCCTATCTAATTAATTAAATGTAATTATTTAATTATAAGGAAATGTATTTCTAATTAATTAAATAAAATTATTTAATTAAATGGAGTAGTTACTTCTAATTAATTAAATAAAGTTATTTAATTAAATAGGAAGCCATTCCTAATTAATTAAATGAAGTTATTTAATTAAATAAGAAAAGTGTCTCTAATTAATTAAAAGATTATTTAATTAAATAGAAAAAGTAATTATGACAGCATATCTCATTTTATTAAATTAAATATCTCGACAAAATCTCTCTTCAGTTCAAAAAGGTAAATTTTCAGTTCACTATTAATAAAAATGAGCTAAATCAATTAACTCCTTTTTCTACTCAAATTAAATCAGTTAACTCCTTATTTTACTCAAATTAAATCTATTAACTCCCTTTAATTTGGAAATCTTCCTTTATGACTGAACTTTAACTTTGATTCTGACCATTGATTGAATTTGATCTCAACTGTTGATGGATTCCTGAAAAGTCTATTTAAGAGACCCTCATCTCTTCATTTTAGGAGAGGATGAAGTTGTTGAATCTGCATCGAATCGCTACTGGAATTCATACTCACATTTGGTCATATTTTTACATACATTTAATAAATATGCCTATCTTGATTAATTAAATTTAATTATTTAATTAAATGGGAAAGGTATTTGTAATTAATTAAATGAAATTATTTAATTAAATGGAGTACTTACTTCTAATTTATTAAACAAGGTTATTTAATTAAATAGGAAGCCATTCCTAGTTAATTAAATGAAGTTATTTAATTAAGTAAGAAAAGTGTCTTTAATTAATTAAAACATTATTTAATTAAATAGAAAAAGTAATTATGAGAGCATATCTCATTTTATTAAATTAAATATCTCAACAAAATGTCTCTTTGGTTCAAAAAGGAAAATTTTCAGTTCACTATTGATAAAAAATGAGCTAAATCAGTTAACTCTTTTTTCTACTGAAATTAAATCAGTTATTTCCTTATTTTACTCAAATTAAATCTTTTAACTCCGTTTAATTTGGGAATCTCTCTGTATAACTGATCTTCAACTTTAATCCTGACCGTTGATTGAATTTGATCTCAACCGTTGATAGATTCCAGGAAAGTCTATTGAAGAGACTCTCATCTCTTCATTTTAGGAGAGGATGAATTTCAAAAATTTGCATCGAATCACTGCTAGAATTCATACTCACATTTGCTCATATTTTTACATACATTTAATAAATACACCTATCATGATTAATTAAATGGGAAAGGTATTTCTAATTAATTAAACAAAATTATTTAATTAAATGGAGTACTTACTTTTAATTAATTAAACAAAGTTATTTAAATAAATAGGCAACCATTTCTAATTAATTAAATGAAGTTATTTAATTAAATAAGAAAAGTGTCTCTAATTAATTTTAAAAAAAATTATATTAATAGAAAAATTAATTATGAGAGTATATCTCATTTTATTAAATTAAATATTTCGAAAAAATCTCTCTTCTATTCAAAAAGGGAATTTTTCTGTTCACTATTGATAAAAAATGAGCTAAATCAGTTAACTACTTTTTTTATTCAAATTAAATTAGCTAACTCGTTATTTTAGTCAAATTAAATCTATCAACTCCCTTTAATTTGAAAATCTCCCTTTATGACTGAACGTCAACTTTAATCCTGACTGTTGATTGAATTTGATCACAATTATTGATGGATTCCAAGAAAGTCTATTTAAGAGAGCCTCATCTCTTCATTTTAGGAGAGAATGAATTTGAAGAATTTACATCGAATCGCTACTGAAATTCATACTCACATTTGCTCATATTTTTACATACATTTAATAAATATGCATATATTGATTAATTAAATGTAATTATTTAATTAAATGGGAAAGATATTTCTAATTAATTAAATGGAGTACTTCTAATTAATTAAATAAAGTTATTTAATTAAATAAGAAGCCATTCCTAATTAATTAAATGAAGTTATTTAATTAAATAAGAAAAGTATCTCTAATTAATTAAAAGATTATTTAATTAAATAGAAAAAGTAATTATGAGAGCATATCTCATTTTTTAAAATTAAATATTTCAAAAAAATCTCTCTTCAGTTCAAAAAGGGAAATTTTTAGTTCATTATTGATAAAAAGTGAGTTAAATCAGTTAACTCCTTTTTCTACTCAAATTAAGTCAATTAACTCCTTATTTTACTGAAATTAAATCTGTTAACTCCCTTTAGTTTGGGAATCTCTCTTTATGACTGAACTTCAACTTTAATGTTGACCGTTGATGGATTTCAAGAAAGTCTATTTAAGAGACCCTCATCCCTTCAATTTAGGAGAGGATGAATTTGGGAAATTTTCATTGAATCACTGCTGGAATTCATATTCACATTTGCTCATATTTTTACATACATTTAATAAATATGCCTATCTTGATTAATTAAATGTAATTATTTAATTAAATGCGAAAGCTATTTCTAATTAATTAACCAAAATTATTTAATTAAATCGAGTAATTACTTGTAATTAATGAAACAAAGTTATTTAAGTAAATAGGAAACCATTCGTAATTAATTAAATGAAGTTATTTAATTAAATAAGAAAAATCTCTCTAATTAATTAAAAGATTATTTAATTAAATAGAAAAAGTAATTATGAGAGCATATCTCATTTTATTAAATTAAATATCTCAACAAAATCTCTCTTTAGTGCAAAAAGGGAAATTTTTAATTCACTATTGATAAAAAATGAGTTAAACCAGTTAACTTCTTTTTCTACTCAAATTAAATTAGTTAACTCCTTATTTAACTCAAATTAAATCTGTTAACTCTTTTTAGTTTGGGAATCTCCCTTTATGACTAAACTTCAACTTTACTCCTGACCGTTGATTGAATTTGATCCCAACCGTTGATGGATTTTATAAAAGTTTATTTCAGAGACCCTCATCTCTTCACTTTAGGAGAGGATGAATTTGGAGAATTTGCATCGAATCAATGCTATAATTCATACTCACATTAGCTCATATTTTTACATACATTTAATAAATACGCCTATCTTAATTAATTAAATATAATTATTTAATTAAATGGAAAAGATATTTCTAATTAATTAAAAGAAATTATTTAATTAAATGGAGTACTTACTTCTAATTAATTAAAAAAAACTATTTAATTAAATAAGAAGCCATTCCTAGTTAATTAAATGAAGTTATTTAATTAAATAGAAAAATTAATTATGAGAGCATATCTCATTTCTTTAAATTAAATATCTCAACAAAATCTCTCCTTAGTTCAAAAAAGGAAATTTTCAGTTCACTATTGATAAAAAATGAGTCAAATTAGTTAACTTCTTTTTCTACTCAAATTAAATCAATTAACTCTTTATTTTACTCAAATTAAATCTGTTAACTCCCTTTAGTTTGGGCATCTCCCTTTATGACTGAACTTCAACTTTAATCCTGACCATTGATTGAATTTGATCTCAACCATTGATGGATTCCAAAAAAGTCTATTTAAGAGACCCTCATCTCTTCACTTTAGGAGAGGATGAATTTGGATAATTTGCATCGAATCGCTGTTGGAATTCATGCTCATATTTGCTCATATTTTTACATACATTTAATAAATACACCTATCTTGATTAATTAAATGTAATTATTTAATTAAATGAGAAAGGTATTTTTAATTAATTAAACAAAATTATTTTATTAAATGGAGTACTTACTTCTAATTAGTTAAATAAAGTTATTTAATTAAATAGGAAGCCATTCCTAATTAATTAAATGAAGTTACTTAATTAAATAAGAAAAGTTTCTCTAATTAATTAAAAGATTATTTAATTAAATAAAAAAATTAATTATGAGAGCATATCTCATTTTATTAAATTAAATATCTCAACAAAATCTCTGTTTAGTTCAAAAAGGGAAATTTTCAATTCACTATTGTAAAAAAAAATGAGTTAAATTAGTTAACTCATTTTTCTACTCAAATTAAATCAGTTAACTCCTTATTTTACTCAAATTAAATTTGTTAACTCCCTTTGGTTTGGGAATCTCCCTTTATGACTAAACTTCAACTTTAATCCTGATTATTAATTGAATTTCATCTCAACCATTGATGGATTTCAGGAAAGTCTATTTAAGAGACCCTTATGTCTTCACTTTAGGAGATGATGAATTTGGAGAATTTGCATCGAATCGCTGCTAGAATTCATACTCACATTTTCTCATATTTTTACATACATTTAATAAATACGCCTATCTTGATTAATTAAATATAATTATTTAATTCAATTGTAAAGGTATTTCTAATTAATTAAATGAAATTATTTAATTAAATGGAGTACTTACTTCTAATTAATTAAACAAAGTTATTTAATTAAATAGGAAGCCATTCCTAATTAATTAAATGAAGTTATTTAATTAAATAAGAAAAGTGTCTCTAATTAATTAAAAGATTATTTAATTAAATAGAGAAAGTAATTATGAGAGCATATCTCATTTTATTAAATTAAATATCTCAACAAAATCTCTCTTCAGGTCAAAAAGGAAATTTTTTAGTTCACTATTGATAAAAAAATGAGTTAAATCATGTCATGCCCAAAACTTGTTGGTGTTTTGGGCAAGGTCTAGCATAAGACAAACATGTTAGTTGTGCGACTTCCAGGAGTAAGTCAAAGGCTAGTGGGGGAGGATGTAAAGTTCCTCTGCACATGTACTTATTAAATATGTATCTCCCTGTTAAAACTGTTGTAGGAGGTAAGAATGGTTATGAAATTTTATTTTATGGTTTAGATGTCCTAATAAGAATTGAGATCCTAATGCATTCATGCTTTAAATATTTAGTGATTCAAGAACAAACTGCATTATCTCAACTATTCAAACATTAAAATTTCACTAATGATGATATGAGACTCTTTTAACTGATGATAAGGGTGTTGACTTTGAGACCTCAATGATTAAGTTTTATGTTCCAAAGAGTTTAGTAATCCTCAAATGGTGATGTCTATGATGTTAGGTATATGCATGCCTAACGATGATTATCTTAGTATTTTAATTCGAATTAATGATTAAGTTATATTATATTGATTAGGTGCTTACTGATGATTAAATGTGAGTAGAAATAAAATTAAACAGTTAATTATATGAAAGATTCATGTTTTGATTTATGTAACTATCTAGATAAGTTTTGAATATATGTATGTGATTTTCTTGAGCTACTGATGGGTGCAATGAGTGTGTAGGATATTTTAGCTAAAAAAACTAACGAAAAAATGAAACTAATCCCTATGTGCTAATTGTGAAAACCTTGTTGTTCATAATTAAATTAATTGTGAGATGTATGTATGTATCTTTCTGTGATCAGTAAATGTTAATGTTTGTAACTATGTTCTTTTAGTGTCGCTTGACACTCATGAATTGTTTATGTTCTTCAGCGTGCTAGTTAGGGTTAGCTGTGTAACCTTTGGACCTCAGTCAGATTAAGTTAGTGTCTTTTTGCTAATTTGGTTCTTAATCGAGTTTAGTCACCCTTAATCCGGATTAGTGCTTAATTTACATTTTTAAGTTTGTTAGTTGGTCCTAATTATTTTTTAGCTTTTGTTTGATTCCAAACCTATTCCTAAAATTTTAAAACATGAAATATTTATGCCCAAATGGTATGGGTATGGGTTGGGGGTCTTTTCCAACCCCTAAGCCCCTTTTATTGACTTTTGGGGTCACTCAAAAAGTCTCTTTTTGCCTTTGTGCGAAAATTGACTATGGCTACAATGAGTTGCATCACGTCACTTCCACTTAGTGTTTAACCATAGTGTGGGTTGAGTTAGGAGCTTCTAGATTTGTAGGTGGGTGGGAGAAGTTATTGTTTTTGTTGGTGGTTGAGTTTGAGGCTTATTTAGAGGCCCTTTTTAGACTAGTTGAAGTTGTTACCCAATCTCTACTTTTAGAGAGGAGTCTTGGAAGATTGAAGGCAAGGAGTGAAAAGCTCTACTCAAATTGTTCATTTACCATTACCTCTATGTGAAGGTAGGAGTTCTTCATCTTCTTTGTTCATATTTTCATGCTTATTTCATGCTTATGCTATTTGCTATTGTTTGGATGTTTGTATGTTCGTGGGTATGTTGAGAAGATTTGAAAACCATATTTTTGAATGATTTCTTTTCATGTTTCTATTTGATTTTCAAAGTTTTTTTGTATGGGTGTTTTGGCATTACTCACCCTTGGAGAGGGCAAAAATGGCCAATTTCAGGAAAGGTCCTTTTAGTTGGACTCCAACAGTGTAGAGTCTCTTCTCAGGATGAGAAGAGAGAGAGAGGGTAGGGTGTTATGGGCCCCTACCTGTCAGCACAAACCACGTATGAATTTTGGCATGTAAGAATGGAAGAATGAAAGTTCTTGATTTATAGCCCTGATTGGGCACCTAGTTTGGTGTTGTGTCTGACATCTCCTATTGGAAAAATCCACCTTTCTCTAGTTTTGATTCATTGTGAATCTTGTTGTGAAAACCTAGTATGAATATGCATGTTTGGTTTTATCTCTTGGTCATGCTTGTTTGTCACCTGATCAGATTTTGTTCTCTCCATGATCTTAGCAATGTATTGCACAAAATGATATTGTAGTGCCTACCCCTAGTTCACATTGTTGATGGTTAGTAGCATTGTTTTGAGACTATCAGATATTGTGCTATGGATTCTATTGATATGTGATGAGATTACTTAGACTTTACATTTCATGTATGCATGATGATTATTTTTAGTGTTTGTAGTTATTAATGATAATGATTTATTATCATGTGTGTTTTTTTATGAATACTTACCCCATACTTGCATGTGTATGGTGTGCGTGTTTACTTTTGTATGGCATGTTTGATTTGGTTAAGGAAGGGAGTCGTAGTCACCTACTAGTTGGGATCTACATGATGCACCACTTCCTGCCATTGCATGTTTAGTTTAGTATATATTGTGCTTGTACATGCATGGTTTTTATGCAGGTTGCAAGTATCGGGTATCAACTTCCCTGAATTGCTAAGATGAGCATACCCTATCATATTATCTCAATGATAAGAGAGGGGAGATAAATTCTCAAGTCCAAATTCTAACCCTTTAAGCTATTTGTTCTAATTGGAAATTAGGACAATTATCTGAGTTGAGTACCCTTCGAATGCGTCGAATGACGTAATTCGTGATATTAACCCTTTTGGTTTGATTTAGTATGTCTTATGCTATGATGAGTTTTCGTATTTTATCTTGTGAGCCTTTGGTGTATTTTCTATTAATTAAGCCTAATTAAAAGATTTAATTAATGGTTTAATTTAATGAAAAAATATTATGATATTTTAATATTTATTTTATTTAATTAATTGGAAAATTAATTAAATAAAATAATTAAATTTAAAGATAAAAGTTATAATTTTAAAGTTGAAATGTGATAATATTTATTTAAATAAATAAATATTTATCAATTAAGTTTCGAAAATGAATTTAAAAGTGGAAAATATATTAAAATTATTAAAAGATTCTATATTTCATATGATTAAAATATAAATATATTAAGATAAGAATAAGTGAAATTATTAAAGTTAGTGCATGAGATTTAACAAATAAATAAATAAAATTGGAAAGAGTAAACTAAATATTATATTAATTAATGTGCATTATTTTAATATTTAGGAGTTTGCAAATTTTTGGGAGTTGTCATGTAGACAGCACAGGGGTTTGTACTCTAAGAATGCACAAATTGTCTACACTTAGAAGTTAAAATTTTATTTGAGCACATGGTCTCTACAACCTTAAGACTTATCTAGAAGGTTGGAGAAGACCCATGCTTGGTTGTCATGCTTATCTTCTAGTTATTTCTATAGACACTCTAGATGCATCTTAAAGGCTTTTAAATAAAGGCTCTCCTAATGTGTTTGGACAAGCTTAATGGAAGCTACAAGCTACAAAATTCAAGCTAAAAATGGAAGCTTCAAGCTTAAATGCTCATATTCTTCTTTATGCTCATATGCTCCTTCATGCTCATATGTTTCTACATGCTCATATATTTTTACATGCCTATATGCTTCTATATGCTTCCATGCTTCTTCTAGCACTTCTAATCACTTTGAGGATTCAGTTGGCTTGGATCTTGGAGGAATTGCGAATGTTAGAGAAGGAAGGGATTCTTTATGGAATTTTGTGGCATGCCAAATTAGCATCAGTGTCCAGGTGCACTCGTGATAATCACATAATTTATTTGCACTTTTTCTCTTCTTGTCTTCATTGTGTCTGCTATATGTGTCTGAATATTCTCTGTGATTGGATCTACAATTTTGAAATTGAAATCTAGATATGCTATTTGGTTGAGAAGAAAATAATAGAAAAATTCTAAACCCAATTAAGGAGAAATAATTAGATATGAATCGGGTTTGGGTTCGAATTTATATTAAATTAGAAAGATAAGATTTGGAATTAAAATAGAAATTTTATGGTGAAAATTTGAATGGTTAGATGTAATATTTCTATCAATTATATTTTTAGATGCGTATGAACAAACCCTTTTATTGTTAAATTTAGAGAACAATTATTTTAAGAGGAAATTCTTAATTCATCACAAATTGTCTTGTCGCTGCCCCTTGGATAGACCCAAACTCAGTCATTCATAACTTTTTATCGTGATTGAATTTATTCAATCGCTCTAGTTAAAATTGGTGCAACTTGGCCCTCTTCAACATATTTCAATTTCAGCCCGATCCAATAGTTCATTAGGGAGATATGGCCCTCATACTGAGACTATTTTATTCAAGGACAGATATTTCTCCATTTTTCATAACCAAGAGTTCTTTATGCTTAAACTTCACAAAAATAATATATCGAAGCATAGAATGAATTAAAGATATTATTGCAATATTCTATTAGTAGAATCTTATTAATATGAATTAGTTTTATATGATTTATTATCTAATCTAATTAAATCAAATTTAATTAAGATTAGTTAATAGTAGAAGAAGTGTAATTAATTATTAGTCAATTTAAGTAAACGAATTTTTACATGAGGGAAAATTAAAAGAAAAGAGATATTAATAAGTGGAATTAAATAATTGAATTATTAATGAGATCATTATTTAATGGATAAGATTATTAATGAGTGATGGTATAAATAGTTTTAACAAGACTAATTGGTCGAGATAGAGGAAAAGAAATTCATTATATTATGATTAAATCGAAATCATCTCTTGAGAGAACATTAAATTATAATGATTCAAACATTTACCCTTAGTTGAGTTTAGAAAGGTTGATTTCAAAACATTACAAGGATTATACTATTTAAACGGGATAATTATAGGGTTAAAGGAAGTCTTCTTGCTTGATAATAATCATTGAATTATCAATTAAGTTATGCAATGGATTGATTAATTAAAAATTTATAAGCATTATTTTGATAGTTTAAAATAAGCAATTACTACGAGTAATTGCACCTATCATTTAAATATAAAAATGGGTGGAATCAGGAATCTCTTCTACTTAGAAAATACTTTAAATTTGAAAATAGTAGTTGACTTATAACTTACAAATTATAGTTAGTTATTAATCAACTGATATTCATTGGGTCATTGAAATGGTTATGTAATTATTAATTAAATCAATTAATTAGAGTTAATTAGATTTAATTAATAATTAAGTTATATAATAAAGTTTTTAATTGATATGACTCTTTTAGCAAAGTTGCAAAGTAATTACATCAAAGTTGATAAGTCTTATTCTAATGACTTGAATAATGACTTAGATACTTTAACGGTTATTAGTGACGATTTAATTATTATAATGATTATAATTAAGAGGTTTAAGTGTTAGAAATATTTAATTAAGTTTTAACTATTAGAATGTCAATAGGTCATGGATTGTGTACCTATGTTAATTGATTGATTTAATTGATCATTTTAATTAAGTTATAATATTCTTATTCAAAAATTGATAATTGGCTTTCTTATATTTTAACGAATAATGATCCTTGATTTATGTGAAAAAGTTGAAGTAACATTATAGCAAAGTTAATCAATTAGAATATGGATCATAGTTAAATAAAGAGAACAAGTTGATTAAGAGTCAATGATGATCAGTTTAATGAGTATAGTGTTTATCCTTAAGTTATTCTTAGAATACTATTTTAAATAATGGAAGGATAATGCTATCGAGGAACAAACGGGTTGACTTGTAGGTCAAATGATGAAACTTAGACACTTGAAGCGAAAACTGAAACTCTACACTTATTTCAACTATGTAATATAGCAAAACCAAAATATGTGTTTGCATAGTGTTTTCTCTATGCTTCTTGTTTTGAGTTTTGGGTTGACTAGTGTTGATCAGTTATAAGACGTCTACCAGAGGCTCAGGGGTTATGATTGTGATGTCATGATGATGTCTTAATTATGATATTTATAAACCCAACTATGGTTATGTGATGGTATGCTCTATGTGATAATTGTATTACTAATTATTATTGCTTATCAGTCTTCTTGAGTGACGCTGAGTTATTTGTATCTAAGACACTTGACTTAACTATTTTAAGTCATCGATCAGTTATCCTCGGATTGCTTCCAGTCACCATGATGGGACAAAAACATTGATTTATTTCTTGATGATGTCATGTCGTGACATGTTTGACTCAACCATTTTGGAGTCTTTGATCAATATTATTTTGAGATATTCTTGGTTGCTTGTTAAGAACCAATGGATATTGTGATTCATATTGGAGATTATATTTATGATATTTATTTTGTGGAGCTTTTATGTGTTCTTGAATGGGAGAACCATCTTATTATCAAGTTTCATGTCAAGGAACCGAGTTTGATCTTTATGAGTGTTGTGGTATGGGACACAATTGTGAATTTATGTGCTTAGGAGAGGTTGTCTAGGTACATGACTATGGGAGTGGCTTGTATAGACTAAAGATGGAAGAAGTGCCTCATCTTCTTGAGAGGGCTTCTTGGTTTCCACATGTGCCACATTGAGGGTTCGAGGTTCAGAGTAACCAGTCTAGGGTAACTCAACACTTGAGGGTCCAGGGTCTAATGAGAGACCAGTCTAGGGTAACTCAAGCAGCCATGTGATGACACTCCCTAGTATGTAGCCTGAGTCTCCTCTATAGATTTTGTGTACCTCTGGTGATGTACTTATTATTGTGCCTCTGGGATTAGATGTCAATTTTGTGATTGGAACCTTTGAGTTTGTATACTTTTAAGATTCTTAGACTTAGAGAGTATTCTTATGCTATGTGATTTTGATAGCCTATTTGGGACTTGAGATTATCTCCTTAGCATGGTGGGAGTGGACCACTTAGGTTCCACGCGGTCAGGTGGTAGTGTATTTTTCACTCTTATAATTTGAGATCCATCTAAGACATCGTGGCTGATGCTTTCTTGGTTGGTATTTATCTTCATTATGATCTTGGAGCATTATGATAGATGATATACCTTATGATAGATGTATTTATTGGTATATTTTTTATATTGATGATTTGCATATGTTAGATGATGGTATCCTATGCTTTACTTTGCATGTTAGTAGGATTTTTTAGGAGTGACATTTTTACTATGATAATACCGGTGATCTCTTCAATGTTTTGGAATGTTATGCACGGAAGGATGGCTAAGATCTATGATGGTCTAATGATGCTATTTACGGTTGAGAGGAACCCTGCACTTAGTTATTTATGTCTGTGATATATGGTTATCTTTTATGATGGATGTTTATATCTTTTGTGATGATGTATCATGTATGACATATGGTTTCATTTACTTTAATTGCATCATGGATTAATATTGGATGTTGATGTACTTTATTTACACAGATGTTTATTCTTTTAAGCCTTTCATACCTTGTAATATATACAGTGGATGATTAAGCTAAACTAAAATGTAGTTACAAAAAGAACACTTGTATATGGTTTAAGAATGTTGGATGTATCATTGTTATTTCATAAAGATGTGATGTTAGATGAATGGTTGATTTAGATGTAATTCAACGTTAAGGGATCCTTAAAGAATGTAACTGTAATGTATGTTATGTTTACTTTCATTTGATTTGTTGCTATTGCTTCCGCTATCATGTGAATGATGTAGATGGATTTGCTTTCATGTTTAAAAAAAAAAATATTTGGCAAATTTTAGGTTAATTCTTTGGATCCCTTGGCGGGGCATTACAGATATAGATCCCTTGATGAGGGACATGAAGGAAATTATTTGATTGTTGAAAATTTTGGATTGAAATCCTATAAAAATTGTATTTATCACTTTGTTGTAATGGAAATGACGTCAGGTTTTCTTCCTCATTCTTTCCCGGCTGAGCCTTTGAATCAGGTTTGCTAATAAAATGGTGTTTGAGTATATATGATTGCATTGAGTCTTATAGCTTTGTTTTTTAGTTTTGCATATGTAATTTTAAAAAAATAGATCTGATGGTGTTACCTTACTACACATTTTTATGATTGGTAATCAAATTTGTTTAAATTAGATTAATCAGATAACATGTTGATATATACTTAGCTATGCCAATTTAAGTTTAAAATATGTTAACAAAATTTGCATTTGAGTTGTGCTTAAATATTATAATTATACATGTGCATGAGGAAGTTAAGTGAATTTATTTGAATACTTGTTTATTACATTTAAACCTATTATCACTTTTAAAGATTAAAACAAAACTTGTTGGTGTTCTGGGCATCACAAATCAGTTAACTCCTTTTTCTACTCAAATTAAATCAATTAACTCCTTATTTTACTCAACTTAAATCTATTAACTCCTTTTAGTTTGAGAATCTCTCTTTATGACTGAACTTCAACTTTAATCCTGACCGTTGATTAAATTTGATCTCAACCGTTGATGGATTCCAGGAAAGTCTATTTAAGAGACCCTCATCTCTTCACTTTAGGAGAGGATGAAGTTGAAGAATTTGCATCGAATCGTTGCTGAAAACAATACTCACATTCGCTCATATTTTTACATACATTTAATAAATACGCCTATTTTGATTAATTAAATGTAATTATTTAATTAAATGAGAAAGGTATTTCTAATTAATTAAACAAAATTATTTAATTAAATGGAGTACTTACTTCTAATTAATTAAACAAACTTATTTAATTAAATAGGAAGCCATTCCTAATTAATTAAAAGAAGTTATTTAATTAAATAGGAAGCCATTCCTAATTAATTAAATGAAGTTATTTAATTAAATAAGAAAAGTGTCTCTACTTAATTAAAAGATTATTTAATTAAATAGAAAAAGTAATTATCAAAGCATATCTCATTTTTTAAAATTAAATATCTCAACAAAATCTCCCTTCAGTTCAAAAAAGAAAAATTTCAGTTCACTATTGATAAAAAATGATTTAAATCAGTTAACTCCTTATTTTACTCAAATTAAATCTGTTAACTACCTTTGGTTTGGGAATCTCCCTTTATGACTGAACTTCAACTTTAATCCTGACTATTGATTGAATTTGATCTCAACCGTTGATGGATTCTAGGAAAGTCTATTTAAGAGACCCTCATCCCTTCACTTTAGGAGAAGATGAATTTGGAGAATTTGCATCAAATCGCTGTTGGAAATCATACTCACATTTGCTCATATTTTTACATATATTTAATAAATACACCTGTCTTGATTAATTAAATGTAATTATTTAATTAAATTGAAAAGGTATTTCTAATTAATTAAACAAAATTATTTAATTAAATGGATCACTTACTTCTAATTAATTAAAAATAGTTATTTAATTAAATAGGAAGCCATTCCTAATTAATTAAATGAAGTTATTTAATTAAATAAGAAAAGTGTCACTAATTAATTAAACAATTATTTAATTAAATAGAAAAAGTAATTATGAGAGCATATCTAATTTTATTAAATTAAATATCTCAACAAAATCTCTCTTCAGTTCAAAAAAGAAAATTTTCAGTTCACTATTAATAAAAAATGAGTTAAATCAGTTAACTCTTTTTATTACTCAAATTAAATCAGTTAACTCCTTATTTTACTCAACTTAAATCTGTTAACTCTGTTTAGTTTGGGAATCTCCCTTTATGACTAAACTTCAACTCTAATCCTGACCGTTGATTGAATTTGATCTCAATCGTTGATGGATTCAAAGAAAGTCTATTTAAGAGACCTACATCTCTTCACTTTAGGAGAGGATGAATTTGGAGAATTTGCATCGAATCCTTGCAGGAATCCAAACTCACATTTGCTCATATTTTAAAATAGATTTAATAAATATGCCTATCTTGATTAATTAAATGTAATTATTTAATTAAATAGAAAATATATTTTTAATTAATTAAAAGATATTATTTAATTAAATGGAGTACATACTTCTAATTAATTAAAAAAGTTATTTAATTAAATAAGAAAAGTGTCTCTAACTAAGTTAAAGATTATTGAATTAAATAGAAAAAGTAATTATGAGAGCATATCTCATTTTATTAAATTAAATATCTCAACAAAATCTCTCTTCAATTTGAAAAGAGAAATTTTTAGTTCACTATTGATAAAAAATGAATTAAATGAGCTAACTCTTTTTTCTACTCAAATTAAATCAGTTAACTCCTTATTTTACTGAAATTATATCTGTTAAATCCTTTTAGTTTGGGAATCTCCCTTTATGACTAAACTTCAACTTTAATCCTGACCGTTGATTGAATTTGATCTCAACTGTTGATGGATTCTAGGAAAGTCTATTTAAGAGACCCTCATCTCTTCACTTTAGGAGAGGATGAATTTGGAGAATTTGCATCAAATCGCTGCTAGAATTCATACTCACATTTGCTCATATTTTTACATACATTTAATAAATATGCCTATCTTGATTAATTAAATGTAATTATTTAATTAAATAAAAAAGGAATTTCAAATTAATTAAACAAAATTATTTAATTCAATGGAGTACTTACTTCTAATTAATTAAACAATGTTATTTAATTAAATAAGAAAGGTGTCTCTAATTAATTAAAAGATTATTCATTTAAATAGAAAAAGGAATTATGAGAGCATATCTCATTTTATTAAATACAATATCTCAACAAAAACTCTCTTCAGTTCAAAAAGAGAAATTTTCAGTTCACTATTGATAAAAATGAGTTAAATCAGTTAACTCCTTTTTCTACCTAAATTAAACCAGTTAACTCTTTATTTTACTAAAATTAAATCTGTTAACTCCCTTTGGTTTGGGAATCTCCTTTTATGACTGTAATTCAACTTTAATCCTGACCGTTTATTGAATTTGATCTCAATCGTTGACGGATTCCAGGAAAATCTATTTAAGAGACCCTCATCTCCTCACTTTTGGAGAGGATGAATTTGGAGAATTTGCATTGAATCGCTACTGGAATTCATACTCACATTTTCTCATATTTTTACATACATTTAATAAATATGCCTATCTTGATTAGTTAAATGTAATTATTTAATTAAATGGGAAAGATATTTCTAATTAATTAAACAAAATTATGTAGTTAAATGGAGTACTTACTTATAATTAATTAAAAAAAGTTATTTAATTAAATAGGAAGCTATTCCTAAATAATTAAATGAAGTTATTTAATTAAATAAAAAAATTGTCTGTAATTAATTAAAAGATTATTTAATTAAATAGAAAAAGTAATTATGAGAGCATATCTCATTTTATTAAATTAAATATCTCAACAAAATCTCTCTTCAGTTCAAAAAGGGAAATTTTTAATTCACTATTGATAAGAAATGAGTTAAATCAGTTAAGTCATTTCCTACTCAAATTAAATTAGTTAAGTCCTTATTTTAATCAAATTAAATCCATTAACTCACTTTGATTTGAGAATCTCTGCTTATGATTGAAATTCAACTTTAATCCTGACCGTTGATTGAATTTGACCTCAACCATTGATGGATTCCAGAAAAGTCTATTTAAGAGACCCTCATCTCTTCACTGTAGGAGAGGATGAATTTTGAGAATTTGCATCAAATCACTGCTGGAATTCACACTCACATTTGTTCATATTTTTACATACATTTAATAAATACGCGTATCTTGATTAATTAAATGTGATTATTTAATTCAATAGGAAAGGTATTTCTAATTAATTAAATGAAATTATTTAATTAAATGGAGTACTTACTTCTAATTAACTAAACAAAGTTATTTAATTAAATAGGAAGCGATTTGTAATTAATAAAATGAAGTTATTTAATTAAATAAAAAAAAGTGTCTCTAATTAATTAAAAGATTATTTAATTAAACAGAAAAAGTAATTATGAGAGCATATCTCATTTTATTAAATTAAATATCTCAACAAAAGCTCTCTTCAGTTGAAAAAAGGAAATTTTCAGTTAACTATTGATAAAAAAAGAGTTAAATTAGTTAACTCCTTTTTCTACTCCAATTAAATCAGTTAACTCCTTATTCTACTCAAATTAAATCTATTAACTCCCTTTAATTTGGAATCTCCCTTTATGACTGAACTTCATCTTTAATCCTGACCGTTGATTGAATTTGATCTTAACCATTGATGGATTCTAGGAAAGTCTATTTAAGAGAACCTCATCTCTTCATTTTAGGAGAGGATGAATTTGGAGAATTTGCATCGAATCACTACTTAAATTCATACTCACATTTGCTCATATTTTTACATGCATTTAATAAAATGCCTATCTTGATTAATTAAATGTAATTATTTAATTAAATGAAAAAGGTATTTCTAATTAATTAAATAAAATTATTTAATTAAATGGAGTACTTACTTCTAATTAATTAAACAAAGTTATTTAATTAAATAGGAAGCCATTCTTAATTAATTAAATGAATTTATTTAATTAAATAGAAAAAGTAATTATGCGAACATATCTTATTTTATTAAATTAAATATCTCAACAAAATCTATCTTTAGTTCAAAAAGGGAAATTTTTAGTTCACTATTGATAAAAAATGGGTTAAATCAGTTAACTCTTAATTTTACTCAAATTAAATCTGTTAACTCCTTTTTGTTTGGGAATCTCCCTTTATGACTGAGCTTCAACTTTAATCCTGACCGTTGATTAAATTTGATCTCAATCGTTGATGGATTCTAGGAAAGTCTATTTAAGAGACCCTCATCTCTTCATTTTAGGAGAGGATGAATTTGGAGAATTTGCATCGAATCGCTGCTAGAATTCATACTCACATTTGCTCATATTTTTACATAAATTTAATAAATACGCCTATCTTGACTAATTAAATGTAATTATTTAATTAAATGTTAAAAGTACTTCTAATTAATTAAACAAATTTTTTTAATTAAATGGAGTACTTACTTCTAATTCATTAAACAAAGTTATTTAATTAAATAAGAAACCATTCCTAATTAATTAAATGAAGTTATTTAATTAAATAAGAAAGGTGTCTCTAATTAATTAAAAGATTATTCAATTAAATAGAAATGGTAATTATGAGTGCATATCTCATTTTATTAAATTAAATATCTCAACAAAATCTCTCTTCAGTTCAAAAAGGGAAATTTTTATTTCACTATTGATTAAAAAAATGATTTAAATCAGTTAACTCCTTTTTTCTACTCAAATTAAAATGTTAACTCTTTAATTTACTCAAATTAAATATGTTAACTTTTTTTAATTTGAGAATCTCCCTTTATGACTGAACTTCAAATTTAATCCTGATCGTTGATTGAATTTGATCTCAACCATTAATGCATTCTAGCAGAGTCTATTTTAGAGACTCTCATCTCTTCAATTTAGGAGAGGATGAATTTGGAGAATTTGCATCGAATCGCTTCTGGAATTCATACTCACATTTGCTCATATTTTTACATACATTTAGTAAATACGCCTATCTTAACTAATTAAATGTAATTATTTAATTAAATAGAGTACTTACTTCTAATTAATTAAACATAGTTATTTAATTAAATAGGAAGCTATTCCTAAATAATTAAATGAAGTTATTTAATTAAATAAAAAAATTGTCTCTAATTAATTAAAAGATTATTTAATTAAATAGAAAAATTAATTATCAAAGCATATCTCATTTTATTAAATTAAATATCTCAACAAAATCTCTCTTCAGTTCAAAAGGGGAAATTTTTAGTTCACTATTGATAAAAAAATGAGTTAAATGAGTTAACTCATTTTTCTACTCAAATTAAATTAGGTAAGTCCTTATTTTACTCAAATTAAATTTGTTAACTCACTTTGATTTGAGAATCTCGCTTTATGACTGAACTTCAACTTTAATCTTGACTGTTGATTGAATTTGATCTCAATCGTTGATGGATTACAGAAAAGTCTATTTAAGAGACCCTCATCTCTTCACTACAGGAGAGGATGAATTTGGAGAATTTGCATCAAATCGTTGATGGAATTCATACCAACATTTGTTCATATTTTTGCATACATTTAATAAATACGCCTATCTTGATCAATTAAATGTAATTATTTAATTCAATGGGAAAGGTATTTCTAATTAATTAAACAAAATTATTTAATTAAATGGAGTACTTCTAATTAATTAAATAAAGTTATTTAATTAAATAGGAAGTGATTCATAATTAATTAAATGAAGCTATTTAAGTAAATAAAAGAAGTGTCTCTAATTAATTAAAAGATTATTTAATTAAATAGAAAAAGTAATTATGAGAGCATATCTCATTTTATTAAATTAAATATCTCAACAAATGCTCTCTTCAGTTGAAAAAATGAAATTTTCAGTTCACTATTGATAAAAAATGAGTTAAATTAGTTAACACCTTTTTGTACTCAAATTAAATCAGTTAACTTCGTATTTTACTCAAATTAAATCTGTTAACTCCCTTTAATTTGGAATCTCCATTTATGAGTGAACTTCATCTTTAATCCTGACCGTTGATTGAATTTGATCTCAATCATTGATGGATTCTAGGAAAGTCTATTTAAGAGACCCTCATCTCTTCATTTTAGGAGAGGATGAATTTGGAGAATTTTCATCGAATCACTGCTGAAATTCATACTCACATTTGCTCATAATTTTACATACATTTAATAAAACCCCTATTTTGATTAATTAAATGTAATTATTTAGTTAAATGAAAAAGGTATTTTTAATTAATTAAATAAAATTATTTAATTAAATTGAGTAATTACTTCTAATTAATTAAAGAGATTTATTTAATTAAATAGAAAGCCATTCCTAACTAATTAAATGAAGTTATTTAATTAAATAAGAATATTGTCTCTAATTAATTAAAAGATTAATTAATTAAATAGAAAAAGTAATTATGAGAGCATATCTAATTTTATTAAATTAAATATCTCAACAAAATCTCTCTTTAGTTCAAAAAGGGAAATTTTCAGTTCACTATAGATCAAAAATGAGTTAAATCAGTTAACTCCTAATTTTACTCAAATTAAATCTGTTAACTTCTTTTTGTTTTTGAATCTCCCTTTATGACTGAGCTTCAACTTTAATCCTGACCGTTGATTGAATTTGATCTCAATCGTTGATGGATTCTAAAAAAGTCTATTTAAGAGACCCTCATCTCTTCATTTTAGGATAGGATGAATTTGGAGAATTCGCATCGAATCGCTGCTGGAATTCATACTCACATTTTCTCATATTTTTACACACATTTAATAAATACGCCTATCTTGAATATTTAAATGTAATTATTTAATTAAATGGGAAAAGTACTTCTAATTAATTAAATAATTTTTTTTAATTAAATGGAGTACTTACTTCTAATTAATTAAAAAAGTTATTTAATTAAATAAGAAGCCATTCCTAATTAATTAAATAAAGTTATTTAATTAAATAAGAAAGGTTTCTCTAATTAATTAAAAGATTATTCATTTAAATAGAAAAAGTAATTATGAGAGCATATCTCATTTTATTAAATTAAATATCTAAACAAAATCTCTCTTCATTTCAAAAAGGGAAATTTTTAGTTCATTATTGATTTAAAAAATGATTTAAATCAGTTAACTCCTTTTTTCTACTCAAATTAAATCTGTTAACTCTTTATTTTACTCAAATTAAATCTGTTAACTCCTTTTAATTTGGGAATCTCCCTTTATGATTAAACTTCAACTTTAATCTTGATCATTGATTGAATTTGATCTCAACCATTGATGGATTCTAGGAGAGTCTATTTTAGAGACTCTCATCTCTTCATTTCAGGAGAGGATGAATTTGGAGAATTTGCATCAAATCGCTGTTGGAATTCATACTCACATTTTTTCATATTTTTACATACATTTGATAAATACGCCTATCTTGACTAATTAAATTTAATTATTTAATTAAATGGGAAAATTACTTCTAATTAATTAAACAAAGTTATTTAATTAAATAAGAAAGTTGTCTCTAATTAATTAAAAGATTATTTAATTAAATAGAAAAAGTAATTATGAGAGCATATCTCTCATTTTATTAAATTAAATATCTCAACAAAATCTCTCTTCAGTTCAAAAAGGAAAATTTTTAGTTCACTATTGATTAAAAAAATGATTTAAATCAGTTAACTCCTTTTTTCTACTCAAATTAAATATGTTCACTCTTTATTCTACTCAAATTAAATTTGTTAACTTGTTTTAATTTGGGAATCTCCCTTTATGACTGAACTTCAACTTTAATCTTGATTGTTGATTGAATTTGATCTCAATCGTTGATGGATTCCAGGAGAGTCTATTTTAGAGACTCTCACCTCTTCATTTTGAGAGAGCATGAATTTGGAGAATTTGCATCCAATCGCTGCTGAAATTCATACTCACATTTGTTCATATTTTTACATACATTTAATAAATACGCCTATCTTGATTAATTAAATGTAATTATTTAATTAAATGGGAAATGTATTCCTAATTAATTAAATGAAATTATTTAATTAAATAGAGTACTTACTTCTAATTAATTAAACAAATTTATTTAATTAAATAAGAAGCCATTCCTAATTAATTAAATGAAGTTATTTAATTAAATAAGAAAATTGTCTTAAATTAATTAAAATATTATTTAATTAAATAGAAAAAGTAATTATGAGAGTATATCTCATTTTATTAAATTAAATATCTCAACAAAATTTCTCTTTAGTTCAAAAAGGGAAATTTTTAGTTCACTATTGATAAAAAATGAGTTAAATCAGTCAACTCATTTTTTTACTCAAATTAAATCAGATAACTCCTTATTTTACTCAAATTAAATCTGTTAACTCCCTCTAGTTTAGGAATCTCCCTTTATGACTGAACTTAAACTTTAATCCTGACTGTTGATTGAATTTGATCTCAATTGTTGATGGATTCTAGGAAAGTCTATTTAAGAGACCCTCATCTCTTCATTTTAGGAGAAGATGAATTTGGAGGATTTGCATCGAATCATTGCTAGAATTCATACTCACATTTGCTCATATTTTTACAAACATTTAATAAATATGCCTATCCTTATTAATTAAATATAATTATTTAATTAAATGGGAAAGGTATTTCTAATTAATTAAATGAAATTTTTTAATTAAATGGAGTACTTACTTCTAATTAATTAAATAAAGTTATTTAATTAAATAAGAAGCCATTCCTAATTAATTAAATGAAGTTATTTAATTAAATAAGAAAAGTGTCTCTAATTAATTAAAAGATTATTTAATTAAATAGAAAAAGTAATTATGAGAGCATATCTCATTTTATTAAATTAAATATCTCAACGAAATCTCTCTTCAGTTTGGAAAGGGAAATTTTCAATTCACTATTGATAAAAAAATAAACTAATTCAGTTAACTCCTTTTTCTACTCAAATTAAATTAGTTAACTCCTCATTTTACTCAAATTAAATCTGTTAACTCCTTTTAATTTGAAAATCTCCATTTATGACTGAACTTCAACTCTAATCTTGACCGTTGATTGAACTTGATCTCAACCATTGATGGATTCCAGAACAGTCTATTTAAGAGACCCTCATCTCTTCATTTTAGGAGAGGATGAATTTGGAGAATTTGCATTGAATTGCTGCTGGAATTCATACTTACATTTGCTCATATTTTTACATACATTTAATCAATATGCCTATCTTGATTAATTAAATGTAATTATTTAATTAAATGCTAAAGATATTTCTAATTAATTAAATGAAATTATTCAATTAAATAGAGTACTTACTTCTAATTAATTAAACAAAGTTATTTAATTAAATAGGAAGCCATTCCTAATTAATTAAATGAAGTTATTGAATTAAATAAAAAGAGTGTCTCTAATTAATTAAAAGTTTATTTAATTAAATAGAAAAAGTAATTATGAGAGTATATCTCATTTTATTAAATTAAATATCTCAACAAAATCTCTCTTCAGTTCAAAAAGGGAAATTTTCAGTTCACTATTGATAAAAAAATGAGTTAAATCAGTTAACCCTTTTTTTTACTCAAATTAAATTAGTTAACTATTTATTTTACTCAAATTAAATCTATTAACTCCCTTTAATTTGGAAATCTCCCTTTATGACTGAATTTCAACTTTAATACTGACCGTTGATTAAATTTGATCTCAATCGTTGATGGATTCAAGGAAAGTCTATTTCAGAGACCCTCATCTCTTCATTTTAGGAGAGGATGAATTTAGAGAATTTGCATCAAATGGAAAATTTTCCTTCATTAACCTGCTGCCCAGAAGCAACAAAATAAACATCCAAGACCCTTCGCATATTAAAGGCCTCTCACATAGTATCCATCCCTATCAAAGTAGTATCATCTACATATTTTGGATGAGTCTGC
Organism: Cupressus sempervirens; assembly: GCA_028749045.1. NCBI lineage: Eukaryota > Viridiplantae > Streptophyta > Pinopsida > Cupressales > Cupressaceae > Cupressus > Cupressus sempervirens. The sequence goes on from CM053783.1 coordinate 119,644,546, forward strand.
GTAGGTAAGGTGCCACCCCATTTCCAACCTTGAATGAAGCCATGCTCCACATTCTGCTTAATCCACCTCCCCAAGCTTTTTGCCAAAAGAATGAACAGATAAGGGGAAAGAGGATCTCCCTGACAAAGCCCTCTAGAAGCTCCAAAAATCTCAAAATGACTTCCATTAATAAGCACTAAAAAGGACACTGAAGTTACATAGCTCTAAACCCACTGAATCCATTGCTCCACAAAACCAAAAGCTCTCAAAATTTGACAAAGGAAGGACCACCTCACCCTGTCATAAGGCTTAGCCATGTCAAGCTTGATAAACATCACTTTTTCGTTTGAATTATCCATAGAATGGATAACCTCAGTTGCAATAACAAGTCCATCCAAAATTTGCCTGCCTGCAACAAAACCACCTTGCTCTTTAGAGATTAGTTTCACAAGCCTCTTCTTCAACCTGTCTACAATAATTTTGGCAATAATTTTATAGATAAAATTTCACAAAGAGATGGGCCAAAATTGGCTTAACTTATTAGCCCCCTCATTCTTGGGAATAAGGGTAAGGAAGGTAGCATTCAGATCCCTTAACATCTACCTATTGTGTTGAGACTCCTGAACCACTGCGAGAAGATCAAGCTTGATTATATCCCAAAATTCTTTGAAAAACTCTATTGGGAAACCATTTGGCCCTAGTGCTTTCCCTTTCTTCATATTAAACACAACACCTTTAAGCTCATCTAGTGAGATATCTTTCATGAGCTGCTGATTAAAATCTCCAAATACAAGAGACAAAATACAAGAAAGAATTTGCACTTCCTCGAGAGATCCCCCCTACGAGTCTTCATGAAAGAGGGATTCAAAGTACTGGACCGCCTCCCTAGACATATCTGGAAAGGAAGAAAGACAATCTCCCCTATCATTCACCAATCTAGAAATAGAGTTACCATGGTGCCTGGCTTTCATAGAGTTGAAGAAGAAAGCTATATTTTAGTCCCCCTCCTAAAGCCATTCAATACACTCCTTCTATTTTCAATAAAATTCCTCTCATAGCTCCCACTCTTCCAATAGTTTGTTAGCCTGAGCCTCCTCTTGAATCAATTCAGTAGTTACCCCTTCCTCCCTTATCCTTCATGTGACACCATCCAACTTTTCCTGAGCCAAAGCCTTTTCATGGAAGATGTTCCCAAAATGCAAATGATTCCACTGTTTGAGCTCGAATTTAACATATTGAAGTAATTTAGCAAAGACATACATTGAGGTGCCATAAGCTGGTCTACCTTTCTTCCACCACTTAGAAACCAAGTCATACAAAGATGAGTCTCGTAACCACATAATCTGGAACCTAAAAGAAGGTTTCCGAAGCATCTGAGCTCATTTCATACATAATTTAATAGGCCAATGGTCTGAACCTCTCTAGTCCAAAATTTCAGTGTAAGAAGTCCACATTCCTCCAACCCAGTAACAAGAGACTAAAAATTAATCTAACCTTTCTACAACACAAAACTCTCTCACCTGACAGTTGTTCCAAGTAAACTGACCATTGTTGGGTTTGACATCCATGAGGTTCAGGGTATTGATATTATCTCAGAGAAATGGTGTAGAAGGATCCAACCTCCAATTTCCTACATGCTTCTCAACTAAATCACAAATAGCATTGAAATCTCTAGCCAAAATCCAAGGATGAAAAGGCAGCATGCTACGGATCAACCTGATGTGAGACCACAAAACTTGTTTACCTTGTAGAGTAGTAGGAGCATAAATATTGGAAAATAATATGAGAGCCCTTGACTCTAGGCAAGTAGCAATCATAGACAAAGAGGCTTTAGAGGAAATCCACCAAAGAGGCTGAATTTTCTAAGGATTCCATAAACATGCCAACCCTTCAAAAGCTCCAAGGGCTCCAATGCACTGGCACTCCCCACTTCTCCACAACCTAGGCATCACACCTTGCATACTCTTAATAGATAATTTAGTTTCCTTTAAAAATACAACATTAGGACCTTTCCTTCTAATTAACTCATGAACAACTTTTTGTCTAGGGCCAATGCTCAAGCCTCGTATATTCCATGATATAACAATCATTTCAAGGGGCCTGAAAAGATAGAATCCAGAGGTTTAACTGCCCTTGGCTCAACCAAATTTTCCCCAGTCAACTTAATCTTTTCCATATCCTTTTTCCTGCCAAGTTTAACAAATTTCTCTGCCTCACCCTTCTTGATATCTTTCTGCAAAATGCCCAATTTGGGAGGAGGCTTAGGGTTTGCTGCCAATGTTGATCCACTGATCTGTCCAATAGATGGGGCACCGACTCCAACTATAGAACCAAAGGCTCAGGGTTCCTGTACTTTAGAAATCCCCTTTTGTTGATCTGCTACCAGTTGTCGACAATCCTTCCCCAATAGATCCATAGAGGAATCAAGAATAGGATCCTCTTGGGGTAAGCCCACCAGCCCTTGATCCAAATTGAACAAATTTGGATTGACTTCCTATTGGCTGAGCTCATCCAAAATCTCATATCTATTGAAGGTATTGTCCTCTTGCCTTTCCTTAAATGACCTCTTTTGACTCCTGTTCCTATTGCGAGCCCTAACCAGAGCAAATCCATTAGAAGTACCTGCCTCATCATGAGAAATATGTTTCCCTTTATCTATCTCTAGAGGGTTGCTCACAGGCTATGAGGGCTAAGATTCTCAAGGCATGTTTCTCGAGCATCACCTCTGTAAATGATCATATTCTCGACACAATCGATAGTGAAAAGGAAGAGTTTTATAGTCTAAATGTTGCACCCAAGAATAAGAACCTGCACACATCTCTAATGCATCTGGTAGAGGCCTACTTAGGTCAATTTCAACACAAATGCATGCAAAATTCATTACCTTTTTACCTAAGGTCTGGGATAATGTCCTGACAGGTTTTCCAAGCACCGAGGCCAAAAGGTGTAACACATCTTCTCGACAGCATTCCATCAAAAATCTCGACAAGAAAACCCACGCTGGAACCTGATTTGGAAGCTCCTCTATAGGATTGAAACTAGCATGCCATGGCTTAATGAATAACTCGACCTTATTGTGAAAATAAGGGCCTCCCTCAAATACTCGGTTGTGATCTACTGTGCAATTAAAAGTTACCATGAAATAGCTATTTGCCAACAAAATTATCTCCATTTCCCCTTCTGGTTCCCAAGTCCTTCGAGCCCAAACCTACAAAAATTGCAAAGAGACTCTCATCCCCAAAAACTTACAGTATAAGGAGTGTTGTGAATAATACTCCACATCTTCAGCAATCATTTTAGCTAGAATAACTAGCTTTGGCCTCTTTGCGCACCTCTCGAGGCATCCATTACTCTTTGGAATCCTTGACGCATTCGATATCTCAAAATCACCAGGACCAGATTTTGAGACAAACAGATTATTGTCAAAGGTCTTCATCCCCTAACTTAAAACCTTAGGGCCTACAGCTACCTGAAAATCCATTTGGGAACTACTTCCAACCATCGCACCCTTGGCATCCACCATTCATACAAACAAAGAATGGGGAAAGGGCCTTTACCCACCCTAAATCCCCCCACACCAGTAGTTTTCCTGAACCATGCAAAGAGGGCAAACCAAGGCCTTGGCCTAGCACACCACACCTTAGACTGGCCAATCTGTAGCACGAAGAAGAAAAAACTCTCAAAACACAACACTCCACCTGCACTGATTTGAATGCTTGACCACCGAAATTCTGGCCCAATCCGCGACCCAACAGTAGAGCCACCCACTCTACACCCTACAACCACAAAAACTCAGCCTTCGCAGCACAGAAAGAAAATGCACAAAGCTAGGGCATGGGTGCCTTAGCTCGAATAGCGTATCAGACGCCCATCGCCAATCATCGCTCCTCCCCAAATTTTCACCATTGGATGCTTATTTTTCCATCAAATATTCATCATCAATCAAATGTTCAAAAGGTATTTCTAATTAAGTAAATAAAATTATTTAATTAAATGGAGTACTTAGTTATAATTAATTAAATAAAGTTATTTAATTAAATAGAAAAAGTAATTATTAGAGCATATCTCTTTTTATTAAATTAAATATCTCAACAAAATCTCTATTCAATTCAAAAAGGGAAATTTTCAGTTCACTATTGATAAAAAATGAGTTAAATCAGTTAACTCATTTTTCTACTCAAATTAAATTAGTTAAAGCCTTATTTTACTCAAATTAAATCTGTTAACTCCCTTTAATTTGGGAATCTCCCTTTATGATTGAACTTCAACTTTAATACTAACTGTTGATTGAATTTGATCTCAATTGTTGATGGATTTTAGAAAAGTCTGTATAAGAGACCCTCATCTCTTCATTTTAGGAGAGGATGAATTTGGAGAATTTACATTGAATCGTTGCTAGAATTAATGCTCACATTTGCTCATATCTTTACATACATCTAATAAATATGCGTATCTTGATTAATTAAATGCAATTATTGAATTAAATGGGAAAAGTATTTCTAATTAATTAAAAAAAATTATTTAATTAAATCGAGTACTTACTTCTAATTAATTAAACAAAGTTATTTAATTAAATAGGAAGCCATTACTAATTAATTAAATGAAGTTATTTAATTAAATACAAAAAGTGTCTCTAATTAATTAAAAGATTATTTAATTAAATAGAAAAAGTAGTTATGAGAGCATATCTCATTTTATTAAATTAAATATCTCAACAAAATCTCTCTTTAGTTCAAAAAGGGAAATTTTAGTTCACTATTGATAAAAAATGAGTTAAATGAGTTAACTCATTTTTCTAATCAAATTAAATCAGTTAACTCCTTATTTTACTCAAATTAAATCTATTAACTCCCTTTGGTTTGTGAATCTCTCTTTATGACTGAACTTCAACTTTAATTCTGACTATTGATTGAATTGGATCTCAACCATTGATGGATTCCAAGAAAGTCTATTTAAGAGACCCTCTTCTCTTCACTTTAGGAGAGGATCAATTTGGATAATTTGCATCAAATCACTGCTGGAATTCATACTCACATTTGCTCATATTTTTACATACATTTAATAAATATGCCTATCTTGATTAATTAAATGCAATTATTTAATTAAATGAGAAAGGTATTTCTAATTAATTAAATGAGATTATTTAATTAAATGAAGTACTTACTTCTAATTAATTAAACAAAGTTATTTAATTAAATAGGAAGCCATTCATAATTAATTAAATGAAGTTATTTAATTAAATAAGAAAAGTGTCTCTAATTAATTAAAATATTATTTAATTAAATAGAAAAAGTACTTATGAGAGCATATCTCATTTTATTAAATTAAATATCCCAACAAAATCTCTCTTTAGTTCAAAAAGGGAAAGTTTTAGTTCACTATTGATAAAAAATGAGTTAAATTAGTTAACTAATTTTTCTAATCAAATTAAATTAGTTAACTCTTTATTTTACTCAAATTAAATCTATTAACTCCCTTTGGTTTATGAATCTCTCTTTATGACTGAACTTCAACTTTAATCCTGATCGTTGATTGAATTTGATCTCAACCGTTAATGGATCCTAGGAAAGTCTATTTAAGAGACCCTCTTCTCTTCACTTTAGGAGAGGATCAATTTGGAGAATTTGCATCGAATCGCTGCTGGAATTCATACTTACATTTGCTCATATTTTTACATACATTTAATAAATACGCCTATCTTGATTAATTAAATGTAATTATTTAATTAAATGAGAAAGGTATTTCTAATCAATTAAAAAAAAATATTTAATTAAATGGAGTACTTACTTCTAATTAATTAAACAAAGTTATTTAATTAAATAGGAAGCCATTACTAATTAATTAAATGAAGTTATTTAATTAAATAAGAAAAGTGTCTATAATTAATTAAAATATTATTTAATTAAATAGAAAAAGAAGTTATGAGAGCATATCTCATTTTATTAAATTAAATATCTTAACAAAATCTCTCTTTAGTTCAAAAAGGGAAAGTTTTAGTTCACTATTGATAAAAAATGAGTTAAATTAGTTAACTCATTTTTCTAATCAAATTAAATCAGTTAACTCCTTATTTTACTCAAATTAAATCTATTAACTCCCTTTGGTTTGAGAATCTCTCTTTATGACTGAACTTCAACTTTAATCCGGATCATTGATTGAATTTGATCTCAACCGTTGATGGATTCCAGGAAAGTGTATTTAGGAGACTCTCTTCTCTTCACTTTAGGAGAGGATCAATTTGGAGAATTTGCATTAAATTGCTGCTGGAATTCATACGCACATTTGCTCATATTTTTACATACATTTAATAAATACGCCTATCTTGATTAATTAAATGTAATTATTTAATTAAATGAGAAAGGTATTTCTAATTAATTAAGAAAGATGATTTAATTAAATAGAGTACTTACTTCTAATTAATTAAATAATGTTATTTAATTAAATAGGAAGCCATTTCTAAATAATTGAATGAATTTATATAATCAAATAAGAAAAATGTCTCTAATTAATTAAAAGATTATTTAATTAAATAAAAGAAGTAGTTATGATAGCATATCTCATTTTATTAAATTAAATATCTCAACAAAATCTCTCTTCACTTCAAAAAGAGAAAATTTCAGTTCACTATTGATAAAAAATGAGTTAAATCAATTAACTCATTTTTCTACTCAAATTAAATAAGTTAACTCCTTATTTTACTCAAATTAAATCTATTAACTCCCTTTAGTCTGGGAATCTCCCTTTATGACTGAACTTTAACTGTAATCTTGACCATTGATTGAATTTAATCTCAACCATTGATGGATTGTAGGAAAGTCTATTTAAGAGACCCTCTTCTCTTCACTTTAGGAGAGGATCAATTTGGAAAATTTGCATCGAATCCCTGCTGGAATTCATACTCCCATTTGCTCATATTTTTACATACATTTAATAAATACGATTATCTTGATTAGTTAAATATAATTATTTAATTAAATGAGAAAGGTATTTCTAATTAATTAAATGAGAATATTTAATTAAATGGAGTACTTACTTCTAATTAATTAAAGTTATTTAATTAAATAGGAAGCTATTAGTAATTAATTAAATGAAGTTATTTAATTAAATAAGAAAAGTGTCTCTAATTAATTAAAAAATAATTTATTTAAATAGAAAAAGTAGTTATGAGAGCATATGTCATTTTATTAAATTAAATATCTCAACAAAATCTCTCTTTATGACTGAACTTCAACTTTAATTCTGACTGTTGATTGAATTGGATCTCAACCGTTGATGGATTCCAGGAAAGTCTATTTAAGAGACTCTCTTCTCTTCACTTTAGGAGAGGATGAATTTGGAGAATTTGCATCGAATCGCTGCTGGAATTCGTACTCACATTTGCTCATATTTTTACATACATTTAATAAATAAGCCTGTCTTGATTAATTAAATGCAATTATTTAATTAAATGAGAAAGGTATTTCTAATTAATTAGATGAAATAATTTAATTAAATGGAGTACTTACTTCTAATTAATTAAACAAAGTTATTTAACTAAATAGGAAGCCATTCCTAATTAATTAAATGAAGTTATTTAACTAAATAAAAAAAGTGTCTCTAATTAATTAAAAGATTATTTAATTAAATAGAAAAAGTAATTATGGGAGTATATCTCATTTTATTAAATTAAATATCTCAAAAAAATCTCTCTTCAGTTCAAAAAAGGAAATTTTCAGTTCACTATTGATAAAAATGAGTTAAGTCAATTAACTCAATTTTTTACTCAAATTAAATCAGTTAACTCCTTATTTTACTCAAATTAAATCGGTTAACTCCCTTTGGTTTGAGAATCTCTCTTTATGACTGAACTTGAACTTTAATCCTTACCGTTGATTGAATTTGATCTCAACCATTGATGGATTCCAGAAAATTCTATTTAAGAGACCCTCATCTCTTCGCTGTAGGAGAGGAAGAATTTGGAGAATTTGCATCGAATCATTGCTGGAATTCATACTCACATTTGCTCATATTTTTACAAATATTTAATAAATACGCCTATCTTGATTAATTAAATGTAATTATTTAATTGAATGAGAAAGGTATTTCTAATTAATTAAATGAGATTATTTAATTAAATGGAGTACTTACTTCTAATTAATTAAAGAAAGTTATTTAATTAAATAGGAAGCCATTCCTAATTAATTAAATGAAGTTATTTAATTAAATAAGAAAAGTGTCTCTAATTAATTAAAAGATTATTTAATTAAATAGGAAAAGTAGTTATGAAAGCATATCTCATTTTATTAAGTTAAATATCTCAACAAAATCTCTCTTTAGTTCAAAAAGGGAAATTTTCAGTTCACTATTGATAAAAAAATGAGTTAAATCAGTTAACTCATTTTTCTAATCAAATTAAATCAGTTAACTCCTTATTTTACTCAAATTAAATCTATTAACTCCCTTTGGTTTGTGAATCTCTCTTTATGACTGAACTTCAACTTTAATTCTGACTATTGATTGAATTGGATCTCAACCATTGATGGATTCCAGGAGAGTCTATTTAAGAGACTCTCTTCTCTTCACTTTAGCAGAGGATGAATTTGGAAAATTTGCATGCAATCGCTACTGGAATTCATACTCACATTTGGTCATATTTTTACATACATTTAATAAATACGATTATCTTGATTAGTTAAATATAATTATTTAATTAAATGAGAAAGGTATTTCTAATTAATTAAATGAGAATATTTAATTAAATGGAGTACTTACTTCTAATTAATTAAAGTTATTTAATTAAATAGGAAGCTATTACTAATTAATTAAATGAAGTTATTTAATTAAATAAGAAAAGTGTCTCTAATTAATTAAAAAATTATTTAATTAAATAGAAAAAGTAGTTATGAGAGCATATGTCATTTTATTAAATTAAATATCTCAACAAAATCTCTCTTTAGTTCAAAAAGAGAAATTGTTCAGTTCACTTTTGATAAAAAATGAGTTAAATCAGTTAACTCATTTTTCTAATCAAATTAAATAAGTTAACTCCTTATTTTACTCAAATTAAATCTATTAGCTCCCTTTGGTTTGTGAATCTCTCTTTATGACTAACCTTCAACTTTAATTTTGACTGTTGATTGAATTGGATCTCAACCGTTGATGGATTCCAGGAAAGTCTATTTAAGAGACTCTCTTCTCTTCACTTTAGGAGAGGATGAATTTGGAGAATTTGCATCGAATCGCTGCTGGAATTCGTACTCACATTTGCTCATATTTTTACATACATTTAATAAATAAGCCTGTCTTGATTAATTAAATGCAATTATTTAATTAAATGAGAAAGGTATTTCTAATTAATTAGATGAAATAATTTAATTAAATGGAGTACTTACTTCTAATTAATTAAACAAAGTTATTTAATTAAATAGGAAGCCATTCCTAATTAATTAAATGAAGTTATTTAACTAAATAAAAAAAGTGTCTCTAATTAATTAAAAGATTATTTAATTAAATAGAAAAAGTAATTATGGGAGTATATCTCATTTTATTAAATTAAATATCTCAAAAAAATCTCTCTTCAGTTCAAAAAAGGAAATTTTCAGTTCACTATTAATAAAAATGAGTTAAGTCAATTAACTCAATTTTTTACTCAAATTAAATCAGTTAACTCCTTACTTTACTCAAATTAAATCGGTTAACTCCCTTTGGTTTGAGAATCTCTCTTTATGACTGAACTTGAACTTTAATCCTTACCGTTGATTGAATTTGATCTCAACCATTGATGGATTCCAAAAAATTCTATTTAAGAGACCCTCATCTCTTCGCTGTAGGAGAGGAAGAATTTGGAGGATTTGCATCGAATCACTGCTGGAATTCATACTCACATTTGGTCATTTTTTTACAAATATTTAATAAATACGCCTATCTTGATTAATTAAATGTAATTATTTAATTGAATGAGAAAGGTATTTCTAATTAATTAAATGAGATTATTTAATTAAATGGAGTACTTACTTCTAATTAATTAAAGAAAGTTATTTAATTAAATAGGAAGCCATTCCTAATTAATTAAATGAAGTTATTTAATTAAATAAGAAAAGTGTCTCTAATTAATTAAAAGATTATTTAATTAAATAGGAAAAGTAGTTATGAGAGCATATTTCATTTTATTAAGTTAAATATCTCAACAAAATCTCTCTTTAGTTCAAAAAGGGAAATTTTCAGTTCACTATTGATAAAAAAATGAGTTAAATCAGTTAACTCATTTTTCTAATCAAATTAAATCAGTTAACTCCTTATTTTACTCAAATTAAATCTATTAACTCCCTTTGGTTTGTGAATCTCTCTTTATGACTGAACTTCAACTTTAATTCTGACTATTGATTGAATTGGATCTCAACCATTGATGGATATCAGGAAAGTCTATTTAAGAGACTCTCTTCTCTTCACTTTAGCAGAGGATGAATTTGGAAAATTTGCATCCAATTGCTGCTGAAATTCATACTCACATGTGCTCATATTTTTACATATATTTAATAAATAAGCTTGTCTTGATTAATTAAATGCAATTATTTAATTAAATGAGAAAGATATTTCTAATTAATTAAACAAAATTATTTAATTAAATGGAGTACTTACTTCTAATTAATTAAACAAAGTTATTTAATTAAATAGGAAGCCATTCCTAATTAATTAAATGAAGTTATTTAATTAAATAGGAAGCCATTCCTAATTAATTAAATGAAGTTATTTAATTAAATAAGAAAAGTGTATCTAATTAATTAAAAGATTATTTAATTAAATGGAAAAAGTAAATATGAGAGCATATCTCATTTTATTAAATTAAATATCTCAACAAAATCTCTCTTCAGTTCAAAAAGAGAAATTTTTAGTTCACTATTGATAAAAAATGAGTTAAATCAGTTAAGTCATTTTTCTACTCAAATTAAATCAGTTAGCTCCTTATTTTACGCAAATAAAATCTGTTAACTCCCTTTAGTTTGGGAATCTCCCTTTATGACTGAACTTCAACTTTAATCCTGACTGTTGATTGAATTTGATCTCAACCGTTGATGGATTCCAGGAAAGTCTATTTAAGAGACCCCTATCTATTCATTTTAGGAGAGGATGAATTTTTAAAATTTGCATCGAATCGCTGGTGGAATTCATTCTCTCGTTTGCTCATATTTTTACATACATTTAATAAATACACTTGTCTTGATTAATTAAATGTAATTATTTAATTAAATGGGAAAGGTATTTTTAATTAATTAAATCAAATTATTTAATTAAATAGAGTACTTACTTCTAATTAATAAAACAAAGTTATTTAATTAAATAGGAAGTCATTCCTAATTAATTAAATGAAGTTATTTAATTAAATAAGAAAAGTGTCTCTAATTAATTAAAAGATTATTTAATTAAATAGAAAAAGTAATTATGAGAGCATATCTTATTTTATTAAATTAAATCAGTTAACTCTTTATTTTACTCAAATTGAATATGTTAACTCCCATTAGCTTGGGAATCTCGCTTTATGACTGAACTTCAACTTTAATCCTTACCGTTGATTGAATTTGATCTCAACTGTTGATGGATTTTAGGAAAGTGTATTTAAGAGACCTTCATCTCCTCATTTTAGGAGACGATGAATTTGTAGAATTTGCATCAAATCGCTACTGAAATTCATACTCACATTTGCTCATATTTTTACATACATTTAATAAATATGCTTATCTTGATTAATTAAATGTAATTATTTAAGTAAATGAGAAAGGTATTTCTAATTAATTAAATGAAATTATTTAATGAAATAGAGAACTTACTTCTAATTAATTAAACAAAGTTATTTAATTAAATATGAAGCCATTCCTAATTAATTAAATAAAGTTATTTAATTAAATAAGAAATGTGTCTCTAATTAATTAAAAGGTTATTTAATTAAATAGAAAAAGTAATTATGAGAGCATATCTCATTTTATTAAATTAAATATCTCAACAAAATCTCTCTTCAGTTCAATATGGAAAAATTTCAGCTCACTATAGATAAAAAATGAGTTAAATCAGTTAACTCCTTTTTCTACTCAAATTAAATCAGTTAACTCCTTATTTGACTTAAATTAAATCTATTAACTCCTTTTAATTTGGGAATCTTTCTTTATGACTGAACTTCAACTTTAATCCTAACCGTTGATTGAATTTGATCTCAACCGTTGATGGATTTCAGGAAAGTCTATTTAAGAGACCCTCATCTCTTCATTTTATTAGAGGATGAATTTGGAGAATTTGCATCGAATCACTGTTGGAATTCATACTCACATTTGCTCATATTTTTACATACATTTAATAAATACGTCTATCTTGATTAATTAAATGAGAAAGGTATTTCTAATTAATTAAATGAAATTATTTAATTGTAGTGCCTGCCCCTAGTTTGCATTTTTGCTAACATTGTCAAACTCTTTTAAAGTTATTTTCATGTGGATGGTTAGCAACATTGTGTTGAAATTATCAGATATTGTGCTATGGATTCTGTTAATACATGATAAGATTACTTGGTACTTTACATTTCATGTATGTATGATGATTATTTTTAATGTTTGTAGTTATTAATGATGATTAGTAAGATGATTTATCATATGCATTTTCTTATGGATACTTACCTCATACTTACATGTATATAGTGTGCGTGTTTGCTTTTATAAGATGTGTTTGATGTGGTTAAAGAAGGGAGTCATAGTCACCTGCTAGTCAAAATTTACATGATGCACCACTTCTTGCCATTATCTATTTAGTTAGTATATATTGTGCTTGAACATCCATGATTTTTATGCAGATTGCAGGTACCGGGTATCGACTTCTCTGAATTATTAGGATGAGCGTACCCTATCACATTATCTCAATGATAAGAGAGGGGAGATAATTCTTAAGTCCAAATTCCAACCCTTTAAGCCATTTGTTCTAGTTGAAAATTAGTACAAGTATCTGAGTTGAGTACTCTCTGAATATGTTGGATGACGTGATTCGTGAGATTAACCCTTGGCTTGATTTTGTATGTATTTTGGCTATGATGAGTTTTCATATTTTTACCTTGTGAGTCTTTGATGTATTTTCTTTTAATTAAGCTTAATTAAAAGATTTAATTAATGATTTAATTTAATAGAAAATTAATATCATATTTTAATATTTATTTTATTTAATTAATTAAAAAATTAATTAAATAAAATAATTAAATTTGAAAATAAAAGTTATAAGTTTAAATTTGGAATGTGACAATATTCATTTTAATAATAATATATTTGGAGCTCATTTTTAAATAAATGACTAAATAATATTATTATTAAAGCTAACAAATATTTTAGCAATTAAGTTTTGAAAAATGAAATTTAAAAGTGAAAAATATAATTAAAATTATTAAAAGATTCTAAATCTCATGTGATTAAAATATAAATATATTAAGATTGAAAAGTGGAGTTATTAAAGTTAGTGCATGAGATTTAATAAATAAATAAATAAAATTGGAAAGAGTAAATTATATTTTATATTAATGATTGTGAATTATTTTAATGTTTACTCACATAGGAGTTGGCAAATTCTCGAAAGTTGTCATGTAGACAACATAGGAGTTTTTACTCTAAGAATGCACAAGTTGTCTACACTTAGAAGTGAGCATTTTATTTGAGCATGTGGTCTCTACAACCTTAAGACTTATCTAGAAAGTTGGAGAAGACCATGCTTGATTGTCATGCTTATCTTCTAATAGTTTTTAGAGACACTCTAGATGCATCTTAGAGGCCTTTAAATAGAGGCTCTCCTAGTGTGTTTAGACAAGCTTAATGGAAGCTACAAGCTAAAAGCTTCAAGCTAAAAATGGAAGCTTCAAGCTTACATGCTTATATTCTTCTTCATGCTCATATGCTCCTTCATGCTCATATGTTTCTACATGCTCATATATTTTTACATGCTCATATGCTTCTATATGCTTCTATGCTTCTTCTAGCACTTCTAGTCACTTGGAGGATTCGGTTGGCTTGGATCTTGGAGGAATTGCGAATGTTGGAGAAGGAAGGGATTCTCTATGGACTTCTAAGGCATGACAAATTAACATCAGTGTCTAGGTGCACTCGTGATAATCACATAATTTATTTGCACTCTTTCTCTTCTTGTCTTCATCGTGTCTGCTATATGTGTCTGAATATTCTCTCTGATTAGATCTACAATTTTGAAATTGGAATCTTGATATGCTATTTGGTTGAGAAGAAAACAATAGAAAAACCTTAGATCCAATTAAGGAGAAATAATTAAATATGAATCGGGTTTGGGTTTGAATTTATATTAAATTAGAAAGACAAGATTTGGAATTAAAATAAAAATTTTATGGTGAAAATTTGAATGATTAGATGTAATCTTTTTATCAATTATATTTTTAGATGCGTATGAACGAACCCTTTTATGGTTAAATTTAGAGAACAATTATTTTAAGAGGAAATTCTTAATTCATCACAAATTGTCCTGTCGCTGTCCCTTGGATAGATCCAAATTCACTCATCCATAACTTTTTATCGTGATCGAATTTATTCGATTGCTCCAGTCAGAATTGGCGCAACTTAGCCCTCTCCAACATATTTCAATTTCAGCCTGATCCAACTGTTCATTAGGGAGATATGGCCCTCGTACTGAGACTATTTTATTCAATGACAGATATTTTTCCATTTCCCATAACCAAGAGTTCTTTATACTTAAACTTCAAAAAAATAATATATCAAAGCATGGAATGAATTAAAGATATTATTGCAATCTTTCCTTATTAGAATCTTATTAATATGTATTAGTTTTATTTGGTTTATTATCTAATCTAATTAAATAAAATTTAATTAAGATTAGTTAATAGTAGAAGAAGTGTAATTAATTATTAGTCAATCTAATTAAATAGATTTTTAAATGAGAGAAAATTTAAAAAAAAATATTTTAATATAGTTTATATAGTGGACTTTTTATAATGTATATTAAATACTATTTAATATATATTAACTAATTTAGAGATAGTAATTTTATATTATATTTTTAAATGAGGAGACTTCAATGGTAATAGATTAAGATTTAATTGACATGGAGTCATTGTTATAACATTGTTATAATTTGAATTACTATGGTATTATTAATATGTTATATATTATTAACTAAATTATTGATATACATTAATGGTATTAAGAGTTAGCTAATAAAGCTTATGTAAAGTTCTCTAGATCGATCAATAATAGTTTTGATGAGTTTATTATTTATTAATGTTTGTTGAGTCTAACAAACTATTAATAAATAATAGTATAAATAGTCTAAATAATTATCAATTAATATGAACATAGTTAATCTAGAAGAGATTAGTTAATGATTGAAGTACTATAAAAGATATTAATCAAATTGAATTGGTTAATAATTTGGAGGAGTATCAATTAACTGAATCAACGTACATAGAGGAAACTTATTTGAGATAATAATACTTGGTATTGGAGATTTATTATAACTTGTTATTATTAAAATATAAATGAGAACATTGTTGCAGAGTGATGAATGTAGTCATTATAGATTTATTAATAAGATTTCCAATATAGCTTGTTATTTAATATTAACAAGTTATTATTATTGAACTATGAATATGAATATTTGTGTACTAGATTATAGTTGATTTTTAACTTACAAAATTATAATTAGTTATTAGTCAACTAATATTAATTAGAATGTTGTCATAGATATATAATTATTAATTAAATTAATTAGAGTTAATTAGATTTAATTAATAATTAAGTTATGTAATAAAATTTTAATTGATATGCTAATATCGATTCTTTTAGTGAAGTTGTTAAGTAATTACATCGAAGTTGACAAGTCTTACTCTCATGACTTGAATAATGACCTTAGATATTTTAATAGTGAGACTTAGTAATATTTAATTGAGAACTATTAGAATATTAATAGGTCATGGATGGTGTACCTATGTTAATTGATTGATTAAATTGATCATTTTAATAAAGTTATAATCTTCTTATTCGAAGACTAGTAATTGGCTCTCTTATAATTTAGATGATTAATGATCTTTGATTTATGTTAAAAAATGAGGTAACATTAACAAGAGCCATTCAATTTGTAGCATTGATCTTAGGAAAATAAAGTGAATGATTTTATTAAGTGTCAAATGATTTAATATTTATCTTTCAGCTATTCTTAGAATATTATTTTAATGATGGAAAGAATAATGTTATCGGGGAAACAAATGGGTTGATGTGTAGGTCAAATGAAGAACCTTACACATTTATATTTGAAACGAAAAACTAAAGCTCTACACATTATTCAGCTATGTAATTTTAATAAATCAAAACAAGTGTTTGCATCATGTTTTCTCTATGCTTCTTGTTTTGGGTTTTGGGTTGACTAGTGTTGACCAATTATAGGACGTCTACTAGAGACTCAGGGGTTATGATTGTGATGTCATGATGATGTCGTATTCTGATCTTTATAAACCCAACTATGATTATGTGATAGAATGCTCTATAAAAATTTTGTATTTACTGATTGTTATTGTTCTTCAGTCTTCTTGAGCGAAGCTGAGTTATGTGTATTTGAGACACTTGATTTAACCATTTTTGAGTCATCAATCAGTTATCCTCAAATTGCTTCCATCGCAATGATGGGACTGAAATGTTGATTTATTTCTTGATGATGTCATGTTGTGACATGTTTGACTCAACTATTTTGGAGTCTTTGATCAGTATTATTTTGAGATATTCTTGGTTGCTTGTTAAGAACTAATAGATATTATGATTCATATTTGAGATTATATTTATGAGGTTTATTTTGTGGAGTTTTTATGTGTTCTTCGATGGGAGAACCATCTTATTATCAAGTTGCCTGTTAAAGAACCGAGTTTGATTTTTATGAGTGTTGTGGTATGGTACACAACTGTGGATTTATATGCCTAAGAGAGGTTGTCCAGGTACATGACTATGGGAGTGGCTTGCATAGGGGTCCGAGACCCAAAGTGGTCAGTACCAGGGTAACCTAGTGCAAGTTATGTAATAAGTGATAATCTAGTAATTAAATTAATGAGAGGAAAACACACTAAAAAGATAAGTTAGAGATATTTAAACCACCCATGCTTTGAGTGCTTGTATAAACTAAGGAAGGGAGAAGTGCCTCATCTTCTATAGAGGGCTTCTTGATTTTCACATGTGCCACGATGAGGGTCTGGAGTTTAGAGTAACCACTCCAGGGTAACTCAACGCTTGAGGGTCCAAGGTCTAATGAGAGACCAGTCTAAGGTAACTCAAGCAGCCATGTGATGACACTCCCTAGTATGTAGCCTAAGTCTCCTCTATAAATTTTGTGTACCTCTGGTGGTGTACTTATTGTTGTGCCTCAAGGATTAGATGTCAGTTTTGTGATTGAAACTTTTGAGTTAGAATACTTTTAGGATTCCTATTTTAGAATGTGTTTGTGCTATGTGATTTGATATTCTATTTTTGGGATTTGAGATTATCTCCTCAGCATGGTGGGAGTGAACCATTTAGGTTCCACACAGTCGGATGGTAGTGTTTTTCCACTCTTATCATTTGAGATCCATCTGAAACACCGTGGCTGATGCATTCTTGGTTGGTATTTATCTTAATTCTATTCTTTGATCATTATGATATACCTTATGCTAGATTACTTTTTGCATATGATGTACTATGTTTAGGAGTGACATTCTTACTATGTTAATACTGATGATCTCTTTGGTGCTTAGGAATGTTATGCACAAACGGATGGCTAAGATCCACAATAGTCTAATAATGCTATTTACGATTGGGAGGAACTATGCACTTAGTTATTTATGTTTGTGATATATGATTATCTTTTATGATGGATGTTTATATCTTTTGTGATGATGTATCATGTATGACATGTGGTTTAATTCATTTTAATTACATCATGGATTAATACTAGATGATGATATACTTTATTATATATTCTTTTAAGCCTTTAATACCTTGTATCATATATAGTGGATGATTGAACTAAACTAAAATGTAGTTACAAAAAGGACACTTGTATATGGTTCAAGAATGTTGGATGTATCATTGTTATTTTATAAGAATGTGATGTTAGATGAATGGTTGATTTAGATGTAATTCAACGTTAAAGGATATTTAAAGAATGAAATCTATTATGTTATGTTTACTTTCAGTTGGATGCTACTATTTCTTTCGCAGATGTTATGAATAATTTTACTTTCATGTTTAAAAAAAAAATGGTTGGCAACTTTATGTTAATTCTTTGGATCCCTTGGTGGGGCATTACATTAATTAAATGGAGTACTTACTTATAATTAATTAAACAAAGTTATAAATTGAAAAAATGAGTTAAATCAGTTAACTCATTTTTTTACTTAAATTAAATCAGTTAACTCCTTATTTAGGTCAAATTAAATGTGTTAACTCTCATTAATTTGGGAATCTCCTTTTAAGACTGAACTTCAACTTTAATCCTGACCGTTGATTGAATTTGATGGATTCCAAGAAAGTCTATTTAAGAGACCTTCATCTCTTCATTTTAGGAGAAGATGAATTTGAAGAATTTACATCGAATCACAGTTGGAATTCATACTCTCATTTGCTCATATTTTTACATACATTTAATAAATACGCCTACCTTGATTAATTAAATGTAATTATTTAATTAAATGGGAAAGGTATTTTTAATTAATTAAATGAAATTATTTAATTAAATGGAGTACTTACTTCTAATTAATTAAACAAAGTTATTTAATTAAATAGGAAGTCATTCATAATTAATTAAATGAAATTATTTAATTAAATAAAAAAAGTGTCTCTAATTAATTAAAAGATTATTTAATTAAATAGAAAAAGTAATTATGAGAGCATATCTCATTTTATTAAATTAAATATCTCAACAAAATATCTCTTCAGTTCAAAAAGAGAAATTTTCAGTTCACTGTCTATAAAAAATAAGTTAAATCAGTTAACTCATTTTTCTACTCAAATTAAATTAGTTAACTCCTTATTTTACTCAAATTAAATCTGTTCAATCCCTTTAATTTGAGAATCTCCCTTTATGATTGAACTTCAACTTTAATCCTGACCGTTGACTGAATTTGATCTCAACCGTTGATGGATTCCAGAAAAGTCTATTTAAGAGACCCTCATCTCTTCATTTTAAGAGAGGATGAATTTGGAAAATTTGCATTGAATCGCTGCTGCAATTCATACTCACATTTGCTCATATTTTTACATACATGTAATAAATACGCCTATCTTGATTAATTAAATGGAAAAGATATTTCTAATTAATTAAACTAAATTATTTAATTAAATGGAGTACTTACTTCTAACTAATTAAACAAAGTTATTTAATTAAATAGGAAGTCGTTCCTAATTAATTAAATGAAGTTATTTAATTAAATAAAAAAAGTGTCTCTAATTAATTAAAAGATTTTTTAATTAAATAAAAAAAGTAATTATGAGAGCATATCTCATTTTATTAAATTAAATATCTCAACAAAATCTCTCTTTAGTTTAAAAAATGAAATTTTTAGTTCACTATTGTTAAAAAATGAGTTAAATCAGTTGACTCCTTTTTCTACTCGAATTAAATTAGTTAACTCCTTATTTTACTCAAATTAAATCTGTTAACTCCCTTTAATTTGGGAATCTCCCTTTATGACTAAACTTTAACATTAATCCTGACCGTTGATTGAATTTGATCTCAATCGTTGATGGATTCCAAGAAAATCTATTTAGGAGACCCTCATCTCTTCATTTTAGGAGAGGATGAATTTGGAAAATTTGCATCAAATCGCTGCTGAAATTCATACTCACATTTGCTCATATTTTTACATACATTTAATAAATACGCCTTTCTTGATTAATTAAATGTAATTATTTAATTAACTGGAAAAGGTATTTCTAATTAATTAAGCAAAATTATTTAATTAAATAGAGTACTTACTTCTAATTAATTAAACAAAGTTATTTAATTAAATAGGAAGCCATTCCTAATTAATTAAATGAAGTTATTTAATTAAATAGAAAAAAGTAATTATGAGAGCATATATCATTTTATTAAATTAAATATCTCAACAAAATCTCTCTTTAGTTCAAAAAGGGAAATTTTCAGTTCACTATTGATAAAAAAATGAGTTAAATTAGTTAACTCCTTTTTCTACTCAAATTGAATCTGTTAACTCCTTATTTTACTCAAATTAAATCTATTAACTCCCTTTAATTTGAAAATCTTCTTTTATGACTGAACTTCAACTTTAATCTTGACTGTTGATTGAATTTGATCTCAACCATTGATGGATTTCAGGAAAATGTATTTAAGAGACCCTCATCTTTTCATTTTAAGATAGGATGAATTTGGAGAATTTGCATCGAATCACTACTGAAATTCATACTCACATTTGCTCATATTATTACATACATTTAATAAATATGCTTATCTTGATTAATTAAATGGGAAAGGTATTTCTAATTAATTCAACAAAATTATTTAATTAAATGGAGTATTTACTTCTAATTAATTAAATAGTGTTATTTAATTAAATAGGAAGCCATTCCTAATTAATTAAATGAATTTATTTAATTAAATAAGAAAAGTGTCTCTAATTAATTAAAAGATTATTTAATTAAATAGTAAAAGTAATTATGAGAGCATATCTCATTTTATTAACTTAAATATCTCAACAAAATCTCTCTTTAGTTCAAAAAGGGAAATTTTCAGTTCACTATTGATAAAAAATGAGTTAAATTAGTTCACTACTTTTTCTACTCAAATTAAATTAGCTAACTCCTTATTTGACTCAAATTAAATCTTTTAGCTCAATTTAATTTGGGAATCTCCCTTTATCACTGAACTTCAACTTTAATCTTGACCGTTGATTGAATTTGATCTCAACTATTGATGGATTTCAAAAAAGTCTATTTAAGAGACCCTCATCTCTTCATTTGAGAAGAGGATGAATTTGAAGAATTTGCATCGAATCGTTGCTGAAATTCATATTCACATTTGCTCATATTTTTACATACATTTAATAAATACTCTTATCTTGATTAATTAAATGTGATTATTTAATTAAATGGAAAATGTATTTCTAATTTATTAAACAAAATTATTTAATTAAATGGAATACTTACTTCTAATTAATTAAAAAAAGGTATTTAATTAAATAGGAAGCCATTCCTAATTAATTAAATGAAGTTATTTAATTAAATAAGAAAAGTGTCTCTAATTAATTAAAAAATTATTTAATTAAATAAAAAAAGTAATTATGAGAGCATATCTCATTTTATTAAATTAAATATCTCAATAAAATCTCTCTTCAGTTCAAAAAGGGAAATTTTTAGTTTACTTTTGATAAAAAATGAGTTAAATCAGGTAACTCCTTTTCTACTCAAAATAAATCAGGTAACTCCTTATTTTACTCAAATTAAATCTGTAAACTTTCTTTAATTTGAGAATCTCCCTTGATGACAAAACTTCAACTTTAATCTTGACCGTTGATTGAATTTGATCTCAATCATTGATGGATTCCAAGAAAGTCTATTTAAAAGACCCTCATCTCTTCAACTTAAAAGAGGATGAATTTGGAGAATTTGCATCGAATCACTACTGGAATTCGTACTCACATTTGCTCATATTTTTACATACATTTAATAAATATGCCTATCTTAATTAATTAAATGTAATCATTTAATTAAATGGGAAAGGTATTTCTAATTAATTAAACAAAAATATTTAATTAAATGGAGTACTTACTTGTCTGATGTGGTTAAGGAAGGGAGATGTCATCACATTATCTCAATGATAAGAGAGGGGAGATAATTCTCAAGTCCAAATCTCAGCTCTTTAAACAATTTATTTTAATTGAAAATTAGGACAAGTATCTGAGTTGAGTACTCTTCGAATACATTAGATGACGCAATTCGTGATATTAACCCTTGACTTGATTTTGTATGTATTTTGGCTATAATGGTTTTTCATATTTTTACCTTGTGAATCTTTGATATATTTTCTATTAATTAAGCCTTATTAAAAGTTTTAATTAATGGTTTAATTTAATAAAAAATTAATATCATATTTTAATATTTATTTTATTTAATTAATTGAGAAATTAATTAAATAAAATAATTAAATTTGAAAATAACAGTTATAAGTTTAAATTTGGAATGTGACAATATTCATTTTAATAATAATATATTTGGAGCTCATTTTTAAATAAATGACTAAATAATATTATTATTAAAGCTAACAAATATTTTAGCAATTAAGTTTTAGAAAATAAAA
The DNA here is from genome assembly GCA_028749045.1 of Cupressus sempervirens. Lineage (NCBI taxonomy): Eukaryota > Viridiplantae > Streptophyta > Pinopsida > Cupressales > Cupressaceae > Cupressus > Cupressus sempervirens. Next base: position 119,666,839 of record CM053783.1, read on the forward strand.
TTTAAAAGTGGAAAATATATTTAAAATTATTAAAAGATTCTAAATCTCATGTGATTGAAATATAAATATATTAAGATTAAAAAGTGGAGTTATTAAAGTTAGTACATGAGATTTAATAAATAAATAAATTAAATTGGAAAGAGTAAAGTAAATATTATATTAAGTATTGTGCATTATTTTAATGTTTGCTCACATAGGAGTTGGCAAATTCTCGAGAGTTGTCATGTAGACAACATAGGAGTTTGTACTCTAAGAATGCACAAGTTGTCTACACTTAGAAGTTAGCATTTTATTTGAGCATATGATCTCTACAATCTTAAGACTTATCTAGAAGGTTGGAGAAGACCCATGCTTGGTTGTCATGCTTATCTTTTAGTTGTTTTTAGAGACACTCTAGATACATCTTAGAGGCCTTTAAATAAGAGGCTCTCCTAGTGTGTTTGGACAAGCTTAATGGAAGCTACAAGCTTCAAGCTAAAAATAGAAGCTTCAAGCTTACATGCTCATATTCTTCTTCATGTTCATATGCTCCTTCATGCTCATACTTCTACATTCTCATATATTTTTACATGCTTATATGCTTCCATGCTTCTTGAATGTTAGAGAAGGAAGGGATTCTCTATGGGCTTCTGAGGCATGACAAATTAGCATCAGTGTTCAAGTGCACTCATGATAATCACATAATTTATTTGCACTCTTTTTCTTTATATCTTCATCATGTCTGCTATATGTGTCTGAATATTCTCTATGATTGGATCTACAATTTTAAAATTAGAATCTAGATATGCTATTTAGTTGAGAAGAAAACAATAGAAAAATCTTAAATCCAATTAAGGAGAAATAATTAAATATAAATCGAGTTTGGGTTTGAATTTATATTAAATTAGAAAGACAAGATTTGAAATTAAAATAAAAAATTTATGGTGAAAATTCGAATGATTAGATGTAATCTTTCTATCAATTATATTTTTAGATGCTTATGAATAAACCCTTTTATGGTTAAATTTAGAGAACAATTATTTTAAGAGAAAATTCTTAATTCATGACAAATTGTCCTGTCGCTGCCCCTTGGATAGACCTGAACTCAATCATTCATAAGTTTTTATCGTGATCAAATTTATTCGATCGCTCCAGTTAGAATTGGTGCAATTTAGCCCTCTCCAACATATTTCAATTTTAGCCCGATCCAACGGTTCATTAGGGAGATATGACCCTCGTACTGGGACTATTTCATTCAATGACAGATATTTTTTCATTTTTCATAACCAAGAGTTCTTTATGCTTAAACTTCACAAAAATAATATATCAAAGCATGGAATGAATTAAAGATATTATTGCAATATTTTTTTATTAGAATCTTATTAATATGCATTAGTTTTATATAGTTTATTATCTAATCTAATTAAATCAAATTTAATTAAGATTAGTTAATAGTAGAAGAAGTGTAATTATTAGTCAGTCTAAGTAAATAAATTTTTTAATGAGAGAAAATTAAAATAAAAGAAATTTTAATATAGTTTATATAGTGGAGTTTTTATAATGTATATTAAATACTATTTAATATATATTAAATAATTTAGAGATGGTAATTTTATATTACGTTTTTAAATGAGGAGACTTTAATGATAATGGATTAAGATTTAATTGACATGGAGTCACTGTTATAACATTGTTATAATTTGAATTACTATGGTATTATTAATACGTTATATATTATTAATAAAATTATTGATATACATTAATAGTATTAAGAGTTAGCTAATGAAGCTTATGTAAAGTTCTCTAGATCGATTAATAATAGTTTTGATGAGTTTATTATTTATTAATATTTGTTGGGTCTAACAAACTATTAATAAATAATAGTATAAATAGTCTAAATAGTTATCATTTAATATGATCATAGTTAATTTATAAGAGATTAGTTAATAATTGAAGTACTGCAAAATATATTAATCAAATTGAATTGGTTAATAATTTGGAGGAGTATCAATTAACCAAATCAACCTACATAGGAGAAACTTATTTGAGATAATAATACTTAGTATTGGAGATTTATTATAACTTGTTATTATTAAAATATAAATAGGAACATTGTTGCAGAGTGACGAATGTGGTCATTATAGATTTATTAATAAGATTCTAAATATAGCTTGTTATTAAATATTAACAAGTTATTATTATTGAACTATGAATATGAATATTTGTGTACTAGATTATAGTTGACTTTTAACTTACAAAATTATAGTTAGTTATTAGTCAACTGATATTAATTGAAATGTTGCCATGGATATATAATTATTAATTAAATTAATTAGAGTTAATTAGATTTAATTAATAATTAAATTATGTAATAAATTTTTAATTGATATGCTAATATCAATTCTTTTAGTGAAGTTGTTAAATAATTACATCGAAGTTGACAAGTCGTACTCTCATGACTTGAATAATGACTTTAGATATTTTAATAGTGAGACTTAGTAATATTTAATTGAGAACTATTAGAATGTTAATAGGTCATGGATGGTGTACCTATGTTAATTGATTGATTAAATTGATCATTTTAATAAAGTTATAATCTTCTTATTCAAAGACTAGTAATTGGCTTTCTTATAATTTAGCTGATTAATGATGCTTGATTTATGTTAAAAGTTGTGGTAACATTAAGAAGAGTCATTCAGTTTGTAGCATTGATCTTAGCAAAATAAAGTGAATGATTTTATTAAGTGTCAAATGATTTAATATTTATCTTTCAGCTATTTTTAGAATATTATTTTAATGATGAAAAGAATAATGTTATCGAGGAAACAAATAGGTTGACATGTAGGTCAAATGAAGAACCTTACACATTTATATTTGAAACGAAAAACTGAAGCTCTACACATTATTCAGCTATGTGATTTTAATAAACCAAAACATGTGTTTGCATCATGTTTTCTCTATGCTTCTTGTTTTGAGTTTTGAGTTGACTAGTGTTGACCAGTTATAGGACATCTACCAGAGGCTCAGGGGTTATGATTGTGATGTCATGATGATGTCATATTCTAATATTTATAAACCCAACCATGGTTATGTGATAGAATGCTCTATGAGATGTTTGTATTTACTGATTGTTATTGTTCATCAGTCTTCTTGAGTGAAGTTGAGTTATGTGTATTTGAGACACTTGATTTAATCATTTTTGAGTCATCGACCAGTTATCTTTGGATTGCTTCTAGTCGCCATGATGGGACTAAAACGTTGATTTATTTCTTGATGATTTCATGTTGTGACATATTTGACTCAACTATTTTTGAGTCTTTGATCAGTATTATTTTGAGATATTCTTGGTTACTTGTTAAGAACCAATGGATATTGTGATTCATATTAGAGATTATATTTATGAAGTTTTTTTTGTGGAGCTTTCATGTGTTCTTGGATGGAAGAACTAGCTTATTATCAAGTGTGTTGTTAAAGAACCGAGTTTGATCTTTATGAGTGTTGTGGTATGGTACACAACTATGAATTTATGTGCCTAGAAGAGGTTGTCTAGGTACATGACTATGGGAGTGGCTTGCATAGGGGTCTGAGGCCCAAAGTGGTTAGTACCAGGGTAACCTAATGCAAGTTATGTAATAAATGATAATCTAGTAATTAAAATTTATGAGGGAAAAGTACACTAAAAAGATAAGTTAGAGATATTTAAACCACCCATGCCTTGAGTGGTTGTATAGACTAAGGATGGGAGAAGTTCCTCGTCTTTTTGATAGGGATTCTTGGTTTTCACATGTGCCACATTGAGGGTCCGAAGTTCAGAGTAACCACTCCAAGATAACTCAACGCTTGAGGGTCTAGGGTCTAATGAGAGACCAGTCCAAGGTAACTCAAGTAGCCATGTGATAACACTGCCTAGTATGTAGCCTGAGTCTCCTCTATAAATTTTGTGTACCTCTGGTGGTGTACTTATTGTTGTGCCTTTGGCATTAGATGTCGGTTTTGTGATTAGAACCTTTGAGTTAGTATACTTTTAGGATTCCTATTTTAGAAAGTGTTTGTACTATGTGATTTGATATTCTATTTTTGGGACTTGAGATTATCTCCTCAGTATAGTGGGAGTGGACCATTTAGGTTCCACGCAGTCGGGTGGTAGTGTTTTTTCACTCTTATCATTTGAGATCCATCTGAGACACCATGGCTAATGCATTCTTGGTTGGTATTTATCTTCATTCTATTCTTAGATCATTATGATAGATGATATACCTTATGATGGATGTATTTACAAGTATGTTTCTTATATTGATGATTTGCATATGTTAGATGATGTTATCTTATGGTTTACTTTGCATGCTAGATTACTTTCTGCATATGATGTACTATGTTTAGGAGTACCATTCCTACTATGTTAATATCGATGATCTCTTTAGTGCTTTGGAATGTTATGCATGGAGGGATGGGTAGGATCCACGATGGTCTAATGATGTTATTTTTGGTTGGGAGGAACCGTGCACTTAATTATTTATGTTTGTGATATATGATTATCTTTTATGATGGATGTTTATATCTTTTGTGATGATGTATCATGTATGACATGTGGTTTCATTCACTTTAATTGCATCATGGATTAATACTAAATGATGATGTACTTTATTGTATCTTCTTTTAAGCATTTCATACCTTGTATCAAATATAGTGGATGATTGAGCTAAACTAAAATGTAGTTACAAAAAGGACACTTGTATATGGATTCCAGGAAAGTCTATTTAAGAGACCCTCATCTCTTCATTTTAGGAGAGGATGAATTTGGAAAATTTGCATCGAATCGCTGCTAAAATTCATACTCACATTTGCTCATATTTTTACATACATTTAATAAATATGCCTATCTTGATTAAATAAATGTAATTATTTAATTAAATGAGAAAGGTATTTTTAATTAATTAAATGGAATTATTTAATTAAATGGAGTACTTACTTCTAATTAATTAAACAAAGTTATTTAATTAAATAGGAAGCCATTCCTAATTAATTAAATGAAGTTATTTAATTAAATAAGAAGAGTGTCTCTAATTAATTAAAAAATTATTTAATTAAATAGAAAAAGTAATTATGAGAGCATATCTCATTTTATTAAATTAAATATCTCAACAAAATCTCTCTTCAGTTTAAAAAGGGAAATTTTATGTTCACTATAGATAAAAAATGAGTTAAATCAGTTAACTTCTTTTTCTACTCAAATTAAATCAGTTAACTCCTTATTTTACTCAATTTAAATCTGTTAACTCCCTTTAATTTGGGAATCTCCCTTTATGACTGAACTTCAACTTTAATCCTAACCCTTGATTGAATTTGATCTCAACCATTGATGGATTCTAGAAAAGTCTATTTAAGAGACCCTCATCTCTTCATTTTAGGATAGGATGAATTTGGAGAATTTACATCGAATCACTGCTAGAATTCATACTCACATTTGCTCATATTTTTACATACATTTAATAAATACGCCTATGTTGATTAATTGAATGTAATTATTTAATTAAATGGGAAAGGTATTTCTAATTAATTAAACGAAATTATTTACTTAAATGGAGTACTTACTTCTAATTAATTAAACAAAGTTATTTAACTAAATAGGAAGTCATTCCTAATTAATTAAATGAAGTTATTTAATTAAATAAGAAAAGTTTCTCTAATTAATTAAAATATTATTTAATTAAATAGAAAAAGTAATTATGAGAACATATCTCATTTTATTCAATTAAATATCTCAACAAAATCTCTGTGAGGCCTCGCCCCGACCCATCGTAGCATAGTGATACATTACCCTTATTTTGTTATTCACGACTCGAGATGTCAAGACATTATCTGATGCTTAGAGCATACTTTATTATTTCATGTTGTGTCGTGTTACTTCAGATATATTTGATGATTGTCATTTAAAGTTCATATATATGTATGTTGATGAAATCAGTAAATGTAGGATTGAGATTTTGATTTGAGATATTTTAAATGGTTAAGAATTATGTAGGATGAAGAAACCTTTATTGATGTATGTTTTAATTTATGTAAATTTTTGATACATATACATTTATGTACATATGATTTTATGGGACTACTGATGTGTGCAATGAGTGTGCAGATATTTTAGCCAAAAAACTCTACGAAGGAACAGAACTGATCTCTATGTGCTAAATTTGAAAACCTTGTTGTTCGTAATTCACATATTTGTATTGTGAGATGTATGTATGCATCTTCTTTTCTCAGTGAATGTTAATGTTTGTAATTATGTTCTTTTAGTGTCGCTTGACACTCATAAAATGGTTATGTGCTTTAGTGGCTGTTTAGGGTTAATTTTTTAACCTTTGGACCAAATTGGTTTAAGTTAGTGTCAGTTTTCTATTAGGTTCTTAATTAAGGTTAGTCATCCCTAATCTAGATTAGTGCCTATTTGCATGATAGAGTAGTTAGATGGTCCTATTTTATTCCTAGATTTTATTTTACTCTAAACCTCTTTCCTAAGGCTTTTAAACATGTTATTATTCTAACCAATGGGTATGGGTATGGGTTAGGGGTCTTTTCCAACCCCTGAGCCCCTTTTTTTGACTTTTGAGGTCACTCAAAAAGTCCCTTTTTGCCTTTGTGAGAAAATTGATCATGGTTATCTTGAGTTACCTCACCTCATCTCCACTTAGGGTTTAACCATGGTGTAGGTTGAGTTAGGAGTTTCTAAATTTGTTAGTAGGTGGAGATAGTTATTGCTCCTTTTGGGTGGTTGAGTTGGAGGCTTATTTAGAGGCCTTCATTGGGCTAGTGGAGGTTGTTACCCAATCTCTACATTTAGAGAGGAATTCTTGAAGGTTTAAGGAAAGAAAGGGATACTCTACTCAAACTTGTTCATTGCCATTACCTCTTTGTGAAAGTAGGAAATTCTCATCTCCCTTATTCAGTTTTTTTGTTTTATTTCATGTTCTTGTTACTTTGTTGTTGATTCACTATTTGTATGGTTGTGGGTATGTTGGAAAGATTTGAAAACCATGTCATTTTGGTTTTTTTCCTTTTTTGTTTATGTTTGCAATTTTGAGTTTTTCCTTGCATGGGTTTTTTGGTATTACTCACCCTTGGAGAGGGCAGAAGTGACCAATTTAGGGAGAGATCTATTTAGTTGGACTCCAACCAGTGTAGAGTCTCTTCTCAAGATGAGAAGAGGGATAAAGGGTAGGGTGTTTTGGGCCCCTACCCGTCAGCACAAACCTGGTATGAATATGGCATGTTTAAATGGAAGAACGAAAGTTCTTGGTTATTAGCCCCAATTGGGCATCTAAATTGGTGTTGTGCTTGACTTCTCCTGTTGGAAGAATCCACCTTTCCCTAGTTTTGATTCATTTTGAATCTTATTGTGTAAACCATGTATGATTATGCATGTTTGATTTCATCTTGGTTATGCTTGGTTGTCACCCGATTAGATATTTGCTTCCTCCATGGTTCTTGAAATGAGATTCAGAAAACATCACAAATTCCTTGATTTTCATCATGAGAAAAATTTTGATTTAGTTGATGAAATTTGGGATTGAGATCCTATTGTAAATTATATTTTAAACCTTATTGTAAATGGCAACGAAGCTGGGTTTTCTTCCTGATTCTTTCCCGGTTGAGCCTTTGAATCAGGTTTGCCAATGAAATTAGTGTTTTGAGCATAATTGCTTGTCATGTGATTAAATTTTGTAAGCATTATTTTGGATGGATGCACATCAAAATAAGATGGAAATTGTATTGATTTAATTAGGCAAATTTCAAGCTTATTCTATGTTGAAAACAAAAATTATACCATGGATGTAGGTTTAATTGGATTGAGAAAATTCTCAAGTTTCTTTATATGTTCCTTATATGTTCAAATGTTAACTATGTTCCGGAAAGGAATAAATGTTTATAGTTGATTTATTGCAATTCAAAATTCATAGGAGATCATATTAAATATGGTATTATTATACCTCAAACTATTGTACCCATGTTTTTAATTCTATTCAAAAAAAAAATTTAAAGAAAAATAATATGTATCATACATTGCCTTTGAAATTCTATACTTAGAATCATTTTTAAAAAAATTACACTCCCAGGAGAAAATTTGCTCACTGAAAATTGTATGGAAGATTTTTTTAATTTGAAGGGGAGCAACAAAGAATATTCCTTCAAATATTCTTTTCATTTAAATTTTATGGCAAAACAAAATCAGGTTAAGGAAAGATTTACATGATAAAGTTTTAAAAGAAATTCAAAAAAATATATATTTAATCTCATCCTCTCCTCACCTATAAAACTTTATGATTTATTTCTTACTCCTTGGCCTTGGACATCAGTTTAAACTTGTTTTAAAAAAGGTATTTTGTCTTGTCTTAAGTCAAAGTAGTTTGATGGGAGGGTGACATCATCCTGCCACCTTGTCCCATCCCCATCCTCCTCCATTTCTAGCGGCCAATTTGGGAAGGTGACATTTATGTTGGAAGAGGAATTTGTGGTGGTCATTTCCTTTTTTTAAAACTCCCTTTCTTATCTCTGTTCACGTGCCCACCTCTTGGGTTGTGTTTCCTCTACCTTGGGCTATGTAGGAAGATGTGTGGAGAGGGCTATGTCATGACATGACATAAATCTTGGACGTTGGCTTAAGCTTTTGAGTTTGTAGTAAAGTTTGCAATGAAATCTTCTTTTTAAACTTTATCTCCTCCATGCTCCTCCATACTTTTTTTATGTGAAGGCTTGGATTTGCGTGAGGCCTAGGAAGAGGTATAGGGAGAGGTCAAATCAACCTGACTAGTGGCCATGTGGGTGATAAGGGGTAGAGTAGGTGGCTTAGGGTAAGTAGTTGGTAGTTAGTTAGGTTTAATTTATGTTTTTTTTTTAAAATGTACTGTTAGTATGTTTATTAGTTTTATTATTATTAAGTTTTGTTTTAGTAAGTGGTTTTAGTATTTAATTTAAATTAAGTTTAAAATTGTAAACTTGATAAAGTTATTTTTTTAAAAGTTTATTTATATTTCTTGATTAATATTAGATTTATTTCATGTTTCCATTAGATAGTTTTTAAATTTTATTTAATTTGTAAAGTTATGTTCTATTTAAAAGATTAGACGTTCTTTTATGAATGATTAGACCAACTATAGATTTAGTTAGTTAGTTTAAGATAAATTAGTTTAATATGAAGTTATTATTAAATTTAGTTTAGATTTAATTTATATTCGATTAAATTTTTCTTGAAAATTAAGCTAAGTCGGAGATTTAAGAAATGATGGTATTAATCGTATCTTTGATAATTTGTTTAATTAGTGTCCTAATGGCTTAAGTTATTCGAATAATCTAAACCCAATCTTCTTTAGATTGTTATTAAAATAATTTTCACATGATTGTTTAAGCAATGTAATAACGAATCAGTAAACATTGATATCAATCTAATAGCAATGTACTTCAGAATCCTGGCGATGTATTCCTCCACAAAAGTTTTAAACCATGGATGTTGTAGAGGAACTTTTTTTAAACTGTCATCAATCATTTCAAACTTAGAGCATTAATTTATTAAAAAAAAAAAAAAATTGTGTGTGTGTTTTTACCCTCGTAGTCTGGGCATTACAATCTCTCTTTAGTTTAAAAAGGGAAATTTTCAATTCACTATTGATAAAAAATGAGTTAAATCAGTTAACTCATTTTTCTACTCAAATTAAATTAGTTAACTCCTTATTTTACTCAAATTAAATCTGTTAACTCCCTTTAATTTGGGAATCTCCCTTTATGACTGACTTCAACTTTAATCCTCACTGTTGATTGAATTTGATCTCAACCATTGATAGATTCTAGGAAAGTCTATTTAAGAGACCCTCATCTCTTCATTTTAGCAGAGGATGAATTTGGAGAATTTGCATTGAATCACTGCTAAAATTCATACTCACATTTGCTCATATTTTTACATACATTTAATAAATATGGATATCTTGATTAATTAAATGTAATTATTTAATTAATTGGAGTACTTACTTTTAATTAATTAAATGAAGTTATTTAATCAAATAAGAAAAGTGTCTCTAATTAATTAAAAGATTATTTAATTCAATAGAAAAAGTAATTATGAGAGCATATCTCATTTTATTAAATTAAATATCTCAACAAAATCTCTCTTCAGTTCAAAAAGGGAAATTTTTAGTTCACTATTGATAAAAAATGAGTTAAATGAGTTAATTCCTTTTTCTACTCAAATTAAATCTGTTAACTCCTTATTTTACTCAAATTAATTCTGTTAACTCCCTTTAATTTGGAAATCTCCCTTTATGATAGAACTTCACCTTTAATCCTGACTATTGATTGAATTTGATCTCAACCGTTGATGGATTTCAGGAAAGTCTATTTAAAAGACCCTCATCTCTTCATTTTAGGAGAGGATGAATTTGGAGAATTTGTATCGAATCGCTGCTGGAATTCATACTCACATTTGCTCATATTTTTACATACATTTAATAAATATGCCTATCTTGATTAATTAAATGTAATTATTTAATTAAATGGAGTACTTACTTCTAACTAATTAAACAAAGTTATTTAATTAAATAGGAAGCCATTCCTAATTAATTAAATAAAGTTATTTAATTAAATAAGAAAAGTCTCTCTAATTAATTAAAATATTATTTAATTAAATAGAAAAAGTAATTATGAGAGCATATCTCATTTTATTAAATTAAATATTTCAACAAAATCTCTCTTCAGTTCAAAAAGAAAATTTTTTAGTTCACTATTGATAAAAAATGAGCTAAATTAGTTAACTCTTTTTTCTACTCAAATTAAATCAGTTAACACCTTATTTTACTCAAATTAAATATGTTAACTCCCTTTAATTTGACAATCTCCCTTTATGACTGAACTTACACTTTAATCCTGACTGTTGATTGAATTTGATCTCAACCGTTGATGGATTCCAGGAAAGTCTATTTAAGAGACCCTCATCTCTTTATTTTAGTAGAGGATGAATTTGGAGAATTTGCATCGAATCACTGCTGGAATTCATACTCACATTTGCTCATATTTTTACATATATTTAATTAAATAAGAAAAGTGTCTATAATTAATTAAAAGATTATTTAATTAAATAGAAGAAGTAATTATGAGAGCATATCTCATTTTATTAAACTAAATATCTCAATAAAATCTTTCTTCAGTTCAAAAAGGGAAATTTTCAGCTCACTATTGATAAAAAAAATGAGTTAAATTAGTTAACTCATTTTTCTACTCAAATTAAATCAGTTAACTTCTTAATTTACTCAATTTAAATCTATTAACTCTCTTTAATTTGAGAATCTCCTTTTATGACTGAACTTCAACTTTAATCCTGACTGTTGATTGAATTTGATCTCAACCATTGATGGATTCTAAGAAAGTCCATTTAAGAGACCCTCATCTCTTCATTTTAGGAGAGGATGAATTTGGAGAATTTGCATCGAATCGATGTTGGAATTCATACTCACATCTGCTCATATTTTTTTATGCATTTAATAAATACGCCTATCTTGATTAATTAAATGTAACTATTTAATTAAATGAGAAAGGTATTTCTAATTAATTAAATGAAATTATTTAATTAAATGGAGTACTTATTTATAATTAATTAAACAAATTTATTTAATTAAATAGGAAGCCATTCCTAATTAATTAAATGAAGTTATTTAATTAAATAATAAAAGTGTCTCTAATTAATTAAAATATTATTTAATTAAATAGAAAAAGTAATTATCAGAGCATATCTCATTTTATTAAATTAAATATCTCAACAAAGTGTCTCTTCTGTTCAAAAAGGAAAATTTTTAGTTCACTATCGATAAAAAATGACTTAAATCAGTTAACTCCTTTTTTTACTCAAATTGAATTACTTAACTTCTTATTTTACTCAATTTAAATCTGTTAACTCCCTTTAATTTGAGAATCTCCCTTTATGACTGAACTTCAACTTTAATCCTGACCGTTAATTAAATTTGATCTCAACCGTTGATGGATTCTAGGAAAGTCTATTTAAGAGAACCTCATCTCTTCATTTTAGGAGAGGATGAATTTGGAGAATTTGCATCGAATCACTGTTGGAATTCATACTCACATTTGCTTATATTTTTAAATACATTTAATAAATATGCCTATCTTGATTAGTTAAATGTAATTATTTAATTAAATGGGAAAGGTATTTCTATTTAATTAAATGAAATTATTTAATTAAATGGAGTACTTACTTCTAATTAATTAAACAAAAATTTTAAATTAAATAAGAAGTCATTCCTAATTAATTAAATAAAGTTATTTAATTAAATAAGAAAAGTGTCTCTAATTAATTAAAAGATTATTTAATTAAATAGAAAAAGTAATTATGAGAGCATATCTCATTTTATTAAATTAAATATCTCAACAAAATCTCTCTTCAGTTCAAAAAGGGAAATTTTTTGTTCACTATTGATAAAAAATGAGTTTAATCAGTTAACTCCTTTTTCTACTCAAATTAAATTAGTTAACTCCTTATTTTACTCAAATTAAATCTATTAACTCCCTTTAATTTGGGAATCTCCCTTTATGACTGAACTTGAACTTTAATCCTGACCGTTGATTGAGTTTGATCTCAACAGTTGATGGATTTCAGAAAAGTCTATTTAAGAGACCCTCATCTCCTCATTTTAGGAGACGATGAATTTGAAGAATTTGAATCAGATCGCTGCTGAAATTCATACTCACATTTGCTCATATTTTTACATACATTTAATGAATATGCCTATCTTGATTAATTAAATGTAATTATTTAATTAAATGGGAAAGGTATTTCTAATTAATTAAACAAAATTATTTAATTAAATGGAGTACTTACTTCTAATTAATTAAATAAAGTTATTTAATTAAATAGGAAGCCAATCCTAATTAATTAAATGAAGTTATTTAATTAAATAAGAAAAGTGTCTCTAATTAATTAAAAGATTATTTAATTAAATAGAAAAAGTACTTATGAGAGCATATCTCATTTTATTAAATTAAATATCTCAACAATCTCTCTTCAGTTCAAAAGGGAAATTTTCATTTCACTATTGATAAAAAATGAGTTAACTTAGTTAACTCTTTTTTCTCCTCAAATTAAATTAGTTAACTCCTTATTTTACTCAAATTAAATATGTTAACTCCCTTTAATTTGGGAATCTCCTTTTATAACTAAACTTCAACTTTAATCCTGATCGTTGATTGAATTTGATCTCAACCGTTGATGGATTTCGAGAATGTCTATTTAAGAGACCCTCATCTCCTAATTTTAGGAGAGGATGAATTTGGAGAATTTGCATCGAATTGCTGTTGGAATTCACACTCACATTTGCTCATATTTTTACATATATTAAATATAGATACACCTATCTTAATTAATTAAATGTAATTATTTAATTAAATGGGAATGGTATTTCTAATTAATTAAATGAAATGATTTAATTAAAAGGAGTACTTACTTCTAATTAATCAAACAAAGTTATTTAATTAAATCAGAAAAGTGTCTCAAATTCATTAAAAGATTATTTAATTAAATAGAAAAAGTAATTATGAGAGCATATCTCATTTTATTGTATTAATTATCTCAACAAAATCTCTCTTCAGTTCAAAAAATGAAAATTTTCAATTCACTATTGATAAAAAATGAGTTAACTGAACTCCTTTTTCTACTCAAATTAAATTAGTTAACTCCTTATTTTACTCAAATTAAATCTTTTAACTCCCTTGAATTTGGGAATCTCCCTTTATGACTAAACTTCAACTTTAATCCTGACCGTTGATTGAATTTGATCTCAACCGTTGGTGGATTTCAAGAAACTCTATTTAAGAGACCCTCATCTCTTCATTTTAGTAGAGAAATAATTTGCAGAATTTGCATCGAATCGCTACTGGAATTCATAATCACATTTGCTGATAATTTTACATACATTTAATAAATACGCCTATCTTGATTAATTAAATGTAATTCTTTAATTAAATGGCAAAGGTATTTCTAATTAATTAAATGAAATTATTTAACTAAATAGAGTACTTACTTCTAATTAATTAAACAAAGTTATTTAATTAAATAGGAAGCCATTCTTAATTAATTAAATGAAGTTATTTAATTAAATAATAAAAGTGTCTCTAATTAATTAAAAGATTATTTAATTAAATAGAAAAAGTAATTATGAGAGCATATCTCATTTTAGTAAATTAAATATCTCAATAAAATCTCTCTTCAGCTCAAAAAGGAAAATTTTTAGTTCACTATTGATAAAAAATTAGTTAAATCGGTTAACTCCTTTTTCTACTCAAATTAAATCAGTTAACTTCTTATTTTACTCAAATTAAATCTGTTAACTCTCTTTAATTTGAGAATCTCCCTTTATGACTGAACTTAAACCTTAATCCTGACCGTTGATTGAATTTGATCTCAACCGTTGATGGATTAAAAGAAAGTCTATTTAAAAGACCTTTATCTCTTCATTTTAGGAGAGGATGAATTTGGAGAATTTGCATCGAATCGCTGTTGGAATTCATACTCACATTTGCTCATATTTTTACATACATTTAATAAATATGCCTATCTTGATTAATTAAATGTACTTATTTAATTAAATGGGAAAGGTATTTCTAACTAATTAAATTAAATTATTTAATTAAATGGAGTACTTCTAATTAATTAAACAAATTTATTTAATTAAATAGGAAGTCATTCCTAATTAATTAAATGAAGTTATTTAATTAAATAAGACAAGTGTCTATAATTAATTAAAAGATTATTTAATTAAATAGAAAAAGTAATTATGAGAGCATATCTCATTTTATTAAATTAAATAATTCAATAAAATCTCCCTTCAGTTCAAAAAGGGAAATTTTCAGTTCACTATTCATAAAAAATGAGTTAAATTAGTTAACTCCTTTTTCTACTCAAATTAAATCAGTTAACTCCTTATTTTACTCAAATTAAATCTGTTAACTCCCTTTAATTTGAGAATCTCCTTTTATGACAAAACTTCAACTTTAATCTTGACCGTTGATGGATTCCAGAAAAGTCTATTTAAGAGACCCTCATCTCCTCATTTTAGTAGAGGATGAATTTGAACAATTTGAATCAAATCATTGCTGGAATTCATACTCACATTTTCTCATATTTTTACGTACATTTAATGAATACGCCTATCTTGATTAATTAAATGCAATTATTTAATGAAATGAGAAAAGTATTTGTAATTAATTAAATGAAATTATTTATTTAAATGGAGTACTTACTTATAATTAATTAAATAAAGCTATTTAATTAAATAGGAATCCATTCCTAATTAATTAGATGAATTTATTTAATTAAATAAGAAAAGTGTCTCTAATTAATTAAAAGATTATTTAATTAAATAAAAAAAGTAATTGTGAGAGCATATCTCATTTTATTAAATTAAATATCTCAACAAAATCTCTCTTCAATTCAAAAAGGGAAATTTTCAGTTCACTATTGATAAAAAATGAGTTAAATGAGTTAACTCCTTATTTTACTCAAATTAAATCTGTTAACTCCCTTTAATTTGGGAATCTCCCTTTATGACTGAACTTCAACTTTAATCCTGACGGTTGATTGAATTTGGTCTCAATCGTTGATGGATTCCAGGAAAGTCTATTTAAGAGACCCTCATCTCCTCATTTTAGGAGAGGATGAATTTGAAGAATTTACATCGAATCGCTGCTAGAATTCATACTCACACTTGCTCATATTTTTACATACATTTAATAAATACGCCTATCTTGATTAATTAAATGTAATTATTTAATTAAATGGGAAAGGTATTTCTAATTAATTAAATGAAATTATTTAATTAAATGGAGTAGTTAATTCTAATTAATTAAACAAAGTTATTTAATTAAATAGGAAGCCATTCCTAATTAATTAAATGAAGTTATTTAATTAAATAAGAAAAATGTCTCTAATTAATTAAAAGATTATTTAATTAAATAGAAAAAGTAATTATGAGAGCATATCTCATTTTAATAAATTAAATATCTCAACAAAATCTCTCTTCATGTAGTGCCTACCCTCGTTCACATCTTTTCTGGACATATTGTTGCTATTATTATCAGACTATGATGGACTAGTTTTATGTTGATGGATTAGTGGTATTGTTTTGACACTATCAAACATTATGTTATGGATTTAGAGGTTATGTGATGAGATCATTTAGGCATTACATTTGATGCATACATGATTATCATTATATTATTTTCAGTTATTGTTGATGATTAGTTTGATGGTTTATTATCTTATGTGTTTTATTATGGATACTTACCCCATACTTGAATGTGTATGGTGTGTGTGTTTTCTTATTGTATGGCATTTCTGATGTGGTTAAGGAAGGGAGTCGTAGTCACCTATGTAGTCGGGATCTACACGATGCACCACTTCTTGCCATTGTCTATTTAGCTTAGCATTATATATTGTATGTACATGCATGGTTTTTTTTGTAGGTTGCAAGTATTGGGTATTGACTTCCCTGAATTTCTAGGATAAGCCTACCCTATTATACTATCTCAATGATAAGATAAGGGAGATAAATTCTCAAGTCTAAATCCCAAACCTTTAAGCCAATTGTCCTAGTGAGGTAGGACAAGTATCTGGATATTTTATGCAATGAATGTGTCTGATGACATAATTCATGATTTTTAACCCTTTAGACTGATTTGGAGTGATTTTCTCTATGATGGGTTTTCATATTTTATCTTGGAGGTCTATGGAGAATTTTTTATTAATTAAGTCTTAATAAATAGATTTAATTAATAAATTAATTATTTGAGAAAATTAATATAAAATATCATGTTATTTGATATTTTGATTATAATTAATTAAATGAGAATAATTGAGGAAAAAGAATTAAATAAAGAAAATTAAAAAATTAAAATTAATAATAATTATAAAATAATAATAAAGTAATAAATAAATAATAATAATAAAAGTTATAAATATTTAAATAGAAATTATATAAAGAGTGAATTGGAGTGCATCAATTAAGCACATAGTGTCTAAAACCCTATGGCTCATCAAAAAGGTTGGAAAGGACCCATGCTTAGTTGGTGACACCTTCTAGCTATTTCTAGAGGCATTCTAGATGTTTTCTGAGAGCTCTTTATATTCAGGCATTCTTAGAAGCCTAGACATAGCGTTTGGATTGCAATTTGAAGCGTTGGAGGATTCAAAAATTTTGAAGAAGGGAGCCTGCTCTACGGGTTTTCTAAAGAAGAGCGATTTAGTATAAGAATCCGAGTAGATTCTTGTGATTTTACTTATGCTATTTCTGCATCATGCATTTTCTGTCTTCTTCGTGTCTTCCATATGTCTTCTGAGAAATTTTATAATTTACTATGCATTCTCAATATGGGTAGATTAATTTATTTGAGAATTTTATATGCATAGATTTGAAAAGAACACGGGGCTAGGGTTGGAATTCATAGTCAAACCCATTAGATTAATTATTAGAGATTTTGGAGATGAGAGGTCTATGGAGGAATTTTTAAAATTGAAGTTTGTATTCATATATTATCAATTTGCTTATACATACATAGATATATATATATATATATGTATGTATGTATGTATGTATGTATGTATGTATGTATGAATGTATGTATATATGTTCATGTACTATGATATTTTTAATTCTATATATATTCATATATATATATACATACATATATATATATATACATATACCTTTATATATATATACATACATATGTATATATATATATATATATATATATATATATATATATTCTTTAAAAACTAAATGACAGTGGAAAATTTTTTATTCAAAATGTTCTTGAAATCACAATTGAAAAAAAAAATATATAAAAGTTCATTTGGAGGGGCGGTTTATACCCCATACTCCCTACCTTTCCACTGTTTTTATTAATGGAGGGACTATCATGGCTGACACGACTAACATCGTGACCTATATATGGCTCAGTGATAGCAGTCGCAGGTGTTTACTGCGGTCGTGGGTAGTACAGACCTGACACTCGCGTTGAATACATTCAAGCATAGGGTACGGGCGATAGCGATGAGATATCGCTTTTGTATAATGATTTTCCTTACTCAGTCTTACATATAATGTTATTAAGTATTTTTATTATTAAATATTGTTATATGTTATTATTATATATATATATGTATTTATGTATGTATATATATATATAAGTATATATGTATATATATTATTAATTATAACTAATTATTTTATTTAAAATGATTTGTATAGATGGATCAATTTGTAAAGATAAATGATTTAAAAATATGAATAATAATTTATCAATTATTATTAAAATGAAGAGATATTAGTAATTAACTTAATTAAACTTAGTTTAATTAAGGTTGATTATTAGAACGTGTTATAAATCAAAGTTTTGAAATATGTTGATTTCATTAGAAATGTTATTTTCAAAAAAAAATACTATTAGATAAATTAGAATTGAGTCTAGTAGTTTTGGGGGAGAAACTTTTGTCTATCAAACAAATACATGGGTTAGGCAAAAAATGAAATTTCTCCACTTGATATCTAAGTTGGAAAATGTAAACTAGAAACCTCCACATTTAATTCAAGTATGTAATTTTAGCAAAACCAAAACATGTGTTTACATTGTGTATTCTTATGCTGTTGTTTTGGGTTTTGGGTTGACTAGTGTTGACCAGTTATAGGACGTCTACCAGAGGCTTGGCAGTTATACGATTGTGATGTCATGATGATGTTTTAATCTCAATCTTTATAAACCCAACCATGGTTATGTGATAGAATGCTCTATGTATTGTTTGTTGAGATTCTTATGTATGAGATACTTGACTTAACCATTATTTTTGGTCATCAATTAGTTAAACTTGGTTATTTTCTAGTCACCATGATGGGAATGAAATGTAGATTTATTCTTGATGATGTCATGATGTGACATGTTTGACTCAACCATTTTTGGAGTCTTTGATTAGTTTGATTGAGATATATTTTGGTTATTGAGAACCATTGGATACTTTGATTATTAGTGATACTTCAGTTGCCAATAGAGAGTTGTTGCATTCATGATTTTCTATGGATGTTAGCTCATGAAGATTTGATGCTTTTATGCATATTTGATGATTTGATTATGGATTATCTTTTGTGATTTTGAGATTTATGATTCCATGAGCATTAGGGTAGGATATCTGCATGTAGTGATGGGAAGTGGCTTGCAATGGGGGCTAGGGCCCTAAGAGGCTGCCGGGGTAACTCATTGTAAGTTGGATTAATAAGTGATAACATTTACACCTAATACTAACTGAATGAACTTAAGAAGATAAGAGTTTTGTTCTCACCTATGCCTTGAGTGCTTGTACAAGCTAGGATGGGAGTAGTGAGATGCATGGTTGCGACCTTGCATTTTGTAGTATGCCTCATCAGTATGAGAGGATAATAGTGGCCGCATGAAATCAGTATGAACCCTTGGAGTTTAGCTAACTGCCAAGGTAACTTTTACATGATAATTGCGATGACACTTTCCTGCTTGCATAGTAGGTTCCTACATGTCATTGTGTGCCTTTGGAGATTAGATGTCAGATTTTGTGTTAGGAAATTTTGAGTTAGTATGCTTTTAGGATTCCTGAACTTATAGAGTTTTGTGCTATGTGATTTTGGATAGCCTGTTTGGGACTTGAGATTATCTCCTCAACACGGTGGGAGTGGACCTCTTAGGTACTATGCGGTCGAGTGGTAGTGTATTTTCCACTCTTATCATTTTGAGATTCATTGAGACATCGTGGCTGATGCATCCTTCATGATGATGGATATGTATCCTTTTTATTGATGATTAGCATATGTTAGATGATGTTATCTTATGAGCTTTTATTTGCATGTTAGATTACTTTCTATAGATGATGTTATATATGTTAGGAGTGACATTTCTACTATGTTAGTACCGATGATCTCTTCAGTGATTTAGAATGTTACGCATGGAGAGATGGCTAAGATCCACGATGGTCAAATGATGTTATTAACAGATGGGAGGAACCATGCACTTAGTTTATTATGTTTGATCTTTATGATGGATGTATATGTCTTCTATGATGATGTATCATATGAGTATATTTACTTTGATGTATCATGGATTAGAATAGGAAGATGTACCTTATTCTATGTATGAATATTCTTTTGAGCTTGTCATACCCTATGACATGTACAGTGCATGATTGAGTATTTGAAATGTAATGTATAAACATTAGACTTATCATTATTATTTCATGTGGATGTTGTACTAGTTTGATTTATGTATGTAATTCAATGTTAAGGGATCTTAAAGAATGTAACATGTTATGTATGTTATGTTTAATTTTAGATGGACATTGCTATTGCTTCCATTATTGTGCATAAGTTATACGTGGTGTTTACTTTCATGAAAAAAAAAATGCTACTAGTGAAGTTCTAGGTTAATTCTTTGGATCCCTTGGCATGGCATTACATTTGGTATCAGAGCTTGAGTTTCTACATTGGGAGCTTTGGGTATTTTGGAAGAACTAGAACTTTTAACTATTAAGTGTAACTTTTAGAACTTGAAGTAGGTGAACTGAAACAAAATAGAACTCAAACTGTTACTTGAATATTTTTCATACTTCAACACTTAGTTTCAAAACTGGAAATTTTAACTTAAACCTAAACATAGAACTGAACCTAGTACCTTGTACTATTGTAGGATGGTATCTAGGACTAGGTCTTCTGTTAGAGGTTGTGGTAGAGGTCGTGGTCATGGCAAAGCTATCAATGTCCATGAGTCTGCCCATGAGGGATCGGCTCATGTAGAGAGCAGGGAAGAGCACTATAGTAGGCAGCAGGAAGAGAGCCGTAGAGAGGACCAAGTTGAGTTTGAAGAGGTTAATTTGAGGCAGATGATGCAAACTATTCTAGAACGTCTACCTCCTGTTCAAGAGCAGCCCAAAGTACATCAAACAGAACAAGAGCATAGACCCAGATCTAGAAGTCCTCGAAAGAATCATCAGAGGTCCATTGTGTCCACTCAGATGAAGGGTCTTTCAAGATCCAAGGTTAAGCCTTTCAATGGGAAAGGTTTTGGTTATGTGGCTGAGCAGTGGCTTATTTCTCTCGACAAGATTTTTTCCATGTAGGAGTTCGACAGCAATGTTAAGGCAAGATCTGCGATCACTAATCTAGAGAATTTTGGGGCCACTTGGTGGACGATAGAGGAGAAAAAGTTGGGAATCGATATGAGCAGTGTTACATCTGAGTTAATCCTAGAGATTTTTTGTGAATGATTCCTACTAGAGGAATGGAAACATTAAAGGGCTGATGAATTTCATAATCTTAGATAGTACACTTTGTCAGTGACTAAGTATGAGTGTAAGTTTTATGAGCTCATGTCTTTTTCAAGGTTTAGTGAAAATTCAACTTAATTGACACAACATTTTATCAGGGGTTTGAATAACCATATTATTGGGGGATTTAAGGTATTTGAGCCAAAAACCCTCAAGGATGTGGTACATCAAGCTATCCTTGTTGAGAAAAGTGTCAACCTTGGTCAAGGTTGTTTTGTAGGAGTGCCAGCAGCACCAAGATCTAAAGGCAACTACAATTCAGGTGGTAACAAGAAGTTTTCTTTCTCTAAGGGGAAATAGTATCAGCAACAGTCTTAGCAGACATAGCAATAGAAGGGATCAAATTCTCAGGTTCAAGGTGGTGGCAAAGGTTCTAACACCAAGAACAACTGCAATGCTCAACGCAATAAACAGAATTAGTCCAATCAGCCAGCTCAGAGTAGCCAGTCTTTTGTGAGCAGGAACAGTCATCAACAATCAAATGTACCACCTATGGGAAGAGGTTCTGGCAGAAATACAAATTTTTTTCATGTGGTCAGATTGGACATTATGCAGTTCAGTGTCCTCTGCGAGCACCTCAGTTTTCAAGACCTAGACCTACCATTTTAGAGCCTATAGTTGGTGATGCAGGTAAAGCTCATAGAGTCTTTGTAGCAATTGATCAGCATTAGGCAGATCATCAAGGAATAGTGGTTAAGACCACAGGTGCTATTAGAGGTATATCTCTTTTAGTATTGTTTGATTCAGGAGCTATAGATTAATTTATTTTACCATCTATAGTTTGTAAGTGTAAGCTATATGTGGTGAAGCAAGATCGTGGTTGGCAAGTGGAACTAGCCTCAGGCATTAAGGTCTCCACAGACTCTATAGTTCATAAGTGCGGGCTTAGCTTAGGAAGCTTTGATACTACATTGGATCTTTGAGTCATACCCCATGGTTCCTATGATGTGGTTTTAGGCATGGACTGGCTTGGATTTCATAGAGCTAGTATAGATTGTAGAAAGAAGATCATTTTGTGCCAAGATGACCAAGGGAATGATGTGCAGATAGTTGGGATACTGAGGCCTATATCTCTATGGATGACTTTTGCTATGCAATTGAAGCAAATTTTTCGTAAGGGATGTTAGATATTTGTTGTTATGGTAAATGATCTTGATGAGGAAGATCCCATGAGGGAGACTTTAGATCACCCAATTTTGTAGGAGTACACAGATGTCTTTCCAAGTGAGATTCCAAGCATGCCTCCGAAGAGGGACATTGATTTTAGTATTGATCTAATTCCTGGAGCAGAGTCTATCTCTAAAGCTCCTTATCACATGATGACACAAGAATTGGGTGAGCTATGTCTTCAGCTAGAGGAACTTTTGGCCAAAGGGAGCATTCGACCTAATGTATCACCATGGGGAGCTCCAGTGCTCTTTATGAAGAAGAAAGACAATTCTTTGCACCTTTGTATTGACTACAGATAGTTGAATAAGATGACTATTTAGAAAAAATATCCTTTGCTTAGGATTGATGACTTATTCGATCAGATCAAGGGAGCTACAATATTCTCCAAGATTAATCTTAAGTCACGATACCACGAGCTTCACATTAAGGAAGTAGATATTCACAAGACCACTTTTTGTACTCGCTATGGGCATTATGAGTTCACAGTGGTACCATTTGGATTGACTAACACTCCATCTATTTTCATGAGTTTGATGAATGGTGTGTTTCGATCTTATCTAGACAGGTTTGTACTTGTGTTTCTTGATGACATATTGATATATTCAAAGACTCAAAAGGAGCATGAGGAACACCTACGGTTGGTATTGTAGTGTTTGAGAGACAATTAGCTTTATGCTAATGCATCTAAGTGCGAATTCTTCAAGTCAGAGATTAAGTATTTAGGGCATGTTATTTCAGGTGATGGTATTTCAGTGGATCCTGCAAAGATTGAGGCAATAATAGATTGGCCTACATCGACTAATGTGTCAGAGATTTGTAGTTTCATGGGTTTAGCCTGTTATTATCGCAGATTTGTCTAGAACTTCTCTAGGATAGCACATCCTATCACTTCTCTTCAGAGGAAAGGAAAGAAGTTTGTATGGACAAAGAAATGTGAGGAAGCTTTCCAGAAGCTCAAGGAGCTTTTGACCAGTGCACCAATTTTAGCTATACCTGATCTGAAAGGTGATTTTATGGTATGTATAGATGCTTCTCTTGAAGGGATTGGGGCAGTTTTGATGTAGAAAGGACAGGTGATTGTGTATGAATCACGTAAGCTCAAGGATCGTGAGTTAAATTATCCTACGCATGATCTTGAGTTAGCAACAGTAGTTCATGCTTTGACTAGATGGAGACATTACTTGCTGGGGCACAAATTTGAGCTACACAGTGATCATCGTAGTTTTCAATACATTTTTACTTAGCCTAATTTGAATGCTCGCCAGAGGCGATGGATGGAGTTTCTATGCAAGTATAATTTTGAGGTTAAGTACATTCAAGGTAAGGAGAATGTGGTGGCAGATGCTTTGAGTCATAGGAGACATGTGGTATGATCAATGACTCTTAGAGTGGATTTGAGGAGTCAGATTCTTCAGGAACTTTCTATGGATTCATGGTATCAGGAAGTGTGCAGAGAGATAGATTCAGGAAGACCTTTGGAAGGTAATTTTGCAAGTTATGTTCAAGAATCAGATGGTCTTTTGAGACATTTGGGGAGGATTTATGTGCCATTTTTGGATGAGCTTCGCACCTTGATACTAGCAGAAGCCCATCCTACACCTTACTCAACACATCCAGGTGTCAAGAAGATGCATGTTGATTTGAGACATTTTTTCTTTTGGTCTGGGATGAAGCAAGATATTGCTAATTTTGTGGCTAGGTGCCTTGAGTGTCAGAGAGTTAAGGCAGAACATTAGCACCCGACTGGACTTTTACAGCCTAATCTCATTCCTTCTTGAAAGTGGGATATCATCTCCATAGATTTTATAGTAGGATTACCTATGACAATTCGGCATCATGATGCTATCATGGTTACCGTTGATCAATTAACTAAGGTGGCACATTTCCCACTGATCAGGTATTCCTACACAACAATTTCTGTAGCTAATGTCTTCATGTGTGACATTGTGAGATTACATGGTATTCCTAGAAAGATCATTTCTGACAAGGATCATGTATTCACATCTACATTCTGGACATCGCTACAGCATGAGCTTGGAGCACAGTTAAACTTTAGTTCGACATATCATCCAGAGAATGATGGTTAGATAGAGAGGGTGAATCAAGTTTTGGAGGATATGTTATGAATGTATGTGATGGATAGGCAGATACATTGGGAGGATTATCTCTACTTGGTGGAGTTTTCTTACAACAACAGGTATCATAGTTCTATTGGTATGGCACCATTTCAGGCATTATATGGACATCCTTGTCATACACCATTGAGTTGGGACAGTCTTAAGGATCACATCCTATTGGGTCTTGAGATGCTTCATGATATGGAGCAACAAGTGGTGCGTATCTGTGAGCATTTGACTACGGCATAGGATAGGCAGAAGAAGTATGTTGATGCTCATAGGACTGATAAGCAGTTTTCTATGGGAGATAAGGGTTTCTTGAGAGTGTGTCCACAAAAGAGTCCAATTCGGTACAGAAAGGGTTCTAAGCTAGCACCTCACTTTGTGGGACCATTCAAGATTTTAGAGAGGATTCGCTCAGTTGCTTACCGCCTTGCTCTACCACCCAGCCTATCTCGCATTCATGATGTTTTTCATGTTTTAGTACTTTGGCAGTATATACCAGATATTGTACATGTTCTTGATTGGAATGCATTGCAGGTAGAGGACAGGTAGCTGGCTCTGGAGCTGGTTCGTATTCTGGAGCAGCGGGAGTTGACCCTCAGGGGTCAAACCATCGAGCAGGTAAGGGTCCAATGGGACCCTACTAATGATTCTTCAGCTACTTGGGAGGATGCAGCTAGATTGAGGGAGTTATATCCCTACTTGTTTGTAGGCTTCCAGGAGTAAGCCTAACCCAAGGGGGGGTGGATGTAGTGCCTACCCTCGTTCACATCTTTTCTAGACATATTGCTGCTATTATTATCAGACTATGATGGACTAGTTTTATGTCGATGGATTAGTGGTATTGTTTTGACACTATCAGACATTATGTTATGGATTTAAAGATTATGTGATGAGATCATTTAGACATTACATTTGATGCATACATGATGATCATTATATTGTTTTCAGTTATTGTTGATGATTAGTTTGATGGTTTATTATCTCATGTGTTTTATTATGGATACTTACCCCATACTTGCATGTGTATGATGTGTGTGTTTTCTTATTGTATGGCATTTTTGATGTGGTTAAGGAAAGGAGTCATAGTCACCTGCATAGTCAGGATCTACATGATGCACCACTTCCTACCATTGTCTGTTTAGCTTAGCATTATATATTGTATGTACATGCATAATTTTTTTTGCAGGTTGCAGGTACCGGGTATCAACTTCCCTGAAATGCCAGGATGAGCGTACCCTATTATACTATCTCAATGATAAGAGAAGGGAGATAAATTCTCAAGTCCAAATCCCAAACCTTTAAGCCAATTGTCCTAGTGAGGTAGGACAAGTATCTAAATATTTTACCCACCGAATGTGTCGGATGACATAATTCATGATTTTTAACCCGTTAGACTGATTTTGAGTGATTTTCTCTATGATGGGTTTTCATATTCTATCTTGGAGGTCTATGGTGAATTTTCTATTAATTAAGTCTTAATAAATAGATTTAATTAATAAATTAATTATTTGAGAAAATTAATATAAAATATCATGTTATTTGATATTTTGATTATAATTAATTAAATGAGAATAATTGAGGAAAAAGAATTAAATAAAGAAAATTAGAAAATTAAAATTATTAATAATTATAAAATAATAATAAAGTAATAAATAAATAATAATAATAAAAGTTATAAAAATTAAAATAAAAGTTATAAATATTTAAATAGAAATTATATAACGAGTGAATTGGAGTTATAACCTTGTACAGAAATTAACGCACTTTTCTATTTCTCAAGTGTCAATAACACAGAGGTTAGTGCATCAATTAAGCACATGGTTTCTACAACCCTATGGCTCATCAAAAAGGTTGGAAAGGACCCATGCTTAGTTGGTGACACCTTCTAGCTATTTCTAAAGGCATTCTAGATGTTTTCTGAGAGCTCTTTATATTCAGGCATTCTTAAAAGCCTAGACATAGCGTTTGGAATGCAATTTGGAGCATTGGAGGATTCGAGAATTCTGAAGAAGGGAGCTTTCTCTTCAAGTTTTCTGAAGAAGAGTGATTTAGCATCAGAATTTAGATAGATTCTTGTGATTTTACTTATGCTATTTCCACATCATGCATTTCCTGTCTTTTTCGTGTCTTCGATATGTCTTCTGAAGAATTTCATAATTTACTGTGCATTCTCAATATGGGTAGATTAATTTATTTGAGAATTTTATATGCATAGATTTGAAAAGAACATGGAGCTAGGGTTGGAATTCATAGTCAAACCCATTAGATTAATTATTGGAAATTTTGGAGATCAGAGGTCTATGGAGGAATTTTGAAAATTGAAGTTTGTATTCATATATTGTCAATTTGCTTATACATACACATATATATGCAATTATATATATATATATATATATATATATATATATATATATATATATATATGTATATATATATATATATATGTATATGTATATATATATATATGTATATGTATATATATATATATATGTATATATATATGTGATATTTTTAATTCTCTATATATTCTATACACATACATATATATATACATATACCTTTATATATATATATATATATACATAGATATATGTATATATATTATATATATATATACATATATATATATGTATATATATAATATATATATACATATACATATATATATATATATATTTTTAAAACTAAATAACAGTGGAAAAATGTTTATTCAAAATGTTCTTCAAATCGCAATTGAAAAATATATATATATAAAAGTTCATTTGGAGGGGCAGGTTATACCCTGTACTCCCTCCCTTTCCATTGTTGTTATTAATGGAGGGACTTTCGCGGTTGACACAACTAATGTCATGACCTATATATGGCTCAGTGACAACAGTCACAGGTGTTTACTGCGGCCGTGGGTAGTAGAGACTCGACACCCGCGCCGAATACATTCAGGCACAGGGTACGGGCGATAGCAATGACATATCGCTTTTGTATAATGATTTTCCTTATTCGGTCTTACATATAATGTTATTAAGTATTTTCATTATTAAATATTGTTATATGTTATTATTAAATATATATGTATTTATGTATGTATATATATATAAATATATATATATGTATATATATATATATATTATTAATTATAACTAATTATTTTATTTAAAATGATTTCTATAGATGGATCAATTTGTAAAGATAAATGATTTAAAAAATATGAATAATAATTTATCAATTATTATTAAAATGAAGAGATATTAATAATTAACTTAATTAAACTTAGTTTAATTAAGGTTGATTATTAGAACGTGTTATAAATCGAAGTTTTGAAATATGTTGATTTCATTGAAAATGTTATTTTCAAAAAATAATACTATTAGATAAATTAGAATTGAGTCTAGTGGTTTTGGGGGAGAAACTTTTATCTATCAAACAAATACATGGGTTAGGTAAAACATGAAATTTCTCCACTTGATAACTAAGTTGGAAAACGTAAACTAGAAACCTCCACATTTAATTCAAGTATGTAATTTTAGCAAAATCAAAACATGTGTTTACATTGTGTATTCTTATGTTGTTGTTTTGGGGTTTGGGTTGACTAGTGTTGACCAGTTATAGGACATCTACCAGAGGCTTGGGAGTTATGCAATTGTGATGTCATGATGATGTTTTAATCTTGATCTTTATAAACCCAACCATGGTTATGTGATGGAATGCTCTATGTATTGTTTGTTGAGATTCTTATATATGAGATACTTGACTTAACCATTATTTTTGGTCATCGGTCAGTTAACCTTGGTTATTTTTTAGTCACCATGATGAGACTGAAATGTAGATTTATTCTTGATGATTTGATGATGTGACATGTTTGACTCAACCATTTTTGGAGTCTTTGATCAGTTTGATTGAGATATATTTTGGTAATTGAGAACCATTGGATACTTTGATTATCAGTGATACTTCAGTTGCCAATAGAGAGCTGTTGTATTCATGATTTTCTATGGATGTTAGCTCATGGAGATTTGATGCTTTTATGCATATTTGATGATTTGATTATGGATTATCTTTTGTGATTTTGAGATTTATGATTCCATGAGCATTAGGGTAGGATATCTAGATGTAGTGATGGGAAGTGGCTTGCAATGGGGGCCGGGGCCATAAGAGGCTGCTAGGGTAACTCATTGTAAGTTGGATTAATAAGTGATAACATTCACACCTAATACTAAGTGAATTAACCTAAGAAGATAAGAGTTTTATTCTCGCCCATGCCTTGAGTGCTTATACAGGCTAGGATGGGAGTAGTGAGATGCATGGTTGAGACCTTGTATTCTGTAGTATGCCTCATCAATATGAGAGTATACTAGTGGCTGCATGAAATCAGTATGGACCCATGGAGTTTAGCTAACTGCTAGGGTAACTTGTATGTGATAATTGCAATGACACTTTCTCACTTGCATAGTAGGTTCCTACATGTCATTGTGTGCCTCTGGAGATTAGATGTCAGATTTTGTGTTAGGAACCTTTGAGTTAGTATACTTTTAGGATTCCTGAACTTATAGAGATTTGTGCTACGTGATTTTGGATAGCCTATTTGGGACTTGAGATTATCTCCTCAGCACGGTGGGAGTGGACCAGTTAGGTACCACGCGGTCGGGTGGTAGTGTATTTTCCACTCTTATCATTTTGAGATTCATTGAGACATCATGGTTGATGCATCCTTCATGATGATGGATGTGTATCCTTTTTATTGATGATTAGCATATGTTAGATGATGTTATCTTATGCTTTTATTTGCATGTTAGATTACTTTCTACATATGATGTTATATATGTTAGGAGTGACATTCCTACTATGTTAGTACCAATGATCTCTTCGGTGATTTGGAATGTTACGCACGAAGGGATGACTAGGATCCACGATGGTCTAATGATGCTATTAACAATTGGGAGGAACCATGCACTTAGTTTATTATGTTTGATCTTTATGATGGATGTATATGTCTTCTATAATGATGTATCATATGCATATCTTTACTTTGATGTATCATGAATTAAAATAGGAAGATGTACCTAATTCTATGTATGTATATTATTTTGAGCTTGTTATTCCCTGTGACATGTATAGTGGATGATTGAGTATTTAAAATGTAATGTATAAACATTAGAATTATCATTATTATTTCATGTGGATGTTGTACTAGATGGATTTATGTATGTAATTCAATGTTAAGGGATCTTAAAGAATGTAATATGTTGTGTATGTTATGTTTAATTTCAGATGGACATTGCTATTGCTTTTGTTATTGTGCATAAGTTATATGTGGTGTTTACTTTCATGAAAAAAAAATGCTACTAAACTTAGTGAAGTTCTACGTTAATTCTTTGGATCCCTTGGCAGGGCATTACACTTTAGTTCAAAAAGGGAAATTATCAGTTCACTATTTATAAAAAATGAGTTAAATCAAATAACTCTTTTTTTTACTCAAATTAAATTAGTTAACTCTTTATTTTACTCAAATTAAATCTGTTAACTCCCTTTAATTTGAGAATCTCCTTTTATGACTAAACTTCAACTTTAATCCTGACCGTTGATTGAATTTGATCTCAACCATTGATGGATTCCAGGAATGTCTATTTAAGAGACCCTCATCTCCTCATTTTAGAAGAGGATGAATTTGGAGAATTTGCATCAAATGGCTGCTGGAATTCATACTCACATTTGTTCATATTTTTACATACATTTAATAAATACGCCTATCTTGATTAATGTCATGCCCAGAACAACAACAAGTTTTGTTTTAATATTTAAAAGTGATAATAAGATTAAATTTAATAAAAAAGTATTCAATAAATTCACTTAACTTCCTCACGCACATGTATAATTATAAAAATTAAGCACAACTCAAATGCAAATTTTCTGAACATATTTTAAATTTAAAATTGCATAGCTAAGTTTATATCAACATGTTATCTGATAAATCTAATTTAAACGAATGTGATTACTAACCATAAAAATGTGAAGTAAGGTAAAACCATCACATCTAATTTTTAAATTAAATATGCAAAACTACAAACAAAGCTATAAGATTTATTGCAAGCATATTTACTAAAACACCATTTTATTGGCAAACCTGATTCAAAGGCTCAGCCGAGAAAGAACCAGGAAGAAAACTAGGCTTCGTTGCCATTACAACAAGGTTTTGAGATACAAATTACACAGGAGTTCAATCTCAAATTACAAAAATTTCAATGGATTTTCTTCATGACCCTCATCAAGGGATTCATAACAATTTCTGCAACACATTTCGAGAACCATGGAGGGAACAGAATCTGATCAGGTGACCAAAAGCATGACCAAGAACAATTCAAACATGCGTATTCATACAAGTTTTTCACAATATAATTCACAATGAATCAACACTAGGGAAAGGTGGATTCTTCCAACCAAGAGAATTCAAGCACAACACCAAACAGATGCCCAATCGGGGCTATAAATCAAGAACTTGTGTTCTTCCATTTCAACATACCATAATCATACAAGGTTTGTGCTGACAGGTAGGGGCCCATAACACCCTACCCTTTCTCCCTCTTCTCATGCTGAGAAGAGACTGTACACTGGTTGGAGTCTGACTAAATAGACCTTCTCCAAAATTGGTCACTTCTGCCCTATCCAAGGGTGAGTAATACAAAAACACCCATGCAAGAAAATATCAAAATTTCAACATAAGCATGAAAAGAAATCATCCAAAATAACATGGTTTTCAAATCTTTCCAACATACCCACAAACATATAAACATTCAAACAACAACAAGGTAGCATAAGCATGAAACAAGAATGAAATCTGAACAAGGGAGATGAAAATTCCTACCTTCACAAAGAGGTAATGGCAATGAAAAATTTTGAGTAGAGCTTTCCCCTTCCTTGCTCCAATCTTCCAAGACTCCTCTCTAAATGTAGAGGTTGGGTAACCCCCACAACTAGTCCAAGAAGGGCATCTAAATAAGTCTTAAGCTCAACCACCAAAGGGATCAATAACTTCTCCCACCCACTTGAAATTCTAGAAACTCCTAACTCAACCCATACTATGGTTAAACACTAAGTGGAGGTGGGGTAATGAAACTCATGGTAGCCATAGTCAATTTTCGCACAAAAGCAAAAAGAGACTTTTGGAATGTCCTCAAAAGTTAATAAAAGGGGCTTAGGGGTTGGAAAAGACCCCCAACCCATACCCATACCCCTTGGGTATAAATATTTCATATTTTAAAGCCTTAGGAATAGGTTAAGAGCCAAACAAAAGCTAAGAAAAAATTAGGACCAACGAACAACTCTAACAATGCAGATTAAGCACTAATTTGGATTAAGGGTGACTAAACTCAATTAAAAACCCAATTAGAAAAAAGGGACTAACTTAGTCCAACTTAGGTCCAAAGGTAACATAGCTAACCCCAACTAGCATGCTAAAGAGCACAAAAATTTCACGAGTGTCAAGTGACACTAAAAGAATATAGTTACAAACATTAACGTTCACTAAACATAGAAATAAAATACATACATCTCAAAGTTAAAATACTTGAATTATGAACAACAAGGTTTCCAAAATTAACACATAGAGATCAGTTCTATTCCTCCGTCGGTTTCCTCGGCTAATAATATGCTGCACACTCATTGCACACATTAGTAGCTCAAGAAAATCTCGTGCATATATATATAACTTATCAGGAAAATCACATAACTTAGAACATAATGCTTCAATTAATTAACTATTTAATTAATTTCTACTCACATTTAATCATCAGTAATTACATTATCCATATGACATATAACTTATTCATTAATTCAGATTAAGTACGAGAATAATCATTGTTAGGCATGCATATACCTAAACATCATAACATCACCAATAGTGAATATTGAGCTATCTAAATGCATAAAATCCTAATCATTGAGGTAACACAATCAATAACATCATCATTAAGTGAAACACCTTGTATTATTGTTAGTGCAAATTAATGTTTAAACAGTCGAGATAACATAGTAGTTCTCCAATCTTTAAGTATTAAAGTATGGATGTATCTGTTGATCTCAATTTTCATTAGGAAATCTAAAATGTACAACATTACTCCATATCCATTCAAATATCCTACAACAGATTTGATAGAGAAATTCACATTTAATAAGTACATGTGAGGAGAGACCTTACATCCTCCCCCACTAGCCTTTGACTTCCTCTTGGAAGTCGCACAACTAAAATGTTCATTCTATGCTAGCCCTTATCTAGACTTATTCCAAGATTTACTCTTTCTAAAAGAATGATTACTAATTTACATACATACACAAGGAGATAACCTATTTGTCTGATTACCATTGTTAAAAGAGAAGTTCAATCCAAAATTTTGATGTGGTTACATTTTCCAGGGTCAATTATTCCTTAAAACATATCGGTCATATATAAACAACATTCCAAAACTAGTATAACATACTTATTAAGTCTCTAATAAAATAATATCATAGATATGCCATATTCTACACACCTACTCACCAAGGTAACATCTGTACAAGACTCCCCCAACTACGTTTTCATAATAAGCAACTTGGCTTGCTATTGAGGTTAAACACTTTTACTTTAGGGTCTCCACAACATACTTATTTCTTGATATAATACTAATCAATCCATCCTTACACATGCACCTTTTCATCCAAAAGTCCATTTGGTTAGTTTCGTAACCTTATCTAGTTTTATGCTTGGGTGCAATTCCATCACTCATAACAGTCAACAAATATCCATGACCATATACTCGAAGTCTTGGGAGAGGGTGGGACACGAATAATCTCACTATTAACCCCATACCTTATTGTTACACATCAACTTAATTTTCAGGAATCCCTTTGGTAGGCCCATCATATGTCACTTTGCCAACATAATTCACAAGAAAGTGCCCCAAAATTTAAATTCAACATCAAGGATGAAACATCCAACGCAAAAAGTCAAAATAATAATAATAATAAATAAATAAATAAAGAGTGGCCACAATAGTAAAATTTTAATCAAGAAGTAAAGACATAACCAAGAGGCAAAATAGAACCATCACTAATACAATTGGCTAAATAGCCCCACATCACATTGTTAGCAAAAAGGGAAGAACATTAGAATACCAACATCTAAAATAAGAAAAAAATAAGGAAATAAAGCCAGTTACTCATAAAATTTAAATTACTGACATAATGTGGTCATACCAGGGTTTCTGAACGAAAGGGATTT
The DNA here is from genome assembly GCA_028749045.1 of Cupressus sempervirens. Classification (NCBI taxonomy): domain Eukaryota; kingdom Viridiplantae; phylum Streptophyta; class Pinopsida; order Cupressales; family Cupressaceae; genus Cupressus; species Cupressus sempervirens. The sequence goes on from CM053783.1 coordinate 119,700,740, forward strand.
ATTAGGTCTTCCAATAACATTGCAAGGATCTTGAATTGATTTTTGATGGTGGTCTAACGACCATGTTTCTCAAACTTTGATTGATACCACATACTAACTACATATTTATCTCTATCAACATCGCCCGACAATTAGGGTTTTTTGTACTAAGGGGTTTACCCTGATTAGATCTCACTCAAAAGTGCAAATGTGAGGATACTAATATAAGTCCCTTCAAAGATTACTAATATAAGATTTCCATTTATTCCATTTTTCCATTTTATCCTCCACTTAACTACCAAGAGCAAGATCTAACAATAACTAGTACCATCATAATGACTCTAATCCTTAAAACAACTTCGATATTCTAAACCAAAAATAAATAATAATTATTCTTTTCAAATAATTATAATTATTTATCCATTTAACCTAACACAATCTAATTTATAAACCTAATTTTAGAACAATCATACTTAAAACATTTCATATAGTTGAATAAACAAAGACAACATTACATTTTAAAGTCATAGACTAATTTATTAAAAAATATTAATGTACTCTACTTAAAAGGAATACTAAACAAAAGAAATGTTAACACCAAAGTATAAAACTTACTATTATAATACTAACAATTAAAACAAGTTAACTAACTATACAAATTTGACATCTAACATACAAATCCTAACCTTTTAACTTTAGTGCATATCCTATCTTTAATTATTAACATTATCTAATAAATTAAAACAACTAATTTTAACATCAACCAATTACAACTATCTCTACCTTACTAACTAAAACTAATTTTCAATCTAATCACTAATACATACTAACACTAAATATATTCTAACACCAAAGTTAACATTAAATCCTTAAAACATAGACTAACTTTACTAATAATACACCCAACTACTAATATTTTTTTTTTTTTTAAATGAATATAATTATTAACACACACAAAAAATACTAATCAACTAATATTTAAGAACAATCATATTACTAAAATATAAACTTACTAACCTAACCCCTAACATCCACTAACCTAACCCTACCCAACTACCCCACACCCCCTACTCCCCTATCCCCATGTGGGATTCCACTTCCCAACCTTGGTACATTTCCAAGCGCATGGGGAAAGGCCGTGCGTCTCCCAAAGCCAGTGATTTGGCTAGCAGACACGCATGGAGGGGGACAAGAGGGTTAAAGACCCCTGTCCAAACAAAATTTAAAACAAAAGTCACTTGCCCCCTAACCCCAGCGCTTTAAAAGCGCTTGCACATGCTTTAAACTACCAACTGCCCATCCCTTAATGTCATGCGCTTACCCAAAAATGGAGTGCACCATCACACTAAAAACACAGCCCAAGGATTTGAAAATGCGAGTACACCTGCTCCTCATTAAAACTTAAGCCTCCTCAAAAAATCAACGCATAAGTTCTGACACACGTAAGCCAAGGATGGGTGCCTTCCAATAAATCTCATGTGGACCAACATCTATCCCATATCAGAGTATGCCAAGGCAAAGGAAACATAAAAAAAATATAAGGAATGTTTAATTGTTTTTATGACAAACATTATAATGAAACCTGCCCAACTTTGAATTTTCTCCTTCATACAAGCTGACATGTCAGTATGGGGGCATGTGCAGTACTTTGTTGCAGATTATGGAGGCCTTTTTCAATGCCAAGTATGGGGAATGGAGGGTAAGAGTTAAATTTTATGAATGCTTTTCAAATTTCATTAAATTGTTAAGTTTGACTTGCTTCCTTCAAAGCTTGCATGAACTCATACATTGGAGGGGAGTTATGAATTAAAGCAAGGTGGTTGATTTAGGATATTTTTAGAATTCTATATATGTATTTTTTTTTTTTTTTTAATTATTATTTATGTTGAAAGAGATATTTAGAGAATCTTAAATATTCTTTAAGATTCTTTGTTGAAAAGGGAAATTAACTTCTTCTTTTTTTCTTTCCATACAAACTCCAGAGAGCATATTTGATCTAGAAGGTAATTTTTTTTTTTCAAGTCCATTATATTTTCTAAGTGTAGAATATAGTATCATACCATGGGGAATATATTTTTTTCTCTCTTATTTTTAGTCCCATATTTTTCTAAGTATTGAGTTACTCAATCTATTTAGTTAACCATAGGGGACATTTTGTTTTCTCTAAGTTGATTATAACATCAGGTTTAATGTTTTGTTGAAATATTTGAATATGGATGTTATGCTTCCTGATAATTACAAACATGTAAAATGAAAGTACCATTTATAAACTTGAATTTTCTCAATTTTGTTTAATTATCGGTGTCACAATTTAGAAGGAATGCATTTGTTTATTAAATTTCTACAAGGGGAAATCCTTGCTTCATAGAGTAAATTATAAATGTCCACACTTAACATGGACCCATTATTGCCCAGTGTCACGAAACTAGGCTTTGATACCAAAATGTCATGTAATGCCCCGCCAAGCAATCCAAAGAATTAACCTAGAATTTTACTAAGTTTAGTAGCATTTTTTTTTTCTAACATGAAAGTAAATACCATACATAACTTATGCACAATAACGAAAGTAATAGCAATGTCCATCTGAAATTAAACATAACATACATATCAGATTACATTCTTAAAGATCCCTTAACGTTGGATTACATTTAGAAACATCTATCATACATGAAATAATAATGATAAGTCCAATGTTCATACATTAAATTTCAAATACTCAATCATCCACTATACATGTCACAGGGTATGAAAAGCTCAAAAGAATATACATACATAGAATAAGGTACATCTTCCTATTCTAATTCATGATACATCAAAGTAAAGATAATCACATGATATACATGATACATCATTATAGAAGACATATACATCCATCATAAAGATCAAACATAATAAACTAAGTACACGGTTCCTCCCAACTGTTAATAGCATCATTAGACCATTGTGGATCCTAGCCATCCCTCCGTGCGTAACATTCCAAATCACCGAAGAGATCATTGGTATTAACATAGTAAGAATGTCACTCCTAACATATATAACATCATATGTAGAAAGTAATCTAACATGTAAATAAAAGCATAAGATAACATCATCTATCACATTTTAATCATTAATGAAAAAGGATACATATCCACCATCATGAAGGATGCATTAGCCACGAGGTCTCAATTAAACTCAAAATGATAAGAGTGGAAAATACACTTCCACCCGACCACGTGGTACCTAAGTGGTCCACTCCCACTGTGCTAAGGAGATAATCTCAAGTCCTAAACAGGCTAACAAAATCACATAGCACAAATCTCTATAAGTCTAGGAATCCTAAAAGTATACTAACTCAAAGGTTCCAAACACAAAATTTGACATCTAATCCTAGAGGCACACAATGACATGTAGGAACCTACTATGCAAGTGGAAAAGTGTCATTGCAATTATCACGTACAAGTTACCCTGAGAGTTAGCTAAACTACATGGGTCCATACTGATTTCATGCGGCCACTAGTATCCTCTCATACTGATGAGACATACTACAAAATGCAAGGTCGCAACCATGCATCTCACTACTCCCATCCTAGCCTGTACAAGCACTCAAGGCATGGGCGAGAAGAAAAAACTTATCTTTTTAGGTTCATTTAGTTAGTATTAGGTGCGAATGTTATCACTTATTAATCCAACTTATAATGAGTTACCCTGGCAGCCTCTTAGGGCCCTGTCCCCCATTGCAAGCCACTTCCCATCACTACATGCAGATATCCTACCCTAATGCTCATGGAATCATAAATCTCAAAATCACAAAAGATAATTCAAAATCAAATCATCAAATATGCATAAAAGCATCAAATCTCCATGAGCTAACATCCATAGAAAATTATGAACACAACAGCTCTCTATTGGCAACTAATGTATCACTGATAATCAAAGTATCCAATGGTTCTCAATAACCAAAATATATATCTCAATCATACTAATTGAAGACTCCAAAAATGGTTGAGTCAAGCATGTCACATCATGAAATCATCAAGAATAAATCTACATTTTAGTCCCATCATGGTGACTAGAAAATAACCAAGGTTAACTGATCAATGACCAAAAATAATGGTTAAGTCAAGTGTCTCACACATAAGAACCTCAACTATAAAAATCAGTAATCATATCCAATACATAGAGAATTCCATCACATAACCATGGTTGGGTTTATAAAGATCGAGATTAAAACATCATCATGACATCACAATCACATAACCCCCAAGCCTCTAGTAGACGTCCTATACTGGTCAACACTAGTCAACCCAAAACTCAAAAGAATAGCATAAAGAATACACAATGCAAACACATGTTTTGGTTTTGCTAAATTTACAACTTGAATTTAAATGTAGAGATCTCAGTTTATGTTTCCAAGTTTGAAGAATGAATGGAGGAACATTTTGTACATTTCCCTAACACATGTATTGTTTTGGATAAATAAAAGTTTTCCTTAATAGAACTAAAATCCATTTTTCAATTATAATATTTGTTTGATACATCCTCCACCAAACTATCAATTCTTTATTTAATAGTTTAAAAAAATTAAATCTTAATAGTTGAAAATTATTAAAGAGTCACCATTACGAAAATAAACCTTCAATATAAATCATTTATCAAATAATAATAACTTAAATTTATTAATAACATATTTACATATTACATATATACATACATACATACATACATACATACATACATACATACATACATAATTATAAAATTTCATAAAATTGAATTAACAATTTTGATTGACACCATATATAAAAATTAAATAACAATGAGAATCGATTTCATAGAAAATGTATAATGTTTGTTTTAAATGTTTTTCTTTAAAATATGCAACATAAACATTTTTTTATTTTTTATTTTTTATTTTTAAATGCATAACAATATTATTAGTTAACCCCCCCACCCTTGCTGTGGTACGTAGTGCCTGCGGTCGCAGGCACTGCGCCGACAGTAGGTACGTAGTACCCCTATCACCGCAGACCTGCGACGGCAGGCCTCTACCTTCCGCAGGCATGGGGTACAAATCGTGCCCAAGGTAATTTTAATATATATATATTTTTAACATTATTTTTCACGCAATATGAATCGTGATACGGTTTATTAAGCTTTCCCCACTACGATTTATCAATCGTTCATTCGGTGTATTATATATATACATATGTGTATATATATATATCAGTATATATATATATGTATATATATATATGTATATATATATGTATATATATATGTGTATATATATATATGTATATATATATGTGTATATATATATATGTATATATATATATATATATGTATGTACATATATATATTCAAATTTTGTATTAGATTCATAATAAATGTATATATATATATATATATGTATGCAGATCTGAATATATAAACATGTATGTTTTTCCACAAAGATTATATCTACAATTTAAGAATTTTTCTATAAAATATTTGCACTATAGATTCACTCAATTAATTTTCTAATGGCTTTGGCTATAAATTTAAACCCTAGCTCCGTGATCTTTTCAGATCTATGCATATATGATTCTCAAATAAATGTAACTACCCAAATTGAGAATACATACAATTAAAATAGAAAAATTTCTCAGAAGACATATGGAAGACACAAAGAAGATAGGGAATGCATGATGTAGAAATAGCATAAGTAAAATCACAAGAATCTACTCGGATTATGATGCTAAATCGCTCTTCCTCCGAAAATCTGCAGAGCAAGCTCCTCCTTTTTTTAGAGTTCTTGAGTCCTCCAATGCTCCAATTGCACTCTAAAATGCTATATCTAAGCCTCTATGAATGCCTGAATATAAAGAGCTTTCAGGAAACATCTAGAATGCTTCTAGAAATAGCTGGAAGGTGTCACCAACTAAGCATGGGTCTTTTCCAACCTTTAAGATGAGCCATAGGGTTGTAGACACCATGTGCTTAATCGATGCACTAACCTCCGTGTTGTTGACACTTGAGAAATAGAAAAGTGTGTTAACTCCCATGCAAGATTGTAACTCCAATTCACTTTTTTATATAATTTCTATTTAAATATTTATATCTTTTATTATTATTATTCATTTATTACTTTATTATTATTTTATAATTATTATTAATTTTAATTTCTAATTTTCTTTTATTTAATTCATTTTTCCTCAATAATTCACATTTAATTAATTATAATCAAAATATCAAATAACATGATATCTTATATTAATTTTTTCAAATAATTAATTTATTAATTAAATTTATTTATTAAGACTTAATTAATAGAAAATTCACCATAGACCTCCAAGATAAAATATGAAAACCCATCATAGAGCAAATCACTCAAAATTAGTCTAAAGGGTTAAAAATCATGAATCATGTCATCTGACACATTCGGTGGGTAAAATATCCAGATACTTGTTCTACCTTACTAGGAAAATTGGCTTAAAGGTTTGGGATTTGGACTTGAGAATTTATCTCCCTTCTCTTATCATTGAGATAGTATAATAGGGTACACTCATCCTAGCAATTTAGGGAAGTTGATACCTGATACCTGCAACCTACAAAAGAACAATCCATGTACATACAATATATAATGCTAAGCTAAACAAACAATGGCAAGAAGTGGTGCATCATGTAGATCCTGACTAAGCAGGTGATTACGACTCCCTTCCTTAACTACATCAGAAATGTCATACAATAAGAAAACACACACACCATACACATGCAAGTATGGGGTAAGTATCCATAATAAAACACACAAGATAATAAACCATCCATCTAATCATCAATAATAATTGAAAATAATATAATGATCATCATGTATGCATGAAATATAAAGTCTAAATGATCTCATCATATAACCACTGAATCCATAACATAATGTCTGTTTGTGTCAAAATAATACCACTAATTCATCACATAAAGCTAGTCCATCATAGTCTAATAATAATAGCAATAATATGTCCAGAAAAGATGTGAACGAGGATAGGCACTACATGTCATGCCCAAAACACCAACAAGTTTTGTTTTAATATTTAAAAGTGATAATAGGATTAAATGTAATAAACAAGTATTCAATAAATTCACTTAACTTCCTCATGCACATGTATAATTATAAAAATTAAGCACAACTCAAATGCAATTTTTTTTAACATATTTTAAACTTAAAATTGCATAGCTAAGTATATATCAACATCTTATCTGATAAATCTAATTTAAACGAATGGGAATGCCAACCATAAAAATGTGCAGTAAGGTAACCCCATCACATATAATTTTTAAATTACATATGCAAAATTGAAAACAAAGCTATAACACTTATTGCAAGCATATTTACTCAAACACCATTTTATTCGCAAACCTAATTCAAAGGCTTAGCCGGGAAAGAACCAGGAAGAAAACTTGGCTTCATTGCCATTACAAAAAGATTTTGAGATACAAATTACATAAGAGTTCAATCTCAAATTAAAATAATTTCAATGGATTTTCTTCATGACCCTCATCAAGGAATTCATAACAATTTCTGCAACACATTTCTAAAACCATGGAGGGAACAGAATTTGATCAGGTGACCAAAAGCATGACCAAGAACAATTAAAACATGTGTATTCATACAAGGTTTTCACAATATGATTCACAATGAATCAACACTAGGGAAAGGTGGATTCTTCCAACCAGGAGAAGTCAAGCACAACACCAAATAGATGCCCAATCAGGGCTATAAACCAAGAACTTTTGTTCTTCCATTTCAACATACCATAATCATACAAGGTTTGTACTGATAGGTAGAGGCCCATAAAAGCCTACCCTTTCTCCCTCTTCTCATCCTGAGAAGAGACTCTACACTGGTTGGAGTCTGACTAAACAAACCTTCCCCAAAATTGGTCACTTCTGCCCTATCACAGGGTGAGTAATACCAAAACACCCATGCAAGAAAATATCAAAATTTTAACATAAACATGAAAAGAAATAATCCAAAATAACATGGTTTTCAAATCTTCCCAACATACCCACAAACATACAAACTTTCAAACGACAATAAGGTAGCATAAGCATGAAACAAGAATGAAATCTAAACAAGGGAGATGACAATTCCTACCTTCACACAGAGGTAATGGCAATGAACAAGTTTGAGTAGAGCTTTCCCCTTCCTTGCTCCAATCTTCCAAGACTACTCTCTAAATATAGAGATTGGGTAACCCCCACAACTAGTCCAAGAAGGGCCTATAAATAAGCCTCAAGCTCAACCACCAAAGGGATCAATAACTTCTCCCACCCACTTACAATTCTAGAAACTCCTAACTCAACGTACACTATGGTTAAACACTAAGTAGAGGTGGGGTAATGAAACTCATGGTAGCCATAGTCCATAAAAACATAAAGATATTAATTAACCAAAATTATTTAATTAAATGGAGTACTTACTTCTAATTAATTAAACAAAGTTATTTAATTAAATAGGAAGCCATTCCTAATTAATTAAATGAAGTTATTTAATTAAATAAGAAAAGTGTCTCTAATTAAATAAAAGATTATTTAATTAAAGAGAAAATGTAATTATGATAGCATATCTCATTTTATTAAATTAAATACCTCGACAAAATCTCTCTTCAGTTAAAAAAGGGAAATTTTCAGTTCACTATTGATAAAAAATGAGTTAAATCAGTTAACTCTTTTTTCTACTCAAATTAAATTAGTTAACTAGTTATCTTACTCAAATTAAATCTGTTAACTCCCTTTAATTTGGGAATCTTCCTTTATGACTAAACTTCAACTTTAATCCTGACCGTTGATTGAATTTAATCTCAACCATTGATGGATTCCAGGAAAGTTTATTTAAGAGACCCTCATCTCTTCATTTTAGGAGAGGATGAATTTGGAGAATTTGCATCGAATTGTTGTTGGAGATCATACTCACATTTGCTCATATTTTTACATACATTCAATAAATATGCCTATCTTGATTAATTAAATGTAACTATTTAATTAAATGAGAAGGGTATTTCTAATTAATTAAATGAAATTATTTAATTAAATCGAGTACTTACTTCTAATTAATTAAACAAAGTTATTTAATTAAATAGGAAACCATTCCTAATTAATTAAATGAAGTTACTTAATTAAATCAGAAAAGTGTCTCTAATTAATTAAAAGATTATTTAATTAAATAGAAAAAATAATTATGAGAGCATATCTCATTTTATTAAATTAAATATCTCAACCAAATCTCTCTTCAGTTCAAAAAGGGAAATTTTCAGTTCACTATTGATAAAAAATGAGTTAAATCAGTTAACTCCTTTTTCTACTCAAATTAAATCAGTTAACTCCTTATTTTACTCGAATTAAATCTGTTAACTCCCTTTATTTTGGGAATCTCCCTTTATGACTGAACTTCAACTTTAATCCTGACCGTTGATTGAATTTGATCTCAATCGTTGATGTATTTCAGAAAAGTCTATTTAAGAGACCCTCATCTCTTCATTTAAGGAGAGGATGAATTTGGAGAATTTGCATCGAATCACTCTTGGAATTTATACTCACATTTGCTCATATTTTTACATACATTTAATAAATACGCCTATCTTGATTAATTAAATTTAATTATTTAATTAAATGAGAAAGGTATTTCTAATTAATTAAATGAAATTATTTAATTCAATAGAATACTTACTTCTAATTAATTAAACAAAGTTATTTAATTAAATAGGAAGCCATTCCTAATTAATTAAATGAAGTCATTTAATTAAATAAGAAAAGTGTCTCTAATTAATTAAAAGATTATTTAATTAAATCAAAAAGGTAATTATAAGAGCATATCTCATTTTATTAAATTAAATATCTCAACAAAATCTCTCTTCAGTTCAAAAAGAGAAATTTTCAGTTCACTATTGATGAAAAATGAGTTAAATCAGTTAATTATTTTTCCTACTCAAATTAAATTAGCTAACTCTTTATTTTACTCAACTTAAATCTGTTAACTCCCTTTAATTTGAGAATCTCCCTTTATGACTGAACTTCAACTTTAATCTTGACCGCTAATTGAATTTGATCTCAACCGTTGATGGATTTTAGAAAAGTCTATTTCAGAGACCCTAATCTCTTTATTTTAGGAGAGGATGAATTTGAAGAATTTGCATCAAATCGCTGCTGAAATTCATACTCACATTTGCTCATATTTTTACATACATTTAATAAATACGCCTATCTTGATTAATTAAATATAATTATTTAATTAAATGGGAAAGGTATTTTTAATTAATTAAAAAAATTATTTAATTAAATGGAGTACTTACTTCTAATTAATTAAACAAAGTTATTTAATTAAATAGGACGCCATTCCTAATTAATTAAATGAAGTTATTTAATTAAATATGAAATTTATCTCTAATTAATTAAAAGATTATTTAATTAAATAGAAAAAGTAATTATGAGAGCATATCTCATTTTATTAAATTAAATATCTCAACAAAATCTCTCTTCAGTTCAAAAAGGAAAATGTTCAGTTCACAATTGATGAAAAATGAGTTAAATCAGTTAACTCCTTTTTCTACTCAAATTAAAATAGTTAACTGCTTATTTTGCTCAAATTAAATATGTTAACTCCCTTTATGTCTGAACTTCAACTTTAGTCCTGACCGCTGATTGAATTTGATCTCAACCATTGATGGATTCCAGTAAAGTCTATTTAAGAGACCCTCATCTCTTCATTTTAAGAGAGGATGAATTTGGAGAATTTGCATCGAATCGCTACTAGAATTCATACTCACATTTGCTCATATTTTTACATAGATTTAATAAATACACCTATATTGATTAATTAAATGTAATTATTTAATTAAATGGGAAAGCTATTTCTAATTAATTAAAAAAAATTATTTAATTAAATAGAGTACTTAGTTCTAATTAATTCAACAAAGTTATTTATTTAAATAGGAAGCCATTCCTATTTAATTAAATGAAATTATTTAATTAAATAAGAAAAGTGTCTCTAATTAACTAAAAGATTGTTTAATTAAATAGAAAAAGTAATTATGAGAGCATGTCTCATTTTATAAAATTAAATATCTCAACAAAATCTATCTTTAGTTCAAAAAGGGAAATTTTCAGTTCAATATTGATAAAAAATGAATTAAATGAATTAACTTATTTTTCTACTTAAATTAAATCAATTAACTCCTTATTTTACTCAAATTAAATCTGTTAACTCCTTTTAATTAGGGAATCTCCCTTTATGACTAAACTCAACTTTAATCCTGATTGTTGATTGAACTTGATGTCAACCATTGATGGATTTAAGGAAAGTCTATTTAAGAGACCCTCATCTTTTCATTTTAGGAGAGGATGAATTTGGAGAATTTCCATCAAATCGCAGCGGAAATTCATACTCACATTTGCTCATATTTTTACATACATTTAATAAATACACCTGTCTTGATTAATTAAATGTAATTATTTAATTAAATGAGAAAATTATTTCTAATTAATTAAATAAAATTATTTAATTAAATGGAGTACTTACTTCTAATTAATTAAATAAAGTTATTTAATTAAATAGGAAGCCATTCCTAATTAATTAAATCAAGTTATTTAATTAAATAATAAAAGTGTTTCTAATTAATTAAAAGATTGTTTAATTAAATAGAAAAAGTAATTATGAGAGCAGGTCTCATTTTATTAAATTAAATATGTCAATAAAATCTCTCTTCAGTTCAAAAAGGGAAAGTTTTAGTTCACTATTGATAAAAAATGAGTTAAATCAGTTAATTCTATTTTCTACTCAAATTAAATCAGTTAACTCCTTATTTTACTCAAATTAAATCTGTTAACTCCCTTTAATTTGAAAATCTTCTTTTATGACTGAACTTTAACTTTAATCTAGACCGTTCATTGAATTTGATCTCAACCGTTGATAGATTCTAGGAAAGTCTATTTAAGAGATGTTCATCTCTTAATTTTAAGAAAGGATGAATTTGGAGAATTTACATCGAATTGCTACTAAAATTCATAATTACATTTGCTCATATTTTCACATACATTTAATAAATATGCCTATCTTGATTAATTAAATGTAAATATTTAATTAAATGAGAAAGTTATTTCTAATTAATTAAACAAAATTATTTAATTAAATGGAGTACTTGCTTCTAGTTAATTAAATAAAGTTATTTAATTAAATAAGAAGTCATTCCTAATTAATTAAATGAAGTTATTTAATTAAATAAGAAAAGTGTCTCTATTTAATTAAAAGATTGTTTAATTAAATAGAAAAATTAAATTTGAGAGCATATCTCATTTTATTAAATTAAATATCTCAACAAAATCTACGTTCAGTTCAAAAAGGGTAAGTTTCAGTTCACTATTGATAAAAAATGAGTTAAATGAGTTAATTCTTTTTTCTACTCAAATTAAATCAGTTAACTCCTTATTTTACTCAAATTAAATCTGTTAACTCCCTTTAATTTGGGAATCTCCTTCTATGACTAAACTTCAACTTTAATCCTGATCGTTGATTGAATTTGATCTCAACTGTTGATGGATTTCAAGAAAATCTATTTAAGAGATGCTCATCTCTTCATTTTAATAAAGAATGAATTTGGAGAATTTGCATCGAATCACTACTAGAATTCATACTCACATTTGCTCACATTTTTACATACATTTAATAAATACGCCTATCTTGATTAATTAAATGTAATTATTTAATTAAATGGGAAAGGTATTTCAAATTAATTAAATAAAATTATTTAATTAAATGGAGTACTTAGTTTTAATTAATTAAACAAAGTTTTTAATTAAATAGGAAGACATTTCTAATTAACTAAATGAAGTTATTTAATTAAATAAGAAAAGTGTCTCTAATTAATTAAAAGATTGTTTAATTAAATAGAAAAAGTAATTATGAGAGCATATCTCATTTTATTAAATTAAATATCTCTACAAAATATTTCTTCAATTCAAAATCAAAAATTTTCAGTTCACTATTGATAAAAAATTATTTAAATCAGTTAACTCCTTTTTCTACTCAAATTAAATCAGTTAACTCCTTATGTTACTCAAATTAAATCTGTTAACTCCCTTTAATTTGAGAATCTCCCTTTATGACTGAACTTGAAGTTTAATCCTGATCGTTGATTGAATTTGATATCAACCATTGATGGATTCCAAAAAACTCTATTTAAAAGACCCTCATCTCTTTATTTTAGGAGAGGATGAATTTCGATAATTTGCATCGAATCCCTACTGAAATTCATACTCACATTTGCTCATATATTTACATACATTTAATAAATACGTCTATCTTGATTAATTAAATGTAATTATTTAATTAAATAGAAAAGGTATTTCGAATTAATTAAATGAAATTATTTCATTAAATGGAGTACTTACTTCTAATTAATTAAAAAAAGTTATTTCATTAAATAGGAAGCCATTCTTAATTAATTAAATGAGGTTATTTAATTAAATAAGAAAAGTGTCTCTAATTAATTAAAAGATTCTTTAATTAAATAGAAAAATTAATTATGAGAGCATATCTCATTTTATTAAATTAAATATCTCAACAAAATCTACGTTCAGTTCAAAAAGGGTAAGTTTCAGTTCACTATTGATAAAAAATGAGTTAAATGAGTTAATTCCCTTTTCTACTCAAATTAAATCAGTTAACTCGTTATTTTACTCAAATTAAATCTATTAACTCCCTTTAATTTGGGAATTTCCTTGTATGACTAAACTTCAACTTTAATCCTGACCGTTGATTGAATTTGATCTCAACTATTGATGGATTTCAAGAAAATCTATTTAAGAGATGCTCATCTCTTCATTTTAATAAAGGATAAATTTGGAGAATTTGCATCGAATCACTACTAGAATTCATACTCACATTTGCTCACATTTTTACATACATTTAATAAATACACATATCTTGATTAATTAAATGTATTTATTTAATTAAATGGGAAAGGTATTTCTAATTAATTAAATAAAATTATTTAATTAAATGGAGTACTTAGTTTTAATTAATTAAACAGGAAGACATTCCTAATTAATTAAATGAAGTTATTTAATTAAATAAGAAAAGTGTCTCTAATTAATTAAAAGATTGTTTAATTAAATAGAAAAAGTAATTATGAGAGCATATCTCATTTAATTAAATTAAATATCTCTACAAAATATCTCTTCAGTTCAAAAAGGAAAATTTTCAGTTCACTATTGATAAAAAATTAGTTAAATTAGTTAACTCCTTTTTCTACTCAAATTAAATTAGTTAACTCTTTATGTTACTCAAATTAAATCTGTTAACTCCCTTTAATTTGAGAATCTCCCTTTATCACTGAACTTGAAGTTTAATCCTGACCGTTGATTGAATTTGATATCAACCATTGATGGATTCCAAAAAACTCTATTTAAAAGACCCTCATCTCTTTATTTTAGGAGAGGATGAATTTGAATAATTTGCATCGAATCCCTACTAAAATTCATACTCACATTTGCTCATATATTTACATACATTTAATAAATACACCTATCTTGAATAATTGAATGTAATTATTTAATTAAATAGAAAATGTATTACTAATTAATTAAATGAAATTATTTAATTAAATGGAGTACTTACTTCTAATTAATTAAAAAAAGTTATTTCATTAAATAGGAAGCTATTCTTAATTAATTAAAAGAAGTTATTTAATTAAATAAGAAAAGTGTCTCTAATTAATTAAAAAAAAATTTAATTAAATAGCAAAATTAATTATGAGAGCATATCTCATTTTATTAAATTAAATATCTCAACAAAATCTCTGTTTAGTTCAAAAAGGGAAAGTTTAAGTTCACTATTGATAAAAAATGAGTTAAATCAGTTAATTCCTTTTTCTACTCAAATTAAATCAGTAAACTCATTATTTTACTCAAATTAAATCTGTTAACTCCCTTTAATTTGGGAATCTCCTTCTATGACTGAACTTCAACTTTAATCCTGACCGTTGACATAATTTGATCTCAACCGTTGATGGATTCTAGGAAAGGTTATGTAAGAGACCCTCATCTTTTCATTTTAGGAGAGGATGAATTCAGAGAATTTGCATCGAATCGCAGCGGAAATTCATACTCACATTTGCTCATATTTTTACATACATTTAATAAATACACCTATCTTGATTAATTAAATGTAATTATTTAATTAAATGGGAAAATTATTTCTAATTAATTAAATCAAAATATTTAATTAAATGGAGTACTTAATTCTAATTAATTAAATAAAGTTATTTAATTAAATAGGAAGCCATTCCTAATTAATTAAATAAAGTTATTTAATTAAATAAGAAAAGTGTTTCTAATTAATTAAAAGATTGTTTAATTCAATAGAAAATGTAATTATGAGAGCAGGTCTCATTTTATTAAATTAAATATCTCAACAAAATAACTCTTCAGTTCAAAAAGGGAAAGTTTCAGTTCACTATTGATAAAAAATGAGTTAAATCAGTTAATTCCATTTTCTACTCAAATTAAATCAGTTAACTTCTTATTTTACTCAAATTAAATCTGTTAACTCCCTTTAATTTGGAAATCTTCTTTTATGACTGAACTTTAACTTTAATCCTAACTGTTCATTGAATTTGATCTCAACCGTTGATGGATTCCAGAAAAGTCTATTTAAGAGACCCTCATCTCTTCATTTTAGGAGAGGATGAATTTGGAGAATTTGCATCGAATCACTGCTGGAATTCATACTCAAATTTGCTCATATTTTTACATACATTTAATAAATACGCCTATCTTGATTAATTAAATATAATTATTTAATTAAATGGGAAAGGTATTTCTAATTAATTAAATGAAATTATTTAATTAAATGGAGTACTTACTTCTAATTAATTAAATAAAGTTATTTAATTAAATAGGAAGCCATTCCTAATTAATTAAATGAAGTTATTTAATTAAATAAGAAAAGTGTCTCTAATTAATTAAAAGATTGTTTAATTAAATAGAAAAATTAATTATGAGAGCATATCTCATTTTATTAAATTAAATATCTCAACAAAATCTACGTTCAGTTCAAAAAGGGTAAGTTTCAGTTCACTATTGATAAAAAATGAGTTAAATGAGTTAATTCCTTTTTCTACTCAAATTAAATCAGTTAACTCCTTATTTTACTCAAATTAAATCTGTTAACTCCCTTTAATTTGGGAATCTCCTTCTATGACTAAACTTCAACTTTAATCCTGACCGTTGATTGAATTTGATCTCAACTGTTGATGGATTTCAAGAAAATCTATTTAAGAGATGCTCATCTCTTAATTTTAATAAAAGATGAATTTGGAGAATTTGCATCGAATCACTACTAGAATTCATACTCACATTTGCTCACATTTTTACATACATTTAATAAATAAGCCTATCTTGATTAATTAAATGTAATTATTTAATTAAATGGGAAAGGTATTTTTAATTAATTAAATAAAATTATTTAATTAAATGGAGTACTTAGTTTTAATTAACTAAACAAAGTTTTTAATTAAATAGGAAGACATTCCTAATTAATTAAATGAAGTTATTTAATTAAATAAGAAAAAGGTCTCTAATTAATTAAAAGATTGTTTAATTAAACAGAAAAACTAATTATGAGAGCATATCTCATTTTATTAAATTAAATATCTCAAAAAAATCTCTCTTCAGTTTAAAAAGAGAAATTTTTAGTTGACTATTAATAAAAAATGAGTTAAATTATTTAACTCCTTTTTCTACTCAAATTAAATTATTTAACTCCTTATTTTACCCAAATTAAATCTGTTAACTCACTTTAATTTGAGAATCTCTCTTTATGACTGAACTTCAATTTTAATCCTGACTGTTGATTGAATTTGATCTCAACAGTTGATGGATTCCAAGAAAGTCTATTTAAGAGACCCTCATCTCTTCATTTTAGGAGAGAATTAATTTGAAGAATTTGCATCGAATCGCTGCTAGAATTCATACTCACATTTGCTCATATTTTTACATACATTTAATAAATACGCCTATCTTGATTAATTAAATGTAATTATTTAATTAAATGGGAAATGTATTTCTAATTAATTAAAAAAAATTATTTAATTAAATAGAGTACTTACTTTTGATTAATTAAAGAAAGTTATTTAATTAAATAGGAAGCCATTCCTAATTAATTAAATAAAGTTATTTTATTAAATAAGAAAATTGTCTCTAATTAATTAAAAGATTGTTTAATTAAAAAGAAAAATTAATTATGAGAGCATATCTCATTTTATTAAATTAAATATCTCAACAAAATTGATCTCATTTTAATAAAGGATGAGTTTGGAGAATTTACATCGAATCGCTGCTAGAATTCATACTCGCATCCGCTCATATTTTTACATATATTTAATAAATATGCCTATCTTTGTTAATTAAATGTAATTATTTAATTAAATGGGAAAGTTATTTCTAATTAATTAAATGAAATTATTTTATTAAATGGAGTACTTACTTCTAATTAATTAAATAAAGTTATTTAGATAAATAGGAAGCCATTCCTGATTAATTAAACGAAGTTATTTAATTAAATAAGAAAAGTGTCTCTAATTAATTAAAAGATTGTTTAATTAAATAAAAAAAGTAATTATGAGAGCATATCTCATTTTTTAAAATTAAATATCTCAAAAAAATCTCTCTTCAGTTCAAAAAGGGAAATTTTTAGTTCACTATTGATAAAAAATGAGTTAAATCAGTTAACACCATTTTCTACTCAAATTAAATCATGTAAATCCTTATTTTACTCAAATTAAATCTATTAACTCCCTTTAATTTGGGAATCTCCCTTTATGACTGAACTTCAACTTTAATCCTAACCGTTGATTGAATTTGATCTCAACCGTTGATGGATTCCAAGAAAGTCTATTTAAGAGACCCTCATCTCTTCATTTTAGGAGAGGATGAATTTGGAGAATTTGCATCGAATCGCTGCTATAATTCATACTCACATCTGCTCATATTTTTACATACATTTAATAAATACGCCTATCTTGATTAATTAAATGTAATTATTTAATTAAGTTTGAAAGGTATTTTGAATTAATTAAATGAAATTATTTAATTAAATGGAGTACTTACTTTTAAATAATTAAACAAAGTTATTTAATTAAATAGGAAGCCATTTCTAATTAATTAAATGGAGTTATTTAATTAAGTAAGAAAAGCATCTCTAATTAATTAAAAGATTCTTTAATTAAATAGAAAAATTAATTATGAGAGCATATCTAATTTTTTAAAATTAAATATCTCAAAAAAATCTTTCTTCAGTTCAAAAAGGGAAATTTTCAGTTCACTATTGATAAAAAATGAGTTAAATAAGTTAACACCTTTTTCTACTCAAATTAAATTAGTTAACTCCTTATTTTACTCAATTTAAATTTGTTAACTCCCTTTAATTTGGGAATCTCCCTTTATGACTGAACTTCAACTTTAATCCTGACCGTTGATTGAATTTGATCTCAACTATTGATGGGTTACAGGAAAGTCTATTTAAGAGACCCTCATCTCTTCATTTTAGGAGAGGATGAATTTGGAGAATTTGCATCAAATCGTTGCTAGAATTCATACTCACATTTGCTCATATTTTTACATACATTTAATAAATATGCCTATCTTGATTAATTAAATGTATTTATTTAATTAAATGGGAATGGTATTTCTAATTAATTAAACAAAATTATTTAATTAAATGTACTTACTTCTAATTAATTAAACAAAGTTATTTAATTAAATAGGAAGCGATTCCCAGTTAATTAAATGCAGTTATTTAATTAAATAAGAAAAGTGTCTCTAATTAATTAAAAGATTGTTTAATTAAATAGAACAAGTAATTATGAGAGCATATCTCATTTTATTAAATTAAATATCTCAACAAAATTTCTCTTCAGTTCAAAAAGGGAAATTTTCAGTTCACTATTGATAAAAAAATGAGTTAAATCAGTTAACTCCTTATTTTACTCAAATTAAATTTGTTAACTCCCTTTAATTTGGGAATCTCCCTTTATGACTAAACTTCAACTTTAATCCTGACGGTTGATTGAATTTGATCTCAACCATTGATCGATTCTAGGAAAGTCTATTTAAGAGACCCTCATCTCTTCATTTTAGGTTAGGATGAATTTGTAGAATTTGCATCAAATCGTTGCTAAAATTCATACTCACATTTGCTCATATTTTTACTTACATTTAATAAATATGCCTATCTTGATTAATTAAATATAATTATTTAATTAAATGGAAAAATTATTTCTAATTAATTAAATAAAATTATTTAATTAAATGGAGTACTTACTTCTAATTAATTAAACAAAGATATTTATTTAAATAGGAAGCCATTTCTAATTAATTAAATGAAGTTATTTAACTAAATAAGAAAAATGTCTCTAATTAATTATAAGATTGTTGAATTAAATAAAAAAAGTAATTATGAGAGCATATCTCATTTTATTAAATTAAATATCTGAACAAAATCTCTATTCAGTTCAAAAGGGAAATTTTTAGTTTACTATTGATAAAAAATGACTTAAATCAGTTAAATCTTTTCTCTACTAAAATTAAATCAGTTAACTTCTTATTTTACTCAAATTAAATTTGTTAACCCCCTTTAATTTGGGAATCTCCCTTTATGACTGAACTTCAACTTTAATCTTGACCGTTGATTGAATTTGATCTCAACCTTTGATGGATTTCAGGAAAGTCTATTTGAGAGACCCTCATCTCTTCATTTTAGGAGAGGATGAATTTGGAGAATTTGCATTGAATTGCTACTAGAATTCATACTCACATTTGCTCATATTTTTACATACATTTAATAAATATGTCTATCTTGATTAATTAAATGTAATTATTTAATTAAATGGAAAAGGTGTTTCTAATTAATTAAATAAAATTATTTAATTAAATGGAGTACTTAGTTCTAATTAATTAAAAAAAGTTATTTAATTAAGTAGGAAGCCATTCCTAATTAATTAAATAAAGTTATTTAATTAAATAAGAAAAGTGTCTCTAATTAATTAAAAGATTGTTTAATTAAATAAAAAAAGTAATTATGAGAGCATATCTCATTTTTTTAAATTAAATATCTCAACAAAATCTCTCTTCAGTTCAAAAAGAGAAATTTTTAGTTTACTATTGATAAAAAATGAGTTAAATGAGTTAACTCCTTTTTCTTCTCAAATTAAATTAGTTAACTCCTTATTTTACTCAAATTAAATCTGTTAACTCCCTTTAATTTGAGAATCTCCCTTTATGACTGAACTTCAACTTTAATCTTGACTATTGATTGAATTTGATCTCAAGCGTTGATGGATTCTAGGAAAGTCTATTTAAGAGACCTTCATCTCTTCATTTTAGGAGAGGATGAATTTGGAGAATTTGCATCAAATCACTGCTGGAATTCATACTCACATTTGCTCATATTTTTACATACATTTAATAAATATGCCTATCTTGATTAATTAAATGTAATTATTCAATTAAATGGGAAAGGTATTTCTAATTAATTAAATGAAATTATTTAATTAAATGGAGTACTTACTTCTAATTGATTAAACTAAGTTATTTAATTAAATAGGAAGCCATTCGTAATTAATTAAATGAAGTTATTTAATTAAATAAGAAAATTGTCTCTAATTAATTAAAAGATTCTTTAATTAAATAGAAAAAATAATTATGAGAGCATATCTTATTTTATTAAATTAAATATCTCAACAAAATCTCTCTTCAGTTCAAAAAGGAAAATTTTCAGTTTACTATTGATAAAAAATGAGTCAAATCAGTTAACTCCTTTTTCTACTCAAATTAAATCAGTTAACTCCTTATTTTACTCAAATTAAATTTGTTAACTCCCTTTAATTTGGGAATCTCCCTTTATAACTGAACTTCAACTTTACTCCTGACCATTGATTGAATTTGATCTCAACTGTTGATGGATTCTAGGAAAGTCTATTTGAGAGACCCTCATCTCTTCATTTTAGGAGAGGATGAATTTGGAGAATTTGTCGAATCGCTGCTGGAATTCATACTCACATTTGCTCATATTTTTACATATATTTAATAAATATGGCTATCTTGATTAATTAAATGTAATTATTTAATTAAATAGGAAAGGTATATCTAATTAATTTAATTAAATTATTTAATTAAATGGAGTACTTACTTCTAATTAATTAAACAAAGTTATTTAATTAAATAGGAAGCGATTACTAATTAATTAAAAGATTATTTAATTAAATAGAAAAAGTAATTATGAGAGCATATCTCATTTTATTAAATTAAATATCTCAACAAAATCTCTCTTCAGTTCAAAAAGGGAAATTTTCAATTCACTATTGATAAAAAATGATTTAAACCAGTTAACTCCTTTTTCTACTAAAATTAAATCTATTAACTCCTTATTTTACTCAAATTAAATCTGTTAACTCCCTTTAATTTGGGAATCTCCCTTTGTGGCTAAACTTTTTTTTTTTTTTTAAAAGAGGGGTAAAAATTTATTCAATCAAAGATCAAGAACAAAACAAGGGCCTAATGTCCAAAGGAGCTCTACAAACTCATGTCCTCCAGAAGCATTTGATCAATAATCTCACAGTACTCAATGGGTAACTCATCTGTACCATTAATATTCCACTCACCCACATTCTCTGCAGCTCACTTAGCCAGACAATCAGCCACTCTGTTCCACTCACGAGGAATATGACAAAAGGAAATAGAGTCCACCGACCTACAAAGATAAAGAATTTGTCTGGATAAAGAAGAAAGTTGCTAACTAACATTATCCAACTTCTGGTTATTCAACATATCCACCACAATCTGTGAGTCAGACTCACATATGAAATTCCACCACCCTAAAGTGCAGCCTCGCTCAATAGCAACCTTAATGGCAAGGGCCTCCATCAGGTTATTAGAATGCATACCCTTGTAAATAGAGAGGAGAAACACTGCATCTCCAGCATTGCTTCTACCAATAGCCCCAATACTGGCATGCTCAGGATTCCCTCGAGAAGACCCATCCATATTGATCTTCAAGAACCCAGTTGGGGGAGAGGACCACCTCCCATCTTGACACACCCGATGCTTCCCATGTCTCAGTTTGTTGTTGGGACTACCTCCCCACCTACTATCTTTCAAGTTCAAGTTTTTCACAATAACTTGGTCCTGAGGATCAATATTAATAGACATATCACACTTTGCATATAACATCTCTTGAATCCTATTAAGAATCACCTTCCACAATTGAGAGTTGCTAGATTTGGCATCACAAAAAATCCTATGATTCCTTTCCAGCCAAAGATTCCAGAGAATGAATACTGGACCAACCCACCAGGCCACCTGTAAGAAAAAAGTCTTCACAGGAGGTCTGCCCAAGCTCTCCTAGAATTCGATAAGAGAATTAGCATGAACGCAACCATGACCCCAAGCCTCCCACCATTTGTACCATATCTCTCTTGAGAAGGGTAGAGGAAAAACAAGTGTGAGACACATTCCTCATTATGCTTGCAAAAAAAAGCAAATTGAGGGGCCCTGAAAGCCTCGTTTGCAAAGGTTCTCCCAAGTAAAACATTTCTTCTGAGCCAACACCCATAAGAAAAAGTTACACTTGGGCCATGAAAAGCTGCTCCAAACTTTCTTCCACCAATGCATTTCAGCCTACCCATGAAGATTCCTATCAAGAATAGCATAGCCTTGAGCCATTGTAAATTTGCCTTTATGACTTGGACTCCAAGCCAATTTGTCCCTCCCCTTTAGAGAGCTACACAACCTACCCTCTAGAACCCAAGAGAGGAGAGCTCGATCCTCAACAGATCCACCCATTGGCCACTCCCAAGGATCCTTCCAGCAAGTTATCTCAACCTGACCCAGGCGCTTAACCATCTTAAACTACTCCACCTTAATCCACCCAACATTGGAAAAGCTTTGGGAGAGGGGAATAAGCTGGGGAAAACTAGAAATAATAGGAGGATGTCCATCCCAAGAGTTTTGCCAAAATAGAGTATCCGAGCCTCTATTACAAATCTAGAAGAGCCCCTCCTTAACAATTTGTGCTCCCCTCTTAAGAGTATTCCAAATACAGGAGCCTTTACCTAACAAGGGAAGTTGTGGCACCTCAGAGCAATCTACATCGAGAAGGTACTTATGAGTGATAATCTTGGCCCACTCTTGATCTTGACTGATACACCAATGCCAGTATAATTTGGCAGCCAATGCAGTGACAACAAGATCCATTGAACGAAGCCCAAGGCCACCTGCATGCTTTGGCCTACACATAGTCTCCCACTTGACTAAACTCCACTTCGAGGAAAGAAGATTGCTAGACCAAAGGAATTTTTGAGATAAAGCATCAAACTCTCTCACAAAACTAGAAGGAGGGATTAGGACACCACACCTGTAAATGGGCAGAGACTGCATCACAGTCTTAAGCAGAACCAATCTCCTAGCAAAAGAAAGCCATCTATAAGTCCAATGACTAACCTTACTTCTGAATTTATCCAAAATCCCCTGCCAATACTCTTTCCGCTAAGAACCCAAGGACAAAGGGACCCCAAGATACATCAGGGGGAGCGATCCAATCTGGAACCTAAGAATTCCAACAATCCTATTCTGAATAAGCCTTGGAGTGTTAAAGAAAAAGATAGAAGACTTATCATCATTAATTTTCTTACCTAAGGCTTTCAAATAAATATCCAAGGCTTTCTTGATGTTAACTGCCTCACTAATACTAGCCCTACCCAGAAGTCCAATGTCATCCACAAATTGAAGATGAGAATACAAAGGAAGGTTATTGCTCCAACTCCACCCTTGGATAAACCATTGCCGAACTTGAGCTGATAAAAATCTGCCAAGCCCCTTAGCCATGATAATGAATAAATAGGGAGATAAAGGATCACCTTGCCTAAGTCCTCGAGAGGCACCAAACAACTCTGAAGATTCTCCATTAATGAGAATAGAGAAGGAGGAAGAGGACAAGTAGCTAAGAACCCATTCAACCCATTCCACTGCAAACCCAAAGTTCAAAAGGATTTTTTGTAAGAACTCCCAACTCACCCAATCATAAGCCTTGGCCATGTCGAGTTTTATAAACATTGCTTTCTCCTTAGAATTGACCATAGAATGGATAGCCTTCGTTGCTATCACAACTCCATCCAAGATTTTTCTTCCATCCACAAAGCCACCCTATTCTACAAAGATTAAAGGACCAAGGAATGGTTTGAGCCTCTCAGCAATCAGCTTGGTGATGATCTTATAGACCACATTGCACAAAGCTATGGGCCTAAACTGATCCAACCTATCAGCACCTTCCTTCTTAGGTATGAGGGCCAAGAAGGTTGAGTTCAAAGATTTCAACATCTGGTCATTCCTATGTGATTCTTGGACCACATCTAGAAGATCATACTTTATTACCTCCCAGAATTCTTGGAAAAATTCAATTGGAAACCCATCTGGACTAGGGGCCTTACCCTTCTTCATACTGAATAAAATTTTCTCCAGTTCTGGAAGAAGGATAGGATCTAGTAGAGCTTCATTCATGTCAGCAGAGACAAGATGAGGAATGCAAGCCAAAATGTCACACTCCTCATGCCCACCTGTAGGCTCCCCCCTAGAAAGGATATCAGAGAAGTACTTGACTTCTTCACTAGAGATAGCTTCATGAGAATAAATTTGAGTTCCATCTGATGATACAAGAGAGGGAAGAGAATCCCTTTCTGTCTTGCCTTAACTGAGTTGTGGAAGAAGGCAGTGTTCTTATCCCCCTCCTAAAGCCAATCAATTCAAGATTTTTGCTTCCAAAAATTTTCCTCCCGAAGCTCCCATTCTTCTAGCTCTTTAAGGGCTAGAGTCTCAGCTTCACTCATCTCAGAACTTATCCCATGGTCCCGAATCTGCAAGGTAATGCTATCAAGTTTGGTTTGAGATGCAGTCTTCTAAACCTGTAGATAGCCGAAACACTATTTATTCCATCTCTTAAGCCTATACTTCACATGTTGGAGCCTCTTGCTGAAAGTATACATTGCTATGCCATGATCTGGCTTCCCCTCATACCACCAGTCAACCATTAGATCATGTAAAGATGAGTCGCGTAACCACATCAACTAAAATTTGAAAGAGGGATTCTTGGTAATCCTGTATGAAATGATGGAAAGTTTAACAGGCCAATGATCCGATCCCCTCCAATCAAGAATTTTAGAACTGGTAACCCACCTGTTGTCCATCTAATAGCAAGAGACCAAAAATATATCAAGCCTCTTTGAGATCACCTCACCACCATATCTCTGATTATTCCATGTAAAGACTCCATTATTAGGCTTCACATCAATGAGGAATAATAAGCCAATCATATCTCTGAGCAAATTAGAAGAATGGTCCAGCTTTGCTAGCCCACCTCTTTTCTCCTCTAGGCTAATAACAACATTGAAGTCCCCTGCCATAATCCATGGAAGAAGAGGTTGTAAAGACCGAATGAATCTAATATGGGCCCATAATTGGATTTTACCTACAAATTCTGTAGGAGCATAAATATTGGATAAGAAGCACCTTTCACCATTCTCAAAACTAGTAGCTATCAAAGAAATGGATGATCGACTTGAGAACCACCATAAAGGGGAGACTTTCCTAGGATCCCAGAAGCAAGCCACCCCTCTAGCACTTTTCAGGGCCCTCACCCCCTGCCAGGAGTCACGGGGCCAAATATAC
The DNA here is from genome assembly GCA_028749045.1 of Cupressus sempervirens. Taxonomy (NCBI): domain Eukaryota; kingdom Viridiplantae; phylum Streptophyta; class Pinopsida; order Cupressales; family Cupressaceae; genus Cupressus; species Cupressus sempervirens. The sequence continues at coordinate 119,726,444 of CM053783.1, forward strand.
GCAGCACACTTAGCCAAACCATCCAAAGAAAGCTTAGTTTCCTGAATAAAAACCATATCAGGAGACTAGGATTCAATTAATCTACGAACAGCCTTTTGTCTAGGCATTCTATTCAAACCCCTTACATTCCATGATAGCACAATCATTTATGAGGCTAAGAGAAATGAGAATCAATAGGGCGTACCAACCCAGATTCCACCAAATTTTCCCCCATTAGCTTCACTTTCTCCTGATTAGTCTTCCTACCACTTTTTATTGGTTTATCTAAAGACCCCTTTTTGAAAGCCTTCTGTTGAATGCCTAAAGTGAGAGAAGCCTTATTACTCTTAATAGAATCAGATGCCCCTTTAGGCCTATGGGATTCATTGGGAACCCCTGCCTGTCCCTGTGAACCCTGTACTCTGCTAAGATCCCCCATATTCTGAACAAGAGGAGGCCCATCATTATCCCACTACTTGACTTTTAGGTCCCCTGTATCAAGAAGCTGACCCTCTCTCTGCATATCTCCTTCATGAGTCTCCAGCTGAATGATGGCTTCCGGGGAGAGCTCAACTGGGAAACTTGCCTCTTGGTCCATGTTTTCAAGAGCATCAAACCTATTAAAGGTGTCTTCCATCCTCCTTTTTGTCTAGGCTCTTTTCTTTCCTTTTCCCTTATTGCAAGGTTTAACCTGAGTAAATCCCTCACTATCAACAAGTCTAGTAGAAGCTTTAGCCTTTCCTTTGTCCTCCCTATGGGGGTCTGGGCATCTCTGGAGGGGTTCTTATATCTGGGACACTGGCGTCGTAGGTGACCATACTCATGGAAGATTTTGCATCTGAATGGGAGGGTCTCATAATTCAACTGCTGGATCAAGGAAACAGAGCCCATACAAATCTCCATAGAGTCTAGAAATGGGTTATTCAAATCAACTTCAACACAAATATGAGAAAAAGAGATTACCTTATGATCTTGCATCTATGTAAAAGATCCCACAGGTGTTCCAAGAAGCATTTAAATTGAGTGAAGAATATCCTCCCTCTAGAATTCCAAAGGAAGTCTTGGCAGGCAGACCTAGATCAGAACCCAAGAGGGAATCTCCTCAGCAGAATTAAAGCTCGTGTGCCAAGGCTTAATGAGTAGCCCCACCTGGTTAAAGAAATAAGGGCCGCCTTCAAAAACCTTATTCCTGTTTGACATGTAGTAGAATATAACCATAAAGTAGTTATTAGCTGCTAATAGAATCTCCATATCTCCTTCTAGATTCCACACCCGACGGGCCCAAGAATCCAACACCGGCAATGGAAGGTGAAGGATAAAAAATTTACATATAAGAGCATGTTTATTCTAATACTCAACATCTTTCGAAACCTGTTCAAGTTGAACTACCAGAATAGGACGAACCTTGGCTTTCTATAGACACCCATTAATTTTTTGAAGTTGGAGTTTTCCATTTGAAGAGGACTCTCCTTCCTTTGACTGGAAGTTATACTTCATACCCTTGCTACTGTCATGCATCCCCAAAAACAACTCCCCCATCACCAAGTCTTCTCCCGAAGGCCTGGAAGGGGTGGCCCCTGGATCCCGCATTAAACTCGAGCCTGGGCTTGGCAATCCAGCAAGGCACAAGAAAAGGGGGCACAAGCCCCTCTAACCCACAAAACCATGACCACGTACACCCCACGTAGTAGGAGAGAGAGAAACCTTAGCCATAGGCCCTATCTCATGGCCAAAGAGGTGACAAAACACCACCCTAGCAAGATCGCACACTGAAATACCCACGAGCATGAAACACGAGCACTCAGCTCGCCTAGAGCCTGATAGGACACAAGGAGCAGAGCAGGCTAGGGCACGAAGGCACTAGCAGTGAAAAGTAATTTGCCCATCACTGTCCACGTTCTTCTCTACTGAAAATCCTTAGATTCCCTTTTTTGGTCTAAAAGAAACTTGTTATCCAATTTATGTTATTATTTACTAATAGGTTATTCCCTTTATGATAGAACTTCAACTTTAATCCTGACCGTTGATTGAATTTGATCTCAACCGTTGATGGATTCCAGGAAAGTCTATTTAAGAGACCCTCATCTCTTCATTTTAGGAGAGGATGAATTTGGAGAATTTGCATCGAATCGCTGCTGGAATTCATACTCACATTTGCTCATATTTTACATACATTTAATAAATACGCCTATCTTGATTAATTAAATGTAATTATTTAATTAAATGAGAAAGGTATTTCTAATTAATTAAATGAAATTATTTAATTAAATGGAGTAATTAGTTCTAATTAATTAAACAAAGTTATTTAATTAAATAGAAAAAGTAATTATGAGAGCATATCTTATTTTATTAAATTAAATATCTCAACAAAATCTCTCTTCAGTTCAAAAAGGGAAATTTTTTGTTCACTATTGATAAAAAATGAGTTAAATGAGTTAACTCCTTTTTCTACTCAAATTAAATCAGTTAACTCCTTATTTTACTCACATTAAATCTATTAACTCCCTTTAATTTGGGAATCTCCCTTTGTGACTGAACTTCAACTTTAATCTTGACCGTTGATTGAATTGATCTCAATCGTTGATGGATTCCAGGAAAGTCTATTTAAGAGACCCTCATCTCTTCATTTTAGGAGAGGATGAATTTGGAGAATTTGCATCAAATCGCTGTTGGAATTCATACTCACATTTGCTCATATTTTTACATACATTTAATAAATATGCCTATCTTGATTAATTAAATATAATTATTTAATTAAATGGGAAAGGTATCCCTAATTAATTAAACAAAATTATTTAATTAAATGGAGTATTTACTTCTAATTAATTAAACAAAGTTATTTAATTAAATAGGAAGCCATTCCTAATTAATTAAATGAAGTTATTTAATTAAATAAGAAAAGTGTCTCTAATTAATTAAAAGATTGTTTAATTAAATAGAAAAAGTAATTATGAGAGCATATCTCATTTTATTAAATTAAATATCTCAACAAAACCTCTCTTCAGTTCAAAAAGGGAAATTTTCAGTTCACTATTGATAAAAAATGAGTTAAATTAGTTAACTCCTTTTTCTACTCAAATTAAATCAGTTAACTCCTTATTTTACTCAAATTAAATCTATTAACTCCCTTTAATTTGGGAATCTCCCTTTATGACTGAACTTCAACTTTAATCCTGACCATTGATTGAATTTGATCTCAACCGTTGATGGATTTCAGGAAAGTCTATTTAAGAGACCCTCATCTCTTCATTTTAGGAGAGGATGAATTTGGAGAATTTGCATCGAATCGCTACTAGAATTCATACTCACATTTGCTCATATTTTTACATACATTTAGGAAAAGTATTTCTAATTAATTAAACAAAATTATTTAATTAAATGGAGTACTTACTTCTAATTAATTAAACAAAGTTATTTAATTAAATAGGAAGCCATTCCTAATTAATTAAATGAAGTTATTTAATTAAATAAGAAAAGTGTCTCTAATTAATTAAAAGATTGTTTAATTAAATAGAAAAAGTAATTATGAGAGCATATCTCATTTTATTAAATTAAATATCTCAACAAAATCTCTCTTTAGTTCAAAAAGGAAAATTTTTAGTTCACTATTGATAAAAAATGAGTTAAATCAATTAACTCCTTTTTGTACTCAAATTAAATCAGTTAACTCCTTATTTTACTCAAATTAAATCTGTTAACTCCCTTTAATTTGGGAATCTCCCTTTATGACTGAACTTCAACTCTAATCCTGACCGTTGATTGAATTTGATCTCAACCGTTGATGGATTCCAGGAAAGTCTATTTAAGAGACCCTCATCTCTTCATTTTAGGAGAGGATGAATTTGGAGAATTTGCATTGAATCGCTGCTAAAATTCATACTCACATTTGGTCATATTTTTACATACATTTAATAAATACACCTATCTTGATTAATTAAATGTAATTATTTAATTAAATGGGAAAGGAATTTCTAATTAATTAAACAAAATTATTTAATTAAATGGAGTACCTACTTCGAATTAATTAAACAAAGTTATTTAATTAAATAGAAAGCCATTCCTATTTAAGTAAATGAAGTTATTTAATTAAATAAGAAAAGTGTCTCTAATTAATTAAAAGATTTGTGAGGCCTCACCCCGACCCTTCATAGCCTTAGTTGTTACTTTATCATTTTGTCACTCATGACTCGAGATGTCGAGACATTACCTGATGCTTAGAACATATGCGATTATTTCATGCTATGTGATGTTACTTTCAGATATTTGGTGTTTGTCATTTAATGTTTTATGTATATGTATGTTGATGAAATCAGTAAATGGAGCATTGATACTTGATTAAGAGATTTTCAATGTTTAAGAATTAAGTAGGATGAAGAAACCCTTATTTATGTATGTTTCAATTTATTTGAATTTCTAATACGTATATATACATATGTACATGTGATTTTTAGGACTACTGATATGTGAAATGAGTGTGTAGATATTTTAGCTAAGGAAATCAACGGAGGAACAGAACTAATCTCTGTGTTAATTTTGGAAACTTTGTCATTCGTAATTCAAGTATGGCATTGTGAGATGTATGTATGTATCTCTCTTTGTTTAGTGAATGTTAATGTTTGTAACTATGTTCTTTTAGTGTCGCTTGACACTCGTAAATTGTTTATATTCTTCAGTGTGCTAATTAGGGTTAGTTTTCTAACCTTTGGACCCAAGTTTTTTTAAGTTAGTGTCAGTTTGCTAATTGGTTTCTTAATCGAGTTTAGTCACCCTTAATCCGAATTAATGCTTATTGTGCATTTTAGAGTTGTTAGTTGGTCCTAATTATTTCCTAGTCTTTGTGTGGCTCTAAACCTATTCCTAAGGCTTTAAAACATGGAATAATTATACCCAAGGGGTATGGGTATGAGTTGGGGGTCTTTTCCAACCCCTAAGCCTATTTTGTTGACTTTGGAGATCACTCAAAAGGTCTCATTTTACCTTTGTGCAAAAATTGCATGTGATTACCATGAGTTGCCTTACCTCACCTCCACTTAGTGTTTAACCATGGTATGGGTTGAGTTAGGAGTTTCTAGAATTGTAAGTGGGTGGGAGAAGTTATTGATCTTTTTTGGTGGTTGAGTTTGAGGCTTATTTAGAGGCCTTTCTTGGACTAGTGGAGGTTGTTACCCAATCTCTACATTTAGAGAGGAGTTCTTGAAGGTTGAAGCAAGGAGAGGGAAACTCTCCTCAAACTTGGTCATTGCCATTACCTCTTGTGAAGGTAAGAAATTCTCATCTCCCTTGTTCAATTTCCATGTTTGTTTCATGCTTATGGTACATTGTTGCTATTTGAATATTTGTATGTTTGTGGGTATGTTGGGAAGATTTGGAAACCATGTTATTTTGGATGATTTCTGTTCATGTTTATGTTTGAAATTTTGAGATTTTCTTGCATGGGAGTTTTGGTATTACTCACCCTTGGAATAGGGTAGAAGTGACCAATTTTGGGAAAGGTCTATTTAGTTGGACTCCAACCAGTGTAGAGTCTCTTCTCAGGATGAGAAGAGGGAGAAAGGGCAGGTTGTTATGGGCCCCTACCTGACAACACAAACCTTGTATGATTATGGTATGTTGAAATGGAAGAACGGAAGTTCTTGGTTTATAGCCCCAACTGGGCATCTGTTTAGTGTTGTTCTTGACTTCTCCTAGTTGGAAGAATCCACCTTTTCCTAGTATTAATTCATTTTGAATCTTATAGTGATAACCTTGTGTGAATATGCATGTTTGAATTGTTCTTGGTCATGCTTTCGGTCACCTGATTAGATTCTGTTCCATCCATGGTTCTTGAAATGTGTTGTAGAAATCGTTATGAATCCCTTGATGAAGGTCATGAAGAAAATTCAAGTAAATTGTTGAAATTTGGAATTGATATCTTATGTAATGGTATTTCAAACTTTGTTGTAATGGCGACAAAGCTGATTTTTCTTCCTGGTTCTTTCCGGGCTGAGCCTTTGAATCAAGTTTGCCAATAAAATGGTGGTTGAGTAACATGGCTTAGCATGAGATTTAATCATAATTTTTAGTTATATGAATGCACATCAAAAATAGGATGGAAATGATGTTGATTCAATTAGGCACATTTCAAGTTTTCTTATATGTTGGAAACGAAAATTGTATTAAGAATGAAAGTTTAGTTTCTGTGATTATTGGAATTAGATCAATTCTTGCATTGTGGTTTATATGGATAATTAAATTTCTTGATTTATTAATTTGTAAGTAGTCTTCATGGATTACTTTAAAAAAAAAATTATAACCCCCCCTTCTTAGTTAATAATCAACTTCAAAATGTATACTTAGAAAAATAAAGGCAAAAAATAATGTGTGTCTCAAGAGAGTAAAAACTCTCTGATTTTTGTATGAAGACCAATTTATTCTTTCTTTGGTGATAGAGAATCTTTTAAGATACTTATATGTTTTGAATATCAAAAGAAATTTAATACCATTCAAAGAAAGAATATATAATATAATTTTTATATAAAAAATTATATGCTAATATCCTAAATATCTTTTATCTACCTATAAAACTTTATGTATTAAATGTTTTTTTTTTAAATTCCCTTGATGGGCATACCTCTTTGTTTAGGGCTTGAAAAGACCTTTAAATTTTAAAAAAATAAAAAGTCAAAGGGCTGCCTTGGGTGACATCACCCTGAATCCTTATCTCATCCCTAGTACAACACTTACTTCATGGAAATTGTAGTGCCTGCCCCTAGTTCGCATTTTTTTATCGTTGCTGAACTCTTTTAGGGTTAGTTTTATGTTGATGGTTAGTAGCATTATTTTGAGATTATTAGATATTATGTTGTGGATTCAGCTTATTTTGTGATGAGATTGCTTAGACTCTACATTTCATGTATGCATGATGATTATTTTTAGTGTTCGCAATTATTGATGATGATTATTACATTGCTTTCAGTTATTAATGATGATTAGTAAGATGATTTATTATCATATGTGTTTTATTATGGATACTTACCCCATACTTGCATGTGTATGGTGTGCGTGTTTTCTTTGTGTGTTTGCTTTTGTATGGCGTGTCTGATGTGGTTAAGGAAGGGAGTTGTAGTCACCTGCTAGTCAGGATCTACATGATGCACCACTTCCTGCCATTGCATGTTTAGTTTAGTATATATTATGCTTGTACATGCATGGTTTTTTATGCAGGTTGCAGGTACCGTGTATCGACTTCCATGAATTGCCAGGATGAGCGTGCCCTATCACACTATCTCAATGATAAGAGAGGGGAGATAAATTCTCAAGTCCAAATCCCAACCCTTTAAGCCATTTGTTATAATTGGAAAATTAGGACAAGTATCTAAGTTGAGTTCCCTCCGAATATGTTGGATGACGTAATTCGTGATATAAACCCTTGGTTTGATTTTGTATGTATTTTGGCTATGATGGATTTTCGTATTTTTACCTTGTGAGTCTTTGGTGTATTTTCTATTAATTAAGCCTAATTAAAAGATTTAATTAATGGTTTAATTTAATGGAAAATTAATATGGTATTTTAATATTTATTTTATTTAATTAATTAGAAAATTAATTAAATTAAATAATTAAATTTGAAAATAAAAGTTTAAAGTTTAAATTTGGAATGTGACATTATTTATTTTAATAATAATATATTTGGAGTTCATTTTTAAATAAATGGCTAAATAATATTATTAAAGCTAATAAATATTTTAGCAATTAAGTTTTAGAAAATAAAATTTAAAAGTGGGAAATATATTTTAAATTAATAAAAGATTCTAAATCTCATGTGATTAAAATATAAATATATTAAAATTTAAAAAAGTGGAATTATTAAAGTTAGTGCATGAGATTTAATAAATAAATAAATTAAATTGGAAAGAGTAAATTAAATATTATATTAATTAATGTGTATTATTTTAATATTTTCTCACATAGGAGTTTGCAAATTCTCGGGAGTTGTCATGTAGACAACACTGGAGTTTGCACTCTAAGAATGCACAAATTTTCTACACTTAGAAGTTAGCATTTTATTTGAGCATATGGTGTCTACAACCTTAGGACTTATCTAGAAGGTTGGAGAAGACCCACGCTTGGTTGTCATACTTATCTTCTTGTTGTCTCTAGAGACACTCTAGATGCATCTTAGAGGCCTTTAAATTGAGGCTCTCCTAGTGTGTTTGGACAAGCAAAATGAAAGCTTAAATGAAATCTGAATGGAAGCTACAAGCTACAAGCTTGAAATGGAAGCTTCAAAGCTTACATGCATTGGAGAAGTTCATATGCACATATATTTTCTACATGCTTCTAGGCTTCTTCTAGCATTTTTGGTTACTTGGAGATTCTCGGTTGGCTTGGATCTTGGAAGGATTGCGAATGATGGAGAAGGAAAAGATTTTCTATGGACTTCTGAGGCATGGTGGATTAGCATCAGTGTCCAGGTGCACTCGTGATAATCTCACACTCTATTTGCACTATTTCTCTTCCTATCTTCATCATGTCTATTAGATGTGTCTGAATACCCTTGTGATTGAATCTATAATTGAAAATTGGTATCTAGATATTTTATTTGGTTGAAAAGAAAATATTAGAAAACCCTAGATCCAATTAAGGAAGTGATTAGATCTAAATGGGTTTGGATTCGAATTAGAATTAAATTGAGAAAGGTGATTTCAAATCTATAGTTAAACTTATTGGATGGATTAATGGATATGTTTAGAAAACAATTATTTAAAAAAGGGAAAATTCTTATGTAGAAAGGCCCTTTAGATCTAAGTATATAATTTCTTTCGTAAACTGGCAAATATATAAATATATACATGTGTATTTTAAATACAGTGATAGTTGATAACAAATTATATATATATATATATATATATACATATATATATATATACACATACATACATATATGTATATACACATATATATATACATATATACATATGTATATATATTTGTGTAAATGAGAAACTTTACTTATTAAATCCAAATTTTCCATATGGTAAAAGTGTTTAAAAATGAAATGGAAATCATTTATTAAAAATGATATTTAAAAAAAAACATTTTAAATTGGGAGGGATGAATTTCGTACCCCCCCCGGCCTGCGATTGTAAGTAGCAGGTACAGTGTACCGCAATCGGCACGGCCCGGCCTTGAAGGCAGCGACAACAGTCACGCAACGTACGAAGGTCGCAGGGGTAATCAGTCCCCTGTACCCGTGCCCAACATCATTAGCGTGCAGGGTACAACAGCGAAAGCATATGATATATTTGCTTTGTAAATTGATTGTATCAATCGATTTTATATATGAACATTATCGCTATTAAATATTGTTAAGTGATATATATATATATATATATATATATATATGTATCCATATATGTTGAAACTTAAATATTCAAAGATTTATGATTAAATAATATATAGTTTTAAATTAATCAAAATTGCTTAATTAGATTTAGTTTAATTAAGACTAATAAGAAGTTTTAAAATGAAACAATGGGGATATTGAATTCATTTGAGGGGATTAGAGAATGGTTGTCTCTCAGTATTTAATGTATATTAAATACTATTTAATATATAAGGGGTGATAATTTATAATATATATAATTATGAGATGGTAATCTATAAAGATGTTTAATGGTGATTATTATAGTAATGTAAATCAAGAGAGATTTTAAATGATATGGGATTTAATTGACAAAGGTCAAAATCATTGTTATAATATTTAATAACCTAGTCATGATCTGGATTTGTTAATATGTTATGTATTAGTTATTGATATACCTTAAAGGTTAGTCAAATATTAACTAATGAAGTCGCGTAAAGATTCTCTAAAAATAATAGTTTGATAAGTTTATTATTTATTAACGTTTGTTGGGTCTAACAAACTATTAATAAATAATGGTTTAAGTAATAGTATAAATGGCCGATTTAATTAGAATTAATCTAGAAGAGATTATTTAACGATTGAAGTCTTGTAAAGACATTAGTTTTTGGATTATAAATGATTTTAATCAGTTAATGAGTTGTCAATATAATTAAATGCGATAGAGATTTATCTAGGAAATGATTATCATTAATACGAAATTGTTAAGAAAGATGAATGTAGTCATTATGGATAAGATTTCCAAAATAACTTGTTAATATTATTATTATTAAAATATTCATATTTGTGTATTGGATTGAAGTTGACTTTGATGTACAAACTATTGTTAGTCAACTAATACTCTTTAAGTTGATGGTTTGGTTGTGAAATTATTAATTAAATCAATTAATTAGAGTTAATTGGATTTAATAATTAAGTTATGTAATGGAGATTTATTTAATATAAATCTTTTGACGAGATTGTAAATTATCTATATTGAGGTTGACAAGTCTTATGACTTGAATTATGATTTTAGATATTATATGTTTGTCAATGATGATAACGATTGAATTAAAGGCTTAAGTTTTAATATTATTTAATTAAGTCTTAATTAAGAATTATTAGAATGATAATAGGTCATAGATGGTGTGCCTATGTTAATTGATGGATTTAATTGATCATTCAAATTAAGTTAAGATATCTTATTTGAAGAATGATAATTTGGTTCTCTTATAATTTAACGATTAATGATCCTTGATTTATGTGAAAAGTTGAAGTAACATTAAAGAAGAGTTAATTAATTAAAATATGGATCATGGTTAAATATAAAGGACAATTTAATTAAGGTCAATGATGAACAGTTTGGTGAATAATTATCCTTAAGTTATTCTTAGGATAATGCTATCGGGAAAACAAATGGGTTAACTTGTAGGTCAAATGATGAAACTTAGACATTTGAAGTATACTTGAAAATGGAAACTGGAAATCCCTACACTTGATTCAACTATGAGATTTTAGCAAAATCAAAACATGTGTTTGCATCATGTATTCTATATGCTTCTTGTTTTGGGTTTTGGGTTAACTAGTGTTGACCAGTCCTAGGTTGTTACCAAAGGCTCGGGGGTTATGAGATGTGTTGGCATGTTGATCTAATTTGGTCTCGATCTTTATAAGCACAACCATGGTTATGTGATCGTATGCTCTATGAAATGTTTGTTATTGTTCATCAGTCTTCATGTGTGAAGTTGAGATGTATATGTATCTGAGACACTTGAGCTAACCATTATTTTTGAGTCATCGATCAGTTATCCTTGGATTATTTTCTAGTCACCATGATGGGACTATGATGTGGTTTTATTTCTTGAAGATGTCATGTTGTGACATGTTTGACTCAACCATTTTGGAGTCTTCGATTAGTATGATTTTGAGATATTCTTGGTTGCTTGTTGAGAACCAATGGATACTTATGATTATCAGTGATGCCTTCAGTTGCCAATAGAGAACTGATGTGGTCATCATTTTCTATGGATATTGCTCATGGAGATTTGATGCTTTTATGCATATTTGATGATTTTATCATGGAGATTTTGATGATTCTTATCTTGGAGATTTGATGATTCTTATGGATATTTGATGCTTATATTGTGGATATTTGATGATTCTTTTTATGGATTATCTTTTGGATTTCTTTAGAGTTGCTTGTACAGGACTGTGGTGATTTATGATTCCATGAGCATTAGGGTAGGTAATCTACTTGTAGTGTCAGGAAGTGGCTTGCAATGGGGGCCGGGGCCCTAAGTGGCTGCCAGGATAACTCATTGTAAGTTTGGTTAATAAGTGATAACATTTACACACTAAATGGGGATTAAATGAACCTAAAAAGATAATTGTTTTGGATGTTCTCGCCCATGCCTTGAGCACTTGTACAGGCTAGGATGGGAGTAGTGAGACGCATGGTTGCTACCTTGCATTCCATAGTATGCCTTGTCAGTATGAGAGGATACTAGTGGCCGCATGAGATCTGTATGGACCCATGGAGTTTAGCTAACTGCCAGGGTAACTTGTACGGGATAAATGCGATAACACTTTCCCGCTTGCAGAGTAGTTTTTCTACATGTCATAGTGTGCCTCTGGGAATTAGATGTCAATTTTGTGTGATGGAACCCTTGACTTAGTATACTTTTAGGATTCCTGGATTTATAGAGATTTATGCTTTGTGGTTTTCATATCTTGTTTGGGACTTGAGATTATCTCCTTAGCACGGTGGGAGTGGACCATTTAGGTTCCACATGGTCGGGTGGTAGTGTTTTATCACTCTTATCATTTGAGATCCGTCCAAGACACCGTGGGTGGAGTATTATTGGTTGGTATTTATCTTCATTCTATTCTTGGATCATTATGGTAGATGATATACCTTATGATGGATGTATTTACTGGTATGTTTTTTGTATTAATGATTTGCATATGTTAGTTGATGATATGTTATGCTTTACTTTGCATTTTAGTAGGATGTTTTAGGAGTGACATTCCTACTATGTTTATAGCCGATGATCTCTTTGGTGTTTTGGAATGTTACACACGGAGGGATGGCTAGGATCCATGATGGTCTAATGATGCTATTAACGGTTGGGAGGAACCGTGCACTTAGTTAGTTATGTTTGTGATATATGGTTATCTTTTATGATGGGTGTTTATATCTTTTGTGATGATGTATCATGTATTGTTATGGTTTCATTATATCATGGATTAATATTGGATGATGATGTACTATATTTACATGGATGTTTATTCTTTTAAGCTTTTTATACCCTGTGATATGTATGGTGGATGATTGAGCAATCTAAAATGTACACTTGTATATGGTTTAAGAACATTGGATGTATCCTTGCTATTTCATTGTTAAGGATGTAATGCTAGATGAATAAGTTATGATTAGAAGTAATTCAACGTTAATGGATCTTTAAAGAATGTAATCTGTTATGTATGTTATGTTTACTTTCAGTTGGATGTTGCTATTTCTTCTGCTATCATGTAAATGTTCTGAATGGTTTTACTTTCATGTTTAAAAAAAAAAAATGTTTGGCAAACTTAGTGAAATTCTTTGGATCCCTTGGCGGGGCATTACAGAAATGCGTGAGCCTTTTTTCTTGCATTGTGAAAATTTAATTTGATTTATGTTATCCCCTTTTTACTTTAACTGGGGGCACTCATCTCCTTACATGGATGGGATGGAATAATAAAATGTTGACAAGACTCATTTCAACTGCATTTTTCCACCATGCGAATTGGTTTTGCTTTCATTATTGAATGAGCTTAGGATTTTCGTGCCCCATAATTGCTGGATAGTGGTACTTGCGTATGGGAGTGGAGGATAGATCTTTTTGCAAATTTTTTGATCTAACCTTGTCCTTGGATCGCCATCTCATTTGGTCAGTGCTATTCAATTGGCAGATGACTTAGTTTAAAAGTAAAATGATTTTGATCTAGTTTTCATTTACCTCTATGCCTCCATGTGAATTGTGTTAGTAGTAGATGGCCTTGGAACCATGTACTGCCCCCCTATATCTTTGACCTACACTTAGGGATTGTGTCAAGTTTGGGGTTTTGGGGAGGGTGGCCATGTCGGTAGTTAAGGTGGGGTTAAGGGTGTGGTAAGAGTGTGGGTAGCTAGGGTTAGAATGTAGGGAGTTAGTAGGTAATTAGTATAGGTTAGTATTAATGTTAGTTAATATGTTAGTATTAGAATTAAGTTTAGTATATGTTATGTTTGTTAGTATTAGTACTAGGTTTAGATTTAGTTAGTTTTTGTTTTAATTATTTAGTTGTTTAATTATGTTTGATTAAATTTTATTATATATATATATATTTTTAGTAGTATTAATTTATTAGCATGTTTTAGAAGTAGTCATTTAAGTTAGTTTAAAATGTAACTAAGTTTAGATTTATGACTAGCCGATTTTATTAGATTTAGTTAGTTTTGTTTTTAGATTAATTTAGTTGTTTTAATATTAATGTTAATTTAATTAGTCTTGGAATATTCTTAGTTTCAATTCAGATATATGTAAAATTGAATTTAGTATTTAAATTAAGTTAAATTTTGTTTAAGGTTTAAGTTAAGTTTTAGAGTTTAGAGATGTTAGTATTAAATATTATCTTGTTAATTTGGTTTTAGTAAATTATTTTATTAAATTAAATTAGTTTAAAGATAGTTAGCATTAGATGTAAATATTAATGGATTTAATTAAAGATGTTTAGTCTCATGTATTTTATTTTAGTAGACTAATTAATAATTTTTTTAATTAATGATCTAATATCTAAAGTTATTCGAATAATTTAGAGATATTGTATACAAGTATATAAAATTACCAATGTGATAAAACTTTTAATTTAGAAATTTGATTGTTAAAATAGTTAATCGAGTTAATGATGAAAGATAAATTAATGGTTAATTCATGCGGGAAGATTATAATCTTAAGACATAATGTAGAGAACCTGTACTAAAACTATTATCAATCATTTCAACTTAGAGCATGTTTAATTATTAATTTTTATTCAAAGAAAAATTGTGTGTTTTTGCCCTCATAGTTTGGGCATGACATTTTGGTATCAGACCTCATGTTTCAACACTAGGAACCTTAAACCATTATTCTTCTGAAACTTAAAACTAAACATTAAATTGTGTAGGATGCCTCCTACTACTCGAAACAACCAACGAGGCAGAGGTCATAGGGCGAGATGGGCCACCTCCACCTCCACCTCCACCACCATCAAACCCGAACCAGGACATTATAGATGCAGTCTAGACTTTGATTGATGTAGTTCAAAAGAGAGTAGTACATGTGGTTTAGCCAGTTCAGCAGATTCTAGTAGTGGAAGCAGAGGGACCTAGAGGAGGCGAGCCCAGAGTTAGAGAGAGGACTAGGAGTCCCCCACCGAGACAGTTAGAGAGGTAGGATGAGCATAAAGGTGAGTCAATACACCAGAGAAGACCCCCACTTGATAGACCTCCTAGACATGTAGGAGATGATATTAGGGAATTGATTCGACTTGGGCCACCATTATTTACTGGTTCTACTGAGGGGATAGTATCAGAGGCATGGTTGCAGAGCCTATAGTGGTGCTTTGGGTTACACCCTTATGGGAGTAATCTAAAGGCACGCCTAGTAGTTCATCAGTTGAGAGAGGATGCTTCCAACTGCTGGCATCAGGAGGAGATCATAGGTGGAGTGAGGATGGATACCCTCACATGGGAATCATTCCTAAAAAAATTCTGAGAGAGGTACTTGTCAGAGAATTTTTGATAGAAATAGATAGAGGAGTTCCATTCTCTTTATTAAAGAGGTCTTACAGGGGCTCAGTATGAGAGCAGGTTTCTCGAGCTCTTTCCTTGTGTGGAATACATGAAGGATGAGAAACTATGGGTACATCACTTTATCATGGGTTTGATCTTCTCACTTCAGGATCCAATTTGAATGGCCTTCCCTACCACCTTCAGACAGGTAGTGGAGATAGCACTAGTGGCAGAGGATACTCGAGGTAGATAGGAAACACGAGATCGGTCTTAGAACTGAAACTCTACCCGACAGAAACCCCCTTGGAAAGGGAATAAAAAATGTACACCAGGGTCCTCTAAGGACTACTAGGGCTCTAACCCCAAGAAATGGCAGTTACAGCAAGATCAGAAAGTACATACCCCACAATCATAGTCAGTGCAGACTCATCAGTCTTTCAAGGGTGGATACAGTGGGTCTAGCAGGTCAGGGGGCCCACAGTAATCTAGATCACAGGATACACGATCTTATACCTAAGGGCCATGCTATACTTGTGGTGGCATGGGTCATATAGCTAGAGAGTGTCCGCAGGGACAATCATTCAATGGTCAGAGAGGGGCTTTTTCATAGCCGACAGTGGGAGACATGGGCAGTTCCCACAGAGTTTTTACAACAGTTAACAACTGCCAAACTGAGCATCAGGCTATAGATATTGAGGCTATAGGTGGAGTTGGTTGGCCAATTACCACTAGAGACTATCCATTTTATTGCCTGACACACCCTAGCTCCTCGATGTTGGGAGCTGGACCAAGATAGGGTCTAGGGGGAATGTTGCGATGAGGTCATGATTTCTTGGGAGGATGTAGCATGGATGCGATCTCAATACCCTTGTCTTTTGATGAACTCCAGGAGGAAGTTCATGCCTAGTGAGGAAGGATGTGAGGCCTCACCCTGACCCTTCATAGCCTTAGTTGTTACTTTATCATTTTGATACTCACGACTCGAGATGTCCAGACATTATCTGATGCTTAGAACATATGATATTATTTCATGCTATGTGATGATACTTTTAGATATTTGATGTTTTTCATTTAATATTTTATGTATATGTATGTTGATGAAATTAGTAAATGTAGGATTGATACTTGATTAAGAGATTTTAAATGGTTAAGAATTAAGTAGGATGAAGAAACCCTTATTGATGTATGTTTCAATTTATGTAAATTTCTAATATGTATATATACATATGTACATGTGATTTTTGGGACTACTGATGTGTGCAATGAGTGTGCAGAAATTTTAGCCGAGGAAACTGACGGAGGAACAAAACTGATCTCAATGTGTTAATTTTGGAAACCTTGTCGTTCATAATTCAAGTATGGTATTGTGAGATGTATGTATGTATCTCTCTATGTTCAGTGAATGTTAATATTTGTAACTATGTTCTTTTAGTGTCGCTTGACACTCGTAAATTGTTTATGTTCTTTAGTGTGCTGATTAGGGCTAGTTTTGTAACCTTTGGACCCAAGTTGTTTTAAGTTAGTATCAGTTTGCTAATTTGTTTCTTAATCAATTTTAGTCGCCCTTAATTCGGATTAATGCTTATTGTGCATTTTAGAGTTGTTAGTTGGTCCTAATTATTTCCTAGTCTTTGTGTAGCTCTAAACCTATTCCTAAGGCTTTAAAACATGGAATAATTATACCCAAGGGGTATGGATATGGGTTGGGGGTCTTTTCAAACCCCTAAGCCCCTTTTGTTGACTTTGGAGATCACTCAAAAAGTCTCATTTCACCTTTGTGCGAAAATTGTAAGTGGTTACCATGAGTTGCCTTACCTCACCTCCACTTAGTGCTTAACAATGGTATGGGTTGAGTTAGGAGTTTCTAGAATTGTAGGTGGGTAGGAGAAGTTATTGATCCTTTTTGGTGGTTGAGTTTGAGGCTTATTTAGAGGCCTTTCTTGGACAAGTGGAGGTTGTTACCCAATCTCTACATTTAGAGAGGAGTTCTTGAAGGTTGAAGCAAGGAAAGGAAAACTCTACTCAAACTTGTTCATTGCCATTACCTCTTGTGAAGGTAGGAAATTCTCATCTCCCTTGTTCAGTTTCCATCTTTGTTTCATGCTTATGCTACCCTGTTGCTATTTGAATGTTTGTATGTTTGTGGGTATGATGGGAAGATTTGGAAACCATGTTATTTTGGATGATTTTTTTTCATGTTTATGTTTGAAATTTTGAGATTTTCTTGCATGGGAGTTTTGGTATTACTCACCCTTGGAATAGGGCAGATATGACCAATTTTGGGAAAGGTGTGTTTAGTCAGACTCCAACCAGTGTAGAGTCTCTTCTCAAGATGAGAAGAGGGAGAAAGGGTAGGGTGTTATGGGTCCCTACCTGACAGCACAAACCTTGTATGATTATGGTATGTTGAAATGGAAGAACGAAAGTTCTTGGTTTATAGCCCCGATTGGGCATCTATTTGGTGTTGTGCTTGACTTCTCCTAGTTGGAAGAATCCACCTTTTCCTAGTATTGATTCATTGTGAATCTTATAGTGATAACCTTGTGTGAAATGCATGTTTGAATTGTTTTTGGTCATGCTTTCGGTCACCTGATCATATTCTGTTCCATCCATGGTTCTTGAAATGTGTTGTAGAAATCATTATGAATCCCTTGATGAAGGTCATGAAGAAAATTCAAGTAAATTGTTGAAATTTGGGATTGATATCCTATGTAATGGTATTTCAAACTTTGTTGTAATGGCGACAAAGCCGGGTTTTCTTCCTAGTTCTTTACTAGCTGAGCCTTTGAATCAGGTTTGCTAATAAAATGGTGGTTGAGCAACATGGCTTAGCATGAGATTTAATCATAATTTTTAGTTATATGAATGCACATCAAAAATAGGATGGAAATGATGTTGATTCAATTAGGCACATTTCAAGTTTTCTTATATGTTGGAAATGAAAATTGTATTAAGAATAAAAGTTCAGTTTCTATGATTATTGGAATTAGATCAATTCTTGCATTGTGGTTTATATGGATAATTAAATCTCTTGATTTATTAATTTGTATGTAGTCTTCAAAGATTTACTTTTCAAAAAAAATTATACCCCCCCCCCCCCTTCTTAGTTAATAAGCAACTTCAAAATGTATACTTAGAAAAATAAAGGCAAAAAAAAAAGTTTGTCTCAAGAGAGTAAAAACTCTCTGGTTTTTGTATGAAGACCAATTTATTCTTTCTTTGGTGATAGAGAATATTTTAAGATACTTATATGTTTTGAATATCAAAAGAAAATTAATACCATTCAAAGAAAGAATATATAATATAATCATTATATAAAAAATTATATGCTAATATCCTAAATATCTTTTATCTACTTATAAAACTTTATGTATTAAATGTTTTTTTTCTTAATTCCCTTGATGGGCACAGCTCTTTGTTTGGGGCTTGAAAAGACCCTTAAATTTAAAATAAATAAAAATTCAAAGGGCTGCCTTGGGTGACATCACCCTAAATCCTTATCTCATCCCTTGTACAACACTTACTTCATGGAAATGCATGAGCCTTTTTTCTTGCATTGTGAAAATTTAATTTGATTTATGTTATCCCCTTTTTACTTTAACTAGGGTGCTCATCTCCTTGCATGGATGGGATGGAATAATAAAATGTTGACAAGACTCATTTCAACTGCATTTTTCCACCATGCAAATTGGTTTCTCTTTCATTATTAAATGAGCTTAGGATTTTTGTGCCCCATAATTACTGGATAGTGGTACTTGTGTATGGGAGTAGAGGACAAATCTTTTTGCAAATTGTTTGATTTGACCTTGTACTTGGATCAACATCTCATTTGGTTAGTGCTATTCAAGTGGGAGATGACTTAGTTTAAAAGTAAAATGATTTTGATCTAGTTTTGGTTTACCTCTATGCCTCCATGCGAATTGTGTTAGTAGTAGATGGCCTTGGAACCACGTATCGCCCCCTTGTATCTTTGACCTACGCTTAGGGATTGTGTCAGGTTTGGGGTTTTGGGGAGGGTGGCCATGTGGGTAGTTAAGGTGGGGTTAAGGGTGTGGTAAGAGTGTGGGCAGCTAGGGTTAGAATGTAGGCAGTTAGTAGGTAATTAGTATAGGTTAGTATTAATGCTAGTTAATGTGTTAGTATTAGAATTAAGTTTAGAATATGTTATGTTTGTTAGTATTAGTACTAGGTTTAGATTTAGTTAGTTTTTATTTTAATTATTTAGTTGTTTAATTATGTTTGTTTAAATTTTATTATATATATATTTAGTAGTATTAATTTATTAGCATGTTTTAGAAGTAGTCATTTAAGTTAGTTTAAAATGTAATTAAGTTTAGATTTATGACTAGTCAATTTTATTAGATTTAGTTAGTTTTGTTTTTAGATTAATTTAGTTGTTTCAATATTAATGTTAATTTAATTAGTCTTGGAATATTCTTAGTTTCAATTCAGATATATGTAAAATTGAATTTAGTATTTAAATTAAGTTAAATTTTGTTTAAGGTTTAAGTTATGTTTTAGAGTTTAGAGATGTTAGTATTAAATAGTATCTTGTTAATTTGGTTTTAGTAAATTGTTTTATTAAATTAAATTAGTTTAAAGATAGTTAGCATTAGATGTAAATATTAATGGATTTAATTAAAGATGGTTAGTCCCATGTATTTTATTTTAGTAGTCTAATTAATAATTTGTTTAATTAATGATCTAACATCTAAAGTTATTCGAATAATTTAGAGATATTGTATACAAGTATATAAAATAACCAATGTGATAAAACTTTTAATTTAGAAATTTGATTGTTAAAATAATTAATCGAGTTAATGATGAAAGATAAATTAATGGTTAATTCATGCGGGAAGATTATAATCTTAAGACGTAATGTAGAGAACTTCTACTAAAACTATTATCAATCATTTCAACTTAGAGCATGTTTAATTATTAATTTTTATTCCAAAAAAAATTGTGTGTTTTTGCCCTCGTAGTTTGGGCATGACAAGATTGTTTAATTAAATACAAAAAGTAATTATCAGAGCATATCTCATTTTATTAAATTAAATATCTCAACAAAATCTCTCTTTAGTTCAAAAAGGGAAATTTTCAGTTCACTATTGATAAAAAATGAGTTAAATCAGGTAACTCCTTTTTCTACTAAAATTAAATCAGTTAACTCCTTATTTTACTCAAATTAAATATGTTAACTCCCTTTAATTTGGCAATCTACCTTTATGACTGAACTTAAACTTTAATCCTGACCGTTGATTGAATTTGATCTCAACCGTTGATGGATTCCAAGAAAGTCTATTTAAGAGACCCTCATCTCTTCATTTTAGGAGAGGATGAATTTGGAGAATTTGCATCGAATCGCTGCTGGAACTCATACTCACATTTGCTCATTTTTTTTATACATTTAATAAATATGCCTATCTTGATTAATTAAATATAATTATTTAATTAAATGGAAAAGGTATTTCTAATTAATTCAATGAGATTATTTAATTAAATGGAGTACTTAGTTCTAATTAATTAAACAAAGTTATTTAATTAAATAGGAAGCCATTCCTAATTGATTAAATGAAGTTATTTAATTAAATAAGAAAAGTGTCTCTAATTAATTAAAAGAATGTTTAATTAAATAGAAAATGTAATTATGAGAGCATATCTCATTTTATTAAATTAAATATCTCAACAAAATCTCCCTTCAGTTGAAAAAGGGAAATTTTCAATTCACGATTGATAAAAAATGAGTTAAATCAGTTAACTCCTTTTTTTACTCAAATTAAATCAGTTAACTCCTTATTTTACTCAAATTAAATCTGTTAGCTCCTTTTAATTTGGGAATCTCCCTTTATGACTGAACTTCAACTTTAATCCTAACCGTTGATTGAATTTGATCTCAACCATTGATGGATTCCAAGAAAGTCTATTTAATAGACCCTCATCTCTTCATTTTAGGAGAGGATGAATTTGGACAATTTGCATCGAATCGCTGCTGGAATTCATACTCACATTTGCTCATATTTTTACATACATTTAATAAATACGCCTATCTTGATTAATTAAATGTAATTATTTAATTAAATGGAAAAAGTATTTCTAATTAATTAAACAAAATTATTTAATTAAATGGAGTACTTAGTTCTGATTAATTAAACAAAGTTATTTAATTAAATAGGAAGCAATTCCTAATTAATTAAATGAAGTTATTTAATTAAATAAAAAAGGTGTCTCTAATTAATTAAAGAATTGTTTAATTAAATAGAAAAAGTAATTATGAGAGCATATCTCATTTTATTAAATTAAATATCTCAAAAAAATCTCTTTTCAATTCAAAAACAGAAATTTTTAGTTCACTATTGATAAAAAATGAGTTAAATGAGTTAACTCCTTTTTCTACTCAAATTAAATAAGTTAACTCCTTATTTTACTCAAATTAAATCTGTCAACTCCCTTTCATTTGGGAATCTTCCTTTATGACTGAACTTCAACTTTAATCTTGACAGTTGATTAAATTTGATCTCAACTGCTACTGGATTACTGGAAAGTCTATTTAGGAGACCCTCATCTCTTCATTTTAGGAGAGGATGAATTTGGAGAATTTGCATCGAATCGCTGCTGGAATTCATACTCACATTTGCTCATATTTTTATATATATTTAATAAATACGCCTATCTTGAGAAATTGAATGTAATTATTTAATTAAATGGGAAATGTATTTCTAATAAATTTTAAAAAATTATTTAATTAAATGGAGTACTTAGTTCTATTTAATTAAATATTAAGCCATTCCTAATTAATTAAATGAAGTTATTTAATTAAATAAGAAAAGTGTCTCTATGTAATTAAAAGATTATTTAATTAAATAGAAAAAGTAAATATGAGAGTATATATCATTTTATTAAATTAAATATCTCTTCAGTTCAAAAAGGGAAATTTTCAGTTCACTATTGATAAAAAATGAGTTAAATTGGTTAACTTCAACTTTAATCCTAACTGTTGATTGAATTTGATCTCAACCATTGATGGATTCTAAGAAAGTCTATTTTAGAGACCCTTATCTCTTAATTTTAGGAGAGGATGAATTTGGAGAATTTTCATCGAATAGCTGCTGGAATTCATACTCACATTTGCTCATATTTTTATATATATTTAATAAATATGCCTATCTTAATTAATTAAATGTAATTATTTAATTGAATGGGAAAGGTATTTCTAATTAATTAAATGAAATTATTTAATTAAATGAAGTACTTACTTCTAATTAAATAAACAAAGTTATTTAAAATAAGAAAAGTGTCTCTAATTAATTAAAAGATTATCTAATTAAATAGAAAAAGTAACTATGAGAGCATAACTCATTTTATTAAATTAAATATCTCAATAAAATCTCTCTTCAGTTCAAAAAGGGAAATTTTCAGCTCACTATTGATAAAAAATGAGTTAAATGAGTTAACTCATTTTTCTACTCAAATTATATCAATTAACTTCTTATTTTACTCAAATTAAATCTGTTAACTCCCTTTATTTTGGGAATCTCCCTTTATGACTGAACTTCAACTTTAATCTTGACCGTTGATTGAATTTGATCTCAACCATTGATGGATTTCACGAAAGTCTATTTAAGAGACCCTCATCTCTTCATTTTAGGAGAGGATGAATTTGGAGAATTTGCATCGAATCGCTGCTGGAATTCATACTCACATTTGCTCATATTTTTACATACATTTAATAAATACGCCTATCTTGATTAATTAAATGGGAAAGGTATTTCTAATTAATTAAACAAAATTATTTAATTAAATGGGGTACTTACTTTTAATTAATTAATAAAAGTTATTTAATTAAATAGGAAGTCATTCCTAATTAATTAAATGAATTAATTTAATTAAATAAGAAAAGAGTCTCTATTTAATTAAAAGATTATTTAATTAAATAGAAAAAGTAATTGTGAGAGCATATCTCATTTTACAATATTAAATATCTCAACAAAATCTCTCTTCAGTTCAAAAAGGGAATTTTTCAATTCACTATTGATAAAAAATGAGTTAAATCAGTTAACTCCTTTTTCTACTCAAATTAAATCAGTTAACTTCTTATTTTACTCAAATTAAATATGTTAACTCCCTTTAACTTGGGAAACTCCCTTTATGACTGAACTTAAACTTTAATCTTGACCGTTGATTGAATTTGATCTAAATCGTTGATGGATTCGAGGAAAGTCTATTTAAGAGACCCTCGTCTCTTCATTTTAGGAGAGGATGAATTTGGAGAATTTGCATCGAATCGCTACTGAAATTCATACTCACATTTGCTCATATTTTTACATACATTTAATAAGTACGCCTATCTTGATTAATTATATGTAATTATTTAATTAAATGTAATTATTTAATTAAATGAGAAAAGTATTTCTAATTAATTAAACGAAATTATTTAATTAAATGAAGTACTTACTTCTAAATAATTAAACAAAGTTATTTAATTAAATAGGAAGCCATTCCTAATTAGTTAAATGAAGTTATTTAATTAAATAAGAAAAGTGTCTCTAATTAATTAAAATATTATTTAATTAAATAGAAAAAGTAATTATGAGAGCATATCTCATTTTATTAAATTAAATATCTAAACAAAATCTATCTTTAGTTCAAAAAGGGAAATTTTCAGTTCACTATTGATAAAAAAATGAGTTAAATCAGTTAACTCCTTTTTCTACTCAACTTAAATCACTTAACTCCTTATTTTACTCAAATTAAATTTGTGAACTCCCTTTAATTTGGGAATCTCCCTTTATGACTGAACTTCAACTTTAATCCTGACCATTGAATGAATTTGATCTCAACTGTTGATAGATTTTAGGAAAGTCTATTTAAGAGACACTTATCTTTTCATTTTAGGAGAGGATGAATTTGGAAAATTTGCATTGAATCACTGCTAGAATTCATACTCACAATTGCTCATATTTTTACATACATTTAATAAATACGCCTATCTTGAGTAATTAAATGTAATTATTTAATTAAATGGGTAAGGTATTTCTAATTAATATAATAAAATTATTGAATTAAATGGAGTACTTATTCCTATTTAATTAAATGAAGTTATTTAATTAAATAAGAAAAGTGTCTCTAATTAATTAAAAGATTATTTAATTAAATAGAAAAAGTAATTATGAGAGCATATCTCATTTTATTAAATTAAATATGTCAACAAAATCTCTCTTCAGTTCAAAAAGGGAAATTTTTAGTTCACTATTGATAAAAAATGAGTTAAATTAGTTAACTCCTTTTTCTACTCAAATTAGATCAGTTAACTCCTTATTTTACTCAAATTAAATCTGTTAACTCCCTTTAATTTGGGAATCTCCCTTTATGACTGAACTTCAACTTTAATCCTGACCGTTGATTGAATTTGATCTCAACCGTTGATGGATTCCAAGAAAGTCTATTTAATAGACCCTCATCTCTTCGTTTTAGGAGAGGATGAATTTGGAGAATTTGCATCGAATCGCTGCTGGAATTCATACTCACATTTACTCATATTTTTACATACATTTAATAAATACGCCTATCTTGATTAATTAAATGTAATTATTTAATTAAATGGGAAAGGTATTTCTAATTAATTAAGTGAAATTTATTTTGAGAGACGGATGGACTGCATGCGATTAACCTTGCGCTGCAGATCTGCCTTTTGCATGGCTAGGGCTTGCGTGCCCTAAGCCTGCTACTCTCAGTGTCTGCTGCAGTCAGGAGCCACTATTTATCACTTAAACCTATGTGTTGGGAGATACGTCAACATAGAAGAAGTGGGGAGCTGCTGGGAGAGCTTTGAGAGTTTTTGTGGAGTTGGGGCCGGCCAAATTTTGCTGCTCCGATAGGGCTTTCTTCCCACTGTGGTGTGGAGAACTCTTTTTTATTCTGGTGAGTCTAGTTTTAGTGTTTTTCTTGGAGGCAATGCCTTTGAATCTGAACATGGGGCAATTGGTGGCTCCCAAGGCTCAGATTTTGACTAAGGATCAAGACATGCCTGATACATCTTTTCAGATGTGAGGAGGGGCTAATGGCTAGATGGGCAATATCCCAGCTAGGGAGAGCGTGGCCTCATCAAAGGGTTCTATTTGTATTAAGAAGATGAATGGGTGTTTGGAGAGATCTGATGATTGACCAGTGCTAGTTATTCTACCAGAGCAAATTTTAGAAGATGTAAAATATTTGGGCAATCATGCGCTCATATGTAAATTTTTGGGTCTCTAACTCCCTCTACTTGTGTTGGAATCATGGGCTCATTGGGTTTGGAATCTAGAAGGGGATATGGAAATTCTACTGGTGGCTAACAACTATTTCTTTGTTATTTTCTCAAGCATGTTAGATAGGAGCAAAGTATTTGAAGGAGGCCCATACTTCTTTAACCAGGTTGGGCTATTCATCAAACCTTGGCACACTAGATTCAATTTCACTGAGGAGATCCTGTCTTGGGTCCCTGTGTGGATTCAGCTTCCACATTTTCCACTAGAATTTTGGAGAGAGGATATTCTTCATTCGATATCTCTTTTGCTTGGGAAACCAATTGGGCCGGCCACCCAGACCTAGGATCGAAAGGTAATTTCATATGTACGTATTTGTGTGGAGGTTGATCTTACTAATCCGCTACCAAATTCTATGGAAATTTGTTTAGGCTCTTGTTCATGGATTCAACAGTTGGACTATGAGACTCTACCCTTCAGATGCAAGATTTGTCATGAGTATGGGCACTTGCAACGCAAATTCCCCCGAAATAAATTTTCTCAATCATTAGCAACTACGATGCCGACCCCTAAGGATGAAAAAGGAAAAACCTCGATGCTGGCAGGTCCCTCTAGAGATAAGGAGGGTTTTATCCCAATGAAGCCATGTAATAAAGGAAAGGGGTAGAAGAGAACTTGGATGAATAGACAAAGTGATGAGACCTTCAACAGGTTTAATGTGCTGGAGAACTTAATACAAGAGGAAGGTATACCTATTGAGACACCCCCAAGTGATAACTCTCTTTTGGAACCTTAGCTAGAGGAAGTTGAGAATCTAGTCCAAATTCTTAAGGAAGTACAAGGCCAGACTGTTGGCTCGAATGGATTGATTCAGGACTCATGTTGTGATATTCCTTGTAGCTCACATCCCCATGATTGTCCAAATATCATAGCCTCTATCCACTCTGGCAAGAAAGGAGTGACTGACAACACAAAAGGCTCTAAAGCTACATCCATATTGGGTTTATAGCAAAAGCCCTTTAAAAAAGGGACCTCAGAAAAATCTACTAAGAGTGGAAAGAAAATGGATCAAGAGAAAGTTAATATGATGGGTGAGACTTTAGTTAAAGTGGGCTTTGTAAAGCCCATTGATTCCCACTTCTCGCAATCTTCTAAATGATTATTATTTCATGGAATGTTAGGGGGTTGAACAGCATCCCTAGACAAAAGGTTGTTCACAGATTGATAGATTCTCACTCTCCAGATGTCTTTTTCATTCAGGAAACTAAACTTTTAGTTGATGAATTAAATAGTTGTGGACCAAAGTTATGGCCCCATGGTAGTTGGTAGGCTGTAGGTGCTCAAGAAGCTCAGGTGGTCTTGCTTGTCTCTGGAATCCTAAGAAGGTAACTCCCCTATGGTGGGTTACCAGCAGATCCTCCATCTCTTTTATGGCTTCTCACTTTGAGATAGGTGAAAGGTGCTTGTTTTCCAATGTTTATGCTCCTATTGATTTAGTTGGTAAATCTCTTATGTGGTCACATATTAAATTTGTCCGATCTTTAGACCCTTTCCTTCCTTGGATTGTTGTGGGAGATTTTAATGCTTTTACTAATCTTGAGGAAAAGAGGGGAGGAATTTCTCAATTGGGTCCCTCTTCTAGTATTCTTAGAGACAACATTAGTGCTTTGAACCTTATTGATGTTAAACCTACTTCTGGCTTATTCACCTGGAATAATAGAAGGAGTGGGATGGAGGCAATCTCTGAAAGGCTTGATAGGTTCCTGGTATCTTGTTTTTGGATGAATATTAAATGGGCTACTAGTTTAGAAATTCTTGATTGGAGAGGCTCTAATCACTAGCCTATCATGCTCTCTATCACTCCTTTCAAGACTTCTAAGAATCCCTCTTTCAAGTTTCAGCTAATGTGGTTGAGAGATCCTTCCCTTCATGATCTTATGTTATCCTGGTGGTATGAGGGTAGGCACCCTCATGGAACTTCCATGTACACCTTTGAGAAGAGGCTTCAACATGTGAATTTCACATTGAAACAGTGGAATAAACAGAGTTTTGGAAACCTTCAAAAGCATTTAAGGGGGGCCTAGGCTAGGCTTGACAGTGTCACTCACCAGATCAGGGACCAAGGAATGTCTCCTGATTTAATGTCTGAAGAATCCTTAGCTTTGAGGGAGCTTGAAGAATGGGAGCTTCGGGAGGAAATATTCTAGAAATAAAAGTCTCGAGTGGATTGGTTGCTAGAAGGAGATAGAAACACTTCTTTCTTCCACAACACTGTTAAAGCTCGTAGGTTTGGAAATTCTATTGCTTCTCTTGTATCTTCTTCTAGAGATCATCTCTCTTCAAAGGAGGCAATTTCATTAGAGACCACTAATTACTTCTCTCAGCTCTTCTCTAAAGAGGAACCTATTGCTTTGGTGGAGACAAGAGCTATTTTAGATTGCATTCCTCATCTTGTGTCTAGTAGTATGAATAGGGATCTATTAAAACCTATTATACTCGAAGAGCTGGAGAAGGTGGTTTTTGGTATGAAGAAAGGTAAATCCTCGGGCCCAGATGGATTTCCCATTGAATTTTTCCCAGAGTTTTGGGAGATTATTAAATTTGATCTTCTAGAAGTTGTTCAAAAATCATATCAGAATAAACTAATGCTCAAGTCCTTGAATGCTACTTTCCTGACTCTTGTTTCCAGGATTGAGGGAGCTAATAGGTTGGATCAATTCAGACCTATTGCTTTATGCAATGTTACGTACAAAATTATCACAAAATTAATTGCTGAAAGGCTTAAGCCTTTTCTTGCCTCTTTAATTTTTGAGGAACAAGGAGGTTATGTTGGAGGTAAATAGATCCTTGATGGAGTGGTTATAGCTTCGAAAGCTATTCATTCTATGGCCACTTCCAAGGAAAAGGCTATGTTTATTAAGCTAGATTTGGCTAAAGCTTATGACCGAGTTAGTTGGGAGTTTATGGGTCATGTGCTTCTTTCTTTTTGTTTTGATATGGAGTGGGTGGATTGGGTTCTCAGTTGTGTGAATTACACTTCCTTTTCGGTCCTTATTAATGGAGAGCCTACTGATCTTTTCTCTACTTCTCAGGGGCTTCGGCAGGGGGATCCTATCTCTCCATATCTATTTATCATTATGGTAGAGGCTCTGGGCAGATTTATAAAATCTCAAGTAGGAAAGGGGCTGGTTCAAGGGTGGAAGTGGCACAATGACATTCCAACATACACGCACCTCCAATTTGTGGATGATACTGCATTGATGGGATTGGCTACCATAAATGAAGGAAAGAACTTCACAAAAATTTTGGATACTTATTCGAAAGCTTCTAGACAGTAGATTAATGAAGGTAAATCATCTATTTATTTCTTTAATACTCCTCAATCAATTCAGGTTAGGATTGCTAGAATTCTCAAGTTTCAGGTTACTTCCCTTCCTTTGATTTATCTTGGAGTGCCACTGGCCCTGGGAACTCAGTTGAAAGATTATTGGTAAGGTCTGTTGGACAAATTTTAGAGCAAAGTGAGTCATTGGACTCATAGATGGCTCTCCTCAGTTGGAAGGGTCACCCTCCTCAGGACTATGATTCAGGCTCTTCCCATTTATAGGTGTCTTGTCCAAACTCCTCCCATTAGAGTTATGAGATATTTTGATGCTTTTTCACAACAATTTCTTTGGTCAGGCACTCTCCTCTCTTCTAGATGGAGCTTGGTCAACTGGAATACTATTTGCCATCCTAAGATTGCTGGGGGATTAGGCCTTAAATCTATGGCTCTTAGTGTCAAAGCTCTGGCGGCTAAGTTATATTGGAGATGGTGCAAGAATCAAGATCAATATTGGGCTAAAATTCTAGCCCATAAGTACTTCCCAGGAGAGGATTTTCAAGATATTCCTAGACTGGAACTAAATGGTAAGGGATCCTTTATTTGGGACACTCTTAAAAGAGGTGCTCCTCTCATCAAGGATTGCCTCTTCTGGATATGTAATGAGGGATCGAGTGTGTTATTCTAGCATGACTCCTGGGATGGCTATTCTCCCATTCTCTCCAGCCATCCACATCTTCAACCTCTATATCTAATTTTTTCTACTACAGGATGGAACAAAGTCGTTCACTTCAAAACTATAAAGAGTTGTGGTCTGATGATTGTTGCTAGTTGGAAAGATCCTTAGGACTGGCCCCTAGGGGGCTCCTCAGAGATTCGAGCAGAGCTGGCCAATCTTCTCTCTCTTAGGCTGTGTAGTTCTTCTAAGGAAAAAGATATCCTGGCTTGGGGTCCTAGCCCTAAAGGTAGTTTCAGTGTTGCCTAGGGGTATGCTCGGCTAGATAGTCAATGTAATGAGATTCAAGAAATTCCCTGGTGGTGAAATTTTTGGAATAGATTCTCATGGCCTAAATGTAATTTTTTTATGTGGCTATTTGCTCAAAAAAAGTGTCTTACGTGGGATAACCTCCAAAGAAGAGGGTTTTAGGGTCCTTCAATCTGCCCCCTCTGTAGGATGCATGGAGAAGATGTTTCTCATTTATTCTTCTTATGCCCTCTCTCTAGAGAAATCTAGCATATGTGGTGGGAAGCATGGTGTCATGGATGCATTCATGCTAAATCTCTTATTGAGTTTTGGGATAGCTTGGGTAGACCCCCTGCGAAAACCTCATTCCTCCAGGTGGACTAGGCTATTTGACCTTCTTTCATTATTTGGAATCTTTGGCTAGAGCATAATCATCGCATTTTCTGTAACTCCAGCCTGGGGTCACTAAATTATGGCAGGTGATCTTGATTAAGCTTCAGGAGACTATTTTTGCTAAATGTGATATCACGGGGCCAGTGGATCCTAATGACTTCAAGATAGTTCAAAATTTGGGATTGGCGGACAAAGAGTTGGGAAGTAGAAGTAGTAAAGGATCTCATCCACTAAAAGGAAGAGTGTGTAGGATAGGGAGATGGAGAACTCCACCAAATGGCATCCTAAAGATTAACACTAACAGTTCCTCCCATGGGAATCCTGGACAGGCTAGTGTGGGGGGAATTGGGAGAGATGCAGATGGCATGGTTTGTTTCATATTCTCTGTTCATAAAGGAGTTCATTCCAATAACATGATGGAGGCCTTAGCCATTAAGGTGGCTATGGAGCGAGCCTGCTCTCTTGAATGGAGGAGAATAGTGTGTGAATCAGACTCTCAGATTGTTGTGGACATGATAAGCAACCACAAAATAAAAGATTGTAACTAGCATATTACCTCTCTTGTTAGAGAAATTCTTCACTCGAGTAGCTTTGTTGATGACATTTCCTTTTGTCATATTCCCAAAGAATGGAAATGAGTTGCTGATGTCTTGGCTAAATGGGCTTCAGAGAAAGGTGCTAGTTGGGATATTTTCGATACGAATGATCTTCCTATTGATTATGTAGGGACTTTTGAGCATTTAGTGGAAAAAGATAGAACTTAATGGTTTTGGGTAGTGGTTTGATGGATTGGGCCTAAGGCCTTTGTAATTTTTCTTTCACTGAATAAATTTTTACCCCTTTTTTTCAAAAAAAAATTAATCAAATGAAATTATTTAATTAAATGGAGTACTTACATCTAATTAATTAAACAAAGTTATTTAATTAAATAGGAAGCCATTCCTAATTAATTAAATGAAGTTATTTAATTAAATAAGAAAAGTGTCTCTAATTAATTAAAAGATTATTTAATTAAATAGAAAAAGTAATTATGAGAGCATATCTCATTTTATTAAATTAAATATCTCAACAAAATCTCTCTTCAGTTCAAAAAGGGAAAATTTCAGTTCACTATTGATAAAAAATGAGTTAAATTAGTTAACTTCTATTTCTACTCAAATTAAATCAGTTAACTCCTTATTTTACTCAAATTAAATCTGTTAACTCCCTTTAAATTGGGAATCTCCCTTTATGACTGAACTTCAACTTTAATCCTGACCGTTGATTGAATTTGATCTCAACCGTTGATGGATTCCACTAAAGTCTATTTAAGAGACCCTCATCTCTTCATTTTAGGAGAGGATGAATTTGGAGAATTTGCATCGAATCGCTGCTGGAATTCATACTCACATTTGCTCATATTTTTACATACATTTAATAAATATGCCTATCTTGATTAATTAAATGTAATTATTTAATTAAATGGGAAAGGTATTTCTAATTAATTAAACAAAATTATTTAATTAAATGGAGTACTTACTTCTAATTAATTAAACAAATCTATTTAATTAAATAGGAAGCCATTCCTAATTAATTAAATGAAGTTATTTAATTAAATAAGAAAATTGTCTCTAATTAATTAAAAGATTATTTAATTAAATAGAAAAAGTAATTATGAGAGCATATCTCATTTTATTAAATTAAATATCTCAACAAAATCTCTCTTCAGTTCAAAAAGGGAAATTTTCAGTTCACTATTGATAAAAAATGAGTTAAATCAGTTAACTCCTTTTTCTACTCAAATTAAATCAGTTAACTCCTTATTTTACTCAAATTAAATCTATTAACTCCCTTTAATTTGGGAATCTCCCTTTATGACTGAACTTCAACTTTAATCTTGACCGTTGATTGAATTTGATCTCAACTGTTGATGGATTCCAGAAAGTCTATTTAAGAGACCCTCATCTCTTCATTTTAGGAGAGGATGAATTTGGAGAATTTGCATCGAATGGCTGCAGAGATTCATACTCACATTTGCTCATATATTTACATACATTTAATAAATATGCCTATCTTGATTAATTAAATGTAATTATTTAATTAAATGGGAAAGGTATTTCTAATTAATTAAATGAAATTATTTAATTAAATGGAGTACTTAGTTCTAATTAATTAAACAAAGTTATTTAATTAAATAGGAAGCCATTTCTAATTAATTAAATGAAGTTATTTAATTAAATAAGAAAAGTGTCTTTAATTAATTAAAAGATTATTTAATTAAATAGAAAAAGTAATTATGAGAGCGTATCTCATTTTTGTAATGCCCCGCCAAGGATTCCAAAGAATTAACCTAGAATTTCACTAAGTTTAGTAGCAATTTTTTTTTTAAAACATGAAAGTAAATACCACATATAACTTATGCACAATAATGGAAGCAATAGAAATATCTAGCTGAAAGTAAACATAACATAATGTCTTATACTGTCAAAACAATACCACTAATCCATCAACATAAAACTAGTCCATCATAGTCTAATAATAATAGCAACAATATGTCCAGAAAAGCTGTGAACGAGGGTAGGCACTACATCCACCCCCCCTTGGGTTATGCTTACTCCTGGAAGCCTACAAACAAGTAGGGATATAACTCCCTCAATCTAGCTGCATCCTCTCAAGTAGCTGAAGAATCATCAGTAGGGTCCCATTGGACCCTTACCTGCTCGATGGTTCGACCATTGAGGGTCAATTCCCGCTGCTCCAAAATATGAACCAGCTCCAAAGCCAGCTACCCGTCCTCTACCTGCAATGCATTCCAATCAAGAACATGTACAGTATCAAGAATATATTGTCGAAGCACTAAAACATGGAAAACATCATGAATGCGAGCTAGGTTGGGCGGTAGAGCAAGGTGGTAAGCAATTGGGCCAATCCTTTCTAAAATCTCGAATGGTCCCACAAAGTGAGGTGCTAGCTTAGAACACTTTCCGTACTGGATTGGACTTTTTCGTGGATGCACTCTCAAGAAAACCTTATCACCCACAACAAACTGCTTATTAGTCCTATGAGCATCAGCATACTTATTCTGCCTATCCTGTGTTGTAGTCAAGTGCTCACGGATATGCACTACCTGTTGCTCCATATCACGAAGCATCTCAGGATCCAACAAGATGCAATCCTCAAGACTATGCCAACTCAATGGTGTATGACAAGGATGTCCATATAATGCCTGAAATGGTGCCATGCCAATAGAACTATGATACCCATTGTTGTAAAAAAACTCCACTAGGTAGAGATAATCCTCCTAATGTGTCTGCCTATCCATCACATACATCCGTAACATATCCTCCAAAACTTGATTCACCCTCTCTATTTGACCATCAATCTTTGGATGATATGTCAAACTGAAGTTTAACTACGCTCCAAGCTCATGCTGCAACGATGTCCAGAATGCAGATGTGAATATAGGATCCCTGTCAGAAATGATCTTTCTAGGGATACCATGCAATCTCAAAATTTCACGCATGAAGACATTAGCTACAGAAGCTACTATGTAGGAAGACCTAATCAGTGAGAAATGCGCCACCTTAGTTAACCGATCAATGGTAACCATGATAGTATCATGACATTTAACTGTCATAGGTAATCCCACTATACAATCCTTGGAGATGATATCCTACTTCCAAGAAGGAATGAGATTAGGCTTCAAAAGTCTAGTTGGGTGTTGATGTTCTGCCGTAACTCTCTGGCACTCAAGGCACCTAGCCACAAAATCAACAATATCTCACTTCATCCCAAACCAAAAGAACAAACATTTCAAATTAGCATGCATCTTCTTGACACCTGTATGTGCTGAGTAAGGTGTACAATGGGCTTCTTCTAGTATCAAGGTGTGAAGCTCATCTGAAAATGGCACATAAATCCTCCCCAAATGTCTCAAAAGACCATCTGACTCTCGAATGAAACCTGCAAACTTACCTTCCAAAGATCTTCCTGAATCAATCTCTTTGCACACTTCCTGATACCAGGAATCTGAAGGAAGTACCTAAAGAATCTGACTCCTCAAATCCACACTAAGAGTCATCGATGATACCACATGTCTCCTATGACTCAAAGCATCCACCACCACATTCTCTTTACCTTGAATGTACTTAACTTCAAAATCATACTCACATAGAAACTCCATCCATTGCCTCTGGTGAGCATTCAAATTAGGCTGAGTAAAAATGAACTGAAGACTACGATGATCGCTATGTAGCTCAAATCTGTGCCCCAACAAGAAATGTCTCCATCTAGTCAAACAATGAACTACTACTACTAACTCAGGATCATGTGTAGGATAATTTAACTCATGATCCTTGAGCTTGCATGATTCATACGCAATCACCCGTCCGTTTTGCATCAACACTGCCCCAATCCCTTTAAGAGAAGCATCTGTACATACCATGAAATCACCTTCTGGATTAGGTACAACTAGAATCGGTGCACTAGTCAAGAGTTCCTTGAGCTCTTGAAAATCTTCCTCACATATCTTTGTCCATACAAACTTCTTTCCTTTCCTTTGAAGAGAAGTGATAGGATGTGCTATCCTAGAGAACTTCTGGACAAATCTACAATAATAACTGACTAAACCCATGAAGCTATGAATTTTTGACACATTAGTCAGTGTAGGCCATTCTATTATTGCCTGAATCTTTACAGGATCCATTGAAATACCATCACCTAAAATAACATGCCCTAAATACTGAATCTCTGATTTGAAGAATTCACACTTAGCTGCATTGGCATATAGTTGATTGTCTCTCAAACACTACAATACTAACTGCAGGTGTTCCTCATGCTCCTTCTGAGTCCTAGAATATATAAATATGTTATCAAGAAACATGAGTACAAACCTATCCAGACAAGATCGAAACACACCATTCATCAAACTCATGAAAACTGATGGAGCATTAGTCATCCCAAAAGGTACCACTGTGAACTCATAATGCCCATAGTGAGTTCGAAAAGCAGTCTTGTGAATATTTGCTTCCTTAATGTGAAGCTAGTGGTATCCTGACTTAAGATCAATCTTGGAGAATACTGTAGCTCTCTTGATCTAATTGAATAAGTCATCAATCCTAGGTAAAGGATACCTATTCTTAATAGTCACCTTATTCAACTGTCTGTAGTCAATACAAAGGCGCAAAGAACCATCTTTCTTCTTCACAAAGAGCACTAGAGCTCCCCATGGTGATACACTAGGTCGAATGCTCCCTTTGGCCAAAAGTTCTTCTAGCTGAAGACATAGCTCATCCAATTCTTGTGTTGTCATGTGATAAGGAGCTTTAGAGATAGGCTCTGCTCTAGGAATCAGATCAATACTAAATTCAGTGTCCCTCTTTGGAGGCATGCCTAGAATCTCACTAGGAAAAACATCTGTGTACTCCGGCAAAATCAGGTGATCTAAAGTCTCCCTCATGGGATCTTCCTCATCAAGATCATTTACCATAACAAAAAATATCTGACATCCCTTACGAAAACTTCACTTCAATTGCATAGTAGAAATCATCCACAGATAAATAGGCCTCGGTATCCCAACTATCTTCACATCATTTCCTTGGTCATCTTGGCACATAATAATCTTCTTCCTACAATCTATACTAGCTCTATGAGATCCAAGCCAGTCCATGCCTAAAACCACATCATAGGAACCAAGGGGTATGACTCAAAGATACATTGCCGTATCAAAGCTTCCTAAGCTAAGCCCACACTTATGAACTATAGAATCTGTGGAGACCTTAATGCCTGAGGCTAGTTCCACTTGCCAACCTTGATCTTGCTTCATTGTATCCAGCTTACACTTAGAAACTATAGATGGTGACATAAATGAATTTTTAGCTCCTGAATCAAACAATACTAAAAGAGATATACCTCTAATAGCACATGTGGTCTCAACCACTGTTCCCTGATGATCTATCTAATGTTGATCAACTACTACAAAAACTCTATGAGCTCTACCTGCATCACCAACTTTAGGCTTTGAAACGGTAGGTCTAGGTCCTAAAAACTGAGGTTCTCGCTGAGGACACTGAGCTGCATAATGTCCAATCTAACCACATGAAAAACATTTTGTATTTTTGCCAGAACCTCTTCCCATAGGTGGTACATTAGATTGTTGGTGACTATTCCTGCTAACAAAAGACTGGCTACTCTGAGCTAGCTGATTGAACTGATTCTGTTTATTGCGTTGAGAATTGCAGTTGTTCTTGGTGTTAGAACCTTTGCCACTACCTTGAGCTTGAGAATTTGAGCCCTTCTATTGCTATGTCTTCTGAGACTGTTGCTGATGCTATTTCCCCTTAGAGAAAGAAAACTTCTTGTTACCACCCGAATTGTAATTGCTTTTAGATCTTGATGCTGTTGGCGCTCCTACAAAACCACCTTGACCAAGGTTGACACTTTTCTCAATAAGGATAGCTTGATGCATCGCATCCTTGAGGGTTTTTGGCTCAAATACCTTAACTCCCCCAGTAATATGATTATTCAAACCCCTAATAAAATGTTGTGTCAATTGAGCTGAATTTTCACTAAACCCTGAAAAAGACATGAGCTCATAAAACTTACACTCATACTCGGTCACTGCCAAAGTGTATTGTCTGAGATTATGAAATTCATCAGCCCCTTGCGATTTCCATTCCTCTAGTAGGAATCATTCACAGAAACTCTCTAGGAATAACTCCCATGTAACACTGCTCATATCGATTCCCAACTTCTTCTCCTCTATCATCCACCAAGTGGCCCCAAAATTCTCTAGATTAGTGATCGAAAATCTTGCCTTAACATTGCTATCGAACTCCTGCATGGCAAAAATCCTGTCAAGAGAAATAAGCCACTGCTTAGCCGCATAACTAGAACCTTGCCCATTGAAAGGCTTAACCTTGGATCTTGAAAGATCCTTCATCTGAGTGGACACAATGGACCTCTGTTTCGAGGACTTCTAGACCTGGGTCTATGCTCTTGTTCTGTCTGATGC
Organism: Cupressus sempervirens; assembly: GCA_028749045.1. Lineage (NCBI taxonomy): Eukaryota > Viridiplantae > Streptophyta > Pinopsida > Cupressales > Cupressaceae > Cupressus > Cupressus sempervirens. The sequence goes on from CM053783.1 coordinate 119,763,507, forward strand.
ACTTTGGATTGTTCTTGAATAGGAGGTAGATGTTCTAGAATAGTCTGCATCATCTGTCTCAAACTGACCTCTTCAGACTCAGCTTGGTCCTCTCTATGGCTCTCTTCCTATTGCCTACTAGAGTGCTCTTCCCTGCTCTCTACATGAGCCGATCCCTCATGTGCAGACTCATGGGCACTAATAGCTCTGCCATGACCACGGCCTCTACCACGACCTCTATCATGGCCTCTAATAGAAGACCTAGTCCCAGATACCATCCTACAATAGTACAAGGTACTAAGTTCAGTTCTACGTTTAGGTTTAAGTAAAATTTCTAGTTTTGGAACTAAGTGTTGAAGTATGAAAAATATTCAAGTAACAGTTTGAGTTTTATTTCAATTCACCTAGATCAAGTTTGGAAAGTTACACTTAGTAGTTCAAAGTTCTAGTTGTTCCAAAATACCTAGAGCTCCCAATGTAAAAACTCGGCCTCTGATACCAAACGTAATGCCCCACCAAGGGATCCAAAGAATTAACCTAGAATTTCACTAAGTTTAGTAGCAATTTTTTTTTTTAGAACATGAAATTAAATACCACATATAAATTATGCACAATAATGGAAGCAATAGCAATATTCATCTGAAAGTAAACATAACATAATGTCTGATAGTGTCAAAACAATACCACTAATCCATCAACATAAAACTAGTCCATCATAGTCTGATAATAATAGCAACAATATGTCCAGAAAAGATGTGAACGAGGGTAGGCACTACAATTTTATTAAATTAAATATCACAACAAAATCTCTCTTCAGTTCAAAAAGGGAAATTTTTAGTTAACTATTGATAAAAAATGAGTTAAATCAGTTAACTCCTTTTTCTACTCAAATTAAATCAGTTAACTCCTTATTTTACTCAAATTAAATCTGTTAACTCCCTTTAATTTGGGAATCTTCCTTTATGACTGAACTTCAACTTTAATCCTGACCGTTGATTAAATTTGATCTCAACCATTGATGGATTTCAGGAAAGTCTATTTAAGAGACCCTCATCTCTTCATTTTAGGAGAGGATGAATTAGGAGAATTTGCATCGAATCGTTGCTGGAATTCATACTCACATTTGCTCATATTTTTACATACATTTAATAAATACGTCTATCTTGATTAATTAAATGTAATTATTTAATTAAACAAAAAAGGTATTTCTAATTTATTAAACAAAATTATTTAATTAAATAGAGTACTTACTTGTAATTAATTAAACAAAGTTATTTAATTAAATAAGAAAAGTGTCTTTAATTAATTAAAAGATTATTTAATTAAATAGAAAAAATAATTATGAGAGCATATCTCATTTTATTAAATTAAATATCTCAACAAAATCTCTTTTCAATTCAAAAAGGGAAATTGTCAGGTCACTATTGATAAAACATGAGTTAAATCAGTTAACTACTATTTCCACTCAAATTAAATCAATTAACTCCTTATTTTACTCAAATTAAATTTGTTAACTCTCTTTAATTTGGGAATTTTCCTTTATAATTGAACTTCAACTTTAATCCTGACCGTTGATTGAATTTAATCTCAACCATTGATGGATTCGAGGAAAATCCATTTAAGAGACCCTCATCTCTTTATTTTCGGAGATGATGAATTTGGAGAATTTGTATCGAATCGCTGCTGGAATTCATACTCACATTTGCTCATATTTATACATATATTTAATAAATATGCGTATCTTGATTAATTAAATGTAATTATTTAATTAAATGGGAAAGCTATTTCTGAATAATTAAATGAAATTATTTAATTAAATGGGAAAGCTATTTCTGAATAATTAAATGAAATTATTTAATTAAATGGAGTACTTACTTCTAATTAATTAAACAAAGTTATTTAATTAAATAGAAAAAGTGACTATGAGAGCATATCTCATTTTATTAAATTAAATATCTCAACAAAATCTCTCTTCAATTCAAAAAGAGAAATTTTCAGTTCACTATTGATAAAAAATGAGTTAAATTAGCTAACTTCTTTTTCTACTCAAATTAAATCAGTTAACTCCTTATTTTACTCAAATTAAATCTGTTAACTCCCTTTAATTTGAGAATCTTCCTTTATGACTGAACTTCAACTTTAATCTTGACTATTCATTGAATTTGATCTCAACTATTGATGGATTCTGAGAAAGTCTATTTAAGAGACCCTCATCTCTTCATTTTAAGAGAGGATGAATTTGAAAAATTTGCATCGAATTGCTGCTGGAATTCATACTCACATTTGCTCATATTTTTACATACATTTAATAAATACACCTATCTCGATTAATTAAATGTAATTATTTAATTAAATGGGAAAGCTATTTCTAATTAATTAAATGAAATTATTTATTTAAATGAAGTACTTATTTCTAATTAATTAAACAAAGTTATTTAATTAAATAGGAAGCCATTCCTAATTAATTAAATAATATTATTTAATTAAATAAGAAAAGAGTCTCTATTTAATTAAAAGATTATTTTATTAAATAGAAAAAGTAATTATGAGAGCATATCTCATTTTATTAAATTAAATATCTCAACAAAATCTCTCTTCAGTTAAAAAAGGGAAATTTTTAGTTCACTATTGATAGAAAAATGAGTTAAATCAGTTAACTACTTTTTCTACTCAAATTAAATCAGGTAACTCCTTATTTTACTCAAATTAAATCTGTTAACTTGCTTTAATTTGGGAATCTCCCTTTATGACTGAACTTCAACTTTAATCTTGACCGTTGATTGAATTTGATCTCAACCATTGATGGATTCCAAGAAAGTCTATTTAAGAAACCCTCATCTTTTCATTTTAAGAGAGGATGAATTTGGAGAATTTGCATTGAATCGCTACTAGAATTCATACTCACATTTGCTCATATTTTTACATGCATTTAATAAATATGCCTATCTAGATTAATTAAATATAATTATTTAATTAAATGAAAAAGGTATTTCTAATTAATTAAATGAAATTATTTAATTAGATGGAGTACTTACTTCTAATTAATTAAACAAAGTTATTTAATTAAATAGGAGGCCATTTCTAATTAATTAAATGGGAAGCCATTTCTAATTAATTAAATGAAGTTATTTAATTAAATAAGAAAATTGTCTCTAATTAATTAAAAGATTATTTAATTAAATAGAAAAAGTAATTATGAGAGCATATCTCATTTTATTAAATTAGTCATCTCAACAAAATATCTCTTCAGCTCAAAAAGGAAAATTTCTAGTTCACTATTGATAAAAAATGAGTTAAATCAGTTAACTCCTTTTTGTACTCAAATTAAATTAGTTAACTCCTTATTTGACTCAAATTAAATATGTTAACTCCCTTTAATTTGAGAATCTCCCTTTATGACTGAACTTCAACTTTAATCTTGACTGTTGATTGAATTTGATCTCAACTATTGATGGATTACAGGAAAGTATATTTAAGAGACCCTCATCTCTTCATTTTAAGAGATGATGAATTTGCAGAATTTGCATTGAATCGCTGCTGGAATTCGTACTCACATTTGGTCATATTTTTACATACATTTAATCTTGATTAATTAAATGTAATTATTTAATTAAATGAGAAAGGTATTTCTAGTTAATTAAGTGAAATTATTTAATTAAATGGAGTACTCACTTCTAATTAATTAAATAAACTTATTTAATTAAATAGGAAGCCATTCCTAATTAATTAAATTATGTTATTTAACTAAATAATAAAAGTGTCTCTATTTAATTAAAATATTATTTCATTAAATAGAAAAAGTAATTATTAGACCATATCTCATTTTATTAAATTAAATATCTCAACAAAATCTCTTTTCAGTTCAAAAACGGAAATTTTTAGTTCACTATTGATAAAAAATGAGCTAAATCAGTTATATCCTTTTTATACTCAAATTAAATTAGTTAACTCCTTATTTTACTCAAATCAAATCTGTTAACTTCCCTTTAATTTGGGAATCTCCCTTTATGACTAAACTTCAACTTTAATTCTGACCGTTGATTGAATTTGATCTCAACCTTGATGGATTCTAGAAAAGTCTACTTAAGAGACCCTCATTTCTTCATTTTAGTAGAGGATGAATTCGAAGAATTTGCATCGAATCGCTACTGGAATTCATACTCACATTTGCTCATATTTTTACATACATTTAATAAATACACCTATCTTGATTAATTAAATGTAATTATATAATTAAATGAGAAAGATATTACTAATTAATTAAACTAAATTATTTAATTAAATGGAGTACTTACTTTTAATTAATTAAACAAACTTATTTAGTTAAATAGGAAGCCATTCCTAATTAATTAAATGAAGTCATTTAATTAAATAAGAAAAGTGTCTCTAATTAATTGAAAGATTATTTAATAAAATAGAAAAATTAATTATGAGAGTATATCTCATTTTATTAAATTAAATATCTCAACAAAATCTCTCTTCAGTTCAAAAAGGAAAATTTTCAGTTTACTATTGATAAAAAATGAGTTAAATCAGTTAACTCCTTTTTCTACTCAACTTAAATCAGTTAACTCCTTATTTTGCTCAAATTAAATCTATTAACTCCCTTTAATTTGGGAATCTCCCTTTATGACTGAACTTCAACTTTAATCCTGACTATTGATTCAATTTGATCTCAACCATTGATGGATTCTGGGAAAGTCTATTTAAGAGACCCTCATCTCTTAATTTTAGGAGAGGATGAATTTGGAGAATTTGCATCGAATTGCTACTGGAATTCATGCTCACATTTGCTCATATTTTTACATACATTTAATAAATATGCCTATCTTGATTAATTAAATGTAATTATTTAATTAAACAGGAAAGATAGTTTTAATTAATTAAACGAAATGATTTAATTAAATAGAGTACATACTTCTAAATAATTAAACAAAGTTATTTAATTAAATAGGAAGCCATTCCTAATTAATTAATTGAAGTTATTTAATTAAATAAAAAAAGTGTCTCTAATTAAATAAAAGATTATTTAATTAAATAGAAAAAGTAATTATAAGAGTATATCTCATTTTATTAAATTAAATATCTCAACAAAATCTCTCTTCAGTTCAAAAAAGGAAATTTTTAGTTCGCTATTGATAAAAAATGAGTTAAATCAGTTAACTCCTTTTTCTACTCAAATTAAATCTGTTAACTCCTTATTTTACTCAAATTAAATATGTTAACTCTCTTTAATTTGAGAATCTCCCTTGATGACTGAACTTCAACTTTAATCTTGACTGTTGATTGAATTTGATCTCAACTGTTGATGGATTCTACGAAAGTCTATTTAAGAGACCCTCATCTCTTCATTTTAGGAGAGGATGAATTTGGAGAATTTGCGTCGAATCGCTGCTGGAATTCATACTCACATTTGCTCATAATTTTACATACATTTAATAAATACGCCGATCTTGATTAATTAAATATAATTATTTAATTAAATGCGAAAGGTATTTCTGATTAATTAAACAAAAATTATTTAATTAAATGGAGTACTTACTTCTAATTAATTAAACAAAGTTATTTAATTAAATAGGAAGCCATTCCAAATTAATTAAATGAAGTTATTTAATTAAATAAAAAAGTGTCTCTAATTAATTAAAAGATTATTTAATTAAATAGAAAAAGTAATTATGAGAGCATATATCATTTTATTAAATTAAATATCTCGACAAAATCTCTCTTCAGTTCAAAAAGGTAAATTTTTAGTCCAGTATTGATAATAAATGAGTTAAATGAGATAACTGCTTTTTCTACTCAAATTAAATCAGTTAACTACATATTTTACTCAAATTAAATCTGTTAACTCCCTTTAATTTTGGAATCTCCCTTTATGACTGAACTTCAATTTTAATCCTGACCGTTGATTGAATTTGATCTCAACAGTTGATGGATTCTAGGAAAGTCTATTTAAGAGACCCTCATCTCTTCATTTTAGGAGAGGATGAATTTGGCAAATTTGCATCGAATCGCTACCGGAATTCATACTCACTTTTTCTCATATTTTTACATACATTTAATAAATATGCCTATCTTGATTAATTAAATGTAATTATTATTTCTAATTAATTAAACAAAATTATTTAATTAAATGGAGTACTTACTTCTAATTAATTAAACCAAGTTATTTAATTAAATGGGAAGCCATTCCTATTTAATTAAGTGAAGTTATTTAATTAAATATAAACTTTCTCTAATTAATTAAAAGATTATTTAATTAAATAGAAAAAGTAATTATGAGAGCATATATCATTTTATTAAATTAAATATCTCAACAAAATCTTTCTTTAGTTCAAAAAAGGAAATTTTCAGTTCACTATTGATAAAAAATGAGTTAAATTAGTTAACTCCTTCTTCTACTCAACTTAAATTAGTTAACTCCTTATTTTACTCAAATTAAATCTGTTAACTCCCTTGAATTTGGGAATCCCCTTTTATGACTAAACTTGAACTTTAATCCTGACCGTTGATTGAATTTGATTTCAACCATTGATGGATTGTAGGAAAGTCTATTTAAGAGACCCTCATCTCTTCATTTTAGGAGAGGATGAATTTGGAGAATTTGCATCAAATCGTTGCTAGAATTCATACTCACATTCGCTCATATTTTTACATATATTTAATAAATATGCCTATCTTGATTAATTAAATGTAATTATTTAATTAAATGGAAAAGATATTTCTAAATAATTAAATAAAATTATTTAATTAAATGGAGTCCTTACTTCTAATTAATTAAATAAAGTTATTTAATTAAATAGAAAGCCATTCCTAATTAATTAAATGAAGTTATTTGATTAAATAAGAAAAGTGTCAATAATTAATTAAAAGATTATTTAATTAAATAGAAAAAGTAATTATGAGAGCATATATCATTTTATTAAATTAAATATCTCAAAAAAATCTCTCTTCAGTTCAAAAAGAGAAATTTTCAGTTCACTATTGATAAAAAAATGAGTTAAATCAATGAACTCTTTTTTCTACCCAAATTAAATCAGTTAACTCCTTATTTTACTCAAATTAAATATGTTAACTCCCTTTAATTTGTGAATCTCACTTTATCACTGAACTTCAACTTTAATCTTGACCGTTGATGGATTCCAGGAAAGTCTATTTAAGAGACCCTCATCTCTTCATTTTAGGAGAGGATGAATTTGGAGAATTTGCATCGAATCGCTACTAGAATTCATACTCACATTTGCTCATATTTTTACATACATTTAATAAATACGCCTATCGTGATTAATTAAATGTAATTATTTAATTAAATGGGAAAGGTATTTTTAATTACTTATACGAAATTATTTAATTAAATGGAGTACTTACTTCTAATTAATTAAACAAAATTATTTAATTAAATAGGAAGCCATTCCTAATTAATTAAATAAGAAAAGTGTCTCTAATTAATTAAAAGATTATTTAATTAAATAGAAAAAGTGATTATGAGAGCATATCTCATTTTATTAAATTAAATATCTCAACAAAATCTCTCTTTAGTTCAAAAATGGAAATTTTTAGTTCACTATTGATAAAAAATTAGTTAAATCAGTTAACTCCTTCTTCTACTCAAATTAAATCAGTTAACTACTTACTTTACTCAAATTAAATTTGTTAACCCCCTTTAATTTGGGAATGTCCCTTTATCACTAAACTTCAACTTTAATCCTGACCATTGATTGAATTTGATCTCAACCGTTGATGGATTCCAGGAAAGTCTATTTAAGAGACCCTCATGTGTCCATTTTATGAGAGGATGAATTTGAAGAATTTGCATCGAATCACAGTTGGAATTCATAATCACATTTGTTCATATTTTTATGTATATTTAATAATTACGCCTATCTTGATTAATTAAATGTAATTATTTAATTAAATGGGAAAGGTATTTCTAATTAATTAAACAAAATTATTTAATTAAATAGAGTACTTACTTCTAATTAATTAAATAAAGTTATTTAATTAAATAGAAAAAGTAATTATGAGAGCATATCTCATTTTATTAAATTAAATATCTCAACAAAATATCTCTTCAATTCAAAAAGGGAAATTCTCAGTTCACTATTGATAAAAAATGAGATAAATTAGTTAACTCCTTTTTCTACTCAAGTTAAATCAGTTAACTCATTATTTTACTCAAATTAAATATGTTATCTCCCTTTAATTTGGGAATCTCCCTTTATGATTGAACTTCAACTTTAATCCTAACCGTTGATTGAATTTGATCTCAATCATTGATAGATTTTAAGAAAGTCTATTTAAGTGACCCTCATCTCTTCATTTTAGGAGAGGATGAATTTGGAGAATTTGCATCGAATCGCTGCTGGAATTCATACTCACATTTGCTTATAATTTTACATACATTTAATAAATACACCTATCTTGATTAATTAAATGGGAAAGGTATTTCTAATTAATTAAATAAAATTATTTAATTAAATAGAGTACATACTTCTAAATAATTAAACAAAGTTATTTAATTAAATAGGAAGCCATTCCTAATTAATTAATTGAAGTTATTTAATTAAATAAGAAAAGTGTCTCTAATTAATTAAAAGATTATTTAATTAAATAGAAAAAGTAATTATGAGAGCATATCTCATTTTATTAAATTAAATATCTCAACAAAATCTCTCTTCAGTTCAAAAAGGGAAATTTTCAGTTCACTATTGATAAAAAATGACTTAAATCAGTTAACTCCTTTTTCTACTCAAATTAAATCAGTTAACTCCTTATTTTACTCAAATTCAATCTGTTAACTCTCTTTAATTTGAGAATCTTCATTTATGACTGAACTTCAACTTTAATCCTGACCGTTTATTGAATTTGATCTCAACCATTGATGAATTCCAGGAAAGTCTATTTAAGAGACCCTCATCTCTTCATTTTAGTATAGGATGAATTTGGAGAATTTGCATCGAATCACTGCTAGAATTCATACTCACATTTGCTCATATTTTTACATATATTTAATAAATATGCCTATCTTGATTAATTAAATGAGAAAGGTATTTCTAATTAATTAAATGAAATTATTTAATTAAATGGAGTACTTACTTCTAATTAATTAAACAAAGTTATTTAGTAAAAGAAGAAGTCATTCCTAATTAATTAAATGAAGTTATTTAATTAAATAAGAAAAGTGGCTCTAATTAATTGAAAGATTAATTAATTAAATAGAAAAAGTAATTATGAGAGCATATCTCATTTTATTAAATTAAATATCTCAACAAAATCTCTCTTGAATTAAAAAAGAGAAATTTTCAGTTCACTATTGATAAAAAATGAGTTAAATTAGTTAACTCCTTTTTCTACTCGAGTTAAATTAGTTAATTCCTTATTTTACACAAATTAAATCTATTAACTCCCTTTAATTTGAGAATCTCCCTTTATGACTGAACTTCAACTTTAATCCTGACCGTTGATTGAATTTGATCTCAACCGTTGATGGATTCCAGGAAAGTCTATTTAAGAGACCCTCATCTCTTCATTTTAGGAGAGGATAAATTTGAAGAATTTACATCAAATCGCTGCTGGAATTCATACTCACATTTGCTCATATTTTTACTTGCATTTAGTAAATACACCTATCTTGATTAATTAAATGTAATTATTTAATTAAATGGGAAAGGTATTTCTAATTAATTAAATGAAATTATTTAATTAAACGGAGTACTTACTTCTAATTAATTAAACAAAGTTATTTAATTAAATAGGAAGCCACTCCTAATTAATTAAATGAAGTTATTTAATTAAATAGAAAAAGTAATTATGAGAGCATATCTCATTTTATTAAATTAAATATCTCAACTAAATCTCTCTTCAGTTCAAAAAGGGAAATTTTTAGTTCACTATTGATAAAAAATGAGTTAAATGAGTTAACTCTTTTTTCTACTCAAATTAAATTAGTTAACTCCTTATTTTATTCAAATTAAATCTGTTAACTCCCTTTAATTTGGGAATCTCACTTTATGACTGAACTTCAACTTTAATCTTGACTGTTGATTAAATTTGATCTCAACCGTTGATGGATTCAAGGAAAGTCTATTTAAGAGACCCTCATCTCTTCATTTTAGGAGAGGATGAATTTGGAGAATTTGCATCAAATCACTGCTAGAATTCATACTCACATTTGCTCATAATTTTACATACATTTAATAAATATGCCTATCTTGATTAATTAAATGTAATTATTTAATTAAATGGAAAATTTGTTTCAAATTAATTAAACAAAATTCTTTAATTAAATGGAGTACTTACTTCTAATTAATTAAATAAAGTTATTTAATTAAATAGGAAGCCATTCCTAATTAATTAAATGAAGTTATTTAATTAAATAATAAATGTGTCTCTAATTAATAAAAAGATTATTTAATTAAATAGAAAAAGTAATTATGAGAGCATATATCATTTTATTAAATTAAATATCTCAACAAAATCTCTTTTCAGTTCAAAAAGGGAAATTTCAGTTCACTATTGATAAAAAAATGAGTAAAAATAGTTAACTCCTTTTTCTACACATATTAAATCAGTTAACTCCTTATTTTATTCAAATTAAATCTGTTAACTCCCTTTGATTTGGGAATCTCCCTTTATAACTGAACTTCAACTTTAATCTTGATCGTTGATGGATTCCAAGAAAGTCTATTTAAGAGACCCTCATCTCCTCATTTTAAGAGAGAATAAATTTGGAGAATTTGCATCGAATCGCTGCTGGAATTCATACTCACATTTTCTCATATTTTTACATACATTTAATAAATACGCCTATCTTGATTAATTTAATGTAATTATTTAATTAAATGAGAAAGGTATTTGTAATTAATTAAACAAAATTATTTAGTTAAATAGACTACTTACTTCTAATTAATTAAACAAAGTGATTTAATTAAATAGGAACCCATTCCTAATTAAATTAAATGAAGTTATTTAATTAAATAAGAAAAGTGTCTCTAATTAATGAAAAGATTATTTAATTAAATAGAAAATATAATTATGAGCACATATCTCATTTTATTAAATTAAATATCTCAACAAAATCTCTCTTCAGTTCAAAAAGAGAAATTTTCAGTTCACTATTGATAAAAAATGAGTTAAATTAGTTAACTCCTTATTTTACTCAAATTAAATATGTTAACTCTCTTTAGTTTGAGATTCTACACGATGCACCACTTCCTGCCATTGTCTATTTAGCTTAGCATTATATATTGTATGTACATGCATGGTTTTTTCTGCAAGTTGCAGGTACAGAGTATCGACTTCTCTGAATTGCCAGGATGAGCATACCCTATTATACTATCTCAATGATAAGAGAAGGGAGATAAATTCTCAAGTTCAAATCCTAAACATTTAAGCCAATTGTCCTAGTGAGGTAGGACAAGTATCTAGGTATTTTACCCACCGAATGTGTCGGATGACATAATTCATGATTTTTAACCCTTTAGACTGATTTTGAGTGATTTGCTCTATGATGGATTTCATATTTTATCTTGGAGGTCTATGGTGAATTTTCTATTAATTAAGTCTTAATAAATAGATTTAATTAATAAATTAATTATTTGAGAAAATTAATATAAAATACCATGTTATTTGATATTTTGATTATAATTAATTAAATGAGAATAATTGAAGAAAAAGAAATATATAAAGAAAATTAAAAAATTAAAATTAATAATAATTATAAAATAATAATAAAGTAATAAATAAATAATAATAATAAAAGTTATAAAAATTAAAATAAAAGTTATAAATATTTAAATAGAAATGATATAAAGAGTGAATTGGAGTTATAAGCTTGCATGGGAATTAATGCACTTTTCTATTTCTCAAGTGTCAGCAACACGGAGGTTAGTGCATCAATTAAGCACATGGTGTGTACAATCCTATGTCTCATCAAAAAGGTTGGAAAGGACCCATGCTTAGTTGGTGACACCTTCTGGCTATTTCTAGAGGCATTCTAGATGTTTTCTGAGAGCTCTTTATATTCAGGAATTCTTAGAAGCTTAGACATAGCGTTTGGAGTGCAATTTGGAGCATTGAAGGATTCAAGAATTCTGAAGAAGGGAGCTTGCTCTATAGGTTTTCTGAGAAAGAGCGATTTAGCATCAGAATTCGAGTAGATTCTTGTGATTTTACTTATGCTATTTCCGCATCATGCATTTCCTGTCTTCTTCATGTCTTCCATATGTCTTCTGAGGAATTTCATAATTTTTTGTGCATTCTCTATATGGGTAGATTAATTTATTTGAGAATTTTATATGCATAGTTTTGAAAAGAACACGGGGCTAGGGTTGAAATTCATAGTCAAACCCATTAGATTAATTGTTGGAAATTTTGGAGATCAGAAGTCTATGGAGGAATTCAAAAAATTGAAGTTTGCATTTATATATTGTCAATTTGCTTATACATACATACATACATACATATATATATATATATATGTTCATGTACTGTGATATTTTTAATTTTGTATATATTCATATATATATATATATACATACATATATATATATATATACATATACCTTTATATATATACATATACCTTTATATATATATATATATATATATATATATATATTTGTTAAAAATCGAATGATAGTGGAAAAATGTTTATTCAAAACGTTCTTGAAATCGGAATTAAAAAAATTTATATGTAAAAGTTCATTTGGAGGGGCGGGTTATACTGCATACTCCCTCCCTTTCCACTATTTTTATTGATGTAAGGACTATCGCGGTTGACACAACTGATGTCGTGACCTATATATAGCTCAACGACAGTAGTCGCAGGTGTTTACTACGGCCATGGGTAGTACAGACCTGACACCTGCGCCGAATACATTCAAGCATAGGGTACGGGTGATAGCGATGAGATATCACTTTTGTATAATGATTTTCCTTATTCGATCTTACATATAATGTTATTAAGTATTTTCTTTATTAAAGATTGTTATATGTTATTATTATTAAATATATATATATATATATAAAAGTATATATGTATATATATTATTATAACTAATTATTTTATCTAAAATGATTTCTATAGATGGATCAATTTGTAAAGATAAATGATTTAAAAAAAATGAATAATAATTTATCAATTATTATTAAAATGAAGAGATATTAATAATTAAATTAATTAAATTTAGTTTAATTAAGGTTGATTATTAGAACGTGTTATAAATCAAAGTTCTGAAATATGTTGATTTCATTGGAAATGTTATTTTCAAAAAAAATACTATTAGATAAATTAGAATTAATATCTAAGTTGAAAAATGTAAACTAGAAACCTCCACATTTAATTCAAGTATGTAATTTTAGCAAAACCAAAACATGTGTTTACATTGTGTATTCTTATACTGTTGTTTTGACTTTTGGGTTGACTAGTGTTGACCAGTTATAGGACGTCTACCAGAGGCTTGGGAGCTATGCGATTGTGATGTCATGATGATGTTTTAATCTTGATCTTTATAAACCCAACCATGGTTATGTGATGGAATGCTCTATGTATTATTTGTTGAGATTTTTATGTATGAGATACTTGACTTAACCATTATTTTTGGTCATCGATCAGTTAACCTTGGTTATTTTCTAGTCGCCATGATGGGATTGAAATTTACATTTATTCTTGATGATGTCATGATGTCACATGTTTGAATCAACCATTTTTGGAGTCTTTGATCAGTTTGATTAAGATATATTTTGGTTATTGAGAACCATTGGTTACTTTGATTATCAATGATACTTCAGTTGCCAAAAGAGAGTTGTTGCGTTCATGATTTTCTATGGATGTTAGCTCATGGAGATTTGATGCTTTTACACATATTTGATGATTTGATTATGGATTATCTTTTGTGATTTTGAGATTTATGATTCCATGAGCATTAGGGTAGGATATCTACATGTAGTGATGGGAAGTGGCTTGCAATGGGGGCCGGGGCCCTAAGAGGCTGCCAGGGTAACTCATTGTAAGTTGGATTAATAAGTGATAACATTCACAACTAATACTAACTGAATGAACCTAAGAAGATAAGAGTTTTGTTCTTGCCCATGCCTTGAGTGCTTGTACAGGCTAGGATGGGAGTAGTGTGATGCATGATTGTGACCTTGCATTCCGTAGTATGCCTCATCAGTATGAGAGGATACTAGTGGCCACATGAAATCAGTATGGACCTGTGGAGTTTAGCTAACTACCAGGGTGACTTGTAGGTGACAATTGAGATGACACTTTTTTGCTTACATAGTAGGTTCCTACATTTCATTGTGTGCCTCCAGAGATTAAATGTCAAATTTTGTGTTAGGAACCTTTGAGTTAGTATACTTTTAGGATTCCTAAACTTATAGAGATTTGTGCTATGTGATTTTGGATAGCCTGTTTGGGACTTGAGATTGTCTCCTCAGCACGATGGGAGTGGACCACTTAGGTACCATACGGTCAAGTGGTAGTGTATTTTCTACTCTTATCATTTTTAGATTCATTGAGACATCATGGCTGATGTGTCCTTCATGATGATGGATATGTATCCTTTTTATTGATGATTAGCATATATTTGATGATGTTATCTTATGCTTTTATTTGCATGTTAGATTACTTTCTACATATGCTGTTATATATGTTAGGAGTGACATTTCTACTATTTTAGTACCGATGATCTCTTCGATGATTTGGAATGTTACGCATGGAGGGATGGCTAGGACCCACGATGGTCTAGTGATCCTTTTAACAGTTTGGAGGAATAGTGCACTTAGTTTATTATGTATGATCTTTATGATGGATGTATATGACTTCTATGATGATGTATCATGTGTATCATGTGATTATCTCTACTTTGATGTATCATGGATTAGAATAGGAAGATGTACCTTATTTTATGTATGTATATTATTTTGAGCTTGTCATACCCTATGACATGTACAGTGGATGATTGAGCATTTTAAATGTAATGTATAAACATTAGACTTATCATTATTATTTCATGTGGATGTTGTACCATATAACTGGGGGTGTCAAGGTATTTGGGCCAAAAACCCTCAAGGATGTGGTACATCGAGCAATCCTTGTTGAGAAAAGTGTCAACCTTGGTCAAGGTAGTTTTGTAGGAGTGCCAACGACACCAAGATCTAAAGGCAACTACAATTCAGGTGGTAACATGAAGTTTTTTTTCTCTAAGGGGAAACAATATGAGCAACAATCTCAGTAGACACAGCAATGTAAGGGATCGAATTCTTAGGTTCAAGGTGGTGGCAAAGGTTCTAACACCAAGAACAACCACAATGCTCAATGCAATAAATAGAATCAGTCCAATCAGCCAGCTCAGAGTAGCCAGTCTTTTGTGAGTAGGAACAGTTGTCAGCAATCAAATGTACCACCTATGGGAAGAGGTTTTGGCAGAAATACAAAATGTTTTTCATGTGACATTATGTAGCTCAGTGTCCTTAGTGAGCACCTCAATTTTTGGGACCTAGACCTACCATTTCAGAGCCTACAGTTGGTGATGTAAGTAGAGCTCATAGAGTCTTTGTAGTAGTTGATCAGCGTTAGGCATATCATCAGGGAACAATGGTTAAGACCACAGGTGCTATTAGACGTATATCTCTTTTAGTATTGTTAGATTCATGAGATAGAGATTCATTTATTTCACCATCTATAGTTTCTAAGTGTAAGATAGATGCGGTGAAGCAAGATCGTGGTTGGCAAGTGGAACTAGCCTCAGGCATTTAGGTCACCACAGACTCTGTAGTTCATAAGTGCAGGCTTAGCTTAGGAAGCTTTGGTATTGTAGTGGATCTTTGACTCATACCCCTTGGTTCCTATGATGTTGTTTTAGGCATGGACTAGCTTGGATTTCATAGAGCTAGTATAGATTGCAGAAAGAAGATCATTTTGTGCCAAGATGACCAAGGGAATGATGTGCAGATAGTTGGGATTCCGAGGCCTATATCTCTAGGGATGATTTCTGCTATGCAATTGAAGTGAAGTTTCCATAAGAGATGTCAGATATTTGTTGTTATGGTAAATGATCTTGATGAGGAAGATCCTATGAGGGAGACTTTAGATCACCCAATTTTGCAAGAGTACGGAGATGCTTTTCCAAGTGAGGTTCCAGACATGCCTCCAAAGAGGGACATTAACTTTAGTATTGATCTAATTCCTGGAGCAGAGCCTATCTCTAAAGCTCCTTATCATGACGACATAGGAATTGGATGAGCTACATCTTCAGCTAGAGGAACTTCAGGCCAAAGGTACTATTATGAGTTCATAGTGGTACCATTTGGATTGGCTAATGCTATGGGCATTATGAGTTCACAGTGGTACCATTTGGATTGACTAACGCTCCATCAGTTTTCATGAGTGTGATGAATGGTGTGTTTCGATCTTATCTGGATAGGTTTGTACTCGTGTTTCTTGATGATATATTGATATATTCGAAGACTTGAAAGGAGCATGAGGAATAGCTGCGGTTGGTATTGCAGTGTTTGAGAGACAATCAGCTTTATGCTAATGCAGCTAAGTGCGTATTCTTCAACTCAAAGATTTAGTATTTAGGGCATGTTATTTCAGGTGATGGTATTTCAGTGGATCCTACAAAGATTCAAGTGATTACAGATTTCCCTACACTGACTAATGTGTCAGAGATTCATAGATTCATGGGTTTAGCCAATTATTATCGCAGATTTGTCCAGAACTTCTCTAGGATAGCACATCCTATCACTTCTCTTCAGAGGAAAGGAAAGAAGTTCGTATGGATAGAGAAATGTGAGGAAGCTTTCCAGAAGCTAAAGGAGCTTTTGACCAGTACACCGATTTTAGCTGTACCTGATTTGGAAGGTGATTTTATTGTATGTATAGATGCTTCTCTTGAAGGGATTAGGGAAGTGTTGATGCAGAAAGGACGGGTGATTGCGTATGAATCACGTAAGCTCAAGAATCATGAGTTAAATTATCCTACACATGATCTTGAGTTAGCAGCAATAGTTCATGCTTTGACTAGATGGAGACATTTCTTGTTGGGGTACAAATTTCAGCTACACAACGATCATCATAGTCTTCAATACATTTTTACTCAGCCTAATTTGAATGCTCCCCAGAGGCAATGGATGGAGTTTCTATACAAGTATGATTTTGAGGTTAAGTACATTCAAGGTAAGGAGAATGTGGTGGTAGATGCTTTGAGTCATAGGAGACATGTGGTATCATCGATGACTCTTAGAGTGGATTTGAGGAGTCAAATTCTTCAGGCACTTCCTATGGATTCGTGGTATCAAGAAGTGTGTAGAGAGATAGATTCAGGAAGACCTTTGGAAGGTAAGTTTGCAGGTTATGTTTGAGAATCAGATGGTCCTTTGAGAAATTTGGGGAGGATTTATGTGCCATTTTCGGATGAGCTTTGCACCTTGATACTAGTAGAAGCCCATCGTACACCTTACTCAGCACATCCAGGTGTCAAGAAGATGCATGCTGATTTGAGATGTTTGTTCTTTTGGTCTGGGATGAAGCGAGATATTACTAATTTTGTGGCTAGGTGCCTTGAGTGTCACAGAGTTAAGGCAGAACATCAGCACCTGGCTGGACTTTTGCAGCCTAATCTCATTCCTTTTTGGAAGTGGGATATCATCTCCATAGATTTTATAGTAGGATTACCTATGAAAATTTGACATCATGATGCTATCATGGTTACCGTTGATCGGTTAACTAAGGTGGCGCATCTCTCACCAATCAGGTCTTCCTACACAATAGTTTCTGTAGCTAATTTCTTCATGCATGACATTGTGAGATTACATGGTATTCCTAAAAAGATCATTTCTGATAGGGATTCTATATTCACATCTGCATTCTAGACATCACTACAGCATGAGCTTGGAGCGCATTTAAACTTCAGTTCAGTATATCATCCAGAGACTGATGGTCAGACAGAGAGGGTGAATCAAGTTTTGGAGGATATGTTACAGATGTATGTGATGGATAGGCAGACACATTGAGAGGATTATCTCTACCTAGTGGAGTTTGCTTACAACAACAAGTATCATAGTTCTATTGGTATGGCACCATTTCAGGCATTATATGGATGTCCTTGTCATACACCATTGAGTTGGGACAGTCTTGAGGATCGCATCCTATTGGGTCCTGAGATGCTTCATGATATGGAGCAATAAGTGGTGCGTATCTGTGAGCATTTGACTATGGCACAGGATAGGCAGAAGAAGTATGCCAATGCTCATAGGACTGATAAGAAATTTTTTGTGGGAGATAAGGTTCTCATAAGAGTGCGTCTGTGAAAGAGTCCAATCCAGTACAGAAAGGGTTCTAAGCTAGCACCTCACTTTGTGGGACCATTCAAGATTTTAGAGAGGATTGGTCGGTTGCTTACTGCCTTGCTCTACCGCCCAACCTATCTCACATTCATGATGTTTTCCATGTTTCAGTACTTCAGCAGTATATACCTGATATTGTACATGTTCTTGATTGGAATGCGTTGCGAGTAGAGGACAAGTAGCTAGCTTTGGAGCATGTTCATATTCTAGATCAGCGGGAGTTGACCCTCAAGGGTCAAACTATCGAGCAGGTAAGGGTCCAATGGGACCCTACTGATGATTCTTCAGCTACTTGGGAGGATGCAGCTAGATTGAGGGAGTTATATCCCTACTTGTTTGTATGCTTCTAGGAGTAAGCCTAACCCAAGGGGCGGTGGATGTAGTGCCTACCCTCGTTCACATCTTTTTTGGACAAATTGTTGCTATTGTTATCAGATTATGATGGACTAGTTTTATGTTGATGGATTAGTGGTATTGTTTTGACACTATCAGACATTATGTTATGGATTCAGAGGTTATGTGATCAGATCATTTAGACATTACATTTCATGCATACATGATGATCATTATATTATTTTCAGTTATTTTTGATGATTAGTTAGATGCTTTTTTATCTCATGTGTTTTATTATGAATACTTACCCCATACTTGCATGTGTATGGTGTATGTGTTTTCTTATTGTATGGCATTTCTGATGTGGTTAAGGAAGGGAGTCATAGTCACCTGCATAGTCAGAATCTACACGATGCACCACTTCCTACCATTGTCTATTTAGCTTAGCATTATATATTGTATGTACATGCATGGTTTTTTTGTAGGTTGCAGGTACTTGGTATCGACTTTCCTAAATTGCTAGGATAAGCATACCCTATTATACTATCTCAATGATAAGAGAAGGGGGATAAATTCTCAAGTCCAAATCCCAAACCTTTAAGCCAATTGTCCTAGTGAGGTAGGACAAGTATCTAGATATTTTACCCATCGAATGTGTCAGATGACATAATTCATGATTTTTAACCCTTTATACTGATTTTGAGTGATTTTCTCTATGATGGGTTTTCATATTTTATCTTGGAGGTCTATGGTGAATTTTCTATTAATTAAGTGTTAATAAATATATTTAATTAATAAATTAATTATTTGAGAAAATTAATATAAAATATCATGTTATTTGATATTTTGATTATAATTAATTAAATGAGAATAATTGAGGAAAAATAATTAAATAAAGAAAATTAGAAAATTAAAATTAATAATAATTATAAAATAATAATAAAGTAATAAATAAATAATAATAATAAAAGTTATAAATAATAATAATAAAAGTTATAAAAATTAAAATAAAAGTTATAAATATTTAAATAGAAATTATATAAAGAGTGAATTGGAGTTATAAGCTTGCACGAGAATTAACACACTTTTCTATTTCTCAAGTGTCAACAACAAGAAGGTTAGTGCATCAATTAAGCACATGGTGTCTACAACCCTATGGCTCATCAAAAAGGTTGGAAAGGACTCATTCTTAGTTGGTGACACCTTCTAGCTATTTCTCAAGGCATTCTAGATGTTTCCTAAGAGCTCTTTATATTCAGGCATTCTTAGAAGCCTAGACATAGCGTTTGGAGTGCAATTTGGAGCATTGGAGGATTTAAGAATTCTGAAGAAGGGAGCTTGCTCTGCATGTTTTCTAAGGAAGAGCGATTTAGCATTAGAATCTAAGTAGATTCTTGTAATTTTACTTATGCTATTTTTTCATCATGCATTTCTTGTCTTCTTCGTGTCTTCCATATGTCTTCTGAGGAATTTCATAATTTACTATGCATTCTCAATATGGGTAGAATAATTTATTTGAGAATTTTATATGCATAGATTTGAAAAGAACATGGGGCTAGGGTTGAAATTCATAGTCAAACTCATTAGATTAATTATTTGAAATTTTGGAGATCAGAGGTCTATGGAAGAATTCTAAAAATTGAAGTTTGTATTCATATATTGTCAATTTGCTTATACATACATATATATATATATATATATATATGCAATTATATATATATATGTTCATGTACTGTGATATTTTTAATTTTGTATATATTCATATATATATATATATATATATATATATATATACATATATATACATACATATGTATATATATTATATATATATATATATATATATATATATATGTTAAAAATTGAATGATAGTGGAAAAATGTTTATTCAGAACGTTTTTGAAATCACAATTGAAAAAAAAAATATATGTAAAAGTTCATTTGGAGGGGCGGGTTATACCCCATACACCCTCCCTTTTCACTATTGTTATTAATGGAGGGACTATCGCGGCTGACACGACTGACGTCATAACCTATATACAACTCATCGACAGTAGTTGCAGGTGTTTACTGCGATCGTGGGTAGTACAGACCCAACACCCATACCGAATACATTCAAGCATAGGGTACGGGCGATAGTGATGAGATATCGCTTTTGTATAACGATTTTCCTTATTCGGTCTTACATATAATGTTATTAAGTATTTTCTTTATTAAATATTGTTATATGTTATTATTATATATATATATATGTATTTATGTATGTATATATATATATAAAAGTATATATGTATATATATTATTAATTATAACTAATTATTTTATTTAAAATGATTTGTATAGATGGATCAATTTGTAAAGATAAATGATTTAAAAAATATGAATAATAATTTATCAATTATTATTAAAATGAAGAGATATTAATAATTAACCTAATTAAACTTAGTTTAATTAAGGTTGATTATTAGAATGTGTTATAAATTGAAGTTTTGAAATATGTTGATTTCATTGGAAATGTTATTTTCAAAAAAAATACTATTAGATAAATTAGAATTGATTCTAGTAGTTTTGAGGAAGAAATTTTTATCTATCAAACAAATACATGGGTTAGGTAAAACATGAAATTTCTCCACTTGATATCTATGTTGGAAAACATAAACTAGAAACCTCCACATTTAATTCAAGTATGTAATTTTAGCAAAACCAAAACATGTGTTTACATTGTGTATTTTTATGCTGTTGTTTTGGGTTTTGGGTTGACTAGTATTGAGCAGTTATAGGACGTCTACCAGAGGGTTGGGAGTTATACGATTGTGATGTCATGATGATGTTTTAATCTCAATCTTTATAAACCAAACCATGGTTATGTGATGGAATGCTCTATGTATTGTTTGTTGAGATTCTTATGTATGAGATACTTTACTTAACCGTTATTTTTGGTCATCGATTAGTTAACCTTGGTTATTTTCTAGTCGCCATGATGGGACTAAAATGTAGATTTATTCTTGATGATGTCATGATATGACATGTTTGACTCAACCATTTTTGGAGTCTTCAATGAGTTTGATTGAGATATATTTTGGTTATTAAGAACCATTGGATACTTTGATTATCAGTGATACTTCAGTTGCCAATAGAGAGCTGTTGTGTTCATGATTTTCTATGGATGTTAGCTCATGGAGATTTGATGCTTTTATGCATATTTGATGATTTGATTATGGATTATCTTTTGTGATTCTGAGATTTATGATTCCATGAGCATTAGGGTAGGATATCTGCATGTAGTGAGAGGAAGTGGCTTGCAATGGGGGCCGGGGCCCTAAGAGGCTGTCAAGGTAACTCATTGTAAGTTGGATTAATAAGTGATAACATTCACACCTAATACTAACTGAATGAACCTAAGAAGATAAGAGTTTTGTTCTCGCCCATGCCTTGAGTGCTTACACAAGCTAGGATGGGAGTAGTGAGACGCATAGTTGCGACCTTGCATTCCATAGTATGCCTTGTCAGTATGAGAGGATACTAGTGACCGCACGAAATCAGTATGGACCCATGGAGTTTAGCTAACTACCAGGATAACTTGTACGTGATAATTGTGATGACACTTTTCTGCTTGCATAGTAGGTTCCTACATGTCATTGTGTGCCTTTGGAGATTAGATGTCAGATTTTGTGTTAGGAACCTTTGAGTTAGTATACTTTTAGGATTCCTGAACTTATAGAGATTTGTCCTATGTGATTTTGGATAGCATGTTTGGGACTTGAGATTATCTCCTCAGCACGGTGGGAGTGGACCAGTTAGGTACTACACGATCGGGTGGTAGTGTATTTTCCACTCTTATCATTTTGAGATTCATTGAGACATCGTGGCCGATGCGTCCTTCATGATGATGGATATCTATCATTTTTATTGATGATTAGCATATGTTAGATGATGTTATCTTATGTTTTTATTTGCATGTTAGATTACTTTCTACATAGGATGTTATATATGTTACGAGAGACATTCCTACTATGTTAGTATCGATGATCTCTTTGATGATTTGGAATGTTACGCACGGAGGGATGGCTAGGATCCACGATGGTCTAATGATGCTATTAACGATTGGGAGGTACCGTGCACTTACTTTATTATATTTAATCTTTATGATGGATGTATATGACTTCTATGATGATGTATCATGTGATTATCTCTACTTTGATGTATCATGGATTAGAATAGAAAGATGTACCTTATTCTATGTATGTATATTCTTTTGAGCTTGTCATACCTTGTGACATGTACAGTGGATGATTGAGCATTTGAAACATAATGTATAAATATTAGAATTATCATTATTATTTTATGTGGATGTTGTACTATATGGATTTATGTATGTAATTCAACGTTAAAGAATTTTAAACAATGTAATCTATTATGTATGATATGTTTACTTTAAGATGGACATTGCTATTGCTTCCGTTATTGTGCATAAGTTATACGTGCTGTTTACTTTCATGTTAGAAAAAAAAAATGCTACTAAACTTAGTGAAATTCTAGGTTAATTCTTTGGATTCCTTGGCGGGGCATTACAAATCTCCCTTTATGACTGAACTCCAACTTTAATCCTGACCATTAATTGAATTTGATCTCAACCATTGATGGATTCCAGGAAAGTCTATTTAAGAGACCCTCATCTCCTCATTTTAGGAGAGGATGAATTTGAAGAATTTGCATCGAATCGTTGCTGGAATTCATAATCACAGTTGCTCATATTTTTATATACATTTAATAAATACGCCTAACTTGATTAATTAAATGTAATTATTTAATTAAATGGGAAAGGTATTTCTAATTAATTAAATGAAATTATTTAATTAAATGGAGTACTTACTTCTAATTAATTAAATAAAGTTATTTAATTAAATAGGAAGCCATTCCTAACTAATTAAATGAAGTTATTTAATTAAATAAGAAAACTGTCTCTAATTAATTAAAAGATTATTTAATTAATTAGAAAAAGTAATTATGAGAGCATATCTCATTTTATTAAATTAAATATCTCAACAAAATCTCTCTTCAGTTCAAAGCGGGAAATTTTTAGTTCACTATTGATAAAAAAATGATTTAAATCAATTAACTCTTTTTTCTACTCAAATTAAATCAACTAACTCCTTATTTTACTCAAATTAAATCTGTTAACTCTCTTTAATTTGACAATCTCCCTTTATTACTAAACTTCAATTTTAATTCTGACCGTTGATTGAATTTGATCTCAACCGTTGATAGATTCCAAGAAAGTCTATTTAAGAGAACCTCATCTCTTCATTTTAGGAGAGGATGAATTTGGAGAATTTGCATCGAATGGCTGCTGGAATTCATACTCACATTTGCTCATATTTTTACATACATTTAATAAATACGCGTATCTTGATTAATTAAATATAATTATTTAATTAAATGAGAAATCTATTTCTAATTAATTAAATGAAATTATTTAATTAAATGGAGTACTTACTTCTGATTGATCAAACAAAGTTATTTAATTAAATAGGAAGCCATTTTTAATTAATTAAATGAAGTTATTTAATTAAATAAGAAAAGTGTCTCTAATTAATTAAAAGATTATTTAATTAAATAGAAAAAGTAATTATGACAGCATATCTCATTTTATTAAATTAAATATCTCAACAAAATCTCTCTTCAGTTCAAAGAGGGAAATTTTCAGTTCACTATTGATTAAAAATGAGTTAAATGAGTTAACTCCTTTTTCTACTCAAATTAAATCTATTAACTCCCTTTAATTTGAGAATCTCCCTTTATGAGTGAACTTCAACTTTAATCCTGACCGTTGATTGAATTTGATCTCAACTGTTTATGATATGTATAGATGCTTCTCTTGAAGGGATTAGGGCAGTGTTGATGCAGAAAGGATGGGTGATTGCGTATGAATCATGTAAGCTCAAGAATCATGAGTTAAATTATCCTACACATGATCTTGAGTTAGCAGCAATAGTTCATGCTTTGACTAGATGGAGTCATTTCTTGTTGGGGCACAAATTTGAGCTACACAGTGATCATCATAGTCTTCAATACATTTTTACTTAGCCTAATTTGAATGCTCGCTAGAGGCGATGGATGGAGTTTCTATGTGAGTATGATTTTGAGGTTAAGTACATTCAAGGTAAGGAGAATATGGTGGAAGATGCTTTGAGTTGGAGGAGACATGTGGTATCTTCGATGACTCTTAGAGTGGATTTGAGGAGTCAGATTCTTCAGTCACTTCCTATGGATTCATGGTATCAGGAAGTGTGCAGAGCGATAGATTCAGGAAGACCTTTGGAAGGTAAGTTTGCAAGTTACGTTT
Source organism: Cupressus sempervirens (assembly GCA_028749045.1). NCBI lineage: Eukaryota > Viridiplantae > Streptophyta > Pinopsida > Cupressales > Cupressaceae > Cupressus > Cupressus sempervirens. Next base: position 119,788,519 of record CM053783.1, read on the forward strand.
GAGAATTAGATGGTCTTTTGAGACATTTGGGGAGGATTTATGTGCCATTTTCAGATGAGATTTGCACCTTGATACTAGCAGAAGTCCATCGTACACCTTACTCAACACATCCAGGTGTCAAGAAGATGCATGCTGATTTGAGACGTTTGTTCTTTTGGTCTGGGATGATGTGAGATATTGCTGATTTTGTGGCTAGGTGCCTTGAGTGTCAGAGAGTTAAGGCAGAACATCAGCACCCGGCTAGACTTTTGTAGCATAATCTCATTCCTTCTTGGAAGTGGGATATCATCTCCGTGGATTTTATAGTAGGATTACCTATGACAGTTCGACGTCATGATGCTATCATGGTTACCGTTGATCAGTAAACTAAGGTGGCGCATTTCTCACTGATCAGGTCTTCCTACACAACAGTTTCTATAGCTAATGTCTTCATGCATGACATTGTGAGATTACATGGTATTCCTAGAAAGATCATTTCTGACAGGGATCCTATATTCACATCTGCATTCTGGAAATCACTGCAGCATGAGCTTGGAGCATAGTTAAACTTTAGTTCGACATATCATCCAGAGACTGATGGTCAGACAGATAGGGTGAATCAAGTTTTGGAGGATATGTTATGGATGTATGTGATGAATAGGCAAACACATTGGGAGGATTATCTCTACCTGATGGAGTTTGCTTACAATAATGGGTATCATAGTTCTATTGGTATGGCACCATTTTAGGCATTATATGGATGTCCTTGTCGTACACCATTGAGTTGGGACAGTCTTGAGGATCACATCCTGTTGGGTCTTGAGATGCTTCATGATATGGAGGAACAGATGGTGCATATCCGTGAGCATTTGACTATTGCACAGGATAGGCAGAAGAAGTATGCCAATGCTCATAGGACTAATAAGTAGTTTGCTGTGGGAGATAAGGTTTTCTTGAGAGTGTGTCCGCAAAAGAGTCCAATCTGGTACAAAAAGGGTTCTAAGCTAGCACCTCACTTTGTGGGACCATTTGAGATTTTAAAGAGGATTGGCCAGTTGTTTACCGCATTGCTCTACTGCCCAGCCTATCTCGCATTCATGATATTTTCCATGTTTTAGTACTTCAGTAGTATATACCTGATATTGTACATGTTCTTGATTGGAATGCATTGCAGGTAGAGGATAGGCAGTTGACTTTGGAGTCGGTTCATATTCTAGAGTAGCAGGAGTTGACCCTCAGGGGTTGAACCATCAAGCAGGTAAGTGTCCAATGGGACCCTACTGATGATTCTTCAGCTACTTGGGAGGATGCAGCTAGATTGAGAGAGTTATATCCCTACTTGTTTGTAGGCTTCCATGAGTAAGCCTAACCCAAGGGGGGGTGGATGTAGTGCCTACCCTCATTCACATCTTTTCTAGACATATTGTTGCTATTATTATCAGACTATGATGGACTAGTTTTATGTTGATGGATTAGTGGTATTGTTTTGACACTATCAGACATTATGTTATGGATTCAGAGGTTATGTGATGAGATCATTTAGACATAACATTTCATGCATACATGATGATCATTATATTGTTTTCAGTTATTGTTGATGATTAGTTAGATGGTTTATTATCTCATGTGTTTTATTATGGATACTTACCCCATACTTGCATGTGTATGGTGTGTGTGTTTTCTTATTGTATGGCATTTCTGATCTAGTTAAGGAAGGGAGTCGTAGTCACCTGCATAGTCAGGATCTACACGATGCACCGCTTCCTGCCATTGTTAGTTTAGCTTAGCATTATATATTGTATGTACATGCATGGTTTTTTTTACAGGTTGCAAGTATTGGGTATCGACTTCCCTAAATTGCTAAGATGAGCGTACCCTATTATACTATCTCAATGATAAGAGAAGGGAGATAAATTCTCAAGTCCAAATCCCAAACCTTTAAGCCAATTGTTCTAGTGAGCTAGGACAAGTATCTAAATATTTTACCCACCGAATGTGTCGGATGACATAATTCATGATTTTTAACCCTTTAGACTGATTTTGAGTGATTTTCTCTATGATGGATTTTCATATTTTATCTTGGAGGCCTATGGTGAATTTTCTATTAATTAAGTCTTAATAAATAGATTTAATTAATAAATTAATTATTTGAGAAAATTAATATAAAATATCATTTTATTTGATATTTTGATTATAATTAATTAAATGAGAATAATCGAGGGAAAAAAATTAAATAAAGAAAATTAGAAAATTAAAATTAATAATAATTATAAAATAATAATAAAGTAATAAATAAATAATAATAATAAAAGTTATAAAAATTAAAATAAAAGTTATAAATATTTAAATAGAAATTATATAAAGAGTGAATTGGAGTTATAAGCTAGCATGGGAATTAATGCACTTTTCTATTTCTCAAGTGTCAACAACACAAAAGGTTAGTGAATCAATTAAGCACATGGTGTCTACAACCCTATGGCTCATCAAAAAGGTTGGAAAGGACCCATGCTTAGTTGGTGACACCTTCTAGCTATTTCTAGAGGCATTCTAGATGTTCCCTGAGAGCTCTTTATATTCAGACATTCTTAGAAGCCTAGACATAGCATTTGCAGTGCAATTTGAAGCATTGCAGAATTCAAGAATTCTGAAGAAGGGAGCTTGCTCTGTGAGTTTTCTGAGAAAGAATGATTTAGCATTAGAATCCGAGTAGATTCTTGTGATTTTACTTATGCTATTTCCGCATCATGCATTTCTCGTCTTCTTTGTGTCTTCCATATGTCTTCTAAGGAATTTCATAATTTACTATGCATTCTCAATATGGGTAGATTAATTTATTTGAGAATTTTATATGCATAGATTTGAAAAGAACACGGGGCTAGGGTTGAAATTCATAGTCAAACCCATTAGATTAATTATTGGAAATTTTGGAGATCAGAGGTCTATGGAGGAATTCTGAAAATTGAAGTTTGTATTCATATATTGTCAATTTTCTTATACATACATACATATATATATATATGCAATTATATATACATATATATATATATATATGTATATATGTTCATGTACTATGATATTTTTAATTCTATATATATTCATATATATATATATATACATATATCTTTATATATACATACATACATATGCATATATATAATATATATATATATATATATATTTGTTAAAAACGGAATGATAGTGGAAAAACATTTATTAAAAACGTTTTTGAAATCACAATTGAAAAAAATATATATATGTAAAAGTTCATTTGGAGGGGTGGGTTATACCCCATACTCCCTCCCTTTCCACTGTTGCTATTAATGGAGGGACTGTCGTGGCTGACATGACTGACGTCATGACCTATATACGGCTCAGCGATAGTAGTTGCAGGTGTTTACTGCAGCCATGGGTAGTACAGACCCGACACCTGCGCCGAATACATTCAAGCACAAGGTACGGGCGATAGCGATGAGATATCGCTTCTGTATAACAATTTTCCTTATTCAATCTTACATATAATGTTATTAAGTATTTTCTTTATTAAATATTGTTATATGTTATTATTATATATATGTATATGTGTATTTATGTATGTATATATATATATATATAAATATATATATAAGTATATATGTATATATATTATTAATTATAACTAATTATTTTATTTAAAATGATTTGTATAGATAGATCAATTTGTAAAGATAAATGATTTAAAATATGAATAATAATTTATCAATTATTATTAAAATGAAGAGATATTAATAATTAACCTATTTAAACTTAGTTTACTTAAGGTTGATTATTAGAACGTGTTATAAATCGAAGTTTTGAAATATGTTTATTTCATTGGAAATGTTATTTTCCAAAAAAATACTATTAGATAAATTAGAATTGAGTCTAGTGGTTTTGAGGGAGAAACTTTTATCTATCAAACAAATACATGGGTTAGGTAAAACATGAAATTTCTCCACTTGATATCTAAGTTGGAAAATGTAAACTAGAAACCTCCACATTTAATTCAAGTATGTAATTTTAGAAAAACCAAAACATGTGTTTACATTGTGTATTCTTATGCTATTGTTTTGGGTTTTGGGTTGACTAGTGTTGACCAGTTATAAGACGTCTACCAAAGGCTTGGGAGTTATGTGATTGTGATGTCATGATGATATTTTAATTTTGATCTTTATAAACCCAACCATGGTTATGTGATGGAATGCTCTATGTATTGTTTGTTGAGATTCTTATGTATGAGATACTTGACTTAACCATTAGTTTGGGTCATCGATTAGTTAACCTTGGTTATTTTCTAGTCGCCATGATGGGACTGAAATGTAGATTTATTCTTGATGATGTCATGGTGTGACATGTTTCACTCAACCATTTTTGGAGTCTTCGATGAGTTTGATTGAGATATATTTTAGTTATTGAGAACCATTGGATACTTTGATTATCTGTGATAGTTCAGTTGCCAATAGAGAGCTGTTCTGTTCATGATTTTCTATGGATGTTAGCTCATGGATATTTGATGCTTTTATGCATATTTGATGATTTGATTATGGATTATCTTTTGTGATTTTGAGATTTATGATTCCATGAGCATTAGGGTAGGATATCTCCATGCAGTGATGGGAAGTGGCTTGCAATGGGGGTTGGGGCCCTAAGAGGCTGCCAGGGCAACTCATTCACACCTAATACTAACTGAATGAACCTAACAAGATAAGAGTTTTGTTCTTGCCTATGCCTTGAGTCCTTGTACAGGCTAGGATGGAAGTAGTGAGATGTATGGTTGCGACCTTGCATTCTGAGGTATGCCTCATCAGTATGAGAGGATACTAGTGGCCGCATAAAATTAGTATGAACCCATGGAGTTTAGCTAACTGCCAGGGTAACTTGTACATGATAATTGCAATGACACTTTCTTGCTTGCATAGTAGGTTCCTACATGTCATTGTGTGACTTTGGAGATTAGATGTTAGATTTTGTGTTAGGAACCTTTGAGTTAGTATACTTTTAAGATTCCTAAACTTATAGAGATTTGTGCTATGTGATTTTGGATAGCCTATTTGGGACTTGAGATTATCTCCTCAGCACAGTGGGAGTGGACCACTTAGGTACCACGCGGTCAGGTGTTAGTGTATTTTCCACTCTTATCATTTTGAGATTCATTGAGACATTGTGGCTGATGCGTCCTTCATGATGATGGATATGTATCCTTTTTATTGATGATTAGCATATGTTAGATGATGTTATCTTATGCTTTTATTTGCATGTTAGATTACTTTCTACATATGATGTTATATATATTAGGAGTGACATTCCTACTATGTTAGTACCGATGATCTCTTCGATGATTTGGAATTTTACGCATGGAGGGATGGAAAGGATCCACGATGGTGTAATGATGCTATTAACAACTGGGAGGAACTGTGCAGTTAGTTTATTATGTTTGACCTTTATGATGTATGTATATGACTTCTATGATGATGTATCATGTGTATCATGTGATTATCTCTACTTTGATGTATCATGGATTAGAATAGGAAGATGTACCTTATTCTATGTATGTATATTCTTTTGAGCTTGTCATACCCTATGACATGTATAGTGGATGATTGAGCATTTGAAATGTAATGTATAAACATTAAACTTATCATTATTATTTCATGTGGATGTTGTACTAGATGGATTTATGTATGTAATTCAACGTTAAGAGATTTTAAAGAATGTAATCTATTATGTATGATATGTTTACTTCCAGATGGACATTGCTATTTCTTCTGTTATTGTGCATAAGTTATACATGGTGTTTACTTTCATGTTAAAAAAAAAAAATGCTACTAAACTTAGTGAAATTCTAGGTTAATTCTTTGGATCCCTTGGTGGGGCATTACAAATCTCCCTTTATGACTAAACTTCAACTTTAATCCTGACCATTGATTGAATTTGACCTCAACCGTTGATGGATTCAAGGAAAGTTTATTTAAGAGACCCTCATCTCCTCAATTTAGGAGAAAATGAATTTGAAGAATTTGCGTCGAATCACTGCTGGAATTCGTACTCATAGTTGCTCATATTTTTACATTCATTTAATAAATATGCCTATCTTGTTTAATTAAATGTAATTATTTAATTAAATGGGAAAGGTATTTCTAATTAATTAAATAAAATTATTTAATTAAATAGGAAGCCATTCCTAACTAATTAAATGAAGTTATTTAATTAAATATGAAAAGTGTCTCTAATTAATTAAAAGATTATTTAATTAAATATAAAAAAAAATTATGAGAGCATATCTCATTTTATTAAATTAAATATCTCAACAAAATCTCTCTTTAGTTCAAAGAGGGAAATTTTCAGTTCACTATTGATAAAAAATGACTTAAATCAGTTAACTCCTTTTTCTACTCAAATTAAATCAGTTAACTTCTTATTTTACTCAAATTAAATTTGTTAACTCTCTTTAATTTGAGAATCTCCCTTTATGACTGAAATTCAACTTTAATCCTGACCGTTGATTGAATTTGATCTCAACCGTTGATGGATACCAAGAAAGTCTATTTAAGAGACCCTCATCTCTTCATTTTTAGGAGATGATGAATTCGGAGAATTTGCATCAAATTGCTGCTGGAATTCATACTCACATTTGCTCATATTTTTACATACATTTTATAAATACGCCTATCTTGATTAATTAAATGTAATTATTTAATTAAATGAGAAAAGTATTTCTAATTAATTAAAAAAATTATTTAATTAAATGGAGCACTTACTTGTAATTAATTAAACAAAGTTATTTAATTAAATAGGAAGCCATTCTTAATTAATTAAATGAAGTTATTTAATTAAATAAAAAAAGTGTCTCTAATTAATTAAAAGATTATTTAATTAAATAGGAAAAGTAATTATGAGAGCATATGTTATTTTATTAAATTAAATATCTCAACAAAATCTCTCTTCAGTTCAAAAGAGAAATTTCCAGTTTACTATTGATAAAAAATGAGTTAAATCAATTAACTCTTTTTTCTACTCAAATTAAATTAGTTAACTACTTATTTTACTCAAATTAAATCTATTAACTCTCTTTAATTTGGGAATCTCCTTTTAGGACTGAACTTCAACTTTAATCCTGACCATTGATTGAATTTGATCTCCACCATTGATGGATTCCACAAAAGTCTATTTAAGAGACCCTCATCTCCTCATTTTAGGAGAGGATGAATTGGAAGAATCTGCATCCAATCGCTGCTAAAATTCATACTCACATTTGCTCATATTTTTACATACATTTAATAAATACGCTCATCATGATTAATTAAATGTAGTTATTTAATTAAATGGGAAAGGTATTTCTAATTAATTAAATGAAACTACTTAATTAAATGGAGTAGTTACTTCTAATTAACTAAAAAAAGTTATTTAAATAAATAGGAAGCCATTTCTAATTAATTAAATGAAGTTATTTAATTAAGTAAGAAAAGTGTCTCTAATTAATTAAAAGATTATGTAATTAAATAGAAAAATTAATTATGAGAGCATATCTCATTTTATTAAATTAAATATCTCAACAAAATCTCTCTTCTGTTCAAAAAGGGAAATTATTAGTTGACTATTGACAAAAAATGAGTTAAACCAGTTAACTCCTTTTTCTACTCAAATTAAATCAGTTAACTCTTTATTTTACTCAAATTAAATCTGTTAACTCTCTTTAATTTGGGAATCTTCCTTTATGACTGAACTTCAACTTTAATTGTGACTATTGATTGAATTTGATCTCAACCATTGATGGATTCCAGGAAAGTCTATTTAAGAGACCCTCATCTCCTAATTTTAGGATAGGAAGAATTTGGAAAATTTGCATCGAATCACCACTGGAATTCATACTCACATTTGCTCATATTTTTAAATACATTTAATAAATACGCTCATCTTGATTAATTAAATGTAATTATTTAATTAAATGGAAAAGGTATTTCTAATTAATTAAATGAATTTATTTAATTAAATGGCGTACTTACTTATAATTAATTAAACAAATTTATTTGATTAAATAGGAAGCCATTTCTAATTAATTAAATGAAGTTATTTAATTAAATAAGAAAAGTGTCTCTAATTAATTAAAAGATTATTTAATTAAATAGAAAAAGTAATTAATTGAGCATATCTCATTTTATTAAATTAAATATCTCACCAAAATCTCTCTTCAGTTCAAAAAGGGAAATTTTCAGTTCACTATTGATAAAAGAAATGAGTTAAATCAGTTAACTCTTTTGTTTACTCAAATTAAGTCAGTTAACTCCTTATATTACTCAAATTAAATCTATTAACTCCCTTTAATTTGGGAATCTCCCTTTATGACTGAACTTCAACTTTTATCCTAACTGTTGATTGAATTTGATCTCAACCATTGATGGATTTCAGGAAAGTCCATTTAAGAGACCCTCATCTCTTCACTTTAGGAGAGGATGAAATTAGAGAATTTGCATCGAATCGCTGTTGGAATTCATACTCATATTTGCTCATATTTTTACATACATTTAATAAATACGCCTATCTTGATTAATTAAATGTAGTTATTTAATTAAATAGAAAACGTATTTCTAATTAATTAAACAAAATTATTTAATTAAATGGAGTACTTACTTCTAATTAATTAAACAAAGTTATTTAATTAAATAGGAAGTCATTCCTAATTAATTAAATGAAGTTATTTAATAAAAAAGAAAAGTGTCTCTAATTAATTATAAGATTATTCAATTAAATAGAAAAAGTAATTATGAGAGCATATCTCATTTTATTAAATTAAATATCTCAACAAAATCTCTCTTCCATTCAAAAAGGGAAATTTTTAGTTCATTATTGATAAAAAATGAGTTAAATCAGTTAACTCCTTTTTCTATTCAAATTAAATCAGTTAACTTCTTATTTTACTCAAATTAAATCTATTAACTCCTTTTAGTTTGGAAATCTCCCTTTATGACTAAACTTCAACTTTAATCCTAACCGTTGATTGAATTTGATCTCAACCATTGATGGATTCCAGGAAAGTCTATTTAAGAAACCCTCATCTTCTCACCTTAGGAGAGGATGAATTTGGAGAATTTGCATCAAATCGCTACTGGAATTCATACTCACATTTGCTCATAGTTTTACATACATTTAATAAATATGCCTATCTTGATTAATTAAATGGGAAATGTATTTCTAATTAATTAAATGAAATTATTTAATTAAATGGAGTACTTACTTCTAATTAATTAAACAAAGTTATTTAACTAAATAGGAAGCCATTCTTGAGCATTTAAGAAATTAATGACTGGAGGATGGTGTCCATTGCGAGTTTTGCAGGCATGAAGGCTTGTGTGCCCTAGGCGTAGTGTTGGACGTGCATCGATGGTGGTGTTCGAGCAGCGTTTTGGCCACAGGGGCGGACTATGCAGGCTTAATCATTTTGGATTGAAGGTTGGGTTTGCTTGCTCGAGCGGTGGTGAGGCTGACAGGGGTGGGTCTACGTCCATTGCCTTCTTATTATAGGGCAGCCAGTGTGGGGCATATAGTTGGGGGTGGGTTTTTGTGGCTTCTTTTATTGATTGGGGTTTGGATTTTGGTCCTTGCTCATGGGGCAATCAGAGGTCCCATATTAGATTGTCTCTGAGGATTTGGTGATGGTTGAGTCCTCTCCTATTTTGTGGGGAGGGCCTAAAGGCAAGTATTTCAATACTTCGTCTGGGATGCATGCATCATCATCAAAAGATTCTGTCTGTATCAAGAAGAAGAATGGATGTTTGGAGTGCTCTTATGATTGACTGGTGTTAATCATTCAACCAGAATAGATTTTAGAGGATGTGGAGTATTGGGGCAAGCATGCGCTCATTTGTAAGTTTTTGGGTCTCTGACTCTCCCTTCCTATGCTGGAATTGTGGACGCATCGGATATGGAACTCAGAAGGGGATATGGAAATTCTTCTAGCGGCTAACAACTATTTTTTGGTCATTTTTTCAAGTATGTCAGATAGGAACAAGGTCTTTGAGGGAGGCCCATATTTCTTTAACCAGGTTGGGCTTTTCCTCAAACCTTGGCACATTGGATTTAACTCTGCTGAGGAGATCTCGTCTCGAGTCCCTATGTGGGTTAGGCTTCCTCAATTGCCTCTAGAATTTTGGAGAGAGGACATCCTTCATTCGATATCACTTCTGTTGGGGGAATCGATTGGGTTAGCCACACTAACCCAAGATCAGAAAGTAATTTCATATGCTCGAATTTGTGTGGAAGTGGATCTGAATAATTCGCTTCCTGACTCTATAGGAATTTTTATGGGCACTTCTTCATGGGTTCAGTAGTTGGACTACGAGACTTTACCCTTTAAATAATTTGCATCGAAATGCTACTAAAATTCATACTCACATTTGCTCATATTTTTACATACATTTTATAAATACGCCTATCTTGATTAATTAAATGTAATTATTTAATTAAATGGGAAAGGTATTTCTAATTAATTAAACAAAATTATTTAATTAAATGGAGTACTTACTTTTAATTAATTAAACAAACTTATTTAATTAAATAGAAAAAGTAAATAAATAATTTAATTAAATAATTTTATTTAATTAATTAGAAATACCTTTCCCATTTAATTAAATAATTACATTTAATTAATCAAGATAGGAGTATTTATTAAATGTATGTAAAAATATGAGCAAATGTGAGTATGAATTCCAACAACGATTCGATGCAAATTCTCCAAATTCATCCTCTCCTAAAATGAAGAGATGAGGGTCTCTTAAATAGACTTTCCTGAAATCTATCAATGGTTGAGATCAAATTCAATGAACGGTCAGGATTAAAGTTGAAGTTTAGTCATAAAGGAAGATTCCCAAATTAAAGGGAGTTAACTGATTTAACTCATTTTTTATCAATAGTGAACTAAAAAGTTCCCTTTTTGAACTAAAGAGAGATTTTGTTGAGATATTTAATTTAATAAAATGAGATATGCTCGCATAATTACTTTTTTTATTTAATTAAATAATCTTTTAATTAATTAGAGTCACTTTTCTTATTTAATTAAATAACTTCATTTAATTAATTAGGAATAGCTTCCTATTTAATTAAATAACTTTGTTTAATTAATTAGAAGTAAGTACTCCATTTAATTAAATAATTTTGTTTAATTAATTAGAAATACCTTTCCCATTTAATTAAATAATTACATTTAATTAATCAAGATAGGCATATTTATTGAATATATGTAAAAATATGAGCAAATGTGAGTATGAATTCCAGCAGCGATTCAATGCAAATTCTCCAAATTCATCCTCTCCTAAAATGAAGAAATGAGTGTCTCTTAAATAGACTTTCCTGGAATCCATCAATGGTTGAGATCAAATTCAATCAATGGTCATGTCATGCCCAAAATACAAGGGCACAACCACACATTTTTATTTTTATTTTGTTTTTTGTTTTTTTAAACAATAATAATTAATTTGACTAAGTTTGATATGTTTGTGTTTGTGGTTAAAGTATAGGTTCTGTACCTTTCATCTTAATTTTATAATCTTGAGGAGAAATAAATTGTTAAATTTTGAACTCTTGTTATTATCTTAATATCAACATTTGTTTCGTTATTTCATTTCTTATACAAAATTATATTTAAAATTATTGAAGTAACAATTTAACTGAATTCAAGTTAAAATTAATTAAAATATCTAATCATGAACTAATTAAAAGGAATATCATGTCTACCTATATATATATATATATATATATATATATATATATATATATATATATATATATATATATATATATATATATATATATATATATAGACACACACACACACACACACAAATTAACTTTAGTCAAATCTCAATTTTATTTAAACCCATAATGCTATTAAGAATTAAACATTTCTAAAGATATTAACAGTATAAATTATACCTAAATTTGACTAGTCGATAAAGAAAACAATTTAACATTTTCTATTTGTCTAACATATACTAACGTAATAAAACAAGATAATAGTTCACAATAAGTTTACTAAAACTTTAAATGTATAAAATTACTACTAATTATATATTTTAAAATTTAAAACAAATAACTTAAAAACAAAAAAACAATTAAACAAACATAATTAATAACTAACTTAAAACATATACTAATCTTATCTTGAACTAACACAAATTTAAAACTACTAACTCAAACTATTAACAAATAACAAAAGTAACTAGCATAACATATTTACTAGCATAAACTAAACCTATATTAACCTAACACTAACCTCAACATAAAATAAAATCTAAAACAAAAATAAACTTAATTAAACACTAACATCTAACCAAACAACCTACTAATATCTTACTTATAAATATCCTAAAACAAAACTAAAATATCCCAAAACAAAACTAAAATATCCCATCCTAATTTATCTACCCCACTTACGTCAACTTTTTCCCAAGTACTTGCATGGCCATGCCGCCCACCCACGATAAATAAAACGTTTGACTTTTTACTTTTCCATCCCCACTTTCTTTAAATGCATGACCAAATGAAGTTTTTAAAAAAAAAAAAAAAAAAAGGTGGACAGTAGGAGTTATGTTTGATGTTCATAATATATACAAAACAATTAGACTTGCAACCGCCTCCATCAACTTTTTCAACCAACCATCATTATGCGTTAGACAAGTACGTATGAGGGGTAAAACATGACAGGCTAGAGAGGAATTTAAGTCGCATGAAGAGTTATTTTAATCAAGGTAGTAATAAGTGGGAAAAGTTTATTAGGTAGGTCTATTATCAAATACCTTATTTTATTTTTTTATAAATATATTTTCTTTGGATATTTTCAAGATATTTTCTATAAGTATTAAAAATTATATTATCTAGATGCTATGTTGCAAGACAAAAATTAATTTCTTCTCCCCATACAAATTACAGAGAGTATTTTGACTCTTGGTGGATCAATTTTTTTTGAAGTTACCAATTTTCTAAGTAAGAAATTTTCCAAGACAACATATTTATTTATTTTTACATGGATGTTTAATAGCCTTAATTTTTTTTTAAAAGTCATTTCTTTTATTTGCTAAGCATGGAATTTATATTTATTTTCAAGCTATTTGTTTTTTTATAACAAGGGAGATATATTTTTTTTAAATGGGTTTATAACTTAGAGCTCAATAGTTTTCTAACACAATAATGGAAGATTTATTTTATCTCCAATAAAAAATGATATCAAATAGAAATATCAACCATATCCATTTTTCTTTCCTTAACATAATTGAGCTCAAAATTTGCATAATTAAGTGTCATCCTCTCTAAATGTAGAGATTGGGTAACAACCTCCACTAGTCCAAGAAGGGCCTCTAAATAAGCCTCAAACTCAACCACCAAAGGGATCAATAACTTCTCCCACCCACCTACAAATCTAGAAGCTCCTAACTCAACCCATACTATGGTTAACCACTAAGTGGAGGTAAGGTGAGACAACTCATGGTAGCCATAGCCAATTTTTGCACAAAACCAAAAAGAGACTTTTTGAGTGGCTTCAAAAGTCAAAAAAGGGGATTAGGGGTTGGAAAAGACCCCCAACCCATACCCATACCCCTTGGGTATAAATATTTCATGTTTTAAAGCCTTAGGAATAGGTTTAGAGCCAAACAAAAGCTATAAAAAAAATTAGGACCAACTAAGAACTTTAAAATGCAGATGAAGCACTAATCCAAATTAAGGATGACTAAACTTGATTAAGAACCAAACTAACAAAAGATACTAACTTAATCTGACTTAGGTCCAAAGGTTACACAGCTAATCCTAACTAGCATGCTGAAGAACATAAACAATTCACAAGTGTCAAGCGACACTAAAAGAACATAGTTACGAACGTTAACATTCATTGATCACAGGAAAATACATACATACATCTCATAATACAATACTTGAATTATGAACAACAAGGTTTCCAAAATTAACACATAGGGATCAGTTATGTTCCTCCATCAATTTCTTCGACTAAAATATCTGCATACTCATTGCACACATCAGTAGTCCCAAAAATCACATGTACATATGCATATATATATATATATATATATATATATATATGTATCAAAAATTCACATAAATTGAAACATACATCAATCAGGATTTCTTTCATCCTACTTCATTCTTAACCATTTAAAATCTCTTAAATCAAAGTATCAATCCTACATTTACTGATTTCATCGACATACATATACATAAAACATTAAATGACAAACATCAAATATCTAAAAATAACATCACACAGCATGAAATATTATAATATGTTCTAAGCATCAAATAATGTCTCGACATCTTGAGTCGTGAGTATCAAAATGATAAAGTAACAACTAAGGCTACGAAGGTTCGAGGTGAGGCCTCAAATCCTCCCCACTAGGCATGAACCTCCTCCTAGAGTTCATCAAAAGATAAGGGTATAGAGATCGCATCCATGCTGCATCCTCCCAAGAAATTGTGACCTCATCGTAACATTCCCACTAGACCCTAACTTGGTCCAACTCTCGACCTTAAGGAGCTAGGGTCTATCAGGAAATAATATGGATAGGCTCTAGTACTAACTAGCTGACCAACTCAACCTGTATCCTCAATAAATATAGCCCAATGCTTAGTCTGGTAGTTTTCAACCACTGCAAAAACTTTGTGGGACTTGCCCATGTCTCTAACTGTCGGCTCTAAAAAAGCCCCTCTCTGACCACTGGATGACTGTCCCTATGGACACTCTCTAGCTATGTGACCCATGCCACCACAAGTGTAGCATGGTCCTCGGGTGTAAGATCGTGCATCCTATGATCCAGACTATTGTGGGCCTCCTGACCTGCTAGACCCACTGTATCCACCCCTAGAAGATTGTTGAGTCTACATTGACTGTGACTGTGGGGTATGTACTTTTTGATCCTACTGTAACTGCCACTTCTTGGGCTTAGAACCCTAGTAACCCTATGAGAGTTCCTGCTACTGCTGCTAAGACTATTGGCCCTTAGATAACCCTGGTGTATAGTTCTGATTCCTTTTCCAAGGTGGTCTCTTCTGAGTAGAGTTTCAGTTCTGAGACCGATCCCGTGATTCCTGTCTACCTCGAGTAGCCTTTACCACTAGTGCTATCTCCACTACTTGTCTAAAGGAGGTAGGGAAGGTCATCCGAACTGGACCCTGAAGTGAGAAATTCAAACCCATGATAAAGTGATGTACCCGTAGTTTCTCGTCCTTCATGTATTCCACATAAGGAAGGAGTTCAAGAAACTTGCTCTCATACTGAGCCACTATAAGACCCCTCTGATAAAGAGAATGGAACTCTTCTATCTATTTCTGTCAAAAATGCTCTGACAAGTACCTCTCTCAGAATCTTTCTAGGAATGATTCCCATGTGAGGGTATCCATCCTCACTCCACCTATGATCTCCTCCTGATGCCACCAATTGGAGGCATCCCCTCTCAACTGATGAACTGCTAGGCATGCCTTTAGATTACTCCCATAGGGTCATAATCCAAAGCACCGTTGTAGGCTCTACAACCATGCCTCTGCTACTATCCCCTCAATGGAATCTACTGAAATGGCTGAACTACAGGTACTACTCTCTACTGAACTACACCGATCAAAGTCTAAAGTGCATCTATAATGTCTTGGTTTGGGTTCAGTGGTGGTGGAGGTGGAGGTGGTGGTGGTGGAGGTGGTCCATCCTCCTGTCCTGCTTTACCACCTCTCGCCCTACAACCTCTACCTCGTTGGTTGCTTCGAGTAACAAGAGGGATCCTACACAATTTAATGTTTAGTTTAAGCTTAGGGAGCACAATGGTTTAAGGTTCCTAGTGTTGAAACATGGGCTCTAATACCAAAATGTCATGCCCAAAATACAAGGGCAAAAACACACTTTTTTTGTTGTTGTTATTTTTATTTTTAAAACAATAATAATTAAATTTCACTAAGTTCAATATGTTTGTGTTCATGGTTAAAGTATAGGTTCTCTACCTTTCATCTTAAGTTTATAATCTTGAGGAGAAATAAATCGTTAAATTTGGAACTCTTGTTATTATCTTAATATTGACATTTTTTTCATTATTTCATTTCTTATACAACATTATATTTAAAATTGTTGAAATAACAATTTAAATGAATTCAGGTTAAAATTAATTAAAATATCTAATCAAGAACTAATTAAAAGGAATATCACGTCTACCCATACATACATACATACATACATACATACATATATATATACTTTAATTAACTTTACTCAAATCTCAATTTTATTTAAACCCATAATGCTATTAAGAATTAAACATTTCTAAAGATATTAACAATATAAATTATACTTAAATTTGACTAGTTGATAAAGAAAACAATTTAACATTTTCTATTTGTCTAACATATACTAACGTAATAAAACAAGATAATAGTTCACAATAAGTTTACTAAAACTTTAAATGTATAAAATTACTACTAAATATATATTTTAAAATTTAAAACAAATAACTTAAAAACAAAAAAGACAATTAAACAAACATAATTAATAACTAACTTAAAACATATACTAATCTTATCCTAAACTAACACAAATTTAAAACTACTAACTAAAACTATTAACAAATAATAAAAGTAACTAGCATAACATATTTACTAACATAAAATAAACCTAAATTAACCTAACACTAACCTCAACATAAAAGAAAATCTAAAACAAAAATAAACTTAATTAAACACGAACATCCAACCAAACAACCTACTAATATCTTACTTATAAACTAATACTATTAAAAAAAAAAAACTAAACTACACTTTAAATCTTAATTAATAAAAAAAATGATATTAACATCTTTCTTCTTTATATAACTAATACTAATTATTTCTCAAACTAAATTATATTCAACTAACATTAGTTTAAACTAATATTAAATTTTAACTTACACTAATTTAAATTTAACATAATACTAAACTAACTTAATTTAATTCTAATAAAACAACTTAACTAAATCACTTATCATTAAAAATATAATACTAAACTAAACTACATTAATAAAATACATATCCCAAAACAAAACTAAAATATCCCATCCTAATTTATCTACCCCACTTAGGTCAACTTTTTTCCAAGTACTTTATATATATATATATATATATATATTGAAATAATGAAAATTACAAAGGTAAGAAGAGCAGATCACGAAAAACTGCTTGAAAGAATGAAGACAACATTATAGTGGAGAAACAAGAGGCAAAACAACCCACAGGGGTACATAGAGAAGAGAGCATAATTTCAAATAAAATTTATCAGAATTCGGATAAGAGGTTGTAGACTATGAAGCACACCATTTTGTTGATTCTTGATTAGCTGAATTACTTGGTGCTGGATACATTGGACCTAATATGTTATCATGGTACTCTTCTTGGAATCTGCCTACAATTGAGAGAAAATAGAAGCAAGACAATAAAATATGTCTGAATAAAGTTTTAGAAAAGCAAATTCCTAATGATCATAGGAGTTATCAAAAGCTGCTTTACAACGGACTCTCCAGATGTGCAATAAGATGGTTTTTCGAACACTTTCAGCAACGACATTGTTTCAAAGCCCAACTCCAAGTAAAGCCTCCTTCCAGTTAAGGTAATGCCAAAAGATAGCAGGAAGACAATGAAAAAAAAAGTTCCATAACTTCTTCACAAAAGAACAGCCCCAAAAGATGTGACACATGTCTTCAAATTTTTTGCAAAAAGGACAATTAATGGGATTAACCATGATATATTTTAGCCTACTACCAACTGGTAACTTGTGATGTAATATCTTCCAAGCCATTAATTGTGCCTCTGTGTTAATCTTTGACTTCCAAATTTTAGCTGAGAGTTTTGCCCAAAACTTTTCACTAAATTTACAATTCCATTTGTTGTTCAACCGAGACTTCATGGGAAGATTAGGCAGCAGTTGTAAATATATTTTCTTCAAAGGAAAAGACAAGAAAGGAACTGTTGAAAGCCATAGCTAGTCTTTGAAGAAATTGCATTGAATAGGGGTACACAATTTCATAGACAATTCTGGAGGCACTAGAGATTTCACAAAGATAAAAAATGATTTGTATTTATTGTTCAGATTAAATTGGGCTCTAATGACATCCCATGTCAGCCAATCTAAAATATTGAAGTCCCAAAGATCTCCCACCGTGTTAATACCTTTTTTGGACAGAAAATAAGATAATTTAGGAAAACTCAAGGCCAAAGGCTGATCATGATACAATATATGTCTGTTCCACCAAATAGAAGAAGTGGAAAAGATAAAACCATTTTGGAGAGAGCCATCTCTCCATTTTAAAAGATGGTTGACCCTTTGCCAAGCTTTCCAAATTGACTGGAGAGAAGGTGAAGCCTTAATAGAAAAGAAGGGAGCATGAAGTAACTTGTCCAACCATCCCACTCCTTGCCATTTTCCTCTAATCGTAGCAAGAAAAATCCTATTCCAAACTAGAACTTTCCAAGGTTCATCCCCTTTAGCAACTCTAATAATCCATTTTGCTGCCAAGCAAAACCCTTGGGTTTTCGGGTCAATTAATCCCAAGCCTCCTTTATGCTTTGGTTGTATGCAATGAGACCAAGATGTAGATATAAACCCCTTACCGCCATCCGATTTAGTCCATAAAAAACATCTAATGATTTTTATTAATTCCTCATAACCTTTGTTGGAGGGCATCCAGTTGGATGAATAATAAACATGCGTGGCCAAAAAAATCTTATTAGCAACTTGGATTTTCCCAGCAAGAGATAGAAATTTATTACCCCAATTAAAAAGTTTGGATTTGACTCTATTAAGATACCAAGTCCACATATCAGAGAGAGTGACTCCTAGACCAAAGGGAATCCCGAGATATCTCATAATTTCATCGTGCTTAATATGCTTCCATTCACATGGAATCCAATGGGAAATATGCCCATCTCGAATCATCAAAAATTCTATTTTTTCCTGAGCTAGCTTAGAGCCAGAGACAACACAATATATTTCTAAAACATCCAAAGTATTAGAGATCTCTTGCTTAGAGTTTTGTAAAAATAATATGATGTTATCAGCATAATGTGAGTTAATAACAATAGAACTTTGGGGAATAGAAACACTTGAGATAAGTTTCAGCTCTCTTGCACCTTGCAACATATAGCCTAATGCATCAGCAGTTAGAACATAAAGGTAAGGGGCAAGAGGACATCCTTGACGAATAGATCGTTTAAGAGGAAAAGGATCAATCATCATATTATTGATAATGATTCAAGAGTTAGCATCCTGAAATAACATACAAACATGAGCTTGAAGTTTAGGGCCAAACCCCAACCATTTGAGCACGCTCAAAATAAAATTCCACCGGATTCTATCATAAGCTTTATCAAAGTCGAGTTTGATAAGAATAGCATTTTGACACATTTGTTGAGCCCATTTGCATGTTTCCCATGCTAAAATCAAATTATCAAGAATATATCTACCAGCAATAAAACTAGTTTGTTCAAGTCGAACAATTTCTTGCACCACCAGTTTAATCCTATTAGCAACAACTTTTGCAATAATTTTGTAGGAAGTATTCAGAAGTGTAATGGGATGCCAACCTAAAATAGAATCTTCATTTTTCCCCTTGGGCAGAAGTTTGATTATACCACCATTAATAACGGGGGCCAAGGATCCTCTCTCAAAGGCTTCTAGGTACAATTAATAAAAATCTTCTTTGATGTGTTTCCACATTGCTTTGTAAAACTCCATAGGAAGCCCCTCGTTGCCTGGACATTTATAAGGAGCCATATTAAAAAGAGCATTTTCCAGCTCTTCCAATGTAAGGAATCTATCAAGATATCTACTGTAATCAGTAGCTATATGCTGAGGTATGTGAACTTTAACAATATCTTCTAGAGCCTCTTGAATATCTGGCCATTGATCATCTTTGAATAGATGTTCATAAAAATATTTAAAAGCTTCACATATTTCAGCTGTGTCAGTAAGAAAAGAACCGGATTTGTCTTTAATGGCACCAATCTTTTCCTTTTTGTGTTTATAATTGAGATAGTTAAAGAAATATCATGTACCCTTATTACCTTCTTTTATCCAATGTAATCTAGATCTGATTTTTTCTCCCTGACCTTTATAATTGTCCATCTTGCGCAATTGGTTTTCAGTAGCAGCAATAACAGATTGAAGGTTTATGTTATTAGGATCAGCACTAAGGAGTTTTCTTGCGTGCACAAGTTTACCTTGGAGAGATCTTTCTTTACGCTTCCACTGCCAGGCCATTTTTTTTCCAAAATATTGAAGGAAATTAGTGCATTGAGAAATGGCAAGACACCACCAATCAATCCAAGAATCTCCTTCTTTGGGTTTAGGGATAGAATTCCAAATCTCCTCAAGGGCAGAAAGGAAAGTAGGATTCTTTAAATGAGAAACATTTAGTTTGAAAGGGAGGGAACTCTCTAAAGTTAAGTTTTGAGAGAAACTAACACTGCATACAATAGGGAAATGATTAGAAAGAGTAGAAGACTGATCCACTTGAACACAAATCCCCGACAGATCATAAATCAGCAAGAGACCAGAGGAAATATAAAACCTATCCAACCTACTTAATTTTCTACTATCTCCCATTCTAGAATTGGACCAGGTATACGAGTTCTCTAAATGGCTAGAAAATTTGTCATGAATGGGGTCAATTACACCAATGGAGTTACGATAGAACACCCAGCTATCAAACTCATCCCTGTTAAGTTTTTAAAAACTATTCTAGCTATGGTCCTGAGAGTATTCAACCATGTTAAAGTCTCCTCCTAAAATCCAATCAGCATTGGGTAAATTATTAGCCAACCAGTCCCATAGAGAAATTCTCTCTTTAATAAAATTGGAGGCATAAATAGAACAAAATCCTATAAGTTGTCCATTAATAAGCATAAGGGCCCAAGAACAACTATGGTAGGGATCTTCTCCTTTATCAATGATATATTTTGAAACCCAAGGAGCCATCCCAATGACATCACCACCTTTGCCATCCAAATGAGTTGTATGAAGAAATGTGGCATCTTTCCATATATTATGTAAAGAAGCATTAAGTCTAATATCTTTTATTTTGACCTCTTGGAGAAAGACAACATCAGGTCTCCACTTGATCACCGTCTCTTTAACTTTATATTTGCGATGATGGAGAGAAATCCCTCTGACATTCCAAGATAGTAACTTAAGTTTCATGAGATAGGGGAGAGACCTCACCTTGGGCCAGCACACTAAAACTATTGTCAAGGGACAAATCATGTTCTTTGAGGTCTAGACTTCGAGAGGTAGAAGGGGATCTAGATTTGGATCAAATTTGAAGAGGTGGGGGCTCAGAAGAGAGTGGTTGGGGAGAAGTATGAATCAAGGATGAAGAAGATGGTTTGGACAAAGGTGGAGAAGATGGAGAAGGTGAGGCATGGGGGCAGGATATGAGTCATGGAGATGGGCGAGTGGCAGGGGTGCAAGAAGAGACTGGGTGTTCTTTCCTCTTCCTCACAACCCTTCAACCATCTAACATGACAATTTATTTATATGAAGGGTCAGATTCATCAGACACATCAGAATGAGTAGAAGGGATGGGGGAAGGAGGGGAACTATTAGTGGCAATTGGGGCATGATGATGAATAGGATTATTGGGTGGCGAGGTCTGTGCCATTTGAGCCATTTTGTTTTTCCTAATGGGACAATCATGAATCAAATGGCATTCTTGTCGATAGTAAAAACATGCATTTGGCTTATTCAAATAAATGATTGGCTGGTCTAATTCAAACCCAAGATCAAATAACTTAATGTTTTCAGGTAGAGGGTTATTTAGATCAACTTCCAAACATGCTCTAGTATGCACCCTTAGGCATGAAAACTTGTTCGAGTTATGTTTGCACCAGATGACTCTGCCTAAATGAGACACAATGTCTTTCAAAAATGGTTGAAATACTAAGTTAAGAAAAGGAAATTCAACCCACATAGGGTAGTGGGAACGAGAAGGCCCTTCAGGATGAAAATTAAAAGTCTAGGCTTGCAGGTAGTAGATTTGTCCACATATAACCCAGGTACCATATTGTAAAACAGCCTGAGCATGTTCAGCTGATTTAAACATACAAGAGACATAGGCTTTTCCTAAACCTCTTAAAGCCTCAATCTCCCATCCTCGACTTGCCCAGTTATAATGAGCCCATTTATAAAAATCTGCCTCAGAGGGGATACCCTTGATAAAAAACAAGATTACAATTCTATTTTGGCATTCATCAATAACTTCTACAACGTCATCAGGAAGCTAAATTTCTAGAACTTTACTAGGCTTTTGGTTAGTTTGTTCCTTGTCCGCACCAAAGTTTTGGTCCCTTTGTTCCTCTGAAATCTCCAACTCTTTACCCACACAGTTTGTATCTCCTTTGTTTTCTGGTTGTTTTTCCTATTGATATTCTGCCACATTAACATTTTCCTCCTCCATTATTGTGTTTGGACTGCTCCCCAACAGTGTTGCCTTAGCCTTGAGGCACATTGCAACACACAGAGATGGAGGTAGGGTTTGAAAATAGAGTCTGTTCCTATTTGTGTTTGCTCATCCATTCCTCCTCATTCGTTCCAATCTCGTCAAATTTACTCTTTTTTTTTCAACTTTTTCCCAAGTACTTACATGGCCATGCCACCCATCCACAATAAATAAAACATTTGAATTTTTACTTTTCCATCCCCACTTTCTTTAAATGCATGACCAAAAGAAGTTTTTTTTTTTTAAAAACAAAAAAAAGGTGGATAGTAGGAGTTATGTTTGATGTTCATAATATATACAAAACAATTAGACTTGCAACCGCCCCCATCAACTTTTTCAACCAAACATCATTATGTGTCAGACAAGTACGTATGAGGGGTAAAACATGACAGGCCAGAGAGGAATTTAAGTCGCATGAAGAGGTATTTTAATCAAGGTAGTAATAAGTGGGAAAATTTTATTAGGTAGGTCTATTATCAAATACCTTATTTTATTTTTTTATAAATATATTTTCTTTGGATATTTTCAAGATATTTGCTATAAGTATTAAAAATTATATTATTCTTTTTTTTAAACATTTAATATTAATTATACTTTAAGGAATCTTAAAAGAATATCTAGATGCTTTGTTGCAAGACAAAAATTAATTTCTTCTCCCCATACAAATTACAGAGAGTATTTTGACTCTTGGTGGATCAATTTTTTTTGAAGTTACCAATTTTCTAAGTAAGAAATTTTCCAAGACAACATATTTATTTATTTTTACATGGATGTTTAATAGCCTTAATTTTTTTTTTTAAGTCATTTCTTTTATTTTCTAAGCATGGAATTTATATTTATTTTCAAGCTATTTGTTTTTTTTTTATAACAAGGGAGATATTTTTTTTAAAAATGGGTTTATAACTTAGAGCTCAATAGTTTTCTAACACAATAATGCAAGATTTATTTTATCTCCAATAAAACATGATATCAAATAGAAATGTCAACCATATCCATTTTTCATTCCTTAACATAATTGAGCTAAAAAATTGCATAATTAAGTGTCATCCTCTCTAAATGTAGAGATTGGGTAACAACCTCCACTAGTCCAAGAAGGGCCTCTAAATAAGCCTCAAACTCAACCACCAAAGGGATCAATAACTTCTCCCACCCACCTACAAATCTAGAAGCTCCTAACTCAACCCATACTATGGTTAACCACTAAGTGGAGGTAAGGTTAGACAACTCATGGTAGCCATAGTCAATTTTCGCACAAAAGAAAAAAGAGACTTTTTGAGTGGCCTCAAAAGTCAAAAAAAGGGGCTTAGAGGTTGGAAAAAACCCCCAACCCATAACCATACCCCTTGGGTATACATATTTCATGTTTTAAAGCCTTAGGAATAGGTTTAGAGCCAAACAAAAGATAGGAAAAAAATTAGGACCGACTAACAACTCTAAAATGCAAATGAAGCACGAATCTAGAATAAGGATGACTAAGCTTGATTAAGAACCAAACTAAAAAAAGATACAAACTTAATCCGACTTATATCCAAAGGTTACATAGCTAACCCTAACTAGCATGCTGAAGAACATAAATAATTCACGAGTGTCAAGCAACACTAAAAGAACATAGTTACGAACATTAACATTCACTGATCATAGAAAAATACATACATACATCTCACAATACAATACTTGAATTACGAACAACAAGGTTTCCAAAATTAGCACATAGGGATCAATGTTGTTCCTCCATCAGTTTCCTCGACTAAAATATCTGCATACTCATTACACACATCAGTAGTCCCAAAAATCACATGTACATATGTATATATATGTATCAAAAATTCACATAAATTGAAACATACATCAATCAGGGTTTCTTTCATCCTACTTAATTCTTAACCATTTAAAATCTCTTAAATCAAAGTATCAATCCTACATTTACTGATTTCATCGACATACATATACATAAAAAATTAAATGACAAACATCAAATATTTGAAAATAACATCACACAACATGAAATAATATAATATATTCTAAGCATCAGATAATGTCTCGACATTTCAAGTCGTGAGTATCAAAATGATGAAGTACCAACTAAGGCTACGAAGGGTCGCGGTGAGGCCTCACAGGTTAGGATTAAAGTTGAAGTTTAGTCATAAAGGGAGTTTCCCAAATTAAAGGAAGTTAACAGATTTAATTTGAGTAAAATAAGGAGTTAACTGATTTAATTTCAGCACAAAAATGAGTTAACAGATTTAACTAATTTTTATCAATAGTGAACTGAAAATTTCTCTTTTTGAACTAAAGAGAGATTTTGTTGAGATATTTAATTTAATAAAATGAGGCATGCTCTTATAATTACTTTTTCTATTTAATTAAATAATCTTTTAATTAATTAGATACACTTTTCTTATTTAATTAAATAACTTCATTTAATTAATTAGGAATGGCTTCCTATTTATTTAAATAACTTTGTTTAATTAATTAGAAGTAAGTACTCCATTTAATTAATTAGAAATACCTTTCCCATTTAATTAAATAATTACATTTAATTAATCAAGATAGGCATATTTATTTAATGTATGTAAAAATATGAGCAAATGGGAGTATGAATTCTAGCAGCAATTCGATGCAAATTCTCCAAATTCATCCTCTCCTAAAATGAAGAGATGAGGGTCTCTTAAATAGACTTTATTGAAATCCATCAACGGTTGAGATCAAATTCAATCAACGGTCAGGATTAAAGTTGAAGTTCAATCATAAAGGGAGATTCCCAAATTAAAGAGAATTAGCATATTTAATTTGAGTAAAATAAGGAGTTAATTGATTTAAGTTGAGTAAAAAAAAGAGTTAACTGATTTAACTCATTTTTTATCAATAGTGAATTGAAAATTTCCCTTTTTGAACTGAAGAGAGATTTTGTAGAGATATTTAATTTAATAAAATGAAATATGCTCTCATAATTACTTTTCTATTTAATTAAATAATCTTTTAATTAATTAGAGACACTTTTTTTATTTAATTAAATAACTTCATTTAATTAATTAGAAATGGCTCCCTATTTAATTGAATAACTTTGCTTAATTAATTAGAAGTAAGTACACCATTTAATTAAATAATTTCATTTAATTAATTAGAAATACCTTTCCCGTTTAATTAAATAATTATATTTAATTAATCAAGATAGGGATATTTATTAAATATATGTAAAAATATGAGCAAATGTGAGTATGAATTCTACCAACAATTCGATACAAATTCTCCAAATTCATCCTCTCCTAAAATGAAGAGATGAGGGTCTCTTAAATAGACTTTCTTGAAATCCATCAACGGTTGAGATCGAATTCAATCAACGATCAGGATTAAAGTTGAAGTTCAGTAATAAAGGGAGATTCTCA
This sequence comes from Cupressus sempervirens, assembly GCA_028749045.1. NCBI lineage: Eukaryota > Viridiplantae > Streptophyta > Pinopsida > Cupressales > Cupressaceae > Cupressus > Cupressus sempervirens. The sequence goes on from CM053783.1 coordinate 119,814,401, forward strand.
AATTAAAGGGAGTTAACAGATTAAATTTGAGAAAAATAAGGAGTTAACTGATTTAATTTGAGTAAAAAAAGGAGTTAACTGATTTAACTCATTTTTTATCAACAGTGAACTAAAAATTTCCCTTTTTCAACTAAAAATAGATTTTTTTAAGATATTTAATTTTAAAAAATGAGATATGCTCTCATAATTACTTTTTCTATTTAATTAAATAACATTATTTAATTAATTTTAAGTAAGTACTCCATTTAATTAAATAATTTCATTTAATTAATTAGAAATACCCTTCCCATTTAATTAAATAATTACATTTAAATAATCAAGATAGGCTTATTTATTCAATGTATGTAAAAATATGAGCAAATGTGAGTATGAATTTCAGCAGCAATTCGATGGAAATTCTTCAAATTCATCCTCTCCTAAAATGAAGAGATGAGGGTCTCTTAAATAGACTTTCTTGGAATCCATCAACGGTTGAGTTCAAATTCAATCAACGTCAGGATTAAAGTTGAAGTTCAGTCATAAAAGGAAATTCCCAAATTAAAAGGAGTTAACAGATTTAATTTGAGTAAAATAAGGAGTTAACTGATTTAATTTGAGTAGAAAAAGGAGTTAACTGATTTAACTCATTTTTTTATCAATAGTGAACTGAAAATTTCCCTTTTTGAACTAAAGAGAGATTTTGTTGAGATATTTAATTTAATAAAATGAGATATGCTCTCATAATTACTTTTTCTATTTAATTAGATAATTTTATTTAATTAATTAAAAGTAAGTACTCCATTTAATTAAATAATTTCATTTAATTAATTAGAAATACCTTTCCCATTTAATTAAATAATTATATTTAATTAATCAAGATAGTTGTATTTATTAAATGTATGTAAAAATATGAGCAAATGTGAGTATGAATTCCAGTAGCCATTTGATTCAAATTCTCCAAATTCATCCTCCCCTAAAATGAAGAGATGAGGGTCTCTTAAATAGACTTTTCTGAAATCCATCAATGGTTGAGATCAAATTCAATGAACGGTCAGGATTAAAGTTGAAGTTCAGTCATAAAGAGAGATTCCCAAATTAAAGAGAGTTAACAGATTTAATTTGAGTAAAATAAGGAGTTAACTTATTTAATTTGAGTAGAAAAAGGAGTTAACTGATTCAACTCATTTTTTATCAATAGGCAACTGAAAATTTACATTTTTACACTGAAGGGAGATTTTGTTGAGATATTTAATTTAATAAAATGAGATATGCTCTCATAATTACTTTTTCTATTTAATTAAATAATCTTTTAATTAATTAGAGACACTTGTCTTATTTAATTAAATAACTTCATTTAATTAATTAGGAATGGCTTCCTATTTAATTAAATAACTTTGTTTAATTAATTAGAAGTAAGTACTCCATTTAATTAAATAATTTTGTTTAATTAATTAGAAATACCTTTCCCATTTAATTAAGTATTTACATTTAATTAATCAAGATAGGCATTTTTATTAAATGTATGTAAAAATATGAGCAAATGTGAGTATGAACTCCAGCAATGATTCGATGCAAATTCTCCAAATTCATCCTCTCCTAAATTAAGAGATGAGGGTCTCTTAAATAGACTTTCCTCGAATCCATCAACGGTTGAGATTAAATTCAATCAACGGTGAAGATTAAAGTTGAAGTTTAGTCATAAAGGGAGATTCCCAAATTAAAGGGAGTTAACAGATTTAATTTGAGTAAAATAAGGAGTTAACTGATTTAATTTGATTAGAAAAAGGAGTTAACTGATTTAACTCATTTTTTATCAATATTGAACAGAAAATTTTCCTTTTTGAACAGAAGAGAGATTTTGTTGAGATATTTAATTTAATAAAATGAGATATGCTCTCATAATTACTTTTTCTATTTAATTAAATAATATTTTAATTAATTAGAGACACTTTTCTTATTTAATTAAATAACTTCATTTAATTAATTAGGAATGGCTTCCTATTTAATTAAATGACTTTGTTTAATTAATTAGAAGTAAGTACTCCATTTAATTAAATAATTTCATTTAATTAATTATAAATACATTTCCCATTTAATTAAGTGATTACATTTAATTAATCAATGTAGGTGTATTTATTAAATGTATGTAAAAATATGAGCAAATGTGAGTATGAATTCCAGCAGTGATTCGAAGCAAATTTTCCAAATTCATCCTCACCTAAAATGAAGAGATGAGGGTCTCTTAAATAGACTTTCTGGAATCCATCAATGGTTGAGATCAAATTCAATCAACGGTTAGGATTAAAGTTGAAGTTTAGTCATAAAGGGAGATTCCCAAATTAAAAAGAGTTAACAGATTTAATTTGAGTAAAATAAGGAGTTAACTGATTTAATTTGAGTAGAAAAAAGAGTTAACTCATTTAACTCATTTTTTATTAATAGTCAACTGAAAATTTCTCTTTTTGAATTTAAGAGAGATTTTGTTGAGATATTTAATTTAATAAAATGGGATATGCTCTCATAATTACTTTTTCTATTTAATTAAATAATATTTTAATTAATTAGAGACAGTTTTCTTATTTAATTAAATAACTTCATTTAGTTAATTAGGAATGTCCTTTTTTTTAATTAAATAACTTTGTTTAATTAATTAGAAGTAAGTACTCCATTTAATTAAATAATTTTTTTTAATTAATTAGAAATATATTTCTCATTTAATTAAATAATTACATTTAATTAATCAAGATAGGCATATTTATTAAATATATGTAAAAATAAGAGCAAATGTGAGTATGAATTCCAGCAGCCATTTGATGCAAATTCTCCAAATTCATCCTCTCCTAAGATGAAGAGATGAGGGTCTCTTAAACAGACTTTCCTGAAATCCACCAATGGTTGAGATCAAATTTAATCAACGGTCAAGATAAAAGTTAAAGTTCAGTCATAAAGGGAGATTCTTAAATTAAAGGGAGTTAACTGAATTAATTTGAGTAAAATAAGGAGTTAACTGATTTTATTTGAGTAGAAAAAGAAGTTAATTGATTTAAGTCATTTTTTATCAATCGTGAACTGAAAATTTTCCTTTTTGAACTGAAGATAGATTACGTTGAGATATTTAATTTAATAAAATGAGATATGCTCTCATAATTAGTTTTTCTATTTAATTAAAGAATCTTTTAATTAATTAGAGACACTTTTCTTATTTAATTAAATAACTTCATTTAATTAATTAAGAATGGCTTCCTATTTAATTAAATAACTCTATTTTATTAATTAACAGTAAGTACTTCATTTAATTAAATAATTTCGTTTAATTAATTAGAAATACCTTTCCCATTTAATTAAATAACTACATTTAAATAATCAGGGTAGGCATACTTATTAAATATATGTAAAAATATAAGCAAATGTGAGTATGAATTCTAGCAGCGATTCGATGCAAATTCTCCAAATTCATCCTCTCCTAAAATAAAGAGATGAGGGTCTTTTAAATAGACTTTTCTGGAATCCATCAACGGTTGAGATCAAATTCAATCAACGGTCAGGATTAAAGTTGAAGGTCAGTCATAAAGGGAGATTCCTAAATTAAACGGAGTTAATAGATTTAATTTGAGTAAAATAAGGAGTTAACTGATTTAATTTGAGAAAAAAAATTAATGAATTGTTTTAACTCATTTTTTATCAATAGTGAACTAAAAATTTCCCTTTTTGAACTCAAGAGAGATTTTTTTGAGATATTTAATTTAATAAAATGAGATATGCTCTCATAATTACTTTTTCTATTTAATTAAATAATCTTTTAATTAATTAGAGACACTTTTCTTATATAATTAAATAACTTTATTTAATTAATTAGGAATGGCTTCCTATTTTATTAAATAATTTTGTCTAATTAATTAGAAGTAAGTACTCCATTTAATTAAATAGTTTGGTTTAATTAATTAGAAATACCTTTCCCATTTAATTAAATAATTACATTTAATTAATCAAGATAGGCATATTTATTAAATGTATGTAAAAATATGAGCAAATGTGAGTAGGAATTCCAGTAGCAATTCGATGCAAATTTTTCAAATTTATCCTCTCCTAAAATGCAGAGATGAGGGTGTCTTAAATAGACTTTCCTAAAATCCATCAACGGTTGAGATCAAATTCAATCAACGGTCAGGATTAAAGTTGAAGTTCAGTCATAAAGGGAGATTTCCAAATTAAAGGGAGTTAACAGATATTTAATTTAATAAAATGAGATATGCTCTTATAATTACTTTTTCTATTTAATTAAATAATCTTTTAATTAATTAGAGACACTTTTCTTATTTAATTAAATAACTTCATTTAATTAATTAGGAATGGCTTCCGATTTAATTAAATAATTTCATTTAATTAATTAAAAATACATTTTCCATTTAATTAATCAAGATAGGTGTATTTATTAAATGTATGTAAAACTATGAGCAAATGTGAGTATGAATTCCAATTGCGATTCGATGCAAATTCTCCACATTCATCCTCTCTTAAAATGAAGAGATGAGGCTCCCTTCAATAGAATTTCATGTAATCCATCAACGGTTGAGATCAAATTCAATCAACGGTCAGGATTAAAGTTGAAGTTCACTCATAAAGGAAGATTCTTAAATTAAAGGGAGTTAACAGATTTAATTTGAGTAAAATAATGAGTTAACTGATTTAATTTGATTAGAAAAAGGAGTTAACTGATTTAACTCATTTTTTATCAATAGTGAACTAAAAATTTCCCTTTTTGAACTGAAGAGAGATTTTGTTGAGATATTTAATTTAATAAAATGAGATATGATCTCATAATTACTTTTTCTATTTAATTAAATAATCTTTTAATTAATTAGAGACACTTTTCTTATTTAATTAAATAGCTTCATTTAATTAATTAGGAATGGCTTCCTATTTAATTAAATAACTTTATTTAATTAATTAGAAGTAAGTACTCCATTTAATTAAATAATTATGCTTAATTAAATAGAAAGACCTTTTCCATTTAATTAAATAATTACATTTAATTAATCATGATTAGCGTATTTATTAAATGTATGTAAAAATATGAGCAAATGTGAGTATGAATTTCAGCGGCGATTCGATGCAAATTCTCCAAATTCATCCTCTCCTAAAATGAAGAGATGAGGGTCTCTGAAATAGACTTTCCTGGAATTCATCAATGGTTGAGATCAAATTCAATAAATGGTCAGGATTAAAGTGTCATGCCCAAACTACGAGGGCAAAAACACACACAATTTATTTTAAAAATTTATCTAAGTATAGAATTACATGCAATGCATGTATATATATATATATATATATATATATATATATATATATTTAAGGTGAATAATTGTCTAAGTATAAAATTTTTAAGTGATATATTACCAAGAGGGGATTAAATTTTTCTTTTCATGACCCTCAAAAAGGGTTCCATATCCAATTCTGCAACACATTTCTACGAACTGTGGAGGAAACAAAATCTGATCGGGTGATAACAAGCAGGACCAAGAACAATTCAACCATGCATATTCACACAAGGTTTTCACTATAAGATTCACAATGAATCAACATTAGGGAAAGGTGGATTTTTCCAACCAGGAGAAGTCAAGCACAACCTAAATAGATGCCCAATCGGGGTTATAAACCAAGAACTTCCGTTCTTCCATTTCAACATACCATAATCATACAAGGTTTGTGCTAACAGGTAGGGGCCCATAACACCCTACCCTTTCTCCCTCTTCTCATCCTAAGAAGAGACTCTACATTGGTTGGAGTCTGACTAAACAGACTTTTCCCAAAATTGGTCACTTTTGCCCTCTCCAAAGGTGAGTAATATCAAAACACCCATGCAAGAAAAACCTCAAAATTGCAAACATAAACATGAAAGAAATCATCCAAAATAAAACGATTTTCAAGCTTCCCAACATACCCACAAACATACAAACATTGAAACAGTGACAAGGTAGCATAAGCATGAACCAAGAATGAAATCTAAACAACGAAGATGAGAATTCCAACCTTCACAAGAGGTAATGGAAATGAACAAGTTTGAGTAGAGCTTCTCTTTCTTTCCTTCAATCTTCAAGAACTCCTCTCTAAATGTAGAGATTGGGTAACAACCTCCACAAGACCAAGAAGGGCCTCTAAATAAGCCCCAAACTCAACCACCAAAGGGATCAATAACTTCTCCCACCCACTTGCAATTCTAGAAACTCCTAACTCTATCCTCACTATGGTTAAACACTAAAATGAGGTGGGGTGAGGTAACTCAAGATAACCATGGTCAATTTTCACACAAAGGCAAAAAGAAACTTTTTGAGTTGCCTCAAAAGTCAATAAAAGGGGCTTAGGGGTTGGAAAAGACCCCTAACCCATACCCATACTCTTTGGGTATAATAATTTTATGTTTTAAGCCTTAGAAAAAAGGGTTAGAGCCAAACAAAAATATAGGAATAAAATAGGACCATCTAACAACTCTAACAATATAGATTAAGCATTAATCTGGATTAAGGATAACTAAACTCGATTAAGAACTCAATTAGTAAACTAACACTAACTTAAACCAACTTGGGTTCAAAGGTTACACAACTAACCCTAATCAGCATACTGAAGAACATAACAAATTTATGAGTGTCAAGCGACACTAACAGAACATAATTACGCACACTAACATTTACTGAACATAGAAAGATACATACATACATCTCACAATACAATACGTGAATTACAAACAACAAGGTTTTCAAAATTAGCACATAGAGATCAATTTTGTTCCTCTGTAGGATTTCTTGGCTAAGTATCTGCACACATCAGTAGTCCCGTAATATCGCATGTACATATGTATACACGTATCAAAAATTCACATAAATTGAAACATACATCAATAAGGATTTTTTAAGCCTACTTAATTCTTAACCATTTAAAATATCTTAAACCAAAATGCTAATCCTACCTCTTACTTAATTCATCGACATACATATACATAAAACATTATATGATAAACATCAAATATCTAAAAGTGACATCACACCATATGTAATAATATAATATGTTCTAAGCACCAGATAATGTCTCGACATCTTGAGTCATGAGAAACAAAAAGATAAAGTAATAACTAAGGCTATGAAGGCTCGGGGCAAGGCCTCACATAAAGTTGAAGTTTAGTCATAAAAGGAGATTCTCATATTAAAGGGAGTTAATAGATTTAATTTGAGTGAAATAAGGAGTTAACTGATTTAATTTGAGTAGAAAAAGGAGTTAACTGATTTAAATCATTTTTTATCAATAGCGAACTAAAAATTTCCCTTTTTGAACTAAAGAGAGATTTTGTTGAGATATTTAATTTAATAAAATGAGATACGCTCTCATAATTACTTTTTCTATTTAATTAAATAATTTTGTTTAATTAATTAGAAATACCTTTCCCATTTAATTAAATAATTACATTTAATTAATCAAGATAGGTGTATTTATTAAATGTATGTAAAAATATGAGCAAATGTGAGTATGAATTCCAGCAGCGATTCAATGCAAATTCTCCAAATTCATCCTCTTCTAAAATGAAGAGATAAGGGTCTATTAAATAGACTTTTCTGGAATCCATCAATGGTTGAGATCAAATTCAATGAACGGTCAGGATTAAAGTTGAAGTTCAGTCATAAAGCGAGATTCCCAAATTAAAAGGAGTTAACAGATTTAATTTGAGTAAAATAAGGAGTTAACTGATTTAATTTGAGTAGAAAAAGTAGTTAACTGATTTAACTCATTCTTTATCAATAGTAAACTAAAAATTTCTCTTTTTGAACTAAAGAGAGATTTTGTTGAGATATTTAATTTAATAAAATGAGATATGCTCTCATAATTACTTTTTCTATTTAATTAAATAATATTATAATTAATTAGAGACAATTTTCTTATTTAATTAAATAACTTCATTTAATTAATTAGGAATGGCTTCCTATTTAATTAAATAACTTTGTTTAATTAATTAGAAGTAATTACTCTACTTAATTAAATAATTTTGTTTAATTAATTAGAAATACCTTTTCCATTTAATTAAATAATTATATTTAATTAATCAAGATAGGCGTATTTATTAAATGTATGTAAAAATGTGAGCAAATGTGAGTATGAATTTTAGCAGCGATTCGATGCAAATTCTCCAAATTCATCCTCTCCTAAAATGAAGAGATGAGGGTCTTTTAAATAGACTTGCCTGTAATCCATCAACGGTTGAGATCAAATTCAATCAACAGTCAAGATTAAAGTTGAAGTTCAGTCACAAAGGGAGATTCCCAAATTAAAGGGAGTTAACAGATTTAATTTGAGTAAAATAAGGAGTTAATTAATTTAATTTGAGTAGAAAAAGGAGTTAACTGATTTAACTCATTTTTTATCAATAGTAAACTGAAAATTTTCCTTTTTGAACTGAAGAGAGATTTTGTTGAGATATTTAATTTAATAAAATGAGATATTCTCTCACAATTACTTTTTCTATTTAATTAAATAATCTTTTAATTAATTAGAGACACTTTTCTTATTTAATTAAATGACTTCATTTAATTAATTAGGAATGGCTTATTATTCAATTAAATAACTTTGTTTAATTAATTAGAAATACATTTTTCATTTACTTAAATAATTACATTTAATTAAATAATTACATTTAATTAATCAAGATAGACGTATTTATTAAATATATGTAAAAATATGGGCAAATGTGAGTATGAATTCCAACAGCGATTTGATGCAAATTCTTTAAATTTATCCTCTCCTAAAATGAAGAGATGAGGGTCTCTTAAATAGACTTTCCTGTAATCTATCAACGGTTGAGATCAAATTCAATCAACGGTCAAAATTAAAGTTGATGTTTAATCATAAAGGGAGATTCCCAAATTAAATGGAGTTAACAGATTTAATTTCAGTAGAAAAAGGAGTTAAATCATTTAACTCATTTTTTATCAATAGTGACATAACAATTTCTCTTTTTGAACTGAAGAGATATTTTTTTGAGATATTTAATTTAATAAAATGAGATATTCTCTCATAACAACATTTTCTATTTAATTAAATAATCTTTTAATTAATTAAAGACAATTTTCTAATTTAATTAAATAACTTCATTTAATTAATTAGGAATAGCTTCCTATTTCGTTAAATAAATTTGTTTAATTAATTAGAAATAAGTACTCCATTTAATTAAATAATTTCATTTAATTAATTAGAAATTCCTTTTCCATTTAATTAAATAATTACATTTAATTAATCAACATAGGCATATTTACTAAATGTATGTAAAAATATGAGCAAATGTGAGTATGAATTTCAGTAGCAATTCGATGCAAATTCTTCAATTTCATCCTCTCCTAAAATGAAGAGATGAGGGTCTCTTAAATAGACTTTCTTGGAATCCATCAACGGTTGAGATCAAATTCAATCAACGATCAGGATTAAAGTTGAACTTTAGTCATAAAGGGAGATTCCCAAATTAAAGGGAGTTAACAGATTTAATTTGAGTAAAATAAGGAGTTAACTGATTTAATTTGAGTAGTAAAAGGAGTTAACTGATTTAACTCATTTTTTATCAATAGTGAACTAAAAATTTTCCTTTTTGAACTGAAAAGAGATTTTGTTGAGATATTTAATTTAATAAAATGAGATATGCTCTCATAATTACATTGTCTATTTAATTAAATATTTTTTTAATTAATTAGAGACACTTTTCTTATTTAATTAAATAACTTCATTTTATGAATTAAGAATGGCTTCCTATTTAATTAAATAACTTTGTTTAATTAATTGGAAGTAAGTACTCCATTTAATTAAATAATTTGATTTAATTAATTAGTAATCCCTTTTCTATTTAATTAAATAATTACATTTAATTAATCAAGATAGGCGTATTTATTAAATGTATGTAAAAATATTAGCAAATGTGAGTGTGAATTCCTGCAGCCATTCGATACAAATTCTCCAAATTCATCCTCTCCTAAAATGAAGAGATGAGGGTCTCTTAAATAGACTGTTTTGGAATCCATCAACGATTGAGATCAAATTCAATCAATGGTCATGATTAAAGTTGAAGTTCAGTCATAAAGAGAGATTCCCAAATGAAAGAGACTTAATAGATTTAATTTGAGTAAAATAAGGAGTTAACTAATTTAATTTGAGTAGAAAAAAGAGTTAAATCATTTAACTCATTTTTTATCAATAGTGAACTGAAAATTTTCCTTTTTGAACTGAAGAGAGATTTTGTTGAGATAGTTAATTTAATAAAATGAGATATGCTCTCATAATTACTTTTTCTATTTAATTAAATATTTTTTTAATTAATTAGAGACACTTTTCTTATTTAATTAAATAACTTCATTTAATTAATTAGGAATGGCTTCCTATTTAATTAAATAACTTTGATTAATTAATTAGAAGTAAGTACTCCATTTAATTAAATAATTTCATTTAATTAATTAGAAATACCTTTCTCATTTAATAAAATGAGATATGCTCTCATAATTACTTTTTCTATTTAATGAAATAATCTTTTAATTAGTTAGAAACACTTTTTTATTTAATTAAACAACTTCATTTAATTAATTAGGAATGGCTTCCTATTTAGTTAAATTACTTTGATTAATTAATTAGAAGTAAGTACTCCATTTAATTAAATAATTTCATTTAATTAATTAGAGATACCTTTCTCATTTAATTAAACAATTACATTTAATTAATCAAGATAGGCGTATTTATTAAATGTATGTAAAAATATGAGCAAATGTGAGTATGAATTTCAGCAGCGATTCGATACAAATTCTCCAAATTCATTCTCTCCTAAAATGAAGAGATGAGGGTCTCTTAAATAGACTTTCTTGGAATTCATCAACGATTGAGATCAAATTCAATCAACGGACTAGATCAAATTCTTTTTTGAACTAAAGAGAGATTTTGTTGAGATATTTAATTTAATAAAATGAGATATTCTCTCATTATTACTTTTTCTATTTAATTATATATTTTTAAAATTAATTAGAGATACTTTTCTTATTTAATTAAATAACTTTATTTAATTAATTAAGAATGGCTTCCTATTTAATTAAATAACTTTGTTTAATTAATTGGAAGTAAGTACTCCACTTAATTAAATAATTTGATTTAATTAATTACTAATACCTTTTTCATTTAATTAAATAATTACATTTAATTAATCAAGATATCCGTATTTATTAAATGTATGTAAAAATATGAGCAAATGTGTGTGTGAATTCCTGCAGCGATTCGATAGAAATTCTCCAAATTCATCCTCTCCTAAAATGAAGAGATGAGTCTCTTAAATAGACTTTCTTGGAATCCATCAACGGTTGAGATCAAATTCAATCAACGGTCAGGATTAAAGTTGAAGTTCAGTCATAAATGGAGATTCCCAAATGAAAGAGAGTTAGTAGATTTAATTTGAGTAAAATAAGGAGTTAACTGATTTAATTTGAGTAGAAAAAAGAGTTAACTCATTTAACTCATTTTTTATCAATAGTGAACTGAAAATTTCTCTTTTTGAACTGAAGAGAGATTTTGTTGAGATATTTAATTTAATAAAATAAGATCTGCTCTCATAATTACTTTTTCTATTTAATTAAATAACTTCATTTAATTAATTAAGAATGGCTTCCTATTTAATTAAATAACTTTGTTTAATTAATTGGAAGTAAGTACTCCATTTAATTAAATAATTATATTTAATTAATCAAGATAGGCGTATTTATTAAATGTATGTAAAAATGTGAGCAAATGTGAGTATGAATTTTAGCAGCGATTCGATGCAAATTCTCCAAATTCATCCTCTCCTAAAATGAAGAGATGAGGGTCTTTTAAATAGACTTGCCTGTAATCCATCAACGGTTGAGATCAAATTCAATCAACAGTCAAGATTAAAGTTGAAGTTCAGTCACAAAGGGAGATTCCCAAATTAAAGGGAGTTAACAGATTTAATTTGAGTAAAATAAGGAGTTAATTAATTTAATTTGAGTAGAAAAAGGAGTTAACTGATTTAACTCATTTTTTATCAATAGTAAACTGAAAATTTTCCTTTTTGAACTGAAGAGAGATTTTGTTGAGATATTTAATTTAATAAAATGAGATATTCTCTCACAATTACTTTTTCTATTTAATTAAATAATCTTTTAATTAATTAGAGACACTTTTCTTATTTAATTAAATGACTTCATTTAATTAATTAGGAATGGCTTATTATTCAATTAAATAACTTTGTTTAATTAATTAGAAATACATTTTTCATTTACTTAAATAATTACATTTAATTAAATAATTACATTTAATTAATCAAGATAGACGTATTTATTAAATATATGTAAAAATATGGGCAAATGTGAGTATGAATTCCAACAGCGATTTGATGCAAATTCTTTAAATTTATCCTCTCCTAAAATGAAGAGATGAGGGTCTCTTAAATAGACTTTCCTGTAATCTATCAACGGTTGAGATCAAATTCAATCAACGGTCAAAATTAAAGTTGATGTTTAATCATAAAGGGAGATTCCCAAATTAAATGGAGTTAACAGATTTAATTTCAGTAGAAAAAGGAGTTAAATCATTTAACTCATTTTTTATCAATAGTGACATAACAATTTCTCTTTTTGAACTGAAGAGATATTTTTTTGAGATATTTAATTTAATAAAATGAGATATTCTCTCATAACAACATTTTCTATTTAATTAAATAATCTTTTAATTAATTAAAGACAATTTTCTAATTTAATTAAATAACTTCATTTAATTAATTAGGAATAGCTTCCTATTTCGTTAAATAAATTTGTTTAATTAATTAGAAATAAGTACTCCATTTAATTAAATAATTTCATTTAATTAATTAGAAATTCCTTTTCCATTTAATTAAATAATTACATTTAATTAATCAACATAGGCATATTTACTAAATGTATGTAAAAATATGAGCAAATGTGAGTATGAATTTCAGTAGCAATTCGATGCAAATTCTTCAATTTCATCCTCTCCTAAAATGAAGAGATGAGGGTCTCTTAAATAGACTTTCTTGGAATCCATCAACGGTTGAGATCAAATTCAATCAACGATCAGGATTAAAGTTGAACTTTAGTCATAAAGGGAGATTCCCAAATTAAAGGGAGTTAACAGATTTAATTTGAGTAAAATAAGGAGTTAACTGATTTAATTTGAGTAGTAAAAGGAGTTAACTGATTTAACTCATTTTTTATCAATAGTGAACTAAAAATTTTCCTTTTTGAACTGAAAAGAGATTTTGTTGAGATATTTAATTTAATAAAATGAGATATGCTCTCATAATTACATTGTCTATTTAATTAAATATTTTTTTAATTAATTAGAGACACTTTTCTTATTTAATTAAATAACTTCATTTTATGAATTAAGAATGGCTTCCTATTTAATTAAATAACTTTGTTTAATTAATTGGAAGTAAGTACTCCATTTAATTAAATAATTTGATTTAATTAATTAGTAATCCCTTTTCTATTTAATTAAATAATTACATTTAATTAATCAAGATAGGCGTATTTATTAAATGTATGTAAAAATATTAGCAAATGTGAGTGTGAATTCCTGCAGCCATTCGATACAAATTCTCCAAATTCATCCTCTCCTAAAATGAAGAGATGAGGGTCTCTTAAATAGACTGTTTTGGAATCCATCAACGATTGAGATCAAATTCAATCAATGGTCATGATTAAAGTTGAAGTTCAGTCATAAAGAGAGATTCCCAAATGAAAGAGACTTAATAGATTTAATTTGAGTAAAATAAGGAGTTAACTAATTTAATTTGAGTAGAAAAAAGAGTTAAATCATTTAACTCATTTTTTATCAATAGTGAACTGAAAATTTTCCTTTTTGAACTGAAGAGAGATTTTGTTGAGATAGTTAATTTAATAAAATGAGATATGCTCTCATAATTACTTTTTCTATTTAATTAAATATTTTTTTAATTAATTAGAGACACTTTTCTTATTTAATTAAATAACTTCATTTAATTAATTAGGAATGGCTTCCTATTTAATTAAATAACTTTGATTAATTAATTAGAAGTAAGTACTCCATTTAATTAAATAATTTCATTTAATTAATTAGAAATACCTTTCTCATTTAATAAAATGAGATATGCTCTCATAATTACTTTTTCTATTTAATGAAATAATCTTTTAATTAGTTAGAAACACTTTTTTATTTAATTAAACAACTTCATTTAATTAATTAGGAATGGCTTCCTATTTAGTTAAATTACTTTGATTAATTAATTAGAAGTAAGTACTCCATTTAATTAAATAATTTCATTTAATTAATTAGAGATACCTTTCTCATTTAATTAAACAATTACATTTAATTAATCAAGATAGGCGTATTTATTAAATGTATGTAAAAATATGAGCAAATGTGAGTATGAATTTCAGCAGCGATTCGATACAAATTCTCCAAATTCATTCTCTCCTAAAATGAAGAGATGAGGGTCTCTTAAATAGACTTTCTTGGAATTCATCAACGATTGAGATCAAATTCAATCAACGGACTAGATCAAATTCTTTTTTGAACTAAAGAGAGATTTTGTTGAGATATTTAATTTAATAAAATGAGATATTCTCTCATTATTACTTTTTCTATTTAATTATATATTTTTAAAATTAATTAGAGATACTTTTCTTATTTAATTAAATAACTTTATTTAATTAATTAAGAATGGCTTCCTATTTAATTAAATAACTTTGTTTAATTAATTGGAAGTAAGTACTCCACTTAATTAAATAATTTGATTTAATTAATTACTAATACCTTTTTCATTTAATTAAATAATTACATTTAATTAATCAAGATATCCGTATTTATTAAATGTATGTAAAAATATGAGCAAATGTGTGTGTGAATTCCTGCAGCGATTCGATAGAAATTCTCCAAATTCATCCTCTCCTAAAATGAAGAGATGAGTCTCTTAAATAGACTTTCTTGGAATCCATCAACGGTTGAGATCAAATTCAATCAACGGTCAGGATTAAAGTTGAAGTTCAGTCATAAATGGAGATTCCCAAATGAAAGAGAGTTAGTAGATTTAATTTGAGTAAAATAAGGAGTTAACTGATTTAATTTGAGTAGAAAAAAGAGTTAACTCATTTAACTCATTTTTTATCAATAGTGAACTGAAAATTTCTCTTTTTGAACTGAAGAGAGATTTTGTTGAGATATTTAATTTAATAAAATAAGATCTGCTCTCATAATTACTTTTTCTATTTAATTAAATAACTTCATTTAATTAATTAAGAATGGCTTCCTATTTAATTAAATAACTTTGTTTAATTAATTGGAAGTAAGTACTCCATTTAATTAAATAATTTTGTTTAATTAATTAGAAATATCTTTCACATTTAATTAATCAAGATAGGCAAATTTTTTAAATGTATGTAAAAATATGAGCAAATGTGAGTATGAATTCCAGCAGCGATTCGATGCAAATTCTCCAAATTCATCCTCTCCTAAAATGAAGAGATGAGAGTCTCTTAAATAGACTTTCTTGGAATCCATCAATGGTTGACATAAAATTCAATCAATGGTCAGGATTAAAGTTGAAGTTCAGTCATAAAGGGAGATTCTCAAATTAAAGGGAATTAATAGATTTAATTTGAGTAAACTAAAGAGTTAACTGATTTAATTTGAGTAGAAAAAGGATTTAACTCATTTAACTCATTTTTTATCAATAATGACCTAAAACTATCCCTTTTTGAATAGAAGAGAGATTTTGTTGAGATATTTAATATAATAAAATGAGATATGCTCTCATATTTACTTTTTCTATTTAATTAAATAATCTTTTAATTAATTAGAAGTAAGTACTCCATTTAATTAAAAAAAATGTTTAATTAATTACAAATAACTTTCCCATTTAACTCAATAATTACATTTAATTAATCAAAATAGGAGTATTTATTAAATGTATGTAAAAATCTAAAAAAATGTGAGTGTGAATTCCTGCAGCAATTCGATGCAAATTCTCCAAATTCATCCTCTCCTAAAATGAAGAGTTGAGGGTCTCTTAAATAAACTTTCCTATTATCCATCAATAGTTGAGATCAAATTCAATTAATGGTCAGGATTAAAGTTGAAGTTTATTCATAAAGGGAGATTCCGAAATTAAATAGAGTTAACACATTTAATTTGAGTAAAAGAAGGAGTTAACTGATTTAATTTGAGTAGAAAAAGGAGTTAACTAATTTAACTCATTTTTTATCAATAGTGAACTAAAAATTTCCCTTTTTCAATTGAAAAGAGATTTTGTTGAGATATTTAATTTAATAAAATGAGATATGCTCTCATAATTACTTTTTCTATTTAAATAAATAATTTTTTAATGAATTAAAGACACTTTTCTTATTTAATTAAATAACTTCATTCAATTAATTAAGAATGGCTTCCTATTTAGTTAAATAAATTTGTTTAATTAATTAGAAATAAGTACTCCATTTAATTAAATATTTTTGTTTAATTAATTAGAAATACGTTTCTCATTTAATTAAATAATTACATTTAATTAATCAAGATAGGCATATTTATTAAATGTATGTAAAAATATGAGCAAATGTGAGTATGAATTCTAGTAGTGATTCGATGCAAATTCTCCAAATTCATCCTCTCCTAAAATGAAGAGATGAGGTTCTCTTAAATCGACTTACCTGGAATCCATCAATGGTTGAGATCAATTTCAATCAACGGTCAGGATTAAAGTTGAAGTTCAGTCATGAAGGGAGATTCCCAAATTAAAGGAAGTTAACAGATTTAATTTGAGTAAAATAAAGAGTTAACTGATTTAATTTGAGTAGAAAAAGGAGTTAACTCATTTAACTCATTTTTTATCAATAATGAATTAAAATTTTTCATTTTTGAACTAAAGAGAGATTTTGTTGTGATATTTAATTTAATAAAATGAGATATGCTCTCATATTTACTTTTTCTATTTAATTAAATAATCTTTTAATTAATTAGAGACACTTTTCTTATTTAAATAAATAATTTCATTTAATTAATTAGGAATGGCTTCCTATTTAATTAAATAACTTTATTTAATTAATTAGAAGTAAGTACTCCATTTAATTAAATAAATTCATTTAATTAATTAGAAATACCTTTTTTATTTAATTAAATAATTAAATTTAATTAATCAAGATAGGCGTATTTATTAAATGTATGTAAAAATATGAAGAAATGTGAGTGTGAATTCCTGCAACGATTCGATGCAAATTCTACAAATTCATTCTCTCCTAAAATGAAGAGATGAGAGTCTCTTAAACAGACTTTCCTGGTATCCATCAACAGTTGAGATCTAACTCAATCAACGGTCAGGATTCAAGTTGAAGTTTATTCATAAAGGGAGATTCCCAAATTAAATATAGTTAACAGATTTAATTTGAGTAAAACAAGGAGTTAACTGATTTAATTTGAGGAGAAAAAAGAGTTAACACATTTAACTCATTTTTTATCAATAATGAACTAAAAATTTCCCTATTTCAATTGAAGAGAGATTTTTATGAGATATTTAATTTAATAAAATGAGATATGCTCTCATAATTACTTTTTCTATTTAATTAAATAATCTTTTAATTAATTAGAGACACTTTTCTTATTTAATTAAATAACTTCATTCAATTAATTAAGAATGGCTTCCTATTTAATTAAATAACTTTGTTTAATTAATTAGAAGTAAGAACTCCATTTAATTAAATATTTTTGTTTAGTTAACTAGAAATACCTTTTCCATTTAATTAAATAATTACATTTAATTAATCAAAATAGGCGTATTTATTAAATGTATGTTGAAATATGAGCAAATGTGAGTATGAATTCCAGCAACGATTCGATGCAAATTCTACAAATTCATCCTCTCCTAAAATGAAGAGATGAGGGTCTCTTAAATAGACTTTCCTGGAATCCATGAACGGTTGAGATCAAATTCAATCAACTGTCAGGATTAACGTTGAAGTTTAGTCATAAAGGGAGATTCCCAAATCAAAGAGAGTTAATAGATTTAATTTGAGTAAAATAATGAGTTAACTGATTTAATTTGTGTAGAAAAAGGAGTTAATTGATTTAACTCATTTTTTATCAATAGTGAACTAAAAATTTTCCTTTTTGAACTAAAGAGAGATTTTGTTAAGATATTTAATTTAATAAAATGTGATATGCTCTCATAATTACTTTTTCTATTTAATTAAATAGAGACACTTTTCTTATTTAATTAAATAACTTCATTTAATTAGTTAGGAATGGCTTCCTATTTAATTAAATAACTTTATTTAGTTAATTAGAAGTAAGTACTCCATTTAATTAAATAATTTCATTTAATTAATTAGAAATACCTTTCTTATTTAATTAAATAATTACATTAATTAATCAAGATAGGCATATTTATTAAATTAAAGAGAGTTAACAGATTTAATTTGAGTAAAATAAGGAGTTAACTGATTTAATTTGAGTAGAAAAAGGAGTTAATTGATTTAACTCATTTTTGATCAATAGTGAATTGAAAATTTACCTTTTTGAACTGAAGAGAGATTTTGTTGAGATATTTAACTTAGTAAAATAAGATATGCTCTCATAATTATTTTTCTATTTAATTAAATAATCTTTTAATTAATTAGAGACACTTTTCTTATTTAATTAAATAACTTCATTTAATTAATTAGGAATGGCTTCCTATTTAATTAAATAACTCTATTTAATTAATTAGGAATCGCTTCCTATTTAATTAAATAACTTTGTTTAATTAATTAGAAGTAAGTACTCCATTTAATTAAATAATTTTATTTAATTAATTAGAAATATCATTTTTGTTTAATTAAATAATTACATTTAATTAATCAAGATAGGCGTATTTATTAAATGTATGTAAAAATATGAGCAAATATGAGTATGAATTCTTGCAGCGATTCGATGCAAATTGCCAAATTCATCCTCTCCTAAAATGAAGAGATGAGTTTCTTTTAAATAGACTTTCCTAAAATCCATCAATGGTTGAGATCAAATTCAATCAACAGTCAGGATTAAAGTTGAAATTTAGTCATAAAGGGAGATTCCCAAATTAAAGAGAGTTAATAGATTTAATTTGAGTAAAAGAAGGAGTGTACTGATTTAATTTGAGTAGAAAAAGGAGTTAAATGATTTAACTCATATTTTATCAATAGTGAACTAAAAATTTCCCTTTTTGAACTGAAGAGAGATTTTGTTGAGATATTTAATTTAATAAAATGAGATATGCTCTCATAATTACTTTTTCTATTTAATTAAATAATCTTTTAATTAATTAAAGACACTTTTCTTATTTCATTAAATAACTTCATTTAATTAATTAGGAATGGCTTCCTATTTAATTAAATAACTTTATTTAATTAATTAGAAATACCTTTCTCATTTAATTAAATAATTACAGTTAATTAATCAAGATAGGTGTATTTATTAAATGTATGTAAAAATATGAGCAAATGTGATTATGAATTTCAACAACAATTCGATGCAAATTCTTCAAATTCATCCTCTCATAAAATGAGGAGATGATGGTCTCTTAAATATACTTTCCTAAAATCCATCAACGATTGAGATCAAATTCAATCAACGGTCAGGATTAAAGTTGAAGTTCAGTCATAAATGGAGATTCTCAAATTAAAGGGAGTTAATAGATTTAATTTGATTAAAATAAAGAGTTAACTGATTTAATTTGAGTAGAAAAAATAGTTAACTAATTTAACTCATTTTTTATCAATAGTGAACTGAAAATTTTCATTTTTGAACTAAAGAGAGATTTTGCTGAGATATTTAATTTAATAAAATGAGACATGCTCTCATACTTCTTTTATTTAATTAAATAATCTTTTAATTAATTAGAGACACTTTTCTTATTTAAATAAATAACTTCATTTAATTAATTAGGAATGGCTTCCTATTTAATTAAATAACTTTGTTTAATTAATTAGAAGTAAGTACTCCATTTAATTAATGTAATGCGCCGCGAAGGGATCCAAAAAATTAATCTAAAGTTTGCCAACCATTTTTTTTTTAAACATGAAAGTAAAACCATTCATAACATCTGCGAAAGCAATAGTAACATCCAACTGAAAGTAAACATAACATAATAGATTACATTCTTTAAAGATCCTTTAATGTTGTATTACATCTAAATCAACCATTCATCTAACATCACATTCTTATAAAATAATAATGATACATCCACCATTCTTGAACCATATATAAGTGTCCTTTTTGTAACTACATTTTAGTTTGGCTCGATCATCCACTATATATGATACAATGTATGAAAGGCTTAAAAGAATATACAATAAAGTACATCATCATCTAGTATTAATCTATGATACAATTAAAGTGAATGAAACCACATGTCATACATGATACATCATCACGAAAGATATAAACATCCATCATAAACATAACCATATATCATAAACATAAATAACTAAGTGCACAGTTCCTACCAATTGCAAATAGCATCATTAGACCATCGTGGATCCTAACCATCCCTTCGTGCATAACATTCTAAAGCACTAAAGAGATCATTGATATTGACATAGTAGGAATGTCACTCCTAAACATAGTACATCATATGCAGAAAGTAATCTAGCATGCAAAGTAAACCATAAGATAACATCATCTAAAAAATGCAAATCATCAATATAAGAAGCATACCAGTAAATACATCCATCATAAGGTATATCATCTATCATAATGATCCAAGAATAGAATGAAGATAAATGCCAATGAAGAATGCATCAGCCACGGTGTCTTAGATGGATCTCAAATGATAAGAGTGGAAAAACACTACCACCCAACTGCGTGGAACCTAAATAGTCCACTCCCACCATGTTGAAGAGATAATCTCAAGTCCCAAAAAATAGAATATCAAATCACATAGTACAAACACTTTCTAAAATAGGAACCCTAAAAGTATACTAACTCAAAGGTTCCAATCAAAAAATTGACATCTAATCCCAGAGGCACAACAATAAGTACACCACAAGAGGTACACAAAATCTATAGAGGAGACTCAGGCTACATACTAGGTAGTGTCATCACATGGCTGCTTCAGTTACCCTAGTCTAGTCTCTCATTAGACCCCAGACCCTCAAGCGTTGAGTTATCCTGGAGTGGTTACTCTGAACCCCAAACCCTCAACGTGGCACATGTGAAAACCAAGAAACCCTCTCAAGAAGATGAGGCACTTCTCCCATCCTTAGTCTATACAAGCACTCAAGACATGGGCGGTTTAAATATCTCTAACTTATCTTTTTAGTGTGTTTTCCCTCCATAAATTTTAATTACTAGATTATCACTTATTACATAACTTGCATTAGATTACCCTGGTACTGACAACTTTGGGCCCCGGACCCCTATACAAGCCACTCCCATAGTCATGTACCTAGATAACCTCTCCTAGGCACATAAATTCATAGTTGTGTACCATACCACAACACTCATAAAGATCAAACTTGGTTCTTTAATAGGCAACCTAATAATAAGATGGTTCTTCTATCGAAGAACACATAAAAGCTCCACAAAATAAATTTCATAAATATAATCTCCAATATGAATCACAATATCCATTGGTTCTTAACAAGAAACCAAGAATATCTCAAAATAATACTGATCAAAGACTCCAAAATAGTTAAGTCAAACATGTCACAACATGAAATCATCAAGAAATAAATTAACGTTTCAGTCCCATGATGGCGATTGGAAGCAATCCAAGGATAATTGGTCGATGACTCAAAAATGGTTAAATCAAGAGTCTCAAATACACATAACTCAGTTTCACTCAAGAAGACTAATGAACAATAACAATCAGTAAATACAAACATCTCATAGAGCATTCTATCACATAACCATGGTTGGGTTTATAAAGATCAGAATATGACATCATCATGACATCACAATCATAACCCCTAAGCCTCTAGTAGATGTCCTATAACTGGTCAAGAGTAGTCAATCCAAAATCCAAAACAAGAAGCATAGAGAAAATATGATGCAAACACATGTTTTGGTTTATTAAAATCACATGGCTGAATAATGTGTAGAGCTTTAGTTTTTCATTTCAAATATAAATGTGTAAGGTTCTTCATTTGACCTACATGTCAACCCGTTTGTTTTCTCGATAACATTATTCTTTCCATCATTAAAATAATATTCTAAGAATAGCTGAAGGATAAATATTAAATCATTTGACACTTAATAAAATCATTCACTTTATTTTGCTAAGATCAATGCTACAAATTGAATGACTCTTCTTAATGTTACCTCAACTTTTAACATAAATCAAGGATCATTAATCATCTAAATTATAAGAAAGCCAATTACTAGTCTTTGAATAAGAAGATTATAAATTTATTAAAATGATCAATTCAATCAATCAATTAACATAGGTAAACCATCCATGACCTATTAACATTCTAATAGTTCTCAAATAAATATTACTAAGTCTCACTATTAAAATATCTAAAGTCATTATTCAAGTCATGAGAGTACAACTTGTCAACTTTGATGTAATTATTTAACAACTTCACTAAACGAATCAATATTAGCATATCAATTAAAACTTTATTACATAACTTAATTATTAATTAAATTTAATTAACTCTAATTAATTTAATTAATAATTATATATCCATGGCAATGCTCCAATTAATATCAGTTGACTAATAACTAACTATAATTTTGTAAGTTAAAAGTCAACTATAATCTAGTACACAAATATTCATATTCATAGTTCAATAATAATAACTTGTTAATATTTAATAACAAGCTATATTGAGAATCTTATTAACAAATCTATAATGACCACATTCGTCACTCTGCAACAATGTTCCCATTTATATTTTAATAATAACAAGTTATAATTAATCTCCAATACCAAGTATTATTATCTCAAATAAGTTTCCCCTATGTACATTGATTCAATTAATTGATACTCTTCTAAATTATTAACCAATTCAATTTGATTAATATCTTTTACAGTACTTCAATCATTAACTAATCTCTTCTAGATTAACTCTGATTGTATTAATTGATAACTATTTAGACTATTTATACTATTATTTATTAATAGTTTGTTAGACCCAAAAAACATTAATAAATAATAAACTCATCAAAACTATTATTAATCAATCTAGAGAACTTCACATAAGCTTCATTAGCTAACTCTTAATACCATTAATGTATATCAATAATTTAGTTAATAATATATAACATATTAATAATACCATAGTAATTCAAATTATAACAATATTATAATAGTGACTCCATGTTAATTAAATCTTAATCCATTATCATTAAAGTCTTCTCATTTTAAAATGTAATATAAAATTATCATCTCTAAATTATTTAATATATTTTAAATAGTATTTAATATACATTATAAAAAGTCCACTAGATAAACTATATTAAAATCTCTTTTCTTTTAACTTTCTCTCATTTAAAAATTTATTTACTTAGATTGACTAATAATTAATTACACTTCTTCTACTATTAACTAATTGTAGTGCTTACCCTCATTCACATCTTTTCTAGACTTATCATTGCTATTATTATCAGACTTTGATGGACTAGTATTATGTTGATGGATTAGTAGTATTGTTTTGACACTATCAGACATTATGTTATAGATTCAGTGGTTATATGATGAGATCATTTAGATTTTTCATTTCATGCATACATGATGACCATTATATTATTTTCAGCTATTGTTGATGATTAGTTGGATGGTCTATTATCTCATGTGTTTTATTATGGATACTTACCCCATACTTGCATGTGTATGGTGTGCGTGTTTTCTTATTGTATGGCATTTTTGATGTGGTCAAGGAAGGGAGTCGTAGTCACCTGCTTAGTCGAGATTTACACGATGCACCACTTCCTGCCATTATATGTTTAGCTTAGCATTATATATTGTATGTACATGCATGATTTTTCTACAGGTTGCAGGTACCAGGTATCGACTTCCCTGAATTGCTAGGATGAGCGTACCCTATTATACTATCTCAATGATAAGAGAAGGGAGATAAAATCTCAAGTCCAAATCCCAAATCTTTAAGCCAATTGTTCGAGTGAGGTAGGACAAGTATCCAGATATTTTACCCACCGAATGTGTCATATGACATGATTCATGATTTTAAACCCTTTAGACTGATTTTGAGTAATTTTCTCTATGATGGGTTTTCATATTTTATCTTGGAGGTCTATGGTGAATTTTCTATTATTTAAGTCTTAATAAATAGATTTAATTAATAAATTAATTATTTGAGGAAATTAATATAAAATATCATGTTATTTGATATTTTGAATTATTGAGGAAAAAGAGAATAAATAAAGAGAAATTAGAAATTAAAATTAATAATAATTATAAAATAATAATAAAGTAATAAATAAATAAAATAATAAAAGTTACAAAAATTAAAATGAAAGTTATAAAGATTAAAATGGAAATTATAAACATTTAAATAGAAATTATATAAAAGTAAATTGGAGTTATAAGCTTACATAGGAATTAATGCACTTCTCTATTTCTCATGTGTCAACAACACGGGGGTTAGTGCATCAATTAAGCACATGGTGTCTACAACCCTATGACTCATCTTGAAGGTTGGAAAAGACCAATGCTTAGTTGATGACATCTTCCAGCTGTTTCTAGAAGCATTCTAGATGTTTCCGAAAAGCTCTTTATATTCAGGCATTCTTAGAAGCTTAGACATAGCGTTGGGAGTGCAACTGGAGCACTGGAGGACTCAAGAATTCTGAAGAAGGGAGAAGCTTGCTCTACAAATTTTTTGAAGAAGAGCGATTTAGCATCAGAATCCAAGTAGATTCTTGTAATTTTATTTATGATATTTCTGCATCACGCATTCCCTATCTTCTTCGTGTCTTCCATATGTCTTCTAAGAAGCTTCATATTTATATGCATTCTCAACATGGGTAGATTAATTTATTGAAGAATTTTATATGCATTCTATAAATATTTTATTCATAATTGTAGATATAATCTTTGTGGAAAAAAAACATACATGGTTATATGTTCAGATCTACATACATATACATACATATATATATATATATATATATATATATATATATATATATATATATATATATATATATATGCATATGTATACATTTATTAGGAATCTATTATAAAATTCAAATATATATATATAGTACACTAAATGAGTGATTGATAAATCACAGTGGGAAATTTTAAATTGCATCGTGATTCATATCACATGAAACAATGTTTAAGAAAATGTTTATAATGGAATGTTGTGGGCACAAATTGTACCCTACACCTGCGGAGGGCAGAGGCTTGCCGTTGCAGGTCTGCGGTGATAGGGGTACTACGTACCCACTGTCAACGCAGTGCCTGTGACTGCAGGTACTGTGTACCATAGCAAGAGAAAAGGGGGGATTATTTAATAATAATGTTATACCAAAAATGTTTATGTTAAAACGTTTAAAACAATCGATATACATGAAATCGATTTTCATTGTTATTTCATATGATATATATGGTGTCGATCAAAATTGTTAAATCGATTTTATAAAATGTAATAACTATATATATATATATATATATATATATATATATATATATATATACATTAAAATATATATATGTATATATGTAATATGTAAATATGTTATTAATAAATTTAAGTTAATATTATTTGATAAATGATTTATATTGAAGGTTTATTTTCACAATGGTGACTTTTTAATAATTTTCAACTATTAAGATTTAATTATTTAAATAAATAGTTGATAGTTTGGTGGGGAATGTATCAAAAAAATATTATAATTGGAAAATGGATTTTTAGTCCTATTAAGAAAAACTTATATCCAAAAACAATATATATGTGTTCCTCCATTCATTCTTCAAACATGAAAACTTAAACTGAGATCTCTATATTTAAATTCAAGTTGTAAAACCAAAACATGTGTTTACATTGTGTATTCTTTATGCTATTATTTTGGATTTTGGGTTGACTAGTGTTGACCAGTATAGGACATCTACTAGAGGCTTGGGGGTTATGTGATTGTGGTGACATGATGATGTTTTAATCTCGATCTTTATAAACCTAACCATGGTTATGTGATGGAATGCTCTATGTATTGGATGTGATTATTGATTGTTATAGTTGAGATTCTTATGTATGAGATACTTGACTTAACCATTATTTTTGGTCATCAATCAGTTATCCTTGGTTATTTTCTAGTCACCATGATGGGACCAAAATGTGGATTTATTTTTGATGATGTCATGTAGTGACATGTTTGACTCAACCATCTTTGGAGTCTTCGATCAGCTTGATTGAGATATTTTGGTTATTGAGAACCATTGGATACTTTGATTATCAGTGATACTTCAATTGCCAATAGAGAGTTGTTGTGTTCATGATTTTCTATGGATGCTTGCTCATGGAGATTTGATACTTTTATGCATATTTAATGATTTTATTATGGATTATCTTTTGTGATTTTGAGATTTAAGAGTCCATGAGCATTAGGGTAGGATATCTACATGTAGTGATGGGAAGTGGCTTGCAATAGGGGCTAGGGCCCTAAGAGGCTACCAGGGTAACTCATTGTAAGTTGGATTAATAAGTGATAACATTCAAACCTAATACTATAAGAATGAACCTAAAAAGATAAGTGTTTTTTTCTCTCCCATGCCTTGAGTGCTTGTACAGGCTAGGATGGGAGTAGTGAGACGCATGGTTGCGACCTTGCATTCCATAGTATGCCTCGTCAGTATGAGAGGATACTAGTGGCCGCATAAAATCAGTATGGACCCGTGGAATTTAGCTAATTGCCAGGGTAACTTATACGTGATAATTGCGATGATACTTTCCCACTTGCATAGTAGGTTCCTACATGTCATTGTGTGCCTCTAGGATTAGATGTCAGATTTTGTGTTTGGAACCTTCGAGTTAGTATACTTTTGGGATTCTTGGACATATAGAAATTTGTGCAATGTGATTTTGATATCTTGTTTGGGACTTGAGATTATCTCTTCAGCATGGTGGGAGTGGACCACTTAAATACCACGTGGTCAAGTGGTAGTGTATTTTCCACTCTTATCATTTGAGATTCATTGAGACATCATGGCTTGTAACGCCCTGCCAAGGGATCCAAAGAATTAACCTAGAGTTTCACTAAGTTTGGTAACTTTTTTTTCTTTTACATGAAAGTAAATACCATAGATAACTTATTCACAATAACGGAAGCAATAGCAATGTCCATCTGAAAGTAAACATAACATACATAATAGATTACATTCTTTAAAGATCCCTTAATGTTGAATTACATACAAGAGTCCATGTAGTACAACATCCACATGAAATAATAATGATAAGTCCAATGTTTAAACATTACATTTCCAAATGCTCAATCATCCTCTATACATGTCACAGGGTATGACAAGCTCAAAGAATATACATATGTAGAATAAGGTACATCATCCTATTCCAATCCATGATACATCAAAGTAGAGATAATCACATGATACATCATCATAGAAGACATATACATCCATCATAAAGTTCAAACATAATAAATGAAGTGCATGGTTCCTCCTGACCATTAATAGCATCATTTGACCATCGTGGGCCCTAGCCATCCCTCCGTGTGTAACATCCCAAATCATCGAAGAGATCATCGATATTAACATAGTAGGAATGTGACTCCTAACATATACAACATCATATGTAGAAAGTAATCTAACATGAAAATATAAGCATAAGATAACATCATCTAACATATGCTAATCATCAATGAAAGGATACATATCCACCATTACGAAGGATGCATCAGCAACGATGTCTCAATGAGTCTCAAATGATAAGAGTGGAAAATACACTACCACCCGACTGCGTGGTACCTAAGTGGTCCACTCCCACCGTGCTGAGGAGATAATCTCAAGCCCCAAACAAGCTATCCATAACACATAGCTCAAATCTATAAGTCCAGGAATCCTAAAGGTATACTAACTCAAGGTTCCAATCACAAAACTGACATCTACTTCCTAGAGGCACACAATGACATGTAGGAACCTACTATGCAAGTGGGAAAGTGTCATCGCATTTATCACGTACAAGTTACCTTGGCAGTTAGCTAAACTCCATGGGTCCATACTGATCTTATGCGGCCACTAGTATCCTCTCATACTGACAAGGCATACTATGGAACGCAAGGTCACAACCATGCATCTCACTACTCCCATCCTAACCTGTACAAGCACTCAAAGTATAGGCGGAAAAAATGACTTATCTTTTTAGGTTCATTTAGTTAGTATTAGGTGTGAATATTATCACTTATTAATCCAACTTACATTGAGTTACCCTGGCAGCCTCTTAGGACCTCGGCCCCCATTGCAAGCCATTTCTCGTCACTACATGCAGATATCCTACCCTAATGCTCATGGACTCATAAATCTCAAAATTACAAAAGATAATCCATAAAATCATCAAATATGCATAAAAGTATCAAACCTCCATGAGCAAACATCCATAGAAAATCATGAACACAACAACTTTCTATTGGTAACTGAAGTATCACTAATAATCAAAAGTATCCAATGGTTCTCAATAACCAAAATATATATCAATCATATTGATCGAAGACTCCAAAAATGGTTGAGTCAAACATGTCACAACATGACATCATCAAGAATAAATCCACATCTCAATCCCATCATGGTGACTAGAAAATAACCAAGGATAACTGATCGATGACCAAAATTAATGGTTAAGTCAAGTGTCTCATAAATAAAAAAATCTCAACTATAACAATCAGTATTCACATCCAATACATAGAGCATTCCATCACATAACCATGGTTGAGTTTATAAAGATCGAGATTAAAACATCATCATGACATCACAATCACATAACTCCCAAGCCTCTGGTAGACGTCCTATAACTGGTCAACACTAGTCAACCCAAAAACCAAAACAATAGCATAAAGAATACATAATGTAAACACATGTTTTGGTTTTGCTAAGTTTTCAATTTTGAATTCAAATGCAAAAGTCTCGGTTTACGTTTCCCAAACTGTATCAAGTGGAAAAATTTCACGTTTTACCTAACCCATGTATTTGTTTGATAGATAAAAAGTTTCTTCATTAGACTCAATTTTCTATTTGATCTAATAATATTTTATTTATATAAACTTTGTTTGAAAAATGACATTTCCATTGAACAAAATTTGCATATATCAAAACTTATATCACGTTCTAATAGTTAACCTTAATTAACTAAATTAAGTTAATTATTATTATCTCTTCATTATAATTATTAATCATATTCTTTTAATCTTTTATCTTTACAAAATGATCCATCTATATAAATCATTTTAAATAAAATAATTATTTATAATTAATAGTATATATACATATATACTTATATACATATATATATATATTTATATATATATACATATACATACATAAATATATATATAATAATAACATTTAATAATTTAAAAACAATGCAACTTGAAAAGTCAAAATTCATATTCATATATCAATTTAACCCCTCCTCTAGTCGCCGTAATACCTGCGGTCATATCAATTGTACCGATGTCTGCATATCGCAGACTGTACCCTAGTCGCTGCACCCAATGTACTCACGACCAGTCATTTGAGAGACGTCAGGGCCTTTGCAATCGCTGTCAGACGTTAGTTGCAATAGTACCAACCGTGGAAAGGGAGGGGGGGTACAGGGTATAACCCGCCCCTCCAAATAATTTATATATATATTTTTAAAATGCAATTTCAGTAACATTTTTTATAAAAACGTTCCCATGAGATAACAAATTCATTAACATGAATTTTTTACTACGATTTGATATTCAAAATCCTCAATATATATACATATATATATATATATATATATATATATATATATATATATATATATATATATATGTATATATGAATTTTGTGTCACAGTATATGTACAAATAATGTATATATATATATATATATATATAATATATATATGTATGCAAATTTAAAGATATAAACATATATATTCACAATATATATGAATTCTAATTTTCGGAGTTTTCCTATAAACTTTTAAATCTCAAATTTATTCAATAAATAATCTAATGGTTTGGCTACCATTTAAACCCTAGCCCCTTTTTCCTTTTAGATCTATGCACATAAAATTCTCAAATAAATTTAATTGCCCAAATTGAGAATGCATATAATAAAAATATGAAATTCTTCAGAAGACATATGGAAGACACGAAGAAGACAGGGAAAGTAAGATGCGAAAATAGCATAAGTAAAATCATAAGAATCTACCTAGATTTTGATGCTAAATAACTCTTCCTCAAAAAACCCAAAGAGCAACCTCCCTTGTTCAGAACTTTCAAATCCTCCAATGCTCCAATTGCACTCGAAACGCTATGTCTAAGCTTCTAGGAATGCCTGAATATAAAGAGCTCTCAGGAAACCTCTAGAATGCTTCTAGAAACAGCTAGAAGGTGTCACCAACTAAGCATGGGTCTTTTCCAACCTTTTTGATGAGCCATAGGGTTGTAGACACCATGTGCTTAATTGATGCACTAACCCCCATGTTGTTGACACATGAGAAATAGAAAAGTGCGTTAATTCCCATGCAAGCTTATAACTTCAATTTACTTTTAAAATAATTTCTATTTAAATTTTATAACTTTCATTTTAATTTTTATAACTTTTATTATTATTAATTTATTTATTACTTTATTATTATTTTATAATTATTATTAATTTTAATTTACTAATTTTCTTTTATTTAATTCTTTTTCCTCAATTAATTCTTATTTAATTAATTATAATCAAAATATCAAAGATCATGACATTTAATTTTCTCAAATAATTATATTATTAATTGAATCTATTTATTAAGACTTAATTAATAGAAAATTCACCATAGAACTCCAAGATAAAATATGAAAACCCGTCATAGAACAAATCATACAAAATCAGTTTAAAGGGTTAAAAATCATGAAATATGTCATCCGACACATTCGGTGGGTATTCAACTCTAATACTTGTCCTAACTCACTAGGACAAATGGTTTTAGGGTTTGGGATTTGGACTTGAGAATTTATCTCCCTTCTCTTATCATTGAGATAGTATAATAGGGTACGCTCATCCTGGCAATTCAGGGAAGTCGATACTCGATACCTACAACCTGCAGAAAAACCATGCATGTAC
Source organism: Cupressus sempervirens (assembly GCA_028749045.1). Taxonomy (NCBI): domain Eukaryota; kingdom Viridiplantae; phylum Streptophyta; class Pinopsida; order Cupressales; family Cupressaceae; genus Cupressus; species Cupressus sempervirens. The sequence continues at coordinate 119,845,683 of CM053783.1, forward strand.
ATACAATATATAATGCTAAGCTAAATAGACAATGGCAGGAAGTGGTGCATCATGTAGATCTTGACTAAGCAGGTGACTACGACTCCCTTCCTTAACCACATCAGAAATGCCATACAATAAGAAAACACGCACACCATACACATGCAAGTATGGGGTAAGTAACCATAATAAAACACATGAGATAATAAACCATCTAACTAATCATCATTAATAATTGAAAATAATATAATGATCATCATGTATGCATGAAATGTAAAGTTTAAATGATCACATCATATAACCACTGAATCCATAACATAATGTTCGATAGTCTCAAAATAATACCACTAATACATCAACATAATACTAGTCCTTCAAAGTCTGATAATAATAGCAACAATGAGTCTAGAAAAGATGTGAATGAGGGTAGGCACTACATCCAACCCCCCTTGGATTAGGCTTACTCCTGGAAGCCTACAAACAAGTAGGGATATAACTTCTCATAATCTAGCTGCATCCTCCAAAGTAGCTGAAGAATCATCAGTAGGGTCCCATTGGACCCTTACTTGCTCGATGGTTCGACCCCTGAGGGTCAACCTCCGCTGCTCCAGAATACGTACCGGCTCCAAAGCTAGTTTCTCATCCTCTACCTACAATGCATTCCAATCAAGAACATGTACAATATCAGGAATATACTACCTAAGCACTGAAACATGGAAAACATCATGAATGCGATCTAGGCTGGGCGGTAGAGCAAGACGGTAAGCAACCGGGCCAATCCTCTGTAGAATCTTGAATGGTCCCACAAAACAAGGTGCTAGCTTAGAACCCTTTCCATATCAGATCGGACTCTTTCATGGTTGCACTGTCAAGAAAACCTTATCACCCACAGCAAACTACTTATCTGTCCTATGAGCATCGACATACTTCTTCTGCCTATCATGTGCCATAGTCAAATGCTCACGGATATGCACTACCTGTTGCTCCATATCACGAAGCATCTCAGGACCCAATAGAATGCGATCCTTGAGGCTGTCCCAACTTAATGGTGTATGACAAGGACGTCCATATAATGCCTGAAAAGGTGCCATGCCAATAGAACTATGATACCCATTATTGTAAGAAAACTCCACTAGGTAGAGATAGTCCTCCCAATGTGTCTGCCTATCCATCACATACATCCGTAACATATCCTCCAAAACTTGGTTCACCCTCTCTGTCTGACCATCAGTCTCTGGATGATATGCTAAACTAAAGTTTAGCTGCGCTCCAAGCTCATGCTGCAATGATGTCCAGAATGCGGATGTGAATGCAGGATCCCTGTCAGAAATGATCTTTCTAGGAATACCATGTAATCTCACAATGTCACGCATGAAGACATTCTCTACAGAAGCTGTTGTGTAGGAAGACCTGATCAGTGAGAAATGTGCCACCTTAGTCAACTAATCAATGGTGACCATGATAGCATCATGACGACGAACAGTCATAGGTAATCCTACAATGAAATCCATGGAGATAATATCCCACTTCCAAGAAGGAATGAGATTTGGCTGCAATAGTCCAGCCGGGTGTTGGTGTTCTGCCTTGACTCTCTGACACTCAAGACACCTAGCCACAAAATCAGCAATGTCTCGCTTCATCCCAGACCAAAAGAACAAATGTCTCAAATCAACATGCATCTTCTTGACACCTGGATGTACCGAGTAAGGTGTACGATGAGCTTCTGCCAGAATCAAGGTGCGAAGCTCATCCAGTAATGGCACATAAATCCTCCCAAATATCTCAAAAGACCATCTGATTCTCGAACGTAACCTACAAACTTACCTTCCAAGGGTTTTCCTAAATCTATCTCTCTACACACTTTCTAATACCAAGAATCTATAGAAAGTGCTTGAAGAATCTGACTCCTCAAATCCACACTAAGAGTCACAGATGATACCACATGTCTCCTGCGACTCAAAGCATCCACCACCACATTTTTCTTACCTTGAATGTAATTAACCTCAAAATCATACTCACATAAATATTCCATCCATTGTCTCTGGCGAGCATTCAAATTAGGCTGAGTAAAAATATACTGAAGACTACAATGATTTCTATGTAGCTCAAACTTGTGCCCCAACAAGAAATGTCTCCATCTTGTCAAAGCATGAACTATTGCTGCTAACTCAAGATCATGCGTAGGGTAATTTAACTCATGATCCTTGAGCTTGCATGATTCATATGCAATCACCCGTCCATTCTGCATCAACACTGCTCCAATCCCTTCGAGAGAAGCATCTGTACACACCATGAAATCACCTTCTGGATCAGGTACAGCTAAAATTGGTGCACTAGTCAAAAGCTCCTTGAGCCTCTGAAAAGCTTCCTCACATTTCTCTGTCCACACAAACTTTTTACCTTTCCTCTAAAGAGAAGTGATAGGATGTGCTATCCTAGAGAAGTTCTAGACAAATCTATGATAATAACCTACTAGGCCCATGAAACTATGAATCTCTGACACATTAGTCGGTATAGGCCACTCTATTATTGCTTGAATCTTTGCAAGATCCACTGAAATACCATCACCTGAGATGACATGCCCTAAATACTGAATCTCCAATTTGAAGAATTCACACTTAGCTGCATTGGCATAAAGTTGATTGTCTCTTAAACATTGCAAAACCAACCATAGGTGTTCCTCATTCTCCTTCTGAGTCTTAGAATATATCAATATGTCATCAAGAAAAAAGAGTACAAACCTATCAAGATATGATCGAAAAACACCATTCATCAAACTCATGAACACTGATGGAGTGTTAGTCAACCCAAAAGGTACCACTGTGAACTCGTAATGCCCATAGCAAGTTCAAAAACCAGTCTTGTGAATGTCTGCTTCCTTAATATGAAGCTGGTGGTATCCTGACTTAAGGTCAATCTTGGAGAATACTGTAGCTCCCTTGATCTGATCAAATAAGTCATCAATCCTCGACAAAGCATACCTGTTCTTAATAGTCACCTTATTCAATTGTCTGTAGTCAATACAAAGGCGCAAAGAACCATCTTTCTTTTTCACAAAGAGCACTGGAGCTCCCCATGGTGATACGCTAGGTCAAATGCTCCCTTTCGCCAGAAGTTCCTCTAGCTAAAGACATAGCTCACCCAATTCCTAAGTAGTCATATGATAAGGAGCTTTAGAGATAGGCTCCACTCCAAGAATCAGATCAATACTAAAACCAATGTCCCTCTTTGGAGGCATGCCTAGAATCTCACTTGGAAAAACATCTGCATACTCCTGCAAAATCGGGTGATCGAAAGTCTTCCTCACAAGATCTTACTCATCAAGATCATTTATCATAATAGCAAATATCTGACATCCCTTATGGAAACTCTACTTCATTTGCATAGCAAAAATCATCCGTAGAGATATAGGCCTTGGTATCCCAACTATCTTCACATCATTCCCTTGGTCATCTTGGCACAAAATAATCTTCTTCCTGCAATCTATACTGGCTCTATGAGATCCAAGCCAGTCCATACCTAAAACCACATCATAGGAACCAAGGGGTATGACACAAAGATCCACGAAAGTATCAAAGCTTCTTAAACTAAGCCCACACTTATGAACTATAGAATCCGTGGAGACCTTAATCCCTGAGGCTATTTCCACTTGCCAACCATGATCTTGCTTCATCGCATCCAGCTTACACTTAGAAACTATAGATGGTGAAATAAATGAATTTGTAGCTCCTGAATCAAACAATACTGAAAGAGATATACCTCAAATAGCACCTGTGGTCTCAACCACTATTCCCTGATGATCTGCCTGACGCTGATCAACTGTTGCAAAAGCTCTATGAGCTCTACCTGCATCACCAACTATGGGTTCTGAAGCTGTAGGCCTAGGTCCTAAAAACTGAGATGCTCACTATGGACACTAAGCTACATAATGTCCATTCTATCCACATGAAAAACATTTTGTATTCCTACCATATCCTCTTTCCATAGGTGGTACATTAGATTGCTAGCGACTATTCCTACTAACAAAAGATTGGCTACTCTGAGCTGGCTGATTGGGTTGATTCTGTTTATTACATTGAGCATTACAGTTGTTCTTAAAGTTAGAACCTTTGCCACCACCTTGAGCCTAAGAATTCGATCCTTTCTACTGCTACGCCTGCTGAGACTACTGCTGATACTGTTTTCCCTTAGAAAAGAAAGGCTTCTTGTTACCACCTGAATTGAAGTTGCCTTTAGATCCTAATGCTGCTGGTGCTCCTACAAAACCACCTTGACCAAGGTTGACACTTTTCTCAACAAGGATTGCTCGATGTACCACATCCTTGAGAGTTTTTGGCTCAAATACCTTAACACCCCCAATTATACGATTATTCAAACCCCTAATAAAGTGTTGTGTCAACTGAGCTGAATTTTCACTGAACCTTGAAAAAGACATGAGCTCATAAAACTTACGCTCATACTCAGTCACTAACATAGTGTACTGCTTGAGATTATGAAACTCATCTACCCTTTGCTGCTTCCATTCCTCTGGTAGGAATCATTCATGAAAACTCTCTAAGAATAGTTCCCATGTGACACTGCTCATATTGATTCTCAGTTTCTTCTCCTCAATCATCCACCAAGTGGCCCCAAAATTCTCTAAATTAGTGATCGCAAATCTTGCCTTAACATTGCTATCGAACTCCTGCATAGCAAAAATTCTGTCGAAGGAAATAAGCCACTGCTCGGCCACATAACCAAAACCTTGCCCATTGAAAAGCTTGACCTTGGATCTTGAAAGATCTTTCATCTGAGTGGACACAATGGACCTTTGACGATCCTTTCGAGGACTCCAAGACCTAGGTCTATGCTCTTGTTCTGTCTGATGCACTTTAGACTATTCTTGAATAGGAGGTAAACATTCTAGAATTGTCTGCATCATTTGTCTCAGACTAACCTCATCAGACTCAGCTTGGTCCTCTCTACGGCTCTCTTCCTACTGCCTACTAGAGTGCTCTTCCCTGCTCTCTACACGAGCTGATCCCTCATAGGCAGACTTATGGGCACTAACAGCTCTGCCACGACCACGACCTCCTCCACGACTTCTACCACAGCCTCTAACAGAAGACCTAGTCCCAGATACCATCCTACAATAGTAGCAAGTACTATTAAAATCAAAAGATGCATGTTTGCAATAGACTAAGTTCAACTCTATGTTTATGTTTAAGTAAAATTTCCATTTTTGAAAACTAAGTGTTGAAGTATGAAAAATATTCAAGTAATAGTTCAGGTTCTATTTTAGTTCACCTAGTTTCAAGTTGAAGAGATGAACTTTATAGTTCAAAGTTCTAGTTGTTCCAAAATACCCACAGCTCCCAATGTAGAAACTCAGGCTCTGATACCAAATGTAATGCCCCGCCAAGGGATCCAAAGAATTAACCTAGAGTTTCACTAAGTTTGGTAACCTTTTTTTCTTTTACATGAAAGTAAATACCATACATAACTTATTCACAATAATAGAAGCAATAGCAATGTCCATCTGAAAGTAAACATAACATACATAATAGATTACATTCTTTAAAAATCCCTTAACATTGAATGACATACAAGAATCCATCTAGTACAAAATCCACATGAAATAATAATGATAAGTCCAATGTTTAAACATTACATTTCCAAATGCTCAATCATCCTCTGTACATGTCACAGGGTATGACATGCTCAAAGAATATACATATGTAGAATAAGGTACATCATCCTATTCCAATCTATGATACATCAAAGTAGAGATAATCACATGATACATCATCATAGAAGACATATACATCCATCATAAAGTTCAAACATAATAAACTAACTGCATAGTTCCTCCCAACCGTTAATAGCATCATTAGACCATCGTGAGCCCTAGCCATCCCTCCATGCGTAACATCCCAAATCATCAAAGAGATCATCACTATTAACATAGTAGGAATGTCACTCCTAACGTATACAACGTTATATGTAGAAAGTAATCTAACATGCAAATATAAGCATAAGATAACATCATCTAACATATGCTAATCATCAATGAAAGGATACATATCCACCATCACGAAGGACGCATCAGCCATGATGTCTCAATGAGTCTCAAATGATAAGAGTGTAAAATACACTACCACCCGACCACATGGTACCTAAGTGGTCCACTCCCACCGTGCTGAGGAGATAATCTCAAGTCCCAAATAGGCTATCCATAACACATAGCTCAAATCTATAAGTTGAAGAATCCTAAAGGTATACTAACTCAAGGTTCCAATCACAAAACTGACATCTACTTCCCAGAGGCACACAATGACATGTAGGAACCTACTATGCAAGTGGGAAAGTGTCATCGCATTTATCACGTACAAGTTACCCTGGCAGTTAGCTAAACTCCATGGGTCCATACTAATCTCATGCGGCCACTAGTATCCTCTCATACTGACAAGGCATACTATGGAATGCAAAGTCGCAACTATGCATCTCACTACTCCCATCCTAGCCTGTACAAGAACTCAAGGCATGACCGCGAACAAAACACTTATCTTTTTAGGTTCATTCAGTTAGTATTAGGTGTGAATGTTATCACTTATTAATCCAACTTACAATGAGTTACCCTGGCAGCCTCTTAGGACCCCGGCCCCCATTGCAAGCCACTTCCCATCACTACATGCAGATATCCTACCCTAATGCTCATGGACTCATAAATCTCAAAATTACAAAAGATAATCCATAAAATCTTCAAATATGTATAAAAGCATCAAAATTCCATGAGAAAACATCCATAGAAAATCATGAACACAATAACTCTCTATTGGCAACTGAAGTATCACTAATAATCAAAAGTATCCAATGGTTCTCAATAACCGAAATATATCTCAATCATACTGATCGAAGACTCAAAAAATGGTTGAGTCAAACATGTCACAACATGACATCATCAAGAATAAATCCACATCTCAGTCCCATCATGGCGACTAGAAAATAACCAAGGATAACTGATCGATGACCAAAATTAATGGTTAAGTCAAGTGTCTCATAAATAAAAAATCTCAACTATAACAATCAGTATTCACATCCAATACATAGAGCATTCCATCACATAACCATGGTTGGGTTTATAAAGATTGAGATTAAAACATCATCATGACATCACAATCACATAACTCCCAAGCCTCTGGTAGATGTCCTATAACTGGTCAACACTAGTCAACCCAAAACCCAAAACAATAGCATAAAGAATACACAATGTGATGGGGACACAACCCAAGAACAGAATGGACACAATAGAAAAGGGAAATTATATTAACTGAGAAAATAAGCTAGTACAAATAGTACAGAGAAAATAAACTTCAGAACATGCCCTAAGGGCTTACAATAGCATAAATTTGGAGAATATTTCTCCTTTTAGCACCTCCTCTCAAACTCCACTCCGAACTGTCTTTTACAATGCCAGAAATCTCCTTAAAAAGACCCTGGAGGGTTAAGGACTAGGAGTACATTCTAGAAAGTGCTAGTAGGCATCCACCGATGAAATAGAAGGTTCTGAAAGTTGCGTTAGAACTCGGTGCAAATCTAGAAGAATCTAGAAACGGTAACCGAACTTCTGGGAGGCATAACTTTTGAACCGTAGCTCCGATTGATGAACCGTTTACATTTTTGAAAAGCTCTCGAAGCGCTCTATAGCTCGTCCCCCATTTTTAACCCCTTTTGAGGTCATTTAATGCCCCAAACCTAACTTTGAAGCATTCTTAGGAGGTCTCCAAAACCCAAAAAACTATAATAACTTTCAAACCGTGGGGCCTATTGACCTGATTCTTTGTCTGGAATGCTCTAAATTATGATTACATTCATCTGACCAATTCACACCTTCTAGTTTACCGAAATGATGGCCCAAATACATACTCCTATTTTTTCAAGATTTTCAAATGTACTGATAGTTGAACTATGAGAGTTGGAACCTTTATTTGAGCCAAATGGGTATCCAAAAATGTAAAGACATGAAACAAAAACTAAGTCTAAGTACATTTTTTTGGGTGACACAGGATTGCCCTTATACCTCTAGATGCTCCTGGATCACAATGTAAACACATGTTTTGGTTTTGCTAAGTTTTCAATTTTGAATTCAAATGCAAAAGTCTCAGTTTACGTTTCCCAAACTATATCAAGTGGAGAAATTTCACGTTTTACCTAACCCATGTATTTGTTTGATAGATAAAAAGTTTCTCCACTAGACTCAATTTTCTATTTGATCTAATAATATTTTATTTATATAAACTTTGTTTGAAAAATGACATTTCAATTGAACAAAATTTGCATATATCAAAACTTATATCACGTTCTAATAATTAACCTTAATTAACTAAATTAAGTTAATTATTATTATCTCTTCATTATAATTATTAATCATAGTCTTTTAATCTTTTATCTTTACAAAATGATCAATCTATATAAATCATTTTAAATAAAATAATTATTTATAATTAATAGTATATATACATATATACTTATATACATATATATATACACATATACATACATAAATATATGTATATATATAATAATAACATTTAATAATTTAAAAACAATGCAAATTGAAAAGTTGAAATTCATATTCATATATCAATTTAACCCCTCCCCCAGTCGTCGTAATACCTGCGGTCATATCAATTGTACCATTGTCTGCATATCGCAAACTGTACCCTAGTCACTGCACCCAATGTACTCACGACTCATCATTTGAGAGACGTCAGGGCCTTTGCGGTCACTATCGGACGTCAGTCGCGACAATACCAACCATGGAAAGGGAGGGGGGGTACAAGGTATAACCTGCCCCTCCAAATAATTTATATATATATTTTTAAAATGCGATTTCAATAACATTTTTTTATAAAAACGTTCCAATGCGATAACAAATTCATTAATATAAATTTTCTACTGCAATTTGATATTCAAAATTCTCAATATATATACATATGTATGTGTGTGTGTATATATATATTTATATATATTTATATACAAATTTTGTGTCACAGTATATGTAAAAATAATGCATATATATATCTATGTATAATATATATATGTATGTAGATTTAAAGATATAAACATATATATTCACAATATATATGAATTTTAATTTTTGGAGTTTTCCTATAAACTTTTAAATCTCAAATTTATTCAATAAATAATCTAATGGTTTGGCTACCATTTAAAACCTAGCCTCTTTTTCCTTTTAGATCTATGCATATAAAATTCTCAAATAAATTTAATTGCCCAAATTGAGAATGCATACAATAAAAATAAGAAATTCTTCAGAAGACATATGGAAGAGACGAAGAAGACAGGAAAAGTAAGATGTGAAAATAGCATAAGTAAAATCACAAGAATCTACCCGGATTCTGAAGCTAAATCGCTCTTCCTCAGAAAATCCGCAAAGCAAGCTCCCTTCTTCAGAACTCTCGAATCCTCCAATGCTCCAATTGCGCTCCAAACCCTATGCCTAAGCTTCTAGGAATGCCTGAATATAAAGAGCTCTCAGGAAACCTCTAGAATGCTTCTAGAAATAGCTAGAAGGTGTCACCAACTAAGCATGGGTCTTTTCCAACCTTTTTGATGAGCCATAGGGTTGTAGACACCATGTGCTTAATTGATGCACTAACCCCCATGTTGTTGACACATGAGAAATAGAAAAGTGTGTTAATTCCCATGCAAGCTTATAACTCCAATTTACTTTTAAAATAATTTCTATTTAAATTTTATAACTTTCATTTTAATTTTTATAACTTTTATTATTATTATTTTATTTATTACTTTATTATTATTTTATAATTATTATTAATTTTAATTTACAAATTTTCTTTTATTTAATTCTTTTTCCTATATTAATTCTCATTTAATTAATTATAATCAAAATATCAAAGATCATGATATTTAATTTTTTCAAATAATTAATTTATTAATTGAATCTATTTATTAAGACTTAATTAATAGAAAATTCACCATAGACCTCCAAGATAAAATATGAAAACCCATCATAGAACAAATCATACAAAATCAGTCTAAAGGGTTAAAAAACATGAAATATGTCATCCGATACATTCGGTGGGTATTCAACTCTGATGGATATTCAACTCTGATACTTGTCCTAACTCACTAGGACAAATGGTTTTAGGGTTTGGGATTTGGACTTGAGAATTTATCTCCCTTCTCTTATCATTGAGATAGTATAATAGGGTACACTCATCCTGACAATTTAGAAAATTCGATACTCGGTACCTGCAACTTGCAAAAAAATCATGCATGTACATACAATATATAATGCTAAGCTAAATAGACAATGGCAAGAAGTGGTGCATCGTGTAGATCTCGACTAAGTAGGTGACTACGACTCCCTTCCTTAACCACATTAGAAATGTCATACAATAAGAAAACACGCACACCATACACATGCAAGTATGGGGTAAGTAACCAAAATAAAATACATGAGATAATAAACCATCTAACTAATCATCATTAATAACTAAAAAAAATATAATGTCATCATGTATGCATGAAATGTAAAGTCTAAATGATCACATCATATAACCACTGAATCCATAACATAATGTCTGATAGTCTCAAAACAATACCACTAATCCATCAACATAATACTAGTCCATCAAAGTCTGATAATAATAGCAACAATGAGTCTAGAAAAAATGTGAACGAAGGTAGGCACTACATGGCTGATGTGTCCTTCATGATGGTGGATATGTATCTTTTTTCATTGATGATTAGCATATGTTAGATGATGTTATCTTATGCTTCTATTTGCATGTTAGATTACTTTTTGCATATGCTGTTGTATATATTAGGAGTGACATTCCTACTATGTTAGTACCGATGATCTCTTCGGTGATATAGAATGTTACGCACATAGGGATGGCTAGGATCCACGATGGTCTAATGATGCTATTAATGGTTGGGAGGAACCGTGCACTTAGTTTATTATGTTTGATCTTTATGATGGATGTATATGTTTTCTATGATGATGTATCATGGATTAGAATAGGATGATGTACCTTATTCTATGTATAAATATTCTTTTGAGGCTGTCATACCCTGTGACATGTACAGTGGATGATTGAGTATTTGAAATGTAATGTAAAAACATTGAACTTATCATTATTATTTCATATGGATGTAGTACTTGATAAATTTATGTATGTAATTCAACATTAAGGGATCTTAAAGGATGTAATCTGTTATGTATGTTATGTTTACTTTCATATGGACATTAATATTGCTTTTGTTATTGTGCATAAGTTATATGTGGTGTTTACTTTCATGGAAAAAAAAATGCTACTAAACTTAGTGAGATTCTAGGTTAATTCTTTGGATCCATTGAGATTCTTAGTTTCAAAACTGGAAATTTTTACTTAAACCTAAAAAAAGAATTGATCTTAGTACCTTGTACTATTGTAGGATGGTATTTGGCACTAGGTCTTCTATTAGAGGTTGTGGTAGAGGCCGTGGTCATGGCAGAGCTATCAGTTTCCATGAGTCTGCCAATGAGGGATCGACTCATGTAGAGAGTAGGGAAGAGCACTCTAGTAGGCAGTAGGAAGAGAGTCATAGAGAGGACCAAGCCGAGTCTGAAGAGGTCAGCTTGAGGCAGATGATGTAGACTATTCTAGAATGTCTACCTCCTATTCAAGAACAGCCCAAAGTGCATTAGACAGAACAAGAGCATAGACTCAGATCTAGAAGTCCTCAGAAGGAACGTTTGAGGTCCATTGTGTCCACTCAAATGAAGGATCTTTCAAGATCCAAGGTTAAGCCTTTCAATGGGAAAGGTTTTGGTTATGTAGCCGAGCATTGGCTTATTTCCTTTGACAGGATTTTTGCCATGCAGGAGTTCGACAACAATGTTAAGGCAAGGTTTGCGATCACCAATCTAGAGAATTTTGGGGCCACTTCGTGGATGACTGAGGAGAAGAAGTTGGGAATCGATATGAGCAGTGTTATATGGGAATTATTCCTAGAAAGTTTCCATGAACAATTCCTACCAGAGGAATGGAAACAAGAAAGGGCTAATAAATTTCATAATCTCAGACAGTACACTTTGTCAGTGACCGAGTATGAGCGTAAGTTTTATGAGCTCATGCCTTTTTAGGGTTCAGCGAAGATTTAGCTCAATTGACACAACATTTTATTAGGGGTTTGAATAACCATATTATTGGGGGAGTTAAGGTATTTGAGCCAAAAACCCTCAAGGATGCGGTGCATCGAGCTATCCTTGTTGAGCAAAGTGTCAACCTTGGTCAAGGTGGTTTTGTAGGAGTGCCAGCAGCATCAGGATCTAAAAGCAACTACAATTTTGGTGGTAACAAGAAGTTTTTTTTCTCTAAGGGGTAGTAGTATCAGCAATAGTCTCAGCAGACACAACAACAGAAGGGCTCAAATTCTCAAGCTCAAGGTAGTGGCAAAGGTTCTAACACCAAGAAAAATTGCAATACTCAACGTAATAAACAGAATTAGTCCAATTAGCCAGCTCAGAGTAGCCAGTCTTTTGTTAGCAGGAACAGTCACCAGCAATCTAATGTACCACCTATGGGAAGAGGTTCTGGCAAAAATATAGAATTTTTTTCATGTGGTTAGATTGAACATTATGCAGCTTAGTGTCCTCAATGAGAACCTCAGTTTTCATGACTTAGACCTATACTTTCAGAGCCTACAGTTGGTGATGCAGGTAGAACTCATAGAGTTTTTGCAGCAGTTGATCAGCGTCAGGAAAATCATCAAGGAATAGTGGTTGAGATCACAGGTGCTATTAGAGGTATATCTCTTTCAGTATTGTTTGATTCAGGAGCTACAGATTCATTTATTTCACCATCTATAGTTTCTAAGTGTAAGCTGGATGCGGTGAAGCAAGATCATGGTTGGCAAGTGGAACTAGCCTCAACCATTAAGGTCTCCACAAACTCTATAGTTCATAAGTGCGGGCTTAGCTTAGGAAGCTTTAATACGGCAGTGGATCTTTGAGTCATACCCCTTGGTTCCTATGATGTGGTTTTGGGCATAGACTGGCTTGGATCTCATAGAGCTAGTATAGATTGTAGGAAGAAGATTATTATGTGCCAAGATGACCAAGGGAATGATGTGCAGATAGTTGGGATACCAAGGCCTATATCTCTGTGGATGATTTCTGCTATGCAATTGAAGCAAAGTTTCCATAAGGGATGTTGGATATTTGTTGTTATGGTAAATGAGTTTGATGAGGAAGATCCCATGAGGAAGACTTTAGATCACCCATTTTTGTAGGAGCACGCAGATGTTTTTCCAAGTGAGATTCCAGGCATGCCTCTGAAGAGGGACATTGACTTTAGTAATGATCTAATTCTTGGAGCAGAGCTTATCTCTAAAGCTCTTTATCGCATGACCACACAGGAATTGGGTTAGCTACGTCTTTAGCTAGAGGAACTTCTGGCCAAAGGGAGCATTCGACCTAGTGTATCACCATGGGGAGCTCCAGTGCTCTTTGTGAAGAAGAAAGATTGTTCTTTGCACTTTTGTATTAACTATAGATAGTTGAATAAGGTGACCATTAAGAACAGGTATCCTTTACCTAGGATTGATGACTTATTCGATTAGATCAAGGGAGCTACAGTATTCTCCAAGATTGATCTTAAGTCAGGATACCACCAGCTTCACATTAAAGAAGAAGATATTCACAAGACCACTTTTCAAACTCGCTATGGGCATTATGAGTTCATAGTGGTACCTTTTGGATTGACTAATGCTCCATCGGTGTTCATGAGTTTGATGAATGGTGTGCTTTGATCTTATCTAGATGGGTTTGTACTCATATTTCTTGATGACATATTGATATATTCTAGGACTCAGAAGGAGCATGAGGAACACCTGTAGTTGGTATTGCAGTGTTTGAGGGACAATCAGCTTTATGCCAATGCAGCTAAGTGTGAATTCTTCAAATTGGAGATTCAGTATTTAGGGCATGTTATTTCAGGTGATGGTATTTCAGTGGATCCTGCAAAGATTCAGGCAATAATAGATTGGCCTACACCGACTAATGTGTCAAAAATTCATAACTTTATGGGTTTAGCTGGTTATTATCGTAGATTTGTCTAGAACTTTTCTAGGATAGCACATCCTATTACTTCTCTTCAAAGGAAAGGAAAGAAGTTCGTATGGACAGAGAAATGTGAGGAAGCTTTTCAGAAGCTCAAGAAGCTTTTGACCAGTGCACCGATTCTAGCTGTACCTGATCCAGAAGGTGATTTCATGGTATGTACAAATGCTTCTCTTGAAGCGATTGGGGCAATGTTGATGCAGAATGGATGGGTGATTGCGTATGAATCATGCAAACTCAAGGATCATGAGTTAAATTATCCTACACATGACCTTGAGTTAGCAGCAGTAGTTCATGCTTTGACTAGATGGAGACATTTCTTGTTGGAGCACAAATTTGAGCTACACAGTGATCATCGTAGTCTTTAGTACATTTTTACTCAACCTAATTTGAATGCTCGCCAGAGGCGATGGATAGAGTTTCTATGCGAGTATGATTTTGAGGTTAAGTACATTCAGGGTAAGGAGAATGTGGTGGCAGATGCTTTGAGTCACAGGAGACATGTGGCATCATTGATGACCCTTAGTGTGGATTTGAGGAGTCGAATTCTTTAGGCACTTCCTATGGATTCATAGTATCAAGAAGTGTGTAGAGAGATTGATTCAAGAAGATCTCTGGAAGGTAAGTTTGTAGGTTATGTTTGAGAGTCAGATGGTCTTTTGAGACATTTGGGAAGGATTTATGTATTGTTTTTGGATAAGCTTCGCACCTTGATACTAGCAAAAGCCCATCATACACCTTACTCAGCACATCTAGGTGTCAAGAAGATGCATGCTGATTTGAAATGTTTGTTCTTTTGGTCTGGGATGAAGCGAGATATTTTTAATTTTGTGGCTAAGTGCCTTGAGATTTAGAGAGTTAAGGAAAAACATCAGCACCTGACTGGACTTTTGCAGCCTAATCTCATTCCTTCTTGGAAGTGGGATATCATCTCCATGGATATCATTGTAGGATTACCTATGACAGTTCGACGTCATGATGCTATCATGGTCACCGTTGATCGATTGACTAAGGTGGTGCATTTTTCACCGATTAGGTCTTCCTATACAACAGCTTCTGTAGCTAATGTCTTTATGCATGATATTGTGAGATTACATGGTATTCTTAGAAAGATCATTTCTGACAGGGATCCTATATTCACATCTGCATTCTGGACATCGTTGCAGCATGAGTTTGGAGTGTAGTTAAATTTTAGTTCAGCATATCATCTAGAGACTGATGATCAGATAGAGAGGGTGAATCAGGTTTTGGAGGATATGTTATGGATGTATTTGATGGATAGACAGACACATTGGGAGGATTATCTCTACCTAGTAGAGTTTGCTTACAACAATGGGTATCATAGTTCTATTGGCATGACACCATTTCAGGCATTATATGGACGTCCTTGTTGTACACCATTGAGTTGGAAAAGTCTTGAGGATCGCATCTTGTTGGGTCCTGAGATGCTTTGTGATATGGAGCAACAGGTAGTGCATATCCGTGAGCACTTGACTACAGCACAGGATAGGCAGAAAAAATATGCCGATGCTCATAGGATTGATAAGAAGTTTGCTGTGGGTGATAAGGTTTTCTTGAGAGTGTGACCGTGAAAGAGTCCAATCCAGTATGAAAAGGGATCTAAGCTAGCACCTTGCTTTGTGGAACCATTCGAGATATTGGAGAGGATTGGCCCGGTTGCTTATTGCCTTGCTCTACCGCCCAACCTAGCTCGCATTCATGATGTTTTTCATGTTTCGGTACTTCGACAGTATATTCTTGATATTTTACATGTTCTCAATTGGAATGCATTGCAGGTAGAGGATGGGCAACTGGCTTTAGAGCCGGTTCATATTCTAGAGCAGTGAGAGTTGACCCTCAGGGGTCGAACCATCGAGCAGGTAAGGGTCCAATGGGACTCTACTGATGATTCTTCAACTACTTGGGAGGATGCAGCTAGATTGAGGGAGTTATATCCCTACTTGTTTGTAGGCTTCCAAGAGTAAGCCTAACCCAAGGGGGGGTGGATGTAGTTCCTACCCTCGTTCACATCTTTTCTAGACTTATCGTTGCTATTATTATCAGACTTTGATGGACTAGTATTATGTTGATGGATTAGTGGTATTTTTTTGACACTATCAGACATTATGTTATGGATTTAGTGGTTATATGATAAGATCATTTAGATTTTACATTTCATGCATACATGATGATGATTATATTGTTTTCAGCTATTGTTGATGATTAGTTGGATGGTCTATTATCTCATGTGTTTTATTATGGATACTTACCCCATACATGCATGTGTATGGTGTGCATGTTTTCTTATTGTATGGCATTTTTGATGTGGTTAAGGAAGGGAGTCATAGTCACCTGCTTAGTCGGGATCTACACGATGCACCACTTCCTGCCATTTTTTGTTTAGCTTAGCATTATATATTGTATGTACATGCATGGTTTTTCTACAAGTTGCAGGTACCGGGTATCGACTTATCTAAATTGCCAAGATGAGCGTACCCTATTATACTATCTCAATGATAAAAGAAGGGAGATAAATTCTCAAGTCCAAATCACAAACCTTTAAGCCAATTGTCCTAGTGAGGTAGGACAATTATTTGGATATTTTACCCACCGAATGTGTCGGATGACATGATTCATGATTTTTAACCCTTTAGACTAATTTTGAGTAATTTTATCTGTGATGGGTTTTCATATTTTATCTTGGAGGTCTATGGTGAATTTTCTATTAATTAAGTCTTAATAAATAGATTTAATTAATAAATTAATTATTTGAGGAAATTAATATAAAATATCATGTTATTTGATATTTTGAAATATTAAGGAAAAAGAAAATAAATAAAAGGAAATTAGAAATTAAAATTAATCATAATTATAAAATAATAATAAAGTAATAAATAAATAAAATAATAAAAGTTACAAAAATTAAAATGAAAGTTATAAAGATTAAAATGGAAATTATAAACATTTAAATAGAAATTATATAAAAATAAATTGGAGTTATAAGCTTGCATGGGAATTAACGCACTTCTCTATTTCTCATGTGTCAACAACATGGGGGTTAGTGCATCAATTAAGAACATGGTGTCTACAACTCTATGTCTTATCTTGAAGGTTGGAAAAGACCAATACTTAGTTGGTGACACCTTTCAGCTATTTCTAGAAGTATTTTAGATGTTTCCTCAAAGCTCTATATATTCAGGCATTTTTAGAAGTTTAGACATAGCATTGGGAGTGCAACTGGAGCATTGGAGGGCTCAAGAATTCTGAAGAAGGGAGAAGCTTGCTGTGCGGATTTTCTGAGGAAGAGCAATTTAGCATCAGAATCTGGATAGATTCTTGTAATTTTATTTATGCTATTTCTGCATCACGCATTCTCTGTCTTCTTCGTGTTTTCCATATGTCTTCTGAGAAGTTTCATATTTATATGCATTCTTAATATGGGTAGATTAATTTATTGGAG
Organism: Cupressus sempervirens; assembly: GCA_028749045.1. Taxonomy (NCBI): domain Eukaryota; kingdom Viridiplantae; phylum Streptophyta; class Pinopsida; order Cupressales; family Cupressaceae; genus Cupressus; species Cupressus sempervirens. Next base: position 119,863,253 of record CM053783.1, read on the forward strand.
AATTTTATATGCATTCTATAAATATTTTATTTGTAATTGTAGATATAATCTTTGTGGTAAAAAAACATACATGGTTATATGTTCAGATCTGCATACATACATACATACATACATACATACATACATACATATATATATATATGCGTATGTATACATTTATTATGAATCTATTATAAAATTTGAATATATATATATATATATATATATATACACATATGTATATTTATATATAGTACACCGAATGAGCGATTGATAAATCGCAATGGAAAATTTTAAGCGATTCATATCGCATGAAACATTGTTTAAGAAAATGTTTATAATGGAATGCCATGGGCACAAATTGTACCCCACGCCTACGAAACTTTACATAAGCTTCATTAGCTAACTCTTAATACTATTAATGTATATCAATAATTTAGTTAATAATATATAACATATTAATAATACCATAGTAATTAAAATTATAACAATGTTATAATAGTGACTCCATGTCAATTAAATCTTAATCCATTATCATTAAAGTCTTCTCATTTAAAAACATAATATAAAATTACTATCTCTAAATTATTTAATATATATTAAATAGTATTTAACATACATTATAAAAAGTACACTATATAAACTATATTAAAATCTCTTTTCTTTTAATTTTCTCTCATTCAAAAATCTATTTATTTAGATTGACTAATAATTAATTACACTTCTTCTAATATTAACTAATCTTAATTAAATTTGATTTAATTAGATTAAATAATAAACTAAAAAAAACTAATTTATATTAATAAGATTCTAATAAGGAAAGATTTCAATAATATCTTTAATTCATTCCATGCTTTGATATATTTTTTTTGTGAAGTTTAAGCATAAAGAAGTCTTAGTTATGGGAAATGGAGAAATATCTATCCTTGAATAAAACAGTTTTAGTATGAGGGCTATATCTCCCTAATGAACCGTTGGATCGGGATGAAATTGAAATATGTTGGAGAGGGCTAAGTTTTGTCAATTATGATCAGAGCGATCGAATAAATTCTATCACGATAAAATGTTATAAATGATTGAGCTCAGGTCTATCCATGAGGCAGCGATAGGACAATTTGTGATGAATTAAAAATTTTCTCTTAAAATAATTATTCTCTAAATTTAACCATAAAAGGGTTTGTTCATATGCATCTAAAAATATAATTGATAGAAAGATTACATCTAATCATTCAAATTTTCACTATAAAATTTTTATTTTAAATTCCAAATCTTGTCTTTCTAATTTAATATAAATTCAAACCCAAACTCAATTCATATTTAATTATTTCTCCTTAATTGGATCTAGGGTTTTTCTATTGTTTTCTTCTCAACCAAATAGCATATCTAGATTTCAATTTCAAAATTGGAGATTCAATCACAGAGAATATTCAGACACATATAGTAGACACGATGAAGACAGGAAGAGAAAGAGTGCAAATAAATAATGTGATTATCACGAGTGCACCTGGACACTGATGCTAATTTCTCATGCCTTAGAAGTCCATAGAGAATCCCTTCCTTCTCCAACATTCACAATTCCTCCAAGATCCAAGCCAACCAAATCTTCCAAGTGACTAGAAGTGCTAGAAGAAGTATGAAAGCATATAAAAGCATATGAGCATGTAAAAATATATGAGCATGTAGAAACATATGAGCATGAAGGAGCATATGAGCATGAAGAAGAATATAAGAATGTAAGCTTGAAGCTTCTATTTTTAGCTTGAAGCTTGTAGCTTGTAGCTTCCATTAAGCTTGTCCAAACACACTAGGAGAGCCTCTATTTAAAGGCCTCTAAAATGCATCTAGAGTGTCTCTAAAAACTACTAGAAGATAAGCATGACAACCAAGCATGTGTCTTCTCCAACCTTCTAGATAAGTCTTAAGGTTGTAGAGAATATATGTTCAAATAAAATGCTAACTTCTAAGTGTAGACAACTTGTGTATTCTTAGAGTACAAACCCCTGTGTTGTCTACATGACAACTCTAAAAAATTTACCAACTCTTATATGAGAAAATATTAAAATAATGCACAATCATTAATATAATATTTACTTCACTCTTTCTAATTTAATTAATTTATTTATTAAATCTCATGCACTAACTTTAATAACTTCACTTTTCAATCTTAATATATTTATATTTCAATCATATGAGATTTACAATCTTTTAATAATTTTAAATATATTTTTCACTTTTAAATTTTATTTTTCAAAACTTAATTGCTAAAATATTTTTTAGCTTTAATAATAATATTATTTAGTCATTTATTTAAAAATAAGCTCCAAATATATTATTATTAAAATGAATATTGCCACATTCCAAATTTAAACTTATAACTTTTATTTTCAAATTTAATTATTTTATTTAATTAATTTTTTAATTAATTAAATAAAATAAATATTAAAATATCATATTAATTTTTCATTAAATTAAACCATTAATTAAATCTTTTATTTAGGATTAATTAATAAAAAATACATCAAAGACTCACAAGGTAAAAATATGAAAACCCATCATAGCCAAAATAGATACAAAATCAAGTCAAAGGTTAATATCACGAATTACGTCATCCAACGTATTTGGAGAGTACTCAACTCAGATACTTGTCCTAATTTTCAATTAGAACAAATGGCTTAAAGGCTTGGGATTTGGACTTGAGAATTATCTCCCCTCTCTTATCATTGAGATAATGTGATAGGGTATGCTCATCTTGGCAATTCAGGGAAGCCGATATCTGGTACCTGTAACTTGCATAAAAATTATGCATCTACAAGCACAATACATACTAAGTAAATAGGTAATGATAGTAAGTGGTGCATCATGTAGATCCTGACTAGCAGGTGACTACGACTCCTCTCCTTAATCACATCAGACACATCATATAAAAGAAAACACGCACACCATACACATGCAAGTATGGAGTAAGTATCCATAAGAAAACACATATGATAAATCATCTTACTAATCATCATTAATAACTGCAAACATCAAAAATAATCATCATACATACATGAAATGTAAAGTACCAAGTAATCTCATCATGCATTAACTGAATCCATAGAACAATATCTGATAGTCTCAACACAATGTTGCTAACCATCCACATGCAACCAATTCTAAAAGAGTTTGAAAATGTTAGCAAAAATGCGAACTAGGGGTAGGCACAACAATTAAATAATTTTATTTAATTAATTAGAAATACCTTTCCCATTTAATTAAATAATTACATTTAATTAATCAAGATAGGCGTATTTATTAAATATATGTAAAAATATGAGCAAATGTGAGTATGAATTCTAGTAGCGATTCGATGAAAATTCTCCAAATTCATCTTCTCCTAAAATGAAGAGATGAGAGTGTCTTAAATAGACTTTCTTGAAATCCATCAACGGTTGAGATCAAATTCAATCAACGGTCAAGATTAAAGTTGAAATTTAGTCATAAAGGAAGATTCCCAAATTAAAAAGAGTTAACAGATTTAATTTGAGTAAAATAAAGAGTTAACTAATTTAATTTGAGTAGAAAAAGGAGTTAACTCATTTAACTCATTTTTTATCAATAGTGAACTGAAAATTTTTCTTTTTGAACTAAAGAGAGATTTTGTTGAGATATTTAATTTAATAAAATGAGATATGCTCTCATAATTACATTTTCTATTTAATTAAATAACCTTTTAATTAATTAGAGACACGTTTTTTATTTAATTAAACAACTTCATTTAATTAATTAGGAATGACTTCCTATTTAATTAAATAACTTTGTTTAATTAATTAGAAGTAAGTACTTCATTTAATTAAATAATTTTGTTTAATTAATTATAAATACCTTTCCCATTTAATTAAATAATTACATTTAATTAATCAAGATAGGCATATTTATTAAATGTATGTAAAAATATGAGCAAATGTGAGTATTAATTCTAGCAGCGATTCGATGCAAATTCTTCAAATTCATCCTCTCCTAAAATGAAGAGATGAGGGTCTCTTAAATAGACTTTCTTGGAATCTATCAATGATTGAGATCAAATTCAATCAACACTCAGGATTAAAGTTGAAGTTCAGTCATAAAGGGAGATTCCCAAATTAAAGAGAGTTAACAAATTTAATTTGACTAAAATAAGCAGTTAACTAATTTAATTTGAGTAGAAAAAGGAGTTAACTCATTTAACTCATTTTTTATCAATAGTAAACATAAAATTTCCCTTTGTGAACAGAAGAGAGATTTTGTTGAGATATTTAATTTAATAAAATGAGATATGCTCTCATTTTTAGTTTTTCTATTTAATTAAATAATATTATAATTAATTAGAGACACTTTATCTATTTAATTAAATAACTTCATTTAATTAATTAGGAATGGCTTCCTATTTAATTAAATAACTTTATTTAATTAATTAGAAGTAAGTACTCCATTTAATTAAATAATTTTATTTAATTAATTAGAAATACCTTTTCTATTTAATTAAATAATTACATTTAATTAATCAAGATAGGCATATTTACTAAATGTATGTAACAATATGAGCAAATGTGAGTATGAATTAAGCAGCGATTCGATGCAAATTCTTCAAATTCAGCCTCTCCTAAAATGAAGAGATAAGGGTCTCTTAAATAGATTTTCCTAAAATCCATCAACGGTTGAGATCAAATTCAATCAACGGTTAGGATTAAAGTTGAAGTTCACTCATAAAGGGAGATTCCCAAATTAAAGGGAGTTAACAGATTTAATTTGAGTAAAATAAGGAGTTAACTAATTTAATTTAAGTAGAAAAAAGAGTTAACTGATTTAATTCATTTTTTATCAATAGTGAACTGAAAATTTCTCTTTTTAAACTAAAGAGAGATTTTGTTCAGATATTTAATTTAATAAAATGAGATATGTTCTCATAATTACTTTTTCTATTTAATTAAATAACCTTTTAATTAATTAGAGACACTTTTCTTATTTAATTAAATAACTTCATTTAATTAATTAGGAATGGCTTCCTATTTAATTAAATAAGAGTGTTTAATTAAATAATTTTGTTTAATTAATTAGAAATACCTTTCCTATTTAATAAAATAATTACATTTAATTAATCAAGATAGGCCTATTTATTAAATGTATGTAAAAATATGACAAAATGTGAGTATGAATTTCAACAGCGATTCGAGGCAAATTTTCCAAATTCATCATCTCCTAAAATGAAGAGATGAGGGTCTCTTAAATAGACTTTTTTAAAATTCATCAATGGTTGAAATCAAATTCAATCAACGGTCAGGATTAAAGTTGAAGTTCAGTCATAACGGAAGATTCCCAAATTAAAGGGAGTTAACAGATTTAATTTTAGTAAAATAAGGAGTTAACGGATTTTATTTGAGTAAAAAAAGGAGTTAACTAATTTAACACATTTTTTTATCAATAGTGAATTCAAAATTTCCCTTTTTGAACTGAAGAGAGATTTTGTTGAGATATTTAATTTAATAAAATGAGATATGCTCTCATAATTACATTTTTCTATTTCATTAAATAATCTTTTAATTAATTAGAGACACTTTTCTTATTTAATTAAATAACTTCATTTAATTAATTATCAATGGCTTCCTATTTAATTAAATAACTTTGTTTAATTAATTAGAAGTACGTACTCCATTTAATTAAATAATTTTATTTAATTAATTAGAAATACCTTTTCCATTTAATTAAATAATTACATTTAATTAATGAAAATAGGCCTATTTATTAAATGTATGTAAAAATATGAGCAAATGTGAGTATGAATTCCAGCAGCGATTTGATGCAAATTCTCCAAATTCATCCTCTCCTAAAATGATGAGATGAGGGTCTCTTGAATAGACTTTCCTATAATTCATCAATGGTTGAGATCAAATTCAATCAATATTCAGGATTAAAGTTGAAGTTCAGTCATAAAGAGAGATTCCCAAATTAAAGGGAGTTAATAGATTTAATTTGAGTAAAAGAAGGAGTTAACTGATTTAATTTGAGTAAAAAAAGGAGTTAACTGATTTAACTCTTTTTTTATCAATAGTGAACTAAAAATTTATCTTTTTGAACTGAAGAGAGATTTTGTTGAGATATTTAATTTAATAAAATGAGATATGCTCTCATAATTACTTTTCCTATTTAATTAAATAATCTTTTAATAAATTAGAGACACTTTTCTTATTTAGTTAAATAACTTAATTTAATTAATTAGGAATGGCTTACTATTTAATTAAATAATTTTATTTAATTAATTAGAAGTAAGTACTCCATTTAATTAAATAATTTTATTTAATTAATTAGAAATACCTTTTCCATTTAGTTAAATAATTACATTTAATTAATCAAGATAGGTGTATTTATTAAATGTATGTAAAAATATAAGCAAATGTGAGTATGAATTTCAGCAACGATTCGATGCAAATTTTCCAAATTCATCCTCCTCTAAAATGAAGAGAGGAGGGTCTCTTAAATAGACTTTCCTAGAATCCATCAACGGGTGAGATCAAGTTCAGTCAACGGTCAGGATTAAAGTTGAAGTTCAGATATAAAGGGAGATTCCCAAATTTTAAGAGAGTTAACAGATTTAATTTGAGTAAAATAAGGAGTTAACTGATTTAATTTGAGTAGAAAAAAGAGTTAACTGATTAAACTCATTTTTTATCAATAGTGAACTAAAATTTTTTTGTTTTGAACTAAGGAGAGATTTTCTTGAGATATTTAATTTAATAAAATGAGATATGGTCTCATAATTACTTTTTCTATTTAATTAAATAATCTTTTAATTAATTAGAGACACTATTCTTATTTAATTAAATAACTTCATTTAATTAATTAGGAATGGCTTCATATTTAATTTAAAAAAAAAAATTCAATTAATTAGAAGTAAGTACTGCATTTAATTAGATAATTTTGTTTAATTAATTAGAAATACCTTTCTAATTTAATTAAATAATTACATTTAATTAATCATGATAGGCATATTTATTAAATGTATGTAAAAATATGAGCAAATGTGAGTATGAATTTCAGCAGCGATTCGATGCAAATTCTCCAAATTCATCCTCTCCTAAAATGAAGAGATGAGAGTCTCTTAAATAGACTTTTCTGGAATCCATCAATGGTTGATTTAATTTGAGTAGAAAAAAGACTTAACTTATTTAACTCATTTTTTATCAATAGTGAACTAAAAATTTCTCTTTTTGAAGTGAAGAGAGATTTTGTTGAGATATTTAATTTAACAAAATGAGATATGCTCTCATAATTGCTTTTTCTATATAATTAAATAATCTTTTAATTAATTAGAGATACTTTTCTTAATTAATTAAATAACTTTATTTAATTAATGAGAAATGGCTTCTTATTTTTTTTTTGCAAAAAGAGGGGTAAAAATTTATTAAGACAGAAAGGAATACAACAAGGAGAGCTCAATAAGGAGCTCGATCTTGAACAACAAAATCATCAAATTCTTGCACCATCTCAAAGGACAGTTGCCTCCTATCCCTAATATTTCAACCCAGATCATGACTAGATGCCCATTTGGCTAAACAATCAGCAGTTCTATTCCATTCACGAGGAATATACGTGAACCTAATGAACTGAAAAGAGGAAGAGAAGAAAAGAATCTACTTAACAACAGTGGCCAGCTGCCAACTAACATCCTCAAGCTCTTGCGAAGAAAGCATGTTCACCACCACTAGGGAATCAGACTCACAGATAATCTTACTCCATCCCCACAAGCAACACTATTCCACATCATATAAAATAGCCTGAGCTTCCATGAGATTGTTAGTATAATCACCCTTATGAACTGAGAAGAAAAATTTGACATCCCCAGAACTACAACAAGCCACTCTGTCAATACCAACCGGACCAGGATTCCCATGAGAAGAACCATCAGTGTTAATTTTCAGAACTCCACAAGGAAGAGGAGTCCAGTGCCCATCCCAATTAACTCGACCCTTCCTCTAATGGTGAAGTTGCCTAGACATAGAAGGAAACCTGTGAGCTATAGCCCCATCCTGCAGATGAAAATTGAGGTGATTACAGATAGCAAGATCAATTGGATCCATACCCCAATCAAGCTCACACTTCACAAGAATAGTTTCCTGAAGAGAATGTGATATTTTCTACCAAAGATACAAAACACCAAGCCAAACATCTTGGAATATGCGACAATTCCTCTCCAACCAGATATGCCAAAGCATGAAAGATGGGCCAGCAATCCAAGCAGCATGGAGAAAAGAAGACTTGGAGGGAGCAGTACCCAAGAAGGCCCAGAACTCAGGCAAAGAGGAAGCATGCTGACAAGAGCAACCCCAAGCGCTCCACCAAAGGTGCCATATCTGAGTAGAATAGGAGCGATGGAAGAATAGATGGGAGATAGACTCCTCTCCATTATCACACAAAACACAATAAGAAGGGCCCTAAAATTCACATTTACAAAGATTATCCCAGGTAAGACAATGGTTGTGAGCCACTAGCCACATGAAAAAATTGCACTTGGACCAAGAAACTTTATTCCAAACTTGCTTCCACCAAGGGACCTCAGCATCCCCAAATAATTGTCTAGTTATCTCCTGATACCCAATAGAGACATGATATTTACTAGACAAGGTACCACCCCAAGCCAAAACATCTGGACCAAGCAAAGAAGAACACTCTCTAGAGGTCAGAATTTGAGAAAGCTCTTGACGATCCATGTCTGTACCTCTAGAAGGCCAATCAGAAGAATGCTTCCATCTGTAACCAACAACGGGTCAAAATTGATAAGGATTCTTGTAATGAGCCACTTTATCCCATCCAACGGCAAGAAAAGAGTCACAAAGAGGCTGAAGATGAGGGTATATGAAATGATTTCTTATTTAATTAAATAACTTTATTTAATTACTTAGAAATAAGTACTCCATTTAATTAAATAATTTTTTTTAATTAATTAGAAATATGTTTTTGATTTAATTAAATAATTACATTTAATTAATCAAGATAGGCATATTTATTAAAAGTATGTAAAAATATGAGCAAGTGTGAGTATGAATTCCAACAGCGATTCGATGCAAATTTTTCAAATTCATCCTCTCCTAAAATGAAAAGATGAGAGTCTCTTAAATAGACTTTCCTAAAATTCATCAATGGTTGAGATCAAATTCAACCAAGTTGAAGCTTAGTCATAAAGGGAGATTCCCAAATTAAAAAGAATTAACAAATTTAATTTGAGTAAAATAAGAAGTTAACTGATTTTATTTGAGTAGAAAAAGGAGTTAACTGATTCAACTCATTTTTTATCAATAGTGAATTGAATATTTTTTTTTTTGAACTGAAGAGAGATTTTGTTGAAATATTTAATTTAATAAAATGAGATATGCTCTCATAATTACTTTTTCTATTTAATTAAATAATATTTTAATTAATTAGAGACACTTTTCTTATTTAATTAAATAACTTCATTTAATTAATTAGGAATGGCTTCTTATTTAATTAAATAATTTTATTTAATTAAATAATTTTATTTAATTAATTAGAAATACCTTTCCCATTTAATTAAATAATTACATTTAATTAATCAAGATAGGTGTATTTATTAAATGTATGTAAAAATATGAGCAAATGTGAGTATGAATTCCAACAACGATTCGATGCAAATTTTTTTAATTCATTCTCTCATAAAATGAAGAGATGGGGGTCTCTTAAATAGAATTTTATGAAATCTATCAACAGTTGAGATCAAATTCAATCAACGCTTAGGATTAAAGTTGAAATTCAGTCATAAAGGGAGATTCAAAAATTAAAGGGAGTTAATAGATTTAATTTTAGTAAAATAAGGAGTTAATTGATCTAATTTGAGTAAAAAAAGGAGATAACTCATTTAACTCATTTTTTATCAATAGTGAACTGAAAATTTCTCTTTCTGAACTGAAGTGAGATTTTTTTGAGATATTTAATTTAAAAAAATGAGTTATGCTCTCATAGTTACTTGTTTCTATTTAATTAAATAATCTTTCAATTAATTAGAGACACTTTTCATATTTAATTAAATAACTTTATTTAATTAATTAGGAATGGCTTCCTATTTAATTAAATAACTCTATTTAATTAATTAGAAGTAAGTATTCCATTTAATAAACTAATTTTGATTAATTAATTAGAAATACCTTTCCCATTTAATTAAATAATTACATTTAATTAATCAAGATAGGCGTATTAATTAAATGTATGTAAAAATATGAGCAAATGTGAGTATGAATTCTAGCAACGATTTGATGCAAATTCTCCAAATTCATCCTCTCTTAAAATGAATAGATGAGGGTCTCTTAAATAGACTTTCCTGAAATCCATCAATGGTTGAGATCAAATTCAATCAATGGTCAGGATTAAAGTTGAAGTTTAGTCATAAAGGGAGATTCCTAAATTAAAGGGAGTTAATAGATTTAATTTGAGTAAAATAAGGAGTTAATTGATTTAATTTGAGTAGAAAAAAGAGTTAACTGATTTAATTCATTTTTTATCAATAGTGAACATAAAATTTCTCTTTTTGAACTGAAGAGAGATTTTGCTGAGATATTTAATTTAATAAAATGAGATATGCTCTCATAATTACTTTTTCTATTTAATTAAATAATTTTTAATCAATTAGAGACACTTTTCTTATTTAATTAAATAACTTCATTTAATTAATTAGGAATGACTTCCTATTTAATTAAATAACTTTATTTAATTAATTAGAAGTAAGTACTCCATTTTATTAAATAATTTCATTTAAATAATTAGAAATACCTTTCTCATTTAATTAAATAATTACATTTAATTAAACAAGATAGGCGTATTTATTAAATGTATGTAAAAATATGAGCAAATGTGAGTATGAATTCCAGCAGTGATTTGATGCAAATTCTCAAAATTCATCCTCTCCTAAAATTAAGAGATGAGGGTCTCTTAAATAGAATTTTCTGAAATTCAACAATGGTTGAGATCAAATTCAATCAACAGTCAGGATTAAAGTTGAAGATCAGTCATAAAGGGAGATTCCCAAATTAAAGGGAGTTAACATATTTAATTTGAGTAAAATAAGGAGTTAACTGATTTAATTTGGGTAAAAAAAAGAGTCAACTCATTTAACTCATTTTTTATCAATAGTGAACTAATAATTTGCCTTTTTGAACTGAAGAGAGATTTTGTTGAGATATTTAATTTAATAAAACGAGATATGCTCTCATAATTATTTTTTCTATTTAATTAAATAATCTTTTAATTAATTAGAGACACTTTTCTTATTTAATTAAATAACTTTATTTAATTAATTAGGAATGGTTTCCTATTTAATTAAATAACTTTATTTAATTAATTAGAAGTAAGTACTCCATTTAATTAAATAATTTTATTTAATTAATTAGAAATACCTTCTCTATTTAATTAAATAATTACATTTAATTAATCAAGATAGGCATTTTTATTAAATGTATGTAAAAATATGAGAAAATGTGAGTATGAATTCCAGCAGGGATTCGATGCAAATTTTTCAAATTCATCCTCTCCTAAAATGAAGAGATGAGGGTCTCTTAAATAGACCTTTCTGGAATCCATCAATGGTTGAAATCGAATTCAATCAACGGTCAAGGTTAAAGTTGCAGTTTAGTCATAAAGGGAGATAACAAAATTAAAGGGAGTTAACAGATTTAATTTGAGTAAAATAAGGAGTTAACTGATTTAATTTGAGTAGAAAAAAGAGTTAACTCATTTAACTCATTTTTTATCAATAGTGAACTAAAAATTTCCCTTTTTGAACTGAAGAGAGATTTTTTTGAGATATTTAATTTAACAAAATGTGATATGCTCTCATAATTACTTTTTCTATTTAATTAAATAATTATTTAATTAATTAGAGACACATTTCTTATTTAATTAAATAACTTCATTTAATTAACTAGAAATGGCTTCCTATTTAATTGAATAACTTTGTTTAATTAATTAGAAGTAAGTACTACATTTAATTAAAGTTGAAGTTCAGTCATAAAGGGAGATTTCCAAATTAAAGGAAGTTAATAGATTTAATTTGAGTAAAATAAAGAGTTAACTAATTTAATTTGAGTAGAAAAAAGAGTTAACGGATTTAACACATTTTTTATCAATAGTGAACAGAAAATTTCATTTTTTTAACTTAAAAGAGATTTTGTTGAGATATTTAATTTAATAAAATGAGATATGCTCTCATAATTACTTTTTCTATTTAATTAAATAATCATTTAATTAATTAGAGACACTTTTCTTATTTAATTACATGACTTCATTCAATTAATTAGGAATGGCTTCCTATTTAATTAAATAGCAGTGTTTAATTAAATAATTTCATTTAATTAATTAGAAATACCTTTCCCATTTAATTAAATAATCACATTTGATTAATCAAGATAGGTGTATTTATTAAATGTATGTAAAAATATGAGCAAATGTGAGTATGAATTTCAGCAGCGATTCAATGCAAAATCTCCAAATTCATCATCTCCTAAAATGAAGAGATGAGGGTCTCTTAAATGGACTTTCCTGAAATCCATCAACAGTTGAGATCAAATTCAATCAACGGTCAACATTAAAGCTGAAGTTAAGTCATAAAGGGAGATTCCCAAATTAAAGGGAGTTAACAGATTTAATTTGAGTAAAATATGGAGTTAACTGATTTAATTTGAGTAGAAAAAAGAGTTAACTGATTTAACTCAGTTTTTATCAATAGTGAACTGAAAATTTCCCTTTTTGAACTGAAGAGAGATTTTGTTGAGATATTTAATTTAATAAAATGAGATATGCTCTGATAATTACTTTTTTTTATTTAATTAAATAATCTTTTAATTAATTAGTAACACTTTTTTAAATTTAATTAAATAACTTTGTTTAATTAATTAGAAGTAAGTACTCCATTTAATTAGATAATTTTGTTTAATTAATTAGAAATACCTTTCTCATTTAATTAAATAATTATATTTAATTAATCAAGATAGGTGTATTTATTAAATGTATGTAAAAATATGATCAAATTTGAGTATGAATTCTAGTAGCGATTCGATGCAAATTCTCCAAATTCATCCTCTCCTAAAATGAAGAGATGAGGGTCTCTTAAATAGACTTTCTTAAAATCCATCAACGGTTGAGATAAAATTCAAGCAACGGGCAGGATTAAAGTTCAAGTTCAGTCATAAAGATAGATTCCCAAATTAAAGGGAGTTAACAGATTTAATTTGAGTAAAATAAGAAGTCAACTGATTTAATTTGAGTAGAAAAAGGAGTTAACTGATTTAACTCATTTTTTATCAATAGTGAACTAAAAATTTCCCTTTTTGGAATGAAGAGAGATTTTTTTGAGATATTTAATTTAATAAAATGAGACATGCTCTCATAATTACTTTTTCTATTTAATTAAATAATCTTTTAATTAATTAGAGACACTTTTCTTATTTAATTAAATAACTTTATTTAATTAATTAAGAATGGCTTCCTATTTAATTAAATAACTTTGTTTAATTAATTAAAAGTAACTACTCTATTTAATTAAATAATTTCATTTAATTAATTAGAAATACCTTTCTCATTTAATTAAATAATTACATTTAATTAATCAAGATAAGCGTATTTATTAAATGTTTCTAAAAATATTACCAAATGTGAGTATGAATTCCAAATTCATTCTGTCCTAAAATGAAGAGATGACGGTCTCTTAAATAGACTTTCCTGAAATCCATCAACGGTTGAGATCAAATTCAATCAATGCTTAAGATTAAAGTTGAACTTCAGTCATAAAGGGAGATTCCCAAATTTAAGGGAGTTAACAGATTTAATTTGAGTAAAATAAGAAGTTAACTGATTTAATTTGAGTAGAAGAAGGAGTTAACTAATTTAACTCATTTTTTATCAATAGTGAACTAAAAATTTCTCTTTTTGGACTGAAGAGAAATTTTGTTGAGATATTTAATTTAATAAAATGAGACATGCTCTCATAATTACTTTTTCTATTTAATTAAATAATCTTTTAATTAATTAGAGACACTTTTCTTATTTAATTAAATAACTTCATTTAATTAATTAAGAATGGCTTCCTATTTAATTAAATAACTTTGTTTAATTAATTAAAAGTAAGTACTCTATTTAATTAAATAATTTCGTTTAATTAATTAGAAATACATTTCTTATTTAATTAAATAATTACATTTAATTAAACAAGATAGGCGTATTTATTAAATGTATGTAAAAATATGAGCAAATGTGAGTATGAATTTCAATAGCAATTCGATGCAAATTCTCCAAATTCATCCTCTCCTTAAATGAAGAGATGAGGGTCTCTTAAATTGACTTTCCTAAAATCCATCAATAGTTGAGATCAAATTCAATCAACGGTCAGGATTAAACCCTAAGTTTGGTCATAAAAGAAGATTCCCAAATTAAAGGGAGTTAACAGATTTAATTTGAGTAAAATAAGAAATTAAGTAATTTAATTTGAGTAGAAAAAGGAGTTAATTGATTTAACTCATTTTTTATCAATAGTGAACCGAAAATTTTCCTTTTTGAACTGAATAGAGATTTTGTTGAGATATTTAATTTAATAAAATGAGATATGCTCTCATAATTACTTTTTTTATTTAATTAAATAATATTTTAATTAATTAGAGACACTTTTCTTATTTAATTAAATAACTTCATTTAATTAATTAGGAATGGCTTCCTATTTAATTAAATAACTTTGTTTAATTAATTAAAAGTATGTACTCCATTTAATTAATGTAATGCCCCGCCAAGGGATCCAAAGAATTAACCTAAAGTTTGCCAACCATTTTTTTTTTAAACATGAAAGTAAAACCATTCATAACATCTGCGAAAGCAATAGTAACATCCAACTAAAAGTAAACATAACATAACAGATTACATTCTTTAAAGATCCTTTAACATTGTATTACATCTAAATCAACCTTTCATCTAACATCACATTCTTATAAAATAACAATGATACATCCAACATTCTTGAACCATATACAAGTTTCTTTTTTGTAACTACATTTTAGTTTAGCTTAATCATCCACTATATATGATACAAGGTATGAAAGGCTTAAAAGAATATACAATAAAGTACATCATCATCTAGTATTAATCCATGATGCAATTAAAGTGAATGAAACCACATGTGATATATGATACATCATCACAAAAGATATAAATATCCATCATAAAAGATAACTATATATCACAAACATAAATAACTAAGTGCATGGTTCCTCCCAACCGTAAATAGCATCATTAGACCATCATAGATCCTAGCCATCTCTCTGTGCGTAACATTCCAAAGCACCAAAGAAATCATCGGTATTAACATAGTAGGAATGTCACTCCTAAACATAGTACATCATATGTAAAAAGTAATCTAGCATGCAAAGTAAAGCATAAGATAACATCATCTAACATATGCAAATCATCAATATAAGAAACATACCAGTAAATACATCTATGATAAGGTATATCATCTATCATAATGATCCAAAAATAGAATGAAGATAAATACCAACAAAGAATGCATCAGCCAGGGTGTTTCAGATGGATCTCAAATGATAAGAGTGGAAAAATACTACCACCCAACCGCGTGAAACCTAAATGGTCCACCCTCACCATGCTGAGGATATAATCTCAAGTCCCAAAAATAGAATATCAAATCACATAGCACAAACACTTTCTAAAATAGGAATCCTAAAAGTATACTAACTCAAAGGTTTCAATCACAAAACTGACATCTAATCTCTGAGGCACAAAAATAAGTACACCACCAGAGGTACACAAAATCTATAGAGGAGACTCAGGCTACATACTAGGGAGTGTCAGCACATGGCTGCTTGAGTTACTGTGGACTGGTCTCTCATTAGACCCCAGACCCTCAAGCGTTGAGTTACCCTGGAGTGGTTACTCTGAACTCCGGACCCTCAGCGTGGCACATGTGAAAAGCAAGAAGCCCTCTCAAGCAGACAAGGCACTTCTCCCATCCTTAGTCTATACAAGCACTCAAGGCATGGGTGATTTAAATATCTCTAACTTATCTTTTTAGTGTGTTTTCCCCTCATAAATTTTAATTATTAGATTATCACTTATTACATAACTTGCATTAGGTTACCCTGGTACTGACCACTTTGGGCCTCGGACCCCTATGTAAGCCACTCCCATAGTTATGTACCCAGACAACCTCTCCTAGGCACATAAATCCACAGTTGTGTACCATACCACAACACTCATAAAGATCAAACTCGGTTCTTTAACAGGAAACCTGATAATAAGATAGTTCTCCCATCGAAGAACACATAAAAGCTCGACAAAATAAACTTCATAAATATAATATCTGTTAACTAATAACTAACTATAATTTTGTAAGTTAAGAGTCAACTATAATCTAGTACACAAATATTAATATTCATAGTTCAATAATAATAACTTGTTAATATTTAATAACAAGCTAGATTGGGAATCTTATTAATAAATCTATTATGACCACATTCATCACTCTGCAACAATGTTCTCATTATATTTTAATAATAACAAGTTATAATAAATCTCCAATACCAAGTATTATTATCTCAAATAAGTTTTCCCTATGTACATTAATTCAGTTAATTGATACTCCTCCAAATTATTAACCAATTCAATTTGATTAATATCTTTTACAATACTTTAATCATTAACTAATCTTCTCTAGATTAACTTTGATCGTATTAATTGATAACTATTTAGACTATTTATACTATTATTTATTAATAGTTTATTAGACCCAACAAACATTAATAAATAATAAACTCATCAAAACTATTATTAATCGATCTAGAGAACTTTACATAAGCTTCATTAGCTAACTCTTAATACCATTAATGTATATCAATAATTTAGTTAATAATATATAACGTATTAATAATACTATAGTAATTCAAATTATAACAATGTTATAACAGTGACTCCATGTCAATTAAATCTTAATCTATTATCATTAAAGTCTCCTCATTTAAAAATGTAATATAAAATTACTATCTCTAAATTATTTAATATATATTAAATAGTATTCAATATACATTATAAAAAGTACACTATATAAACTATATTAAAATCTCTTTTCTTTTAATTTTCTCTCATTTAAAAATCTATTTACTTAGATTGACTAATAATTAATTACACTTCTTCTACTATTAACTAATCTTAATTAAATTTGATTTAATTAGATTAGATAATAAATCAAATAAAACTAATGCATATTAATAAGATTCTAATAAGGAAATATTGTAATAATATCTTTAATTTATTCCATGCTTTGATATATTATTTTTATGAAGTTTAAGCATAAAGACCTCTTAGTTATGAGAAATGGAGAAATATCTGTCCTTGAATAAAACAGTCTCAGTATGAGGGCCATATCTCCCTAATGAACTGTTGGATTGGGATGAAATTGAAATATGTTGGAGAGGGCTAAGTTGTGTCAATTCTGATCAGAGTGATCGAATAAATTCGATCATGATAAAAATTTATGAATGACTGAGTGCGAGTCTATCCAAGGGACAGTGACAAGACAATTTGTGATGAATTAAGAATTTCCTCTTAAAATAATTGTTCTCTAAATTTAACCATAAAAGAGTTTGTTCATACACATCTAAAAATATAATTGATAGAATGATTACATCTAATCATTCAAATTTTCACCATAAAATTTATATTTTAATTCCAAATCTTGTCTTTCTAAATTAATATAAATTCGAACCCAAACTCGATTCATATTTAATTATTTCTTCATAATTGGATCTAGGGTTTTTCTATTATTTTCTTCTCAACTAAATAGCATATCTAGATTCCAATTTGAAAATTGCAAATCCAATCACAGAGAATATTTAGACACATATAGCATACATGATAAAAATAGGAAGAGAAAGAGTGCAAATAAATTATGTGATTATCACGAGTGCATCTGGACACTAATGCTAATTTGTCATGCCTCAGAAGTCCATAGAGAATCCCTTCCTTCTCCAACATTCGCAATTCTTCTAAGATCCAAGCCAACCGAATTCTCCAAGTGACTAGAAGTGCTAGAAGAAGCATGAAAGCATATAGAATCATATGAGCATGTAGACACATATGAGCATGAAGGAGCATATGAGCATGAAGAAGAATATGAGCATGTAAGCTTGAAGCTTCCATTTTTAGCTTGTAGCTTGTAGCTTGTAGCTTCTATTAAGCTTGTCTAAACACACTAGGAGGGCCTCTATTTAAAGGCTTCTAAGATGCATCTAGAGTGCCTCTAAAAACTACTAGAAGATAAGCATGACAACCAAGCATGGGTCTTCTCCAACTTTCTAGATAAGTTTTAAGGTTGTAGAGACCATATGCTCAAATAAAATGCTAATTTCTAAGTGTAGACAACTTGTGCATTCTTAGAGTACAAACCCCTGTGTTGTCTACATGACAACTTCTGAGAATTTTCCAACTTCTATGTGAGAAAATATTAAAATAATGTACAATCATTAATATAATATATACTTTACTCTTTCCAATATAATTTATTTATTTATTAAATCTCACGCACTAACTTTAATAACTCCACTTTTCAATCTTAATATATTTATATTTTAATCACATGAGATTTAGAATCTTTTAATAATTTTAAATATATTTTTCACTTTTAAATTTCATTTTCCAAAACTTAATTGCTAAAATATTTGTTAGCTTTAATAATAATATTATTTAGTCATTTATTTAAAAATAAGCTCCAAATATATTATTATTAAAATGAATATTGTCACATTCCAAATTTAAACTTATAACTTTTATTTTCAAATTTAATTATTTTATTTAATTAATTTCTCAATTAACTAAATAAAATCAATATTAAAATATCATATTAATTTTTTATTAAATTAAATCATTAATTAAATCTTTTAATTAGGCTTAATTAATAGAAAATACATCAAAGATTCACAAGGTAAAAATATGAAAACTCATCATAGCCAAAATACATACAAAATTAAGCCAAGGGTTAATATCACGAATTACGTCATCCAACATATTCAGAGAGTACTCAACTCAGATACTTGTCCTAATTTTCAATTAAAGCAAATGACTTAAAGGGTTAAAATTTGGACTTGAGAATTATCTCCCCTCTCTTATCATTGAGATAATATGATAGGGTACGCTCATCTTGGCAATTCGAAGAAGTCGATACTCAGTACCTGCAACCTGTATAAAAATCATGCATGTACAAGCACAATATATACTAACTAAACAGGTAATGGCAGAAAGTGGTGCATCGTGTAAATCTTGACTAGCAGGTGACTATGACTCCCTTCCTTAACCACATCAAACACGTCATATAAAAGAAAATACACAAAGTAAACATGCACACCATACACATGCAAGTATAGGGTAAGTATCCATAAGAAAACACATATGATAAATCATCTTACTAATCATCATTAATAACTGCAAACATTGGAAATAATCATCATACATACATGAAATGTAAAGTACCAAGTAATCTCATTATGTATTAACTGAATCCATAACACAATATTTGATAGTGTCAACACAATGTTGCTAACCATCCACATGAAACCAACTCTAAAAGAGTTTGACAATGTTAGCAAAAATGCGAACTAGGGGCAAGCACTAAAATTAAATAATTTTATTTAATTAATTAGAAATACCTTTTCCATTTAATTAATCAAGATAGGCGTATTTATTAAATGTATGTAAAAATATGAGCAAATGTGAGTATGAATTCCAACAGTGATTCGATGCAAATTCTCCAAATTCATCCTCTCCTAAAATGAAGAGATGAGGGTCTCTTAAATAGACTTTCCTGGAATCCATCAACGGTTGAGATCAAATTCAATCAATGGTCAGCATTAAAGTTGAAGATCTGTCATTTAGCAAAATTCCCAAATTAAAGGGACTTAACAGATTTAATTTGAGTAAAATAAGAAGTTAACTCATTTAATTTGAGTAGAAAAAGCAATTAACTGATTTAACTCATTTTTTATCAATAGTGAACTGAAAATTTTCCTTTTTGAACTGAAAAGAGATTTTGTTAAGATATTTAATTTAACAAAATGAGATATGCTCTCATAATTACTTTTTCTATTTAATTAAATAATCTTTTAATTAATTAGAGACATTTTTTTATTTAATTAAATAACTTTATTTAATTAATTAGGAATGGCTTCCTATTTAATTAAATATCTTTGTTTAATTAATTAGAAGTAAGGACTTCATTTAATTAAATAATTTCATTTAATTAATTAGAAATACCTTTCCCATTTAATTTAAATAATTACATCTAATTAATCAAGATAGGCGTATTTATTAAATGTATGTAAAAATATGAGCAAATGTGAGTATGAATTCCAGCAGCGATTTGATGCAAATTTTTCAAATTCATCCTCTACTAAAATGAAGAGATGAGGGTCTCTTAAATAGACTTTCCTTGAATCCATCAATGGTTGAGATCAAATTCAATCAACGGTCAGGATTAAAGTTGAAGTTCAGTCATAAAGGGAGATTCCCAAATTAAAGGGAGTTAACAGATATAATTTGAGTAAAATAAGGAGTTAACTGATTTAATTTGAGTAGAAAAAGTAGTTAACTGATTTAACTCATTTTTTATCAACAGTGAACTGAAAATTTCCCTTTCTGAATTGAAGAGAGATTTTGTTGAGATATTTAATTTAATAAAATGAGATATGCTCTGATAATTACTTTTTCTATTTAATGAAATAATCTTTTAATTAATTAGAGACACTTTTCTTATTTAATTAAATAACTTCATTTAATTAATTAGGAATGGCTTCCTATTTAATTAAATAACTTTATTTAATTAATTAGGAATGACTTCCTATTTAATTAAATAACTTTGTTTAATTAATTAGAAGTAAGTACTCCATTTAATTAAATAATTTCATTTAATTAATTAGAAATACTTTTTCCATTTAATTAAATAACTACATTTAATTAATCAAGATAGGCATATTTATTAAATGTATGTAAAAATATGAGCAAATGTGAGTATGAATTTCAGCAGCGATTCGATGCAAATTCTCCAAATTCATCCTCTCCTAAAATGAAGAGTTGAGGGTCTCTTAAATAGACTTTCCTGGAATCCATCAATGGTTGAGATCAAATTCAATCAACGGTCAAGATTAAAGTTGAAGTTTAGTCATAAAGGGAGATTCCCAAATTAAAGGGAGTTAACAGATTTAATTTGAGTAAAATAAGGAGTTAACTAATTTAATTTGAGTAGAAAAAGGAGTTAACTGATTTAACTCATTTTTTATCAATAGTGAACTGAAAATTTCCTTTTTTCAACTGAAGAGAGGTTTTGTTGAGATATTTAATTTAATAAAATGAGATATGCTCTCATAATTATTTTTTCTATTTAATTAAATAATCTTTTAATTAATTAAAGACACTTTTCTTATTTAATTAAATAACTTCATTTAATTAATTAGAAATGGCTTCCTATTTAATTAAATAGCTTTGTTTAATTAATTAGAAGTACTCCATTTAATTAAATAATTTCATTTAATTAATTAAAAATACCTTTTCCATTTAATTAAATAATTAAATTTAATTAATCAAGATAGGCGTATTTATTAAATGTATGTAAAAATATGAGAAAATGTGAGTATGAATTCCAGTAGTGATTCGAATAAAATTCTCCAAATTCATCCTCTCGTAAAATGAAGAGATGAGGGTCTCTTGAATAGGCTTTTCTAAAATCCATCAATGGTTGAGATCAAATTCAATCAATAGTCAAGATTAAAGTTGAAGTTTAGTCATCAAGGGAGATTCCCAAATTAAAGGGAGTTAACAGATTTAATTTGAGTAAAATAAGGAGTTAACTAATTTAATTTGAGTAGAAAAAGAAGCTAACTGATTTAACTCATTTTTTATCAATAGTGAACTGAAAATTTTCCTTTTTGAACTGAAGAGAGATTTTGTTCAGATATTTAATTTAATAAAATGAGATATGCTCTCATTATTACTTTTTCTATTTAATTAAATAATCTTTTAGTTAATTAGAGACACTTTTCTTATTTAATTAAATAACTTCATTTAATTAATTAGGAATGGCTTCCTATTTAATTAAATAACTTTGTTTAATTAATTAGAAGTAAGTACTCCATTTAATTAAATAATTTCATTTAATTAATTAGAAATATCTTTTGAACATTTGATTGATGATGAATATTTGATGGAAAAATAAGCATCCAATGGTGAAAATTTGAGGAGGAGCGATGGTTGGCGACGGGCGTCTGAGACGCTGTTCGAGCTTTGACACTCGTGCCCTAGCTCTGTGCATTTTTTTCTATGCTGCGAAGGCTAAGTTTTTGTCGTTGCAGGGTGTGGAGTGGGTGGCTCTGCTATCGAGTCGTGGATTGGGCCAAACTTTCGGCGGTCAAGCATTCAAATCGGTGTGGGTGGAGTGTTGGGTGTGGAGAGTTTTGTCTTCTTCATGTTGTAGATTGGTTAGTCTGAGGCATGGTGTGTTGGCATGAGGTTTTGGTCTACCCCATTTACATGGTTCAGGAGGACTGCTAGTGTGGGGGGATTTAGTGTGGGTAAAAGCCCTTTCCCCATTCTTTGTTTGTATGAATGGCGGATGCCAAGGGTGCGATGGTTGGAATTAGTTCCTGAATGAATTTTTCGGGTGGCTATAAGCCCTAAGGTTTTAAGTCAGGGGATAAAGACCTTTGACAACAATTTTTTTTTCTCAAAATCTAGTCCTGGTGATTTTGGGATATCAAATGCCTCAAGGATTCCAAAGACTAATGGATGCCTCGAGAGGTGCACAGAGAGGCCGAAGCTAGTTATTCCAGCTGAAATGATTGCTGAAGATGTGGAGTATTATTCACAACACTCCTTATACTATAATTTTTTGGGGATGAGAGTCCCTTTGCAATTTTTGGAGGTTTGGGCTCGAAAGACTTGGAAATCGAAAGGGGAAATGGAGATAATTTTGTTGGCAAATAGCTATTTCATGGTAACTTTAAATTGCATAGCAAATCACAACTGGGTATTTGACGGAGGCCATTATTTTCACAATAAGGTCAGGTGATTCAATAAGCCATGGCATGCTGGTTTCAATCCTGTAGAAGAGCTTCCAAATTGGGTTCCAGTGTGGGTTCACTTGCCGAGATTTTTGGTGGAATGCTGTCGAGAAGATGTGTTACACCTTTTGGCCTCGGTGCTTGGAAAACTTGTCGGGACATCATCCCAGACCTTGGGTAAAAAGGTAATGAATTTTGCACGTATTTTTGTTTAAATTGACCTAAATAGGCCTTTACTAGATGCAATAGAGATGTGTGCAGGTTTTTATTCTTGGGTGCAACATTTAGACTATGAAACTCTTCCTTTTCGTTGTTGTTTGTGTCGAGAATATGGTCATTTTCAAAGGCGATGCTCAAGAAACATGCCTCAAGAATCCTAGCCCTCACAGCCTGTGAGCAACCCTCTAGAGATAGATAAAGGGAAGTGTATTTCTCATGATGAGGCAGGTACTTTTGATGGATTTTCTCCGGTTAGGGCTCGCAATAGGAACAGAGGTCAAAAGAGGTCATTTAAGGAACGACAAGAGGACAATACCTTCAATAGATTTGAGATTTTGGATGAGCTCAACCAATAGAAAGTCAATCTAGGTTTGGTCAATTTGGATCAAGGGTTGGTGGGCTTAACCCAAGAGGATACTATTCTTGATTCCTCTATGGATCTATTGGGGGAGGATTGTCGACAACTGGTAGCAGATCAAAAAAAGGGGATTTCTAAAGTGTAGGAACCCTTGGCCTTTGGTTCTACAGTTGGAGTCGATGCCCCATCTATTGGATAGATTAGTGGATCAGCATTGGCAGCAAAGCCTAAGCCTCCTCCCAAATTGGGCATTTTTCATAAAGATATCAAGAAGGGTGGGGCAGAGAAATTTGTTAAACCTGGCAGGAAAAAGGATATGGAAAAGATTAAGTTGACTAGGGAAAATTTGGTCGAGTCAGGGGCAGTTAAACCTCTGGATTCTATCTTTTCAGGCCCCTTGAAATGATTGTTATATCATGGAATGTACAGGGCTTGAGCAGTGGCCCTAGACAAAAAGTTGTTCATGAGTTAATTAGAAGGCAAGGTCCTGATGTTGTATTTTTATAGGAAACTAAATTATCTGTTGAGAGTATGCAAGGTGTGATGCCTAGGTTGTGGAGAAGTGGGGAGTGGCAGTGCATTGGAACTCTTGGAGCTTTCGGAGGGTTGGCATGTTTATGGAATCCTTGAAAAATTCAGCCTCTTTGTCTATGATTGCTACCTGCCTAGAGTCAGGGCCTGTCATATTATTTTCCAATATTTATGCTACTACTACTCTACAAGGTAAACAAGTATTGTGGTCTCACATTAGGTTGATCCATAGCATGCTGCCCTTTCGTCCTTGGATTTTGGTTGGAGATTTTAATGCTATTTGTGATTTAGTTGAGAAGCACAGAGGAAATGGGAGGTTGGATCCTTCTGCACCGTTGCTTCGAGATAATATCAATGCCCTGAACCTTGTGGATGTCAAACCCAACAATGGTCAATTTACTTGGAATAATCGTCGGGTGGGAGAGTTTTGTGTTGCAGAAAGGTTAGATCAATTTTTAGTCTCTTGTTACTAGGTTGGAGGAATGTGGACTTGTTACTCTGAAATTTTGGACTGGAGAGGTTCAGACCATTGGCCTATTAATTTATGTATGAAATCAGCTCAGATGCTTCGAAAACCTTCTTTTAGGTTCTAGATTATGTTGTTACGGGACTCATCTTTGTATTTCTTGGTTTCTAAGTGGTGGAAGAAAGGTAGACCAACTTATGGCACCTCAATGTATGTCTTTGCTAAACTACTTCAATATGTAAAATTTGAGCTCAAACAGTGGAATCGTTTGCATTTTGGGAACATCTTCCATGAAAAGGTTTTGGCTTAGGCAAAGTTGGATGGTGTCATGCAAAGGATAAGGGAGGAAGGGGGTAACTATTGAATTGCTTCAAGAGGAGGCTTAGGCTGACAAACTGTTGGAAGAGTGGGAGCTACGAGAGGAATTGTATTGGAAACAAAAGGTGTGTATTGAATGTTAGAGTAGGTGAAAAACTAATCTCCCAAGAACACTTGCATGCATATACCTGTCACATGGATGAAGCAAAGAACAGAGGCAAGGAAAAATCAAGGAGGCCAAAAAGCCAGATCCATCTTATGGACATGCAAAGAGCAATATCTCATATAATCCAATAAGTGAATGTTTAAAATACAAAGAGGTGAATCCTTATAAAGGAATCACAAAACCCGAAAAGGGAAACTAAAGCCTAAAAAAGCTAGGGTTGCACAATATAATTAATAAAATATTAATTATATGCACCTACAAGATAGCTTAAGAAAACTAGAGTAATAGGCAACTTAATTAATTAAATCAAAGTGATTTAATTAATAAGTTAGAACAAATAATTACTCTAACACCCCCCCTTAAGCGAAGCTTGGGAAGAAGCTAACCTAGCATAGCTACAAAAGAGAATTGGGTCCTGGCAACAAGGCCAGATCAGGTACCCAATCACAACAAAATCTCTATAAAGAGGAGAAATAGAGAAAACCACATGGGAAAAACCCTACTCCAAAAAGAGATAGAAAAGAATGTTCCAAAAGAAGGAACAAAGAGATCAGAAGAGAATCATTGAAGCATGAAGAACCGCAAAACTCTGTCAAAATGCTAATCTGTAGAACCTCCATGGAAATAGAAGGCACAAACCAAGCGTGTCTATATGGTAGATGATCCATCTCACCAAAATGCATAGGTAGCCAGCCACTGCAATCGCCTAGTATGTAGGATCAGGTACTAAATACATAGCTCACACCAATGAACCATCAACCAAAGAAGCATAGAACAACAATATAACCTCTCCTTAAGGCAGGTGAGGTGACAGGCAGCTAAAAAGATGGGCCAAGAATCTCCTACAACACAGGAGCCAAACACATCGAGAGTGAGGTACAAAACACCAATAAAGGCATGTGTCATCGACACTGCATGAGAAAAAAGAGAAAGAGGGCCTATAAGCGGCAAACAACTATCCCCCCCATGGCACTTTATAAAATAGTACGAGTACAACGAATCACAATGATGAAAAGGATCCCGAAATGCAAGAGTGGCACTTTATCTCAATGTGTTGCATAAAAATTCTTACAATGAATATCAACAATGATCAGAAAAAATATAAGGCTAAAAAAACAAAAGGTAAAGCCCAAAACGAAGCAACTGAAGCAATAAAATCGATCCCCGAACCTGAAACAAATAGGATATCCACCAGAATGCTTAAACGCAAAAGACTAAATAGGATGTCCCTAGAATAGAATCTGGAACAACAACTAGCATCACTAGAAAGAGCACAGAAAGAGCTTTTCAGTGATATAAAGAAGTCCAAAATTGGAGATCGGATGCTCAAGATACGCCTCCCAAAGTGCAAAATAGAACATTTGGTTTTGACTGCCAAAATAAGAAACCAAACTACATCAAAACTCAAAAACACCTATACCAAAATCTCCATCTTGGAACCAGCTTTCCGGCGCATTTTTCAGATTAAAAAAATATGTCTGTATGCTCAAGTTACGAAGAAAAACCCTCTAGGGCCTCTGAAAATGCAAAAAAATATTTTTTTTTTTAATAAAAAAAATAATAAAAAAACAAAAAACAACACCACCACCGCACCGCCAGTGGAGCGGAGGCCAGGTGGTGGGAGGGTGGAGCGGAGGCCGCCACGGGCGGGGCTGCAGTGGGGCCACGGTGGGAACCGCCGACGGAGCCGCTGCGGGCCGCTGGCGGACCGCCAGCGGTGACCGCTAGCGGCTCCGCTGCGGTTTCTTAACCGCGGCAGCTTAAAACAGTCGAAAAATATTTTTTTTTGCAATTTTTTTGATTTTCACCTCGTATTGCATGCAAGGGGTCATACGGCCCTGTTGAACAAAAAAGTTTGCCTCCCAGACCAACGGTGTCCAAAATGGACAAATTTTATATGGATTTTGACTGCAAACGGCCTTCTGAATCCAATGGAAGCGTCCGTTTGAGCCCAAAGTGCTCAAAAAAAAATTTTAAGTTGTCCGTACAGCCTCCCACTACTTTGAAAATTGCAGCTTCTGAAATGCTTCAACAAACCACGAACAACAAGCAACAAGCTAGCTCTGATACCATGTTAGAGTAGGTGAAAAACTAATCTCCCAAGAACACTTGCATGCATAAACCTGTCACATGGATGAAGCAAAGAACAGAGGCAAGACAAAATCAAGGAGGCCAAAAAGCCAGATCCATCTTATGGACATGCAAAGAGCAATATCTCATATAATCCAATAAGTGAATGTTTAAAATACAAAGAGGTGAATCCTTATAAAAGAATCACGAAACCCGAAAAGGGAAACTAAAGCCTAAAAAAGCTAGGGTTGCACAATATAATTAATAAAATATTAATTATATGCACCTACAAGATAGCTTAAGAAAACTAGAGTAATAGGCAACTTAATTAATTAAATCAAAGTGATTTAATTAATAAGTTAGAACAAATAATTACTCTAACATTGAATGGCTTCAGGAGGGGGACAAAAATATAGCTTTCTTCTTCAACTCTGTGAAATCCAGGCACCATGGTAACTCTATTTTTGAATTGGTGAATGATAGGGGAGATTATCTTTCTTCCTTTCTAGATATGTCTAGGGAGGTAGTGCAGTACTTTGAATCCCTCTTTTGTGAAGACTCGCAGGGGGGATCTCCTGAGGAAGCGCAGATTCTTTCTTGTATTCTGTCTCTTGTATCTGGAGATTTGAATCAGCAGCTCATGAAAGATATCTCGCTGGATGAGCTTAAAGGGGTTGTGTTTAATATGAAGAAAGGGAAAGCACCAGGGCTAGATGGTTTCCTAATAGAGTTTTTCTAAGAATTTTGGGGTATAATCAAGCTTGATCTTCTCGCAGTGGTTCAGGAGTCTCAAGACAATAGGCAGATGTTAAGGGCTTTGAATGCTACCTTCCTTACCCTTATTCCCAAGAATGAGGGGGCTAATAAGTTAAGCCAATTTTGGCCCATCTCTTTATGCAATGTTATCTATAAAATTATTGCCAAAATTATTGTAGACAGGTTGAAGAAGGGGCTTGTGGACCTAATATCTGAAGAGTAAGGTGGTTTTGTTGCAGGCAGGCAAATTTTGGACGGAATTGTTATTGCAACTGAGGTTATCCATTCTATGGCTAATTCAAATGAAAAAGTGATGTTTATCAAGCTTGACATGGCTAAGGCTTATGACAGGGTGAGGTGGTCCTTCCTTCATCGGATTTTGAGTGCTTTTGGTTTTGCAGAGCAATGGATTCAGTGGGTTTGGAGCTGTGTAACTTCAGTGTCCTTTTCTGTGCTTATTAATGGAAGTCATTCTGAGCTTTTCGAAGCTTCTAGAGGACTTCATCAAGGAGATCCTCTTTCCCCTTATCTGTTCATTCTTTTGGCAAAAGGCTTGGGGAGGTGTATTAAGCAGAATGTGGAGGATGGCTTCATTCAAGGTTGGAAATGGGGTGGCACCTTACCTATGCAGACTCATCTATAATTTGTAGATGATATTGCTTTGATAGGGATGGCTACTATGCGAGAGGCCTTTAATCTGTGAAGGGTCTTGGATGTTTATTTGGTTGCTTTTGGGTAGCAGGTTAATGAAGGAAAATATTCCATTTTCTTCTTTAATACTCTGGGCTGCATGCAACAAAGGATTGCTCGCACGTTAAGATTTCAGATCAGCAACCTCCCTTTGACTTACCTTGGTATTCCCATCTCAATGAGGAGGCTTCCTAAGGAGTCTTGGTAGATAATTTTGGATAAGTTTTGGGCTAAAGTTAATCATTAGACTCATTGTTAGCTATCCTTTGCTGGTCGGGTCCAGTTGATTAAAGTCAGTTGTGCAGGCTTTGCCCATTTATAGATGCATGCTTCAGGTTGCCCCTATTGGATTCCTAAAAGACCTTGATTGTGTGGTGAGACAATTTTTATGGGTGGGTTGCTTTGAGTCTTCTAAATGGAGCTTGGTTAGTTGGGAAGTGGTTTGTGGCCCAAAACATTATGGTGGGTTAGGTCTGAGGCAATCAGTTGTGACTGGGGAGGCCTTGGCTGCTAAACTTTACTGGAGGTGGTGTAATGAGCAGGATAAAAGCTGGTCCAAAATTCTCTCCCAGAAGTATCTCCCTGGGATTCCTCAACTTGAAATCTCTAGGTACCCACTTGTTGGTAAGGGATCGGTGATATGGGATACCCTTAAGAAAGGGGTCATGCTTATTAAGGATGGATTATTCTGGATCTGCAAGAGGGGGTCAAAGGCCCAATTCTGGTTTGATTCTTGGGATAGTTTTCCTCCCATTGTCTCTCAATTTCTCAACTTAGCGGGTCTTTGTCAGAGATTCCTAGAGGCTGGTTGGTCACGAGTGAGTGATTTTAAGTCTTTTGTCCCCTGTGGTCAGCTGGTGGTGGCTAGTTGGAAGTCCCCAGAGGAGTGGCTAGTTGCAGGCTTGCAGGAGGAATGTGCTATGTTGCAAAACATCCTTTCTAGTAGAAGATGCTGCTCTCTCACAAAGGATGATGTGCTTGCCTAGTCCCCTAATCCCAAAGGGATCTATACTGTTACATCTGGCTATGATAGGTTATTATCTCAGAAGTTGGTTGGGCCTGAAATTCAGTGGTGGAAGAAGGTATGGAACAAGCTTTCCTGGCCAAAATGTAATTGTTTTGCTTGGATGTTGGCTTGGAATAAATGCTTGACTTGGGATAACATTCAGAAGAGAGGTTTTCTCAGGCCTTCTGTTTGTGTTATGTGTGGGGCTAGTGAGGAGGATTCTTCCCATTTGTTCTTTCACTGCTCCTTTTCCCTACAACTTTGGCATCTTTGGTGGGATTTTTGGACAATGCCTTGTGTTCATGCTTCTTCATTGATTGAGTTTTGGTAGGGGATGGGCCGACCTCCTTCTGTGGCACCTTTTTTGAAGGAGGTTTGGTTTGTGGGTCCTATTTCCTTATTGTGGCAGATTTGGCTAGAACATAACTGAAGGATTTTTAAAGGAGAACAAAGACTGGTGCAACAAACTTGGTAGAGGTTATTAGGTATGGTTCAAGAGATAGTGGGAGCTAGATACGATGTGGAATTCCCTTTGGGGAAAAGGGACACAAAGCTGGTGGAAATATTGGGGATTATGGGCTCTTCCTTGGCCTTGTCTTGTGCTAAGAGAAGGGGTCGGGAGAAAAATAAAATTAATAGGAATGGTAAATGACAATTTCCTCCCTATGGCATTTTGAAGATCAATACTGATGGTTCCTCCAAAGGCACCTCTGGGCTAGCTGGTATTAGTGGGATAGGTAGGGATTCCCTGGGTTCAGTGATCTTTCTCTTTTTGAGATATGAAGGAATATAGACTATCAACCTGGTGGAAGGGCTGGCTATCTTGGGCTCTCTTGAGAGAGCATATACTTTGGAGTGGCAGAGAGTTGTTTGTAAATCTGATTCACAGGTGCTGATCAATTTGCTTATTGAGAAAAAAGTAGCTGATGTGAATTGGTAGTTAGCTAGTGTGCTACAACAAATTTTACAGGTTGGTTCTTTGATGAACATGGTGACTTTTTTCCATATCCCCAGAGAATGGAATAGGGCAGCTGATTGTCTGGCTAAATGGGCTTCAGAGCGCGCTGAGGGTTGGAGACTTGAGGAGTGGGAATTAGTTCCCCAGGAGATTCTCATAGATTTAATGAATATACTTGATGAAAATAAGGTTGAAAATGGCCACAATTGATGTTGTTGGTTCTTTTGCTTTTGCCTTTCTTTGAGACTTCGTTCCATTGTCTATTTTGTAATATTGTTCTTTGATATTCAATAAAGTTTTTACCCTTTAAAAAAAAAAAAAATTAGAAATACCTTTCCCATTTAATTAAATAATTACATTTAATTAATCAAGATAGGCATATTTATGAAATGTAAGTAAAAATATGAGCAAATGTGGGTATTAATTCCAGCAGCGATTTGGTGCAAATTCTTCAAATTCATCCTCTCCTAAAATGAAGAGATGAGGGTCTCTTAAATATATTTTCCTAGAATCCATCAACGGTTGAAATCAAATTCAGTCAACGGTCAGGATTAAAGTTCAAGTTCAGTATTAAAGGGAGATTCACAAATTAAAGGGAGTTAACAGATTTAATTTGAGTAAAATAAGGAGTTAATTGATTTAATTTGAGTAGAAAAATGAGTTAACTGATTTAACTCATTTTTTAATCAATAGTGAACTAAAAAATTCCCTTTTTGAAATGAAGAGAGATTTTGTTGAATTATTTAATTTAATAAAATGAGATATGCTCTCATAATTACTTTTTCTATTTAATTAAATAATGTTTTAATTAATTAGAGACAGTTTTTGTATTTAATTAAATAACATCATTTAATTAATTAGGAATGGCTTCCTATTCAATTAAATAACTTTGATTAATTAATTAGAAGTAAGTACTCTATTTAATTAAATAATTTTGTTTAATTAATTAGAAATACCTTTCCCATTTAATTAAATAATTACATTTAATTAATCAAGATAGGCGTATTTATTAAATGTATGTAAAAATATGAGCAAATGTGAGTATAATTTCCAGCAGCGATTCGATGCAAATTCTCCAAATTCATTCTCTCCTAAAGTGAAGAGATGAGGGTCTCTTAAATAAACTTTCCTAGAATCCATCAACGGTTGAGATCAAATTCAATCAACGGTTAGGATTAAAGTAGAAGTTCAGTCATAAAGGGAGATTCCCAAACTAAAAGGAGTTAACAAATTTAATTTGAGTAAAATAAGGAGTTAACTGATTTAATTTGACTAGAAAAAGGACTTAACTGATTTAACTCATTTTTTATCAATAGTGAATTGAAAATTTCCCTTTTGAAACTGAAGAGAGATTTTGTTGAGATATTTAATTTAATAAAATGAGATATGCTCTCATAATTACTTTTTCTATTTAATTAAATAATCTTTTAATTAATTAGAGACTCTTTTTTTATTTATTTAAATAACTTCATTTAATTAATTAGGAATGGCTTCCTATTTAATTAAATAACTTTGTTTAATTAACTAGAAGTAAGTACTCCATTTAATTAAATAATTTTGTTTAATTAATTAGAAATACCTTTCCCATTTAATTAAATAATTACATTTAATTAATCAAGATAGGCATATTTATTAAATGTACGTAAAAATATGAGCAAATGTGAGTATGAATTCCAGTAGCGATTCGATGCAAATTCTTCAAATTCATTGAATCCATTGACGGTCTCTTAAATAGACTTTTCTAGAATCCATTGACGGTTGAGATCAAATTCAATCAACGGTCAGGATTAAAGTTGAAGTTTAGTCATATAGGGAGATTCCAAAATTAAAGGGAGTTAACAAACTTAATTTGAGTAAAATAAGGAGTTAACTGATTTAAGTTGAGTAGAAAAAAGAGTTAACTCATTTAACTCATTTTTTATCAATAGTGAATTGAAAATTTCCCTTTTTGAATTGAAGAGTGATTTTGTTGAGATATTTAATTTAATAAAATGAGATATGGTCTCATAATTACTTTTTCTATTTAACTAAATAATCTTTTAATTAATTAGAGACACTTTTCTTATTTAATAAAATAGCTTCATTTAATTAATTAGGAATGGCTTCCTATTTAATTAAATAACTTTGTTTAATTAATTAGAAGTAAGTACTCCATTTAATTAAATAATTTTTTTTAATTAATTAGAAATACCTTTCCCATTTATTTAAATAATTACATTTAATTAATCAAGATAAGCGTATTTATTAAATGTATGTAAAAATATGAGCAAATGCGAGTATGAATTCCAACAGCGATTCGATGCAAATTCTCTAAATTCATCCTCTCCTAAAACGAAGAGATGAGGGTCTCTTAAATAGACTTTCCTGGAATCCATCAATGGTTGCGATCAAATTCAATCAATGGTCAGGATCAAAGTTGAAATTCAATCATAAAGTGAGATTCCCAAATTAAAGGGAGTTAATAGATTTAATTTGAGTAAAATAAGGAGTTAACTGATTTAATTTGAGTAAAAAAAGGAGTTAACTGATTTGACTCATTTTTTATCAATAGTGAACTAAAAATTTCCCTTTTTGAACTGAAGAGAGATTTTGTTGAGATATTTCATTTAATAAAATGAGATATGCTTTCATAATTACTTTTTCTATTTAATTAAATAATCTTTTAATTAATTAGAGACACTTTTGTAATTTAATTAAATAACTTCATTTAATTAATTAGGAATGGCTTCCTATTGAATTAGATAAATTTGATTAATTAATTAGAAGTAAGTACTCCATTTAATTAAATAATTTTGTTTAATTAATTATAAATACCTTTCCCATTTAATTAAATAATTACATTTAATTAATCAAGATAGGCGTATTTATTAAATGTATGTAAAAATATGAGCAAATGTGAGTATGAATTCCAGTAGTGATTCGATGCAAATTCTCCAAATTCATCCTCTCCTAAAGTGAAGAGATGAGGGTCTCTTAAATAGACTTTCCTAGAATCCATCAACGGTTGAGATCAAATTCAATTAATAGTCAGGATTAAAGTAGAAGTTCAGTCATAAAAGGAGATTCCCAAACTAAAAGGAGTTAACAGATTTAATTTGAGTAAAATAAGGAGTTAACTGATTTAATTTGAGTAAAAAAATGAGTTAACTGATTTAACTTATTTTTTTTATCAATAGTGAACTGAAAATTTTCCTTTTTGAACTGAAGAGAGATTTTGTTGAGATATTTAATTTAATAAAATGAGATATGCTCTCATAATTACTTTTCTATTTAATTAAATAATCTTTTAATTAATTAGAGACACCTTTCTTATTTAATTAAATAACTTCATTTAATTAATTAGGAATGGCTTCCTATTTAATTAAATAACTTTGTTTAATTAATTAGAAGTAAGTACTTCATTTAATTAAATAATTTTGTTTAACTAATTAGAAATACCTTTCCCATGTAATTAAATCATTACATTTAATTAATCAAGATAGGCGTATTTATTAAATGTATGTAAAAATATGAGCAAATTTGAGTATGAATTCCAACAGCGATTCGATGCAAATCCTTCAAATTCATCCTCTCCTAAAATGAAGAGATGAGATCTCTTAAATAGACTTTCCTGGAATCCATTAACGGTTGAGATCAAATTCAATGAATAGTCAGGATTAAAGTTGAAGTTCAGTCATAAAGCGAGATTCCCAAATTAAAGGGAGTTAATAGATTTAATTTGAGTAAAATAAAAAGTTAACTGATTTAATTTGAGTAAAAAAAGGACTTAATTGATTTAACTCATTTTTTATCAATAGTGAACTAAAAATTTACCTTTTTGAATTGAAGAGAGATTTTGTTGAGATATTTCATTTAACAAAATGAGATATGCTTTCATGATTACTTTTTCTATTTAAATAAATAATGTTTTAATTAGTTAGAGACACTTTTCTTATTTAATTAAATAACTTCATTTAATTAATTAGGAATGGCTTCCTATTTAATTAAATAACTTTGTTTAATTAATTAGAAGTAAGTACTCCATTTAATTGAATAATTTTGTTTAACTAATTAGAAATACCTTTCCTATTTAATTAAATAATTACATTTAATTAATCAAGATAGGCGTATTTATTAAATTTGTGTAAAAATATGAGCAAATGTGAGTATGAATTCCAGTAGCAATTCGATGCAAATTCTACAAATTCATCCTCTCCTCAAATGAAGAGATGAGGGTCTCTTAAATAGACTTTCTTGAAATCCATCAATGGTTGAGATCAAATTCAATCAACGGTCAAGATTAAAGTTGAAGTTCAGTCATAAAGGGAGATTTCCAAATTAAAGGGAGTTAATAGATTAAATTTGAGTAAAATAAAGAGTTAACTGATTTAATTTGAGTAGAAAAAAGAGTTAACTCATTTAACTCATTATTTTATCAATAGTGAATTGAAAATTTCCCTTTTCAAACTGAAAAGAGATCTTGTTGAGATATTTAATTTAACAAAATGAGATACGCTCTCATAATTACTTTTTTTATTTAATAAATAATTTTTTAAATAATTAGAGGCACTTTTCTTATTTAATTAAATAACTTCATTTAATTAATTAGGAATGGCTTCTTATTTAATTAAATAACTTTCTCTAGTTAATCAGAAGTAAGTACTCCATTTAATTAAATAATTTTGTTTAATTAATTAGAAATACCCTTCCTATTTAATTAAATAATTACATTTAATTAATTAAGATAGGCATATTTATTAAATGTATGTAAAAATATGAGCAAATTTGAGTATGAATTCCAGCAGCGATTCAATGCAAATTCTCCAAATTCATCCTCTCTTAAAATGAAGAGATGAGATATCTTAAATAGACTTTCCTGGAATCCATCAACGGTTGACATCAAATTCAATGAACAGTCAAGATTAAAGTTGAAGTTAACTCATAAAGGGAGATTCTCAAATTAAAGGGTGTTAATAGATTTAATTTGAGTAAAATAAAGAGGTAATTGATTAAATTTGAGTAGAACAAGGAGTTAACTGATTTAACTCATTTTTTTATCAATAGTGAACTAAAAATTTTCCATTTTGAACTGAAGAGAGATTTTGTTGAAATATTTAGTTTAATAAAATGAGATATGTTTTCATAATTACTTTTTCTATTTAATTAAATAATCTTTTAACTAATTAGAGCCACCTTTCTTATTTAATTAAATAACTTCATTTAATTAATTAGAAGTGGCTTCTTATTTAATTAAATTGTTAATTAATTAGAAATACATTTCCCATTTAATTAAATAATTACATTTAATTAATCAAGATAGACATATTTATTAAATGTATGTAAAAATATGAGCAAATGTGAGTATGAATTCTAATAGCGATTCGATGCAAATTCTCCAAATTCATCCTCTCCTTAAGTGAAGAGATGAGGGTCTCTTAAATAGACTTTCCTGGAATCCATCAACTATTGAGATCAAATTCAATCAACGGTTAGGATTAAAGTTGAAGTTCAGTCATAAAGGGAGATTCCCAAACTAAAAGGAGTTAACAGATTTAATTTTAGTAAAATAAAGAGTTAACTAATTTAATTTGAGTAGAAAAATGAGTTAACTCATTTAACTCATTTTTTATCAATAGTGAACTAAAAATTTCCCTTTTCGAACTGAAGAGAGATTTTGGTGAGATATTTAATTTAATAAAATGCGATATGCTCTCATAATTACTTTTTCTATTTAATTAAATAATCTTTTAATTAATTAGAGACACTTTTCTTATTTAATTAAATAACTTCATTTAATTAATTAGCAATGTCTTCCTATTTAATTAAATAACTTTGTTTAATTAATTAAAAGTAAGTACTCCATTTAATTAAATAATTTTGTTTAATTAATTAGAAAAAACTTTCCCATTTAATTAAATAATTAAATTTAATTAATCAAGATAGGCGTATTTATTAAATGTATGTAAAAATATGAGCAAATGTGAGTATGAATTTCAGTAGTGATTTGATGCAAATTCTCTAAATTCATCCTCTCCTAAAATGAAAAGATGAGGGTCTCTTAAATAGACTTTCCTGGAATCCATCAACGGTTGATATCAAATTCAATCAATGGTCAGGATTAAAGTTGAAGTTCAGTTATAAAGGGAAATTCCCAAATTAAAGGGAGTTAACAGATTTAATATGAGTAAAATAAGGAATTAACTGATTTAATTTGAGTAGAAAAAGAGTTAACTCATTTAACTCATTTTTTATCAATAGTGAACTAAAAATTTCCCTTTTTGAGCTGAAGAGAGATTTTGTTGAGATATTTAATTTAATAAAATAAGATATGCTCTCATAATTACTTTTTCTATTTAATTGAATAATTTTTTAATTAATTAGATACATTTTTTTTATTTAATTAAATAACTTCATTTAATTAATTAGGAATAGATTCCTGTTTAATTAAATAACTTTGTTTAATTAATTAGAATTAAGTACTCTATTTAATTAAATAATTTTGTTTAATTAATTAGAAATACCTTTTTCATTGAATTAAATAATTACATTTAATTAATCAAGATAGGCGTATTTATTAAATATATGTAAAAATATGAGCAAATGTGAGTATGAATTCCTATAGTGATTCGATGTAAATTCTCCAAATTCATCCTCTCCTAAAGTGAAGAGATGAGGGTTTCTTAAATAAACTTTCTTGGAATCTATCAACAATTGAGATCAAATTCAATCAACGGTCAGGATTAAAGTTGAAGTTCAGTCATAAAGGGAGATTCCCAAACTAAAAAGAGTTAACCAATTTAATTTGAGTAAAATAAGAATTTAACTGGTTTAATTTGAGTAGAAAAATGAGTTAACTGATTTCACTCATTTTTTATCAATACTGAATTGAAAATTTCCCTTTTCGAACTGAAGAGAGATCTTGTTGAGATGTTTAATTTAATAAAATGAGATATGTTCCCATAATTACTTTTTCTATTTAATTAAATAATCTTTTAATTAATTAAAGACACTTTTCTTATTTAATTAAATAACTTCGTTTAATTAATTAGGAATGGCTTCCTATTTAATTAAATAACTTTGTTTTATTAATTAGAAGTAAGTACTCCATTTAATTGAATAATTTTGTTTAATTAATTAGAAATACCTTTTCCATTTAATTAAATAATTATATTTAATTAATCATGATAGGCGTATTTATTAAATGTATGTAAAAATATGAGCAAATGTGAGTATGAATTCCAATAGTGATTCGATGCAAATTCTCCAAATTCATCCTCTCCTAAAATGAAGAGATGAGGGTCTCTTAAATAGACTTTCTTGGAATCCATCAACGGTTGAGATTAAATTCAATCAACGGTCAAGATAAAAGTTGAAGTTCAGTCACAAAAGGAGATTTCCATATTAAAGGGAGTTAACAGATTTAATTTGAGTAAAATAAGGAGTTAACTAATTTAATTTGAGTAGGAAAAGGAGTTAACTCATTTAACTCATTTTTTATCAGTAGTGAACTGAAAATTTCCCCTTTTGAACTGAAGAGAGATTTTGTTGAGATATTTAATTTAATAAAATGAGATATGCTCTCTTAATTACTTTATCTATTTAATTAAATAATCTTTTAATTAATTAGAGACACTTTTCTTATTTAATTAAATAACTTCATTTAATTAATTAGGAATGGCTTCCTATTTAATTAAATAACTTTATTTAATTAATTAGAAGTAAATACTCCATTTAATTGAATAATTTTATTTAATTAATTAGAAATACCTTTCCCATTTAATTAAATAATTATATTTAATTAATCATGATAGACGTATTTATTAAATGTATGTAAAAATATGAGCAAATATGAGTATGAATTCCAGCAGCGATTCAATGCAAATTCTCCAAACTTATCCTCTCCTAAAGTAAAGAGATGAGGGTCTCTTAAATAGACTTTCTTGGAATTTATCAATGGTTCAGATCAAATTCAATCAACGATCTGGATTAAAGTTGAAATTCAGTCATAAAGGGAGATTCCCAAACTAAAAGTAGTTAACCGATTTAATTTGAGTAAAATAAAGATTTAACTAATTTAATTTGAGTAAACACCTTCTTGAATGAATTTGACACATGTGTCGGGTCAGTACTAACCACGGCTACAGTAAGCACCTGTGACTACTATCGCTGAGCCATATATAGGTCACGACGTCAATCGTGTCAGCCATGACAGTCCCTCCATTAATAACAACAGTGGAAAGGGAGTACGGGGTATAACCCGCTCCTCCAAATGAATTTTTACACACATATATATATATTTTCAATTGCGATTTCAAGAACGTTTTGAATAAACATTTTTCCACTGTCATTAAATTTTTAATATATATATATATATATTATATATACATATGTATGTATATATATATATATGAATATATACAAAATTAAAAATATCATAGTACATGAACATATATACATATATAGATATATATAATTGCATATATATATATATATATATATATATATATATATATATGTATGTATGTATGTATGTATAAGCAAATTGACAATATATGATACAAACTTAAATTTTTAGAATTCTTCCATAGACCTCTGATCTCCATAATTTCCAATAATTAATCTAATGGGTTTGACTATGAATTTTAACCCTAGCCTCGTGTTCTTTTCAAATCTATGCATATAATATTCTCAAATAAATTAATCTACTCATATTGAGAATGCACAGTAAGTTATAAAATTCTTCAGAAGACATATGGAAGACACGAAGAAGACAGGAAATGCATGATGCAAAAATAGCATAAGTAAAATCACAAGAATTTACCCAGATTCTGATGCTAAATTTCTCTTCCTTAGAAAACCCACAGAGCAAGCTCCTTTTTTTAAAATTCTCGAATCCACCAATGCTCCAAATTTCACTCCAAATGCTATGTCTAGGCTTCTAAGAATGCCTGAATATAAAGAGCTCTCAGGAAACATCTAGAATGCCTCTAGAAATAGCTAGAAGGTGTCACCAACTAAGCATGAGTCCTTTCCAACCTTTTTGATGAGCCATAGGGTTGTAGACACAATGTGCTTAATTGATGCACTAACTTCCATGTTCTTGACACTTGAGAAATAGAAAAGTGTGTTTATAACTTTTATTTTAATTTTTATAATTTTTATTATTATTATTTATTTATTACTTTATTATTATTTTATAATTATTATTAATTTTAATTTTCTAATTTTCTTTATTTAATTATTTTTTCTCAATTATTCTCATTTAATTAATTATAATCAAAATATCAAATAACATGATATTTTATATTAATTTTCTCAAATAATTAATTTATTAATTAAATATATTTTTTAAGACTTAATTAATAAAAAATTCACCATAGACCTCCAAGATAAAATATGAAAACCCATCATAGAGCAAATCACTCAAAATTAGTATAAAGAGTTAAAAATCATTAATTATGTCATCCGACACATTCGGTGGGTAAAATATCCAGATACTTATCCTACCTCACTAGGACAATTGGCTTAAAAGTTTGGGATTTGGACTTGAGAATTTATCTCCCTTCTCTTATCATTGAGATAGTATAATAGGGTACGCTCATCCTGTGTATAATATAGAGAAAATCACTCAAAATCAGTCTAAAGAGTTAAAAATCATTAATTATGTCATCTGACACATTCAATGGGTAAAATATCCAGATACTTGTCCTACCTCACTAGGACAATTGGCTTAAAGGTTTGGGATTTGGACTTAAGAATTTATGTCCCTTATCTTATCATTGAGATAGTATAATAGGGTACACTCATCCTGTGTAATGCCTCGCCAAGAGATCCAAAGAATTAACCTAGAATTTCACTAAGTTTGGTAACATTTTTTTTTTAAAAATAACATGAAAGTAAATACCACATATAAATTGTACATAATAACGGAAGCAATAGCAATGTCCATCTAAAAGTAAACATAACATACATAACCGATTTTATTCTTTAATAATCCCTTAACGTTGAGTTATATTTAAATTAACTAATATACATGAATCCATCTATTACAACATTCACATAAAATAATAATGATAAGTCCAATGTTCATCCATTACATTTCCAAATGCTCAATAATCCACTGTACATGTCACAGGGTATGAAGGCTTAAAAGAATATACATATGTGAAATAAGGTACATCATCCTATTCTAATCCATGATACATCAAAGACAATCACATGATACACACGATACATCATCATAGAATACATATACATCCATCATAAGATCAAACATAATTAACTAAGTGCACGGTTCCTCCCAACCGTTAATAGCATCATTAGACCATCATGGGCCCTAGCCATCTCTCTATGCGTAACTTTCCAAATCACCGAAGAGATCATCGATATTAACATATACAACATCATATGTAGAAAGTAATCTAACATACAAATATAAGCATAAGATAACATCATCTAACATATGCTAATCATCAATGAAAGGATACATATCCACCATCATGAAGGATGCATCAGCCACGATGTCTCAATGAATCTCAAATGATAAGAATGGAAAATACACTACCACCCGACCGCGTGGTACCTAAGTGGTCCGCTCCCACCATGCTAAGGAGATAATCTCAAGTCCCAAACAGGCTATCCATAACACATAGCACAAATCTCTATAGTCCAAGAATCCTAAAAGTATACTAACTCAAAAGTTCCAATCACGAAACTAACATCTACTTCCCAGAGGCACACAATGACATGTAAGAACCTACTATGCAATGCAGCCATACTGATCTCATGCTGCCACTAGTATCCTCTCATACTGACAAGGTATACTATGGAATGCAAGGTCACATCCATGCATTCTCACTACTCCCATCCTAGCCTATACAAGCACTCAAGGCATGGGAGAGAACCAAAACTCTTATCTTTTTAGGTTCATTCAATTAGTATTAGGTGTGAATGTTATCACTTATTAATCCAACTTACAATGGGTTACCCTGGCAGCCTCTTAGGGCTCTGACCCCATTGTAAGCCACTTCTCATCACTACATGTAGATATCCTACCCTAATGCTCATGGAATCATAAATCTCAAAATCACAAAAATATTCCATAATAAAATCATCGAATATGCATAAACGCATCAAATCTCCATGAGCAAACATCCATAGAAAATCATGACCACAACAGCTCTCTATTAGCAACTGAAGCATCACTGATAATCAAAAGTATCCAATGGTTCTCAATAACCAAAATATATCTCAAACACATTGATATAAGACTCCAAAAATAGTTGAGTCAAACATGTCACAACATGACATCATCAAGAATAAATCCACATTTCAGTCCCATCATGGTGACTAGAAAATAACCAAGGATAACTGATCGATGACCAAAAATAATGGTTAAGTCAAGTGTCTCATAAATAAGAATCTCAACTATAACAATCAGTATTCACATCCAATACATAGAGCATTCCATCACATAACCATGGTTGGGTTATAAAGATTGAGATTAAAACATCATCATGGCATCATAATCACATAACCCCCAAGCCTCTGGTAGACGTCCTATACTGGTCAACTCTAGTCAACCCAAAACCCAAAACAATAGCATAAAGAATACACAATGTAAACACATGTTTTGGTTTTGCTAAGTTTTCAAATTTTAATTCAAAAGTCTCAGTTTACATATTCCCAAATTAACATCA
Organism: Cupressus sempervirens; assembly: GCA_028749045.1. Classification (NCBI taxonomy): domain Eukaryota; kingdom Viridiplantae; phylum Streptophyta; class Pinopsida; order Cupressales; family Cupressaceae; genus Cupressus; species Cupressus sempervirens. Next base: position 119,905,565 of record CM053783.1, read on the forward strand.
AGTGGAGAAATTTCACGTTTTATCTAACCCAAGTATTTGTTTGATAGATAAAAGTTTCTCCATCAAACTCAATTTTCTAATTGATTTATATGACATTGCTTGAAAATTGACATTCTCAATGAATCAAAAACTTCGATTATATATTCTAATAATTAATCTTAATTAAAAACTAAGTTTAATTAAATTAATTGTTAATATCTCTTCATAATTGACAAGCTTAATAGTAATATTTTAATCATTAAAAGAGTGATCCATTAATTGAGAACTTTATAATAATCATTTATAATTAATAATATATACATATATACTTATATACATATATATATATACATAAATAAATAAATAAATAAATATATATATATAATAACATTTAATAATTAATAACATTGCAACTTATAAAAAAATGAAATTGAAATTCATATCTAAATTGTATATGAAATAATCATTGCAAATATAATTTAAAACGAACACATATAACACAATGCGATTTAAAATCGCACGGCTATTCAGGAAAGTCGATACCTGGTACCTGCAACCTGCAAAAAAACCATGCATGTAAATACAATATATAATGCTAAGCTAAACAGACAATGGTAGGAAGTGATGCATCGTGTAGATTCTAACTAAGCAGGTGACTACGACTCCCTTCCTTAACCACATCAAAAATGCCATACAATAAGAAAATACGCACACCATACACATGCAAGTATGGGGTAAGTAACCATAATAAAACACATGAGATGATAAACCATCTAACTTATCATCATTAATAACTGAAAACAATGTAATGATCATCATACATACATGAAACGTAAAGTCTAAATGATCTCATCATATATCAACTGAATCCCTATTATAATATCTGATAGTGTCAAAACAACACCACTAAACCATCAACATAAAACTAGTCTACATAGTCTGATAATAATAGCACCAATAAGTTTAGAAAAGATGTGAACGAGGGTAGGCACTACATCCTAGCAATTCAGGGAAGTCGATACCCAGTACCTGCAACCTACAGAAAAAACAATGCATGTACATACAATATATAATGCTAAGCTAAACAAACAATGGCAGGAAGTGGTGCATCGTGTAGATTCTCAAACTAAAGAGAGTTAACAGATTTAATTTGAGTAAAATAAGGAGTTAATTGATTTAATTAGAGTAGAAAAAGGAGTTAACTGATTTAACTCATTTTTAATCAATAGTGAACTAAAAATTTCCCTTTCTGAACTAAAGAGATATTTTGCTGAGATATTTAATTTAATAAAATGAGATATGCTCTCATAATTACTTTTTCTATTTAATTAAATAATCTTTTAATTAATTAGAGACACTTTTCTTATTTAATTAAATAACTTCATTTAATTAATTAGGAATGGCTTCTTATTTAATTAAATAACTTTGTTTAATTAATTAGAAGTAAGTAATCTATTTAATTAAATAATTTTATTTAATTAATTAAAAATACCTTTCTCATTTAATTAAATAATTACATTTAATTAATCAAGATAGGCGTATTTATTAAATGTATGTAAAAATATGAGCAAATGTGAGTATGAATTCTAGCAGCAATTCGATGCAAATTCTCCAAATTCATTCTCTCTTAAAATGAGGAGATGAGGGTCTCTTAAATAGACTTTCTTGAAATCCATCAATGGTTGAGATCAAATTCAATCAATGGTCAGGATTAATGTTGAAGTTCAGTCATAAAGGGAGATTCCCAAACTAAAACGAGTTAACAGATTTAATTTGAATAAAATAAGGAGTTAACTGATTTAATTTGAGTAGAAAAAGGAGTTAACTGAGTTAACTAATTTTTTATCAACAATGAACTAAAAATTTCCCTTTTTGAACTGAAAAGAGATTTTGTTGAGATATTTAATTTAATAAAATGAGATATGCTCTCATAATTACTTTTTCTATTAAATTAAATAATCTTTTAATTAATTAAAGACACATTTCTTATTTAATTAAATAACTTCATTTAATTAATTAGGAATTGTTGGAGTTGAGGAAAGCCAACTCCGAAGACGCCAAGATCACTTGCATGCGAACCTGTCAAAGAGAAGCCATAGAAGGGAAGAGCATAGAGCACAGGCAAAAATCCTAAACGGACATGAGAGCCAAAAATGCAAACACAATAAGAACTGTATTTACAATAAGAAATGGCTTCACAATATGAAAATACAAAGAGGAGAGCTTGAATATAAAGAGCTCATGGAAGCTTGTAGAACAAGCTGGAAGGAGGTAGAAGATAAGATTGACAACTCAGCACACATCCACAAAAAGTGGAATATGCTAAAAAAGGAGAAAACTCCCGAGTTGTCAACAACTAACCACTACATGCATTAAATATAAAATATTAAATAAATGTATGACCTAAGTAAGCTTAAGCAATAGAATAAATAATTAAATATTAATTATTTACTCTAACACCCCCCCTTAAGTGCAACTTAGGGAAATGCCTTAAGCTCACAAAGCTAAGATGAATGCATAATGGGTCTCGGCAACGAGGCCATTTTAGGTACCCAAGTACAATGCAAGAAGATGCAACCTCTGTAAGCAAGGAAAAAGAGAAAACCACATGGGAAAAACCCTCCCCTAAAAAGAGGTAAGAACCCAGTGAAGAGCTGAAGAAGTCTCCAACTAGGGAAAATGTCCCCTAAATCAGGAACAATGAGTGATCATGAAGAAGTAGCATCACTGAAGCATGAAGAAGTCGCAAATCTGTCAAACTGCTGATCTGAATAAACCTCCATGGAAGAAGAAGGCATGAGCCGAGCATGTCTATATGGTAGATGATCCATCTCACTGAAATGCATAGGTAGCCAGCCACTGCAATCGCCTTGTATGTAGGATCAACCACTGAATACATAGTTCACACTATCAAACCATCGAACCATGGATGCATTAGAACATAGCATAATCCCCCCTTAATGCAGATGGGGTGTGATGACAGGCAACTGAAAAGGTGAGCCAAATCTTCTGCAAACGAACCAAGAACGAGGAGAGAGGAAAAGAGGTACAGACACCGATAAAGACACGGTCTAACTGACTCAGCATGGGGCTAATGTCATGGAAGGGACACTCACTTGACAAAGGGAGAATGCCTAAAACAGCAAACAAATAATCCACCCCATGGTGGTTTATGAAATAGTGCAAGTACACCTGACTCAAAACAACGTTCATGACTCCTAGAATACAAAAGTGACAGTTTATCTCAGTGCGAAAATAAAAAATGCTTCAAAAGGATAGCTACAATGATCAAAACTGAAAAAGAGCTGAACCAAAAGAAAGTACAGCCGAAAATAAAGCAAACCATGCCAGGAAAATGATCCTCGGGCCTAAACCACTCAAAATATCCACCATAGAGCAAAAATGCCAAAACTATGATAGAAAGAGAAGAGGTCAAAAGTGAGGAAAAAAGGTGACAGTCCTGAAAAGTACACAGAACAAGCTTTCCAGAAATATAAAGTTGTCAAAAAATAGGCATGGGATGCAAAAGATATGCATGCCAGAGTCAAAAAGAGGACTTTAGACTTTAACTTAAAAAACAGGCAATAAAAATGCATCAAAACCTAAAAATACCTACACCAAAATCTCCGTCTCAAAACCAGCTTTCCGGTGCTTCTTTCGGATCGGAAAAATACCTCCGTATGCAAGAGTTATGGCCAAAAAACCACAAGTAGGTCCAAAAGAGAACTTGAAGGAGAGTGCAAGCAAGGATGATGATGCAGCGCTGACGTCAGCAAGTCAGCCGCTTAAATTTGACGGCTTGGAGGCCGTCGTAGCAAAAAAAGAGTGCCATGTGGCATTGCCACATGGTAGTGCTGACGTGGCAGGGGTGACGTGGCGGGTCCACGTGGCAAGGTGCCACGTGGCGCCCAAGCCACGTGTAACCCCCGCAGTGGCTCACTCGGCCTGCTGTGTCAGAGGACCCTGCATATGTGGCATAGAGTGGGCGGAGGCGGCGGAACCGGCGGAGGTGGCCGCCGGCGGAGGGCAGCGGACGGGCGGCGGGCTGGAGAGGCGCCGCCGGTGGAGGGCGGCAGCCAAGAGGCGGCCGGGCAGCGGCGGAGCGCGAGCGGCGCTGCCTGCTGCGGCCGTTGCGGGCGGCGCGCAGGTGGCGCGGTGGTGGCCCCGCAGTGGCGCGGCGGCGGCGCTGCCAGAAAAAAAAATATTTTTTTTTAAAAAAAATCCGCGCTGCGTCCGTACGACCGTACGACAAACTCCTGGAGGCCTCAAAAAATTGCCAAAAATGCCCTGTCTCCAAAAACGACAAGTTTTATATGAATCCTGACTGCAAACGGCCTTCCGGATCCAATGGTGATGTCCGTTTGGGCCCAAAGTGCTCCGTAAAATTGCTGATCCCCTGATTTGAAGAAAAAATGCACAAATAAACTAGGGTTTGTGACGTCAAATCACGGCTTCAAAATTTCTTCAATGAAGCTACAACAGGAAGGCTCTGATACCATGTTGGAGTTGAGGAAATCCAACACCGAAGATGCCAAGATCACCTGCATGCGAACCTGTCAAAGAGAAGCCATAGAAGGGAAGAGCATGGAGCACAGGCAAAAACCCTAAACGGACATGAGAGCCAAAAATGCAAACACAATAAGAAATGTATTTACAATAAGAAATGGCTTCACAATATGAAAATACAAAGAGGAGAGCTCGAATATAAAGAGCTCATGGAAGCTTGTAGAACAAGCTGGAAGGAGGTAGAAGATAAGATTGACAACTTAGCACACATCCACAAAAAGTGGAATATGCTAAAAAAGGAGAAAACTCTCGAGTTGTCAACAACTAACCACTACATGCATTAAATATAAAATATTAAATAAATGTATGACCTAAGTAAGCTTAAGCAATAGAATAAATAATTAAATATTAATTATTTACTCTAACAGGAATGACTTCCTATTTAATTAAATAACTTTGTTTAATTAATTAGAAGTAAGTACTCCATTTAATTAAATAATTTTGTTTAATTAATTAGAAATACTTTTTCCAATTAATTAAATAATTATATTTAATTAATCAAGATAGTCATATTTATTAAATGTATGTAAAAATATGAGCAAATGTGAGTATGAATTCTAGTAGCGATTCGAAGCAAATTCTCCAAATTCATCCTTTCCGAAAATGAAGAGATGAGGGTCTCTTAAATAGACTTTCTTAAAATCCATCAACGCTTGAGAACAAATTGAATCAATGGTTACGATTAAAGTTGAAGCTTAGCCATAAAGGGAGATTCCCAAATTAAAGGGAGTTAACAGATTTAATTTGTGTAAAATAAAGAGTTAATTGATTTAATTTGAGTAGAAAAAAGTGTTAACTGATTTAACTCATTTTTTATCAATAGTGAACTAAAAATTTCACTTTTTGAACTGAAGAGAGATTTTGTTGAGATATTTAATTTAATAAATTGAGATATTCTCTCATTATTACTTTTTCTATTTAATTAAATAATCTTTTAATTAATTAGAGACACTTTTTCTTATTTAATTAAATAACTTCATTTAATTAATTAGGAATGGCTTCCTATTTAATTAAATAACATTATTTAATTAATTAGAAGTAAGTACTCCATTTAATTAAATAATTTCATTTAATTAATTACAAATACCTTTTTATTTAATTAAATAATTATATTTAATTAATCAATATAGGCCTATTTATTAAATGTATGTAAAAATATGAGCAAATGTGAGTATGAATTCCAGCAGCGATTCGATGCAAATTTTCCAAATTTATCCTATCTTAAAATGAAGAGATGAGGGTATCTTAAATAGACATTTTTGAAATCCATCAATGGTTGAGATCAAATTCAATCAATGGTCAGAGTTAAAGTTGAAGTTCAGTCATAAAGGGAGATTCTAAAATTAAAGGGAGTTAATAGATTTAATTTGAGTAAAATAAAGAGTTAACTGGTTTAATTTGAATAGAAAAAAGAGTTAATTGATTTAACTCATTTTCTACCAATAGTGAGCTAAAAAAATTTCTTTTTGAACTGAAGAGAGATTTTGTTGAGATATTTAATTTAATAAAATGATATATGCTCTCATAATTACTTTTTCTATTTAATTAAATAACTTCATTTAATTAATTAGGAATGGCTTTCTATTTAATTAAATAATTTTATTTAATTAATTAGAAGTAAGTATTCCATTTAACTAAATAATTTCATTTAATTATTTAGAAATACCTTTCTCAATTAATTAAATAATTACAATTAATTAGTCAACATAGGCGTATTTATTAAATATATGTAAAAATATGAGCAAATATGAGTATGAATTTCAGAAGCGATCTGATGCAAATTCTCCAAATTCATCCTCTACTAAAATGAAGAGATGACGGTCTCTTAAATAGACTTTCCTGAAATTCATCAACGGTTGAGATCAAATTTAATCAACGGTCAGGATTAAAGTTGAAGTTCAGTCATAAAGGGAGATTCTCGAATTAAAGAGAGTTAACAAATTTAATTTGAGTAAAATAAGGAGTTAACTGATTTAATTTGAGTAGAAAAAGGAGTTAACTGATTTAACTCATTTTTTATCAATAGTGAAATGAAAATTTTCCTTTTTCAACCAAAGAGAGATTTTGTTGAGATATTTCATTTAATAAAATGAGATATGGTCGCATAATTACTTTTTCTATTTAATTAAATAATCTTTTAATTAATTAGAGGAACTTTTCTTATTTAAGTAAATAACTTCATTTAATTAATTAGGAATGGCTTCCTATTTAATTAAATAACCTTTTTTAATTAATTAGAAGTAAATACTCTATTTAATTAAATAATTTCATTTAATTAATTAGAAATACCTTTCTCATTTAGTTAAATAATTACATTTAATTAATCAAGATAGGCGTATTTACTAAATGTATGTAAAAATATGTGCAAATGTGAGTATGAATTTCATCAGTAATTCAATGCAAATTCTCCAAATTCATCCTCTCCTAAAATGAAGAGATGAGAGTCTTTTAAATAGACTTTCTTGGAATCCATCAACGGTTGAGATCAAATTCAATCAACGGGCAGGATTAAAGTTGAACTTCAGTCATAAAGGGAGATTCCCAAATTAAAAGGAGTTAACAGATTTAATTTGAGTAAAATAAAGTGTTAACTGATTTAATTTGAGTAGAAAAAAGAGTTAACTGATTTAACACATTTTTTATCAATAGTGAACTGAAAATTTTCCTTTTTGAATTGAAGAGAGATTTTGTTGAGATAATTAATTTAATAAAATGAGATATGCTCTCATAATTACTTTTTCTATTTAATTAAATAAACTTTTAATTAATTAGTGATACTTTTTTTATTTAATTAAATAACTTCATTTAATTAATTAGGAATGGCTTCCTATTTAATTAAATAACCTTGTTTAATTAATTAGAAGTAATTACTCCATTTAATAAAATAATTTTGTTTAATTAATTAGAAATAAATTTCTCATTTAATTAAATAATTACATTTAATTAATCAAGATAGGCATATTTATTAAATGTATGTAAAATTATAATCAAATTTGAGTATGAATTCCAGCAGTGATTCGATGCAAATTTTTAAAATTCATCCTCTCCTAAAATGAAGAGATGAGGGTCTCTTAAATAGACTTTCCTGGAATCTATCAATGGGTGAGATCAAACTCAATCAACGGTCAAGATTAAAGTTGAAGTTCAATCATAACGGGACATTCGCAAATTAAAGGGAGTTAGCAGATTTAATTTGAGTAAAATAATGAGTTAACTGGTTTAATTTGAGTAGAAAAAGGAGTTTACTAATTTAACTCATTTTTTGTCAATAGTGAACTGAAAATTTCCCTTTTTGAACTAAAGAGAAATTTTGTTAAGATATTTAATTTAATAAAATGAGATATGCTCTCATAATTAATTTTTCTATTTAATTAAATAATCTTTTAATTAATTAGAGACACTTTTCTTATTTAATTAAATAACTTTATTTAATTAATTAAGAATGGCTTTCTATTTAATTAAATAACTTTGTTTAATTAATTAGAAGTAAGTACTCTATTTAGTTAAATAATTTTGTTTAATTAATTAAAAATACCTTTTCCATTTAATTAAATAATTACATTTAATTAATCAAGATAGGCGTATTTATTAAATGTATGTAAAAATATGAGCAAATGTGAGTATGAATTCCAGCAAGGATTCGATGCAAATTCTCCAAATTCATCCTCTCCTAAAATGAAGAGATGAGGGTCTCTTAAATAGACTTTGTTGAAATCCATCAACGGTTGAGATCAAATTCAATCAACAGTCAAGATTAAAGGTGAAGTTCAATCGTAACGGGAGATTCTAAAATTAATAGAAGTTAATAAATTTAATTTGAGTAAAATAAGGAGTTAACTCATTTAATTTGAGTAGAAAAAAGAGTTCACTAATTTAACTCATTTTTTATCAATAGTGAACTGAAAATTTCTCTTTTTGAACTCAAGAGAGATTTTGTTGAGATATTTAATTTAATAAAATGAGATATTCTCTCAGAATTACTTTTTTTATTTAATTAAATAATCTTTTAATTAATTAGAGACACTTTTCTTATTCAATAAAATAACTTCGTTTAATTACCTAGGAATGGTTTCCTATTTAAGTAAATAACTTTATTTAATAAATTAGAAGTAAGTACTCCATTTAATTAAATAATTTCATTTAATTAATTAGAAATACCTTTCCCATTTAATTAATCAAGAAAGGCGTATTTATTAAATGTATGTAATAATATGAGCAAATGTGAGTATGACCTCTAGCAGCGATTCGATGCAAATTCTTCGAATTCATCCTGTCCTAAAATGAAGACATGAGAGTCTCTTAAATAGACTTTCTTGGAATCCATCAACGGTTGAGATCAAATTTGATCAACGACCAGGATTAAAGTTGAAGTTTAGTCAGAAAGAGAGATTTCCAAATTAAAGGGAGTTAACAGATTTAATTTGAGTAAAATAACGATTTAACTAATTTAATTTGAGTAGAAAAATGAGGTAACTGATTTAACTTATTTTTAATCAATATTACTTTTTTTATTTAATTAAATAATCTTTTAATTAATTAGAGACACTTTTATTATTTAATTAAATAACTTTATTTAATTATTTAGAAATGACTTCATATTTAATTAAATAACTTTGTTTAATTGATTAAAAGTAAGTACTCCATTTAATTAATTAGAAATACCTTTCCCATTTAATTAAATAATTACATTTAATTAATCAGGATAGGCATATTTATTAAATGTATGTAAAAATATGAGCAAATGTGAGTAAGAATTTCAGTAGCGATTCGATGCAAATTCTCCAAATTCATCTTCTCCTAAAATGAAGAGGTGAGCCTCTCTTAAATAGACTTTCCTGAAATCCATCGATGGTTGAGATCAAATTCAATCAACAGTCAAGATTAAAGTTGAAGTTCAGTCATAAAAAGAGATTCTCAAATTAAAGGGAGTTAACAGATTTAATTTGAGTAAAATAAGGAGTTAACTGATTTAATTTGAGTAGAGAAAAGAGTTAAATCATTTAACTCATTTTTTATCAATAGTGAACTAAAAATTTCCTTTTTTGAACTGAAGAGAGATTTTGTTGATGTATTTAATTTAATAAAATAAGATATGCTCTCTTAATTACTTTTTCTATTTAATTAAATAATCTTTTAATTAATTAGAGACACTTTTCTTATTTAATTAAATAACTTTATTTAATTAAATAACTTTATTTAATTAATTAGAAATGGCTTCTTATTTAATTAAAGAACTTTGTTTAATTAATTGAAAGTAAGTACTCCATTTAATTAAATAATTTTGTTTAATTAATTAGAAATTATTTTTTCTATTTAATTAAATAATTACATTTAATCAATCAAGATAGGCATATTTATTAAATGTATGTAAAAATATGAGCAAATATGAGTATGAATTCAACCAGCAATTCGATGCAAATTTCTCAAATTCATCCTCTCCTAAAATGAAGAGATCAGGGTCTCTTAAATAGACTTTCTTGGAATCCATCAACGGTTGAGATCAAATTCAATCAACGATCAGGATTAAAGTTGAAGTTCAGTCATAAAGGCAGATTCCCAAATTAAAGGGAGTTTATAGATTGAATTTGACTAAAATAAGGAGTTAACTGATTTAACTCATTTTTTGTCAATAGTATCATGAAAATTTCCCTTTTTGAACTAAAGAGAGATTTTTTTGATATATTTAATTTAATAAAATTATATATGCTCTCATAATTACTTTTTTATTTAATCAAATAATCTTTTAATTAATTAGAGACACTTTTCTTATTTAATTAAATAACTTTGTTTAATTAATTAGGAATGGCTTCTTATTTAATTAAATAACTTTTTTTAATTAATTAGAAGAAAGTACTCCATTTAATTAAATATTTTTTTTTAATTAATTAGAAATACCTTTCCCATTAAATTAAATAATTAAATTTAATTAATCAAGATAGGCATATTTATTAAATGTATGTAAAAAATATGAGCAAATGTAAGTATGAATTCCTGCAGTGATTCGATGCAAATTTTCCAAATTCATCATCTCCTAAAATGAAGAGATGAGGGTCTCCTAAATAGACTTTCCTGAAATCTATTAACAGTTGAGATCAAATTCAATCAACGATCAGAATTAAAGTTGAAGTTCAGTCATAAAGGGAGATTCTCAAATTAAAGGGGGTTAACAGATTTAATTTGAGTAAAATAAGGAGTTAACTGATTTAGTGTGAGTAGAAAAAGGAGTTAACTAATTTAACTCAATTTTTATCAACATTGAACTGAAAATTTCCCTTTTTGAACTGAAGAGAGATTTTGTTGAGATATTTAATTTAATAGAATGAGATATGCTATCGCAATTACTTTTTCTATTTAATTAAATAATCTTTTAATTAATTCAAGACACTTTTCTTATTTAATTAAATAACTTCATTTAATTAATTAGGAATGGCTTCATATTTAATTAAATAATTTCATTTAATTGATTAAAAGTAAGTACTCCATTTAAATAAATAATTTCATTTAATTAATTAGAAATACCTTTCCCATTTAATTAAATAATTACATTTAATTAATCAAGATAGGCGTATTTATGGAATGTATGTAAAAATATGAGCAAATGCGAGTATGAATTCCATCCACGATTCGGTGCAAATTCTTCAAATTCGTCCTGTACTAAAATTAAGAAATGAGGGTCTCTTAAATAGATTTTCTTGGAATCCATCAACGGTTGAGATCAAATTTAATCAACAGTCAGGATTAAAGTTGAAGTTCAGTCATAAAGGAAGATTCCCAAAGTAAAGGGAGTTAACATATTTAATTTGAGTAAAATAAAGAGTTAACTGATTTAATTAATTAGGAAAAGCTTCTTATTTAATTAAATAACTTTGTCTAATTAATTAGAAGTAAGTACTCCATTTAATTAAATAATTTTGTTTAATTAATTAGAAATACCCTTCCTATTTAATTAAATAATTACATTTAATTAATTAAGATAGGCGTATTTATTAAATGTATGTAAAAATATGCCCAAATTTGAGTATGAATTCCAACAGCGATTTGATGCAAATTCTCCAAATTCATCCTCTCCTAAAATGAAGAGATGAGGGTCTCTTAAATAGACTTTTCTGGAATCCATCAACGGTTGAGATCAAATTCAATCAATGGTCAGCATTAAAGTTGAAGTTCAGTCAATATGGGAGATTCCAAAATTAAAGGGAGTTAACAGATTTAATTTGAGTAAAATAAGGAGTTAACTAATTTATTTTGAGTAGAAAAAGGAGTTAACTCATTTAACTCATTTTTTATCAATAGTTAACTGAAAATTTCCCGTTTTGAACTGAAGAGAGATTTTGTTGAGATATTTAATTTAATAAAATGAGGTATGCTCTCATAATTACTTTTTCTATTTAATTAAATAATTTTTTAATTAATTAGAGACACTTTTCTTATTTAATTAAATAACTTCATTTAATTAATCAGGAATGGCTTCCTATTTAATTAAATAACTTTGTTTAATTAATTAGAATTAAGTACTCCATTTAATTAAATAATTCTGTTCAACTAATTAGAAATATCTTTCCTTTTTAATTAAATAATTACATTTAATTAATGAAGATAGGTGTATTTATTAAATGTATGTAAAAATATGAGCAAATGTGAGTATGAATTCCAACAACAATTCAATGCAAATTTTCCAAATTCATCCTCTCCTAAAATGAAGAGATGAGGGTCTCTTAAATAGACATTCCTAAAATCCATCAACGGTTGAGATCAAATTCAATCAACGATCAGGATTAAAGTTGAAGTTTAATCATAAAGGGAGATTTCCAAATTAAAGGGAGTTAACAGATTTAATTTGAGTAAAATAAAGAGTTAACTGATTTAATTTGAGTAGGAAAAGGAGTTAACTGATTTAACTCATTTTTTATCAACAGTGAACTCAAAAATTTCCCTTTCTGAACCGAAGAGAGATTTTGTTGAGATATTTAATTTAATAAAATGAGATATGCTCTCATAATTACTTTTTCTATTTAATGAAATAATCTTTTATATAATTAGAGACACTTTTCTTATTTAATTAAATAACTTCATTTAATTAAATAACTTTGCTTAAATAATTAGAAATAAGTACTCCATTTAATTAAATAATTTTGATTAATTAATTAGAAATACCTTTCCCATTTAATTAAATAATTACATTTAATTAATCAAGATAGGCATATTTATTAAATGTATGTAAAATTATAAGCAAATGTGAGTATGAATTCTAGCAGCGATTCGATGCAAATTCTCCAAATTCATCCTCTCCTAAAATTAAGAGATGAGGGTCTCTTAAATAGACTTTGCTTGAATCCATCAATGATTGAGATAAAATTCAATCAACGGTCAGGATTAAAGTTGATGTTCAATCATAAAGGGAGATTCCCAAATTAAAGAGAGTTAACAGATTTAATTTGAGTAAAATAAAGAGTTAAATGATTTAATTTGACTAAAAAAAGGAGTTAACTCATTTAACTCATTTTTTATCAATAGTGAACTGAAAATTTCCCTTTTTGAACTGAAGAGCGATTTTTTTGAGATATTTAATTTAATAAAATGAGATATGCTCTCATAATTACTTTTTCTATTTATGTAAATAATCTTTTAATTAATTAGAGACACTTTTCTTATTTAATTAAATAACTTCATTTAATTAATTAGGAATGGTTTCCTATTTAATTAAATAACTTTGTTTAATTAATTAGAAGTAAGTACTCCATTTAATTAAATAATTACATTTAATTAATCAAGATAGGCATATTTATTAAATGTATGTAAAAATATGAGAAAATGTGAGTATGAATTGCAGTAGCGATTCGATGCAAATTCTCCAAATTCATCCTCCTAAAATGAAGAGATGAGGGTCTCTTAAATAGACATTCTTAAAATCCATCAACGGTTGAGATCAAATTCAATCAACGGCCAGGATTAAAGTTGAAGTTCATTCATAAAGGGAGATTCCAAAATTAAAGAGAGTTAACAGATTTAATTTGAGTAAAATAAGGAGTTAACTGATTTAATTTGAGTAGAAAAAGGAGTTAACTGTTTTAACTCATTTTTTATCAATAGTGAACTGGAAATTTCCCTTTTTGAACTGAATAGAGATTTTGTTGAGATATTTAATTTAATAAAATGAGATATGCTCTCATAATTACTTTTTCTATTTAATTAAATAATCTTTTAATTAATTAAAGACACTTTTCTTATTTAATTAAATAACTTTATTTAATTAATTAGGAATGGCTTCCTATTTAATTAAATAACTTTGTTTAATTAATTAGATGTAAGTACTCCATTTAATTAAATAATTTCATTTAATTAATTTTATTTTTAAAAAAAGGGGTTAAATTTATTCAGCGAAAGCCAAATTACAAAGGCCTCAGGCCCAATCCATCAAACCACTATGAAAAACTATTAAGTTCTGTCTTTTTCCACTAAATGCTCAAAAGTCCCTACATAATCAGTAGGAAGATCATTCGTATCGGAAATATCCCAACTAGCACCTTTCTCCGAGGCCCATTTAGCCAAGACATCAGAAACTCCTTTCCATTCTCTGGGAATATGACAAAAGGAAATCTCATCAACAAAGCTACTCAAATGAAGAATCTCTCTAACATGACAGGTAATATGCCAGTTACAATCTTCTATTCTGTGGTTGCTTATCATGTCCACAACAATCTAAGATTCTAATTCACACACTATTCTCCTCCATCCAAGAGAGCAAGCTCGCTCCATAGCCACCTTAATGGCTAAGGCCTCCATCACATTATTGGAGTGAACTCCTTTGTGAACAAAGAATATGAAACAAACCATGCCATCTGCATCTCTCCCAATTCCCCCCACACTAGCTTGTCCAGGATTCCCACGGGAGGAACCGTCAGTGTTAATCTTTAGGATGCCATTTGGTGGAGGTCTCCATCTCCCTATCCTACACACTCTTCTTTTTAGTGGTTGAGATCCTTTACTACTTCTACTTCCCAACTCTTTTTCCGCCAATCCCAAATTTTGAACTATCTTGAAGTCATCAGGATCCACTGGCCCCATCATATCACATTTAGCATATATAGTTTCCTAAAGCTTAATCAAGATCACCTGCAATAATTTAGTGGCCCCCAGGCTGGAGTTACAAAAAATCTGACAATTACGCTCTAGCCAAAGATTCCAAATAATGAAAGAAGGTCCAATAGCCCAGGCCACCTGGAGGAATGCAGTTTTTGCAGGGGGTATACCCAGGCTATCCCAAAACTCAATAAGAGATTCAGCATGAATGCATCCATGACACCATGCTTCCCACCACATATGCTAGATTTCTCTAAAGAGAGGGCATAAGAAGAATAAATAAGAAACATCTTCTCCATGCATCCTACAGAGGGGGCAGATCGAAGGACCCTAAAACCCTCTTCTCTGGATTTTATCCCATGTAAGACACTTTTTTTGAGCAACTAGCCATAGAAAATAATTACATTTAGGCCATGGGAATCTATTCCAAACCTTTCGCCACTAGGGAATTTCTTGAATCTCATTAGATTGAGTATTCAACCGAGCATACCCCTGGGCAACATTGAAACTACCTTTAGGGCTAGGACCCCAAGACAGGATATCTTTGTCCTTAGAAGAACTGCACAGCCTAAGAGAGAGAAGATTGGCCAGCTCTACTCAAATCGCTGAGGAGCCCACTGGGGGCCAGTCCTGAGGATCTTTCCAACTAGCAACAATCATCGGACTACAACTCTTCATAGTTTTGAAGTGAATGACTTTGTTCCATCCTGCAGCAAAAAAAATTGGATATAGAGGCTAAAGATGTGGATGGCTAGAGAGAATGGGAGGATAGCCATCCTAGGAGTCGTACCAGAATAACACACTCGATCCCTCATTACATATCTAGAAGAGGCCGTCCTTGATGAGAGGAGCACCTCTTTTAAGAGTGTCCCAAATAAAGAATCCCTTACCATTTAGTTCCAATCTAGGAATATCCTAAAAATCCTCTCCTGGGAAGTACTTATAGGCCAAAATTTTAGCCCAATCTTGATCTTGATTCTTGCACCATCTCCAATATAACTTAGCCACCAGAGCTTTGACACTAAGAGCCAAAGATTTAAGGCCTAATCCTCTAGCAATCTTAGGCTGGCAAACAGTGTTCCAGTTGACCAAGCTCCATCTAGAAGAGAGGAGAGTGCATGACCAAAGAAATTGTCACGACAAAGCATCAAAATCTCTCATAACTCCAATGGGAGGAGTTTGGACAAGACACCTATAAATGGGAAGAGCCTAAATCACAGTCCTAAGGAGGGTGACCCTTCCAGCTGAGGAGAGCCATCTATGAGTCCAATGACTCACTTTGCTCTAAAATTTGTCCAACAGACCTTGCTAATAATCTTTCAGCTGATTTCCCAAGGCCAGTGGCACTCCAAGATAAATCAAAGGAAGGGAAGTAACCTAAAACTTGAGAATTCTAGCAATCCTAACTTGAATTGACTGAGTAGTATTAAAGAAATAAATAGATGATTTACCTTCATTAATCTTTTGTCCAGAAGCTTTCAAATAAGTATCCAAAATTTCTTTGAAGTTCTTTGCTTCATTTATGGTAGCCAATCCCATCAATGCAGTATCATCCACAAATAGGAGGTGCATGTATGTTGGAATGTCATTGTGTCACTTCCACCCTTGAACCAGCCCCTTTGTTGCTTGAGATTTTATAAATCTGCCCAGAGCCTCTGCCATAATGATAAATAGATATGGAGAGATAGGATCCCCCTGCCGAAGCCCCCGAGAAGTAGAGAAAAGATCAGTAGGCTCTCCATTAATAAGGACTGAAAAGGAAGTGGAATTCACACAACTGAGAACCCAATCCACCCACTCCATATCAAAACCAAAAGCAAGAAGCACATGACCCATAAACTCCCAACTAACTCAGTCATAAGCTTTAGCCAAATCTAGCTTAATAAACATAGCCTTTTCCTTGGAAGTGGCCATAGAATGAATAGCTTCCAAAGCTATAACCACTCCATCAAGGATCTGTCTACCTCCAACATAACCTCCTTGTTCCTCGAAAATCAAAGAGGCAAGAAAAGGCTTAAGCCTTTTAGTAATTAATTTTGTGATAATTTTGTACGTGACATTGCATAAAGTAATAGGTCTGAATTGATCCAACCTATTAGCTTCCTCAATCTTGGGGACAAGAATCAGGAAAGTAGCATTCAAGGACTCGAGCATTTTCTTATTCTGATATGATTCCTGAACAACTTCTAGAAGATCAAATTTAATAATCTCCCAAAACTCTTGGAAAAATTCAATGGGAAATCCATCTGGGCCTGGGGCTTTACCTTTCTTCATACCAAAAACCACCTTCTCCAACTCTTTGAGCATAATAGGTTTTAATAGATCCCTATTCATACTGCCAGACACAAGATGAGGAATGCAATCTAAAATAGCTCTTTTCTCCACCAAAGAAATAGGTTCCTCTTTAGAGAAGAGCTGAGAGAAGTAATTAGTGGACTCTAAAGAAATTTCCTCCTTGGAAGAGAGATGATTTCCAGAAGAAGATATAAGAGAAGTAATAGAATTTCCAAACCTGCGAGCTTTAACAGTGTTTTGGAAGAAAGCAGCATTTCTATCTCCTTCCAGCAACCAATCCACTCGAGACTTTTGTTTCCAGAATATTTCCTCCTAAACCTCCCATTCTTCTAGCTCCCTCAAAGCTAAGGATTCTTCAGACATTAAATCAGGAGACATTCCTTGGTCCCTGATCTGGCGAGTGACACTGTCAAGCCTGGCCTGGGCCCTCCTTAAATGCTTTTGAAGGTTTCCAAAACTCTGTTTATTCCACTGTTTCAACCTAAACTTCACATGATGAAGCCTCTTATCAAAGGTGTACATGGAAGTTCCATGAGGGGGCCTACCCTCATACCACCAAGATAACATAAGATCATGAAGGGAAGGATCTCTCAACCACATCAGATGAAACTTGAAAGAGGGATTCTTAGAAGTCTTAAAAGGAGTGATAGAGAGCATGGTAGGCCAGTGATCAGAGCCTCTCTAATTAAGAATTTCTAAACTAGTAGCCCATTTAATATTCATCCAAAAACAAGATACCAGGAACCTATCAAGCCTTTCAGAGATTGCCTCCATCCCACTCCTTCTATTGTTCCAGGTGAATAAGCCAGAAGCGGGTTTAACATCAATAAGGTTCAAAGCACTAATGTTGTCTCTAAGCATACTAGAAGAGGGACCTAATCAAGAAATTCCTCCCCTCTTTTCCTCAAGATTAGTAACAGCATTATAATATCTCGCAACAATCCAAGGAAGGAAAGGGTCTAAAGATCGGACAAATTTAATATGTGACCACATAAGAGATTTGCCAACTAAATCAATAGGAGCATAAACATTGGAAAACAAGCATCTTTCACCTGTCTCAAAGTAAGAAGCCATAAAAGAGATGGAGGATCTGCTTGTAACCCACCATAGGGGAGTTACCTTCTTAGGATTCCAGAGATAAGAAAGACCACCTGAGCTTCCTTGAGCACCTACAGCCTACCAGCTACCATGGGGCCATAACTTTGGTCCACAATTATTTAATTCATCAACTAAAAGTTTAGTTTCCTAAATGAAAAAGACATCTGGAGAGTGAGAATCTATCAATCTGTGAACAACCTTTTGTCTAGGGATGTTGTTCAACCCCCTAACATTCCATGAAATAACAATCATTTAGAAGATTGCGAGAAGTGGGAATCAATGGGCTTCACAAACCCCACTTCAACTAAAGTCTCACCCATCATCTTAACTTTCTCTTGATGTATTTTCCTTCCACTCTTAGTATATTTTTTTGAGGTCCCTTTTTTAAAGGTCTTTTGTTGTAAACCTAATATGGATGTAGCTTTAGAGCCTTTTGTGTTGTCAGTCACCCCTTTCTTGCCAAAGTGGGTAGAGGCTATAATATTTGGACAATCACGGGGATGTGAGCTACCAGGAATATCAAAACATGACTCCTGAATCAATCCATCCAAGCCAACAGTCTGGCCTTGTACTTCCTTAGGAATTTGGACTAGATTCTCAACTTCCTCTAGCTGGGGTTCCAAAAGAGAGTTATCACTTGGGGGTGTCTCAACAGGTATACCTTCATCCTATATTAAGTTCTCCAGCACATTAAACCTGTTGAAGGTGTCATCACTTTGTCTATTTGTCCAAGTTCTCTTATGTCCCTTTCCTTTATTATGTGGCTTCACTGGGATAAAACCCTCCTTATCTCCAGAGGGACTAGCTAGCATCGAGGTTTTGCCTTTGTCATCCTTAGGGTTCGGCATTGTAGTTGCTAATGATTGAGAAAATTTATTTTAGGGGCATTTGCGTAGCAAGTGCCCATACTCACGACAAATCCTGCATCTGAAGGGTAGAGTCTCATAGTCCAACTATTGAATCCATGAACAAGAGCCTAAACAAATTTCCATAGAATCTGGTAGCAGATTAGTAAGATCAACCTCCACACAAATACGTGCATATGAAATTACCTTTCTATCCTGGCTCTGGTTGGCCGGCCCAATTGGTTTCCCAAGAAAAATAGATATCGAATGAAGAATATCCTCTCTCCAAAATTCTAGTGGCAAACATGGAAGCCGAATCCACACAGGGACTTGAGACGAGATCTTCTCAATGAAATTGAATCCAGTGCGCTAGGGTTTGACGAATAGCCCAACCTAGTTAAAGAAGTATGGACCTCCTTCAAATACTTTGCTCCTATCTGACATGCTTGAGAAAATAACCATGAAATAGTTGTTAGCCACCAGTAGAATTTCCATATCCCCTTCTAGATTCCAAACCCGATGAGCCCATGATTCCAACTTAGATAGAGGGAGTAGGAGACCCAAAAATTTGCATATGAGCCCATGCTTGCCCCAATATTTTACATCTTCTAAAATTTGCACCGGTTGAATAACCAGCACTGGTCGATCATTAGATCTCTCCAAACACCCATTCATCTTCTTAATACAGATAGAACCTTTTGATGAGGCCACATTCTCCCTAGCTGGGATATTGCCCATCTGGTCATTAGCCCCTCCTCGCATGTGAAAAGATGTATTAGGCATGTTTTGATCCTCAATCAAAATCTGAGCCTCGGGGGCCATCGATTGCCCCATGTTCAGATTCAAAGGCATTGCCTCCAAGCTAAACACTAAAATTAAACTCACCAGAATCAAAAAAAGTTCTCCACGCCACAAAGGGAAGAAAGCCTTCTCACAACAGCAAAATCTGGCTAGCCCCAACTCCACAAAAACTCTGAAAGCTCTCCCTGTAGCTCCCCACTTCTTCTACATAGATGTATCCCCCAACACACAGGTTGAAGCAATAAACAGTAGCTCCTGACCGCAACAGACACCGAGAGCAGCAGGCTTAGGGCACGCAAGCCCTAGCCATGCAAAAGGTAGATGGACAAAGGAAGGTTAATCGCATGTAGTCCATTAATCTCTCATAATAAATTTCGTTTAATTAATTAGAAATAACTTTCCCATTTAATTAAATAATTACATTTAATTAATCAAGATAGGCTTATTTATTAAATGTATGTAAAAATATGAGCAAATGTGAGTATGAATTCCAACAGTGATTCCATGCAAATTCTCCAAATTCATCCTCCCTAAAAATGAAGAGATGAGGGTCTCTTAAATAGACTTTCTTGGAATCCATCAAAAGTTGAGATCAAATTCAATCATCGATTAGGATTAAAGTTGAAGTTCAGTCATAAAGGGATATTCCCAAATTCAAGGGAGTTAATAGATTTAATTTGAGTAAAATAAGGAGATAACTAATTTAATTTGAGTAGAAAAAAGAGTTAACTGATTTAACTCATTTTTTATCAAGAGTGAACTAAAAATTTCCCTTTTTGAACTGAAGAGAGATTTTGTTGAGATATTTAATTTAATAAAATGAGATATGCTCTCATAATTAATTTTTCTATTTAATTAAATAATCTTTTAATTAATTAGAGACACTTTTCTTATTTAATTAATTAACTTCATTTAATTAAATAGGAATGGCTTCCTATTTAATTAAATAACTTTGTTTAATTAATTAGAAGTAAGTACTCCATTTAATTAAATAATTTTGTTTAATTAATTAGAAATACCTTTCCCATTTAATTAATCAAGATAGACATATTTATTAAACGTATGTAAAAATATGAGCAAATGTGAGTATGAATTCTAGCAGCAATTCGATGATAATTTTTCAAATTCATCCTCTCCTAAAATGAAGAGATGACAGTCTCTTTAATAGACTTTACTAGAATCCATCAATGGTTGATACCAAATTCATTCAATGGTCAGGATTAAAGTTGAAGTTTAGTCATAAAGGGAGATTCCCAAATGAAAGGGAATTAACAGATTTAATTTGAGTAAAATAAGGAGTTAAATGATTTAAGTTGAGTAGAAAAAGGAGTTAACTGATTTAACTCATTTTTTATCAAGAGTGAACTGAAAATTTCCCTTTTTGAACTGAAGAGAGATTTTGTTTAAATATTTAATTTAATAAAATGAGATATGCTCTCATAATTACTTTTTCTATTTAATTAAATAATCTTTTAATTAATTAGAGACATTTTTCTTATTTAATTAAATAACTTCATTTAATTAATTAGGAATGATTTTCTATTTAATTAAATAAACTTGTTTAATTAACTAGAAGTAAATACTCCATTTAATTAAATAATTTCGTTTAATTAATTAGAAATACCTTTCCCATTTAATTAAATAATTACATTTAATTAATCAAGATGGCCGTATTTATTAAATGTATGTAAAAATATGAGCAAATGTGAGTATGAATTCCAGTAGCGATTTGATGCAAATTCTCCAAATTTATCTTCTCCTAAAATGAAGAGATGAGGGTCTCTTAAATAGACTTTCTTGGAATCCATCAATGGTTGAGATCAAATTCAATCATCGATCAAGATTAAAGTTGATGTTCAGTCATAAAGGGAGATTCCCAAATTAAAGGGAGTTAACAGATTTAATTTGAGTAAAATAATGAGTTAACTGATTTAATTTGAGTAGAAAAAGGAGTTAACTAATTTAACTCATTTTTTATCAATAGTGAATTGAAAATTTCCCTTTCTGAAATGAAGAGAGATTTTGTTGAGATATTTAATTTAATGAAATGAGATATGCTCTCATAATTACTTTTTCTATTTAATCAAATAATCTCTTAATTAATTAAAGACACTTTTCTTATTTAATTAAATAACTTCATTTAATTAAATAGGAATGGCTTCCTATTTAATTAAATAACATAGTTTAACTAATTAGAAGTAACTACTCCATTTAATTAAATAATTTCATTTAATTAATTAGAAATACCTTTGCCATTTAATTAAATAATTACATTTAATTAATCAAGATAGGTGTATTTATTAAACGTATGTAAAAATATGAACAAATGTGAGTATGAATTCTAGTAGCGATTCGATGATAATTTTATAAATTCATCCTCTCCTAAAATGAAGAGATGACGGTCTTTTTAATACACTTTTCTAGAATCCATCAACGGTTGATATCAAATTCATTCAATGGTCAGGATTAAAGTTGAAGTTTAGTCATAAAGGGAGATTCCCAAATTAAAGGGAGTTAACAGATTTAATTTGAGTAAAATAAGGAGTTAATTGATTTAAGTTGAGTAGAAAAAGGAGTTAACTCATTTAACTCATTTTTTATCAAGAGTGAACTAAAAATTTCCCTTTTTGAACTGAAGAGAGATTTTGTTTAGATATTTAATTTAATAAAATGAGATATGCTCTCATAATTACTTTTTCTATTTAATTAAATAATCTTTTAATTAATTAGAGACACTTTTATTATTTAATTAAATAACTTCATTTAATTAATTAGGAATGACTTTCTATTTAATTAAATAAATTTGTTTAATTAATTAGAAGTATGTACTCCATTTAATTAAATAATTTCGTTTAATTAATTAGAAATACCTTTCCCATTTAATTAAATAATTACATTTAATTAATCAAGATGGTCGTATTTATTAAATGTATGTAAAAATATGAACAAATGTGAGTATGAATTCCAATAGCGATTTGATGCAAATTCTCCAAATTTATCTTCTCCTAAAATGAAGAGATGAGGGTCTCTTAAATAGACTTTCTTGGAATCCATCAATGGTTGAGATCAAATTCAATCATCGATCAGGGTTAAAGTTGAAGTTCAGTCATAAAGGGAGATTCTCAAATTAAAGGGAGTTAACAGATTTAATTTGAGTAAAATAATGATTTAACTGATTTAATTTGAGTAGAAAAAGGAGTTAACTAATTTAACTCATTTTTTATCAATAGTGAACTGAAAATTTTCCATTTTAAAATGAAGAGAGATTTTGTTGAGATATTTAATTTAATGAAATGAGATATGCTCTCATAATTACTTTTTCTATTTAATTAAATAATCTTTTATTTAATTAGAGACACTTTTCTTATTTAATTAAATAACTTCATTTAATTAATTAGGAATGGCTTCCTATTTAGTTAAATAACTTTGTTTAATTAATTAGAAGTAAGTACTTCATTAAATTAAATAATTTCATTTAATTAATTAGAAATACCTTTCCCATTTAATTAGATAATTACATTTAATTAATCAAGATAGCCGTATTTATTAAATGTATGTAAAAATATAAGGAAATGTGAGTATGAATTCTAGCAGCGATTTGATGCAAATTCTCCAAATTCATCCTCTCCTAAAATGAAGAGATGAGGGTCTCTTAAATAGACTTTCCGAGAATCCATCAACGGTTGAGATCAAATTCAATCAACGGTCAAGGTTAACGTTGATGTTCAATCATAAAGGGAGATTCCCAAATTAAAGGGAGTTAACAGATTTAATTTGAGTAAAATAAGGAGTTAACTAATTTAATTTGAGTAGAAAAAGGAGTTAACTGATTTAACTCATTTTTTATCAATAGTGAACTAAAAATTTCCCTTTTTGAACTAAAGAGAGATTTTGTTGAGATATTTTATTTAATAAAATGAGATATGCTCTCATAATTACATTTTCTATTTAATTAAATAATCTTTTAATTAATTAGAGACACTTTTCTTATTTAATTAAATAACTTTGTTTAATTAATTAGAACTAAGTACTCCAATTAATTAAATAATTTTCTATAATTAATTAGAAATACCTTTCCCATTTAATTAAATAATTACATTTAATTAACCAAGATAGGTGTATTTATTAAATATATGTAAAAATATGAGCAAATGTGAGTATGAATTCCAACAGCGATTTGATGCAAATTCTCCAAATTCATCCTCTCCTAAAATGAAGAGATGAGGGTCTCTTAAATAGACTTTTCGGGAATCCATCAACGGTTGAGATCAAATTCAATCAACTGTCAAGATTAACGTTGATGTTTATTCATAAAGGGAGATTCCCAAATTAAAGGGAGTTAATAGATTTAATTTGAGTAAAATAAGGAGTTAACTGATTTAATTTGAGTAGAAAAAGGAGTTAACTGATTTAACTCATTTTTTATCAATAACGAACTGAAAATTTCCCTTTTTGAACTTCAGAGAGATTTTGTTGAGATATTTAATTTAATAAAATGAGATATGGTCTCATAATTACTTTTTCTATTTAATTAAATAATTTTTTAATTAATTAGAGACACTTTTCTTATTTAATTAAATAACTTCATTTAATTAATTAAATAACTTTGTTTAATTAATTAGAAGTAAGTACTCCATCTAATTAAATAATTTTGTTTAACTAATTAGAAATACCTTTCCTATTTAATTAAATAATTACATTTATTTAATCAAGATAGAGTATTTATTAAATGTATGAAAAAAATGAGCAAATGTGAGTATGAATTCCAGTAGCGATTCGATGCAAATTCTCCAAATTCATCCTCTCTTAAAATGAAGAGATGAGGGTTTCTTAAATAGACTTTCCTCTTATCCATCAACGGTTGAGATCAAATTCAATCAACGGTCAGGATTAAATTTGAAGTTTAGTCATAAAGCGAGATTCCCAAATTAAAGGGAGTTAACAAATTTAATTTGAGTAAAATGAGTTAACTGATTTAATTTGAGTAGAAAAAGGAGTTAACTCATTTAACTTATTTTTTATCAATAGTGAACTAAAAATTTCCCTTTTTGAACTGAAGAGAGATTTTGCTAAGATATTTAATTTAATAAAATGAGATATGCTGTCATAATTACTTTTTCTATTTAATTAAATAATATTTTTCTTAATTAGAGACACTTTTCTTATTTAATTAAATAACTTCATTTAATTAATTAGGAATGGCTTCCTATTTAATTAAATAACTTTCTTTAGTTAATTAGAAGTAAGTACTTCATTTAATTAAAGAATTTTGTTTGATTAATTAGAAAAACCTTTCCCATTTAATTAAATAATTACATTTAATTAATCAAGATAGGCGTATTTATTAAATGTATGTAAAAATGTGAGCAAATGTGAGTACGAATTTGTCATGCCCAAAATATAAGGGAAAAAAACACACACAATTTTTTTTTTATAAAATGATTAATGACACCACTATGCTAGATACATTTAATTTACACATGTTAAAGTATAGCTGTAAAGAGAGCAGGTACATGATCTCCTAATGATGTCCTGTCATTTAGATAGTAGTCTGTAAATCAAGAGCAAGAAGAGATCGCTAGATCCGAACATTCGTTATTAAATTGATTTCAACATTTGTCTCGTTATTACTTTAACTTTAAAAACAATATATTGTTGTCATTTTCCTTCCGATAATCCCTATGAGAGCCAACTAATATAACATTTTAATTTAATCCAATTATTTTAAAAATACTATTAAACTAACTACAATCATTAATTTATTATTATTAAATCATTTACAATATTCATTTCATCTTTACACAATCCAATTTTAATTAACCCACGAAAATATAACACATTATCACTTTTATATGTATTTTAAAAAATAATATTCTCACAAAACAAAAGTATACCAACACTTTAGTGAACATATTTTTCAACTAATTTAAAACTTGTTAACATTAATCAATAAAAATTTGATTAAGTAAAATGTCCATTTAAGTAGTCTAAATCAAATCATTCAAAAATGTTGAATAATAAAAAAAAAAAACTTACTAACTGTAGTAACGTCTAACATATAATTAAATAAAATTTATTAATTCTCACAAAGCAAAACACCTTTTTGATCAACTAATATTACATAATCAACTTTATTTTTATTTTTATTTTTAAAACATAAGTAACAATCCGAAATTAATTTAATCCAATTTATACCACATTTCCAATTTAAACTTTCAATTTAAAACTAATTAATACCCTGAAAGGAACTACTAACATGACACTTTCTTAAAATGAAAACTGACTAAAATCTAGCCTTAAAATATACTAATAATTATTATTATTACTAACATATAATAAATAATTATTTACATAACTAAATAATTTATATTTAAAACCATATTAGTTGATTAAAAATAAACTAAGTTTCACATAAACTAACTTTACTAAATGCATGAAATAACTTATTATTTAAAACTTATTAATAATGATAAATTACTAAAACAAATCTAATAAAAAAAAAACATAAAAATCAAATTCTTTAATATAGGACTTTTACTAAAATTTAAAACTTAAAAAAATACAAAATAAATAAACTTACTAACTAATACACTAACATCCCAAACCTACCCCACTAACCCCACCTAAAAGATGGCTTTTCCTCTCACGTAAACCTAGGCTTGAAAATAAAGAAAATACAGCAAGGGTCTAGCAAAAAGTAAGTTAAGCTTGCTGTTTTAAATAGAGGAATAAATGACTAAGCTAGTACACCCTGCAAGACCATTGACTTTTAAGTATTTTAGGTCTTTCCCCACACACCACTTGCATACATGCCTACCAAGGAGTATGGGAAATCGCAGCCCAATAAATCTCTTTCCCACGTGGGCTAGATGGAACCAAGGCATCAATTCCGATAAAAATCTCTTCAACCAATGAGATTTTAATTTGATTGCAAGTCAGAACCCCATAAAGACTTGTGTATTTCAAACTCCATCTTAGCAACTAGGGTATGATGGGCCTAATTTGGAAAAGATGGGGTGATGTCAGTACTTATGAGGGATCTTTATTTTATTAAAAGGGAATTATGCATTAAAGTCTTTGTGGGAGTTGAAGTTTAGTGGTTGGATCTTTTGAAATGGTTAGTATAATAAGATAATCATACATTTTTGTTATAACTATTACTTTGTTTTTTATTTTTATTTTCATAGACATTTACTTTATTAAAGATAAATCAAGGACCTTAAAAGTATCTAAGAAGAATATGCTCTGTCAAGAAAAAGGAGTTATATTTTTTTTTCATACATATCACAGCATCCTGTAGGTGTACATTTTATTTTTCAAGCCGTGTTCTTTTTTTTAAAGTATAAATTCTCTTATTAGGCTATGCCTTTCTCTCCTTTTTATGCTACATTTTTTTTTTGTTTTATAGTTCATCATTGATGCAGGAGCATCCAGAGGTATAAGGGCAATCCTGTGTCACCCAAAAAAGTGTACTTAGACTTAGTTTCTATTTGATGTGTTTTCATTTTTGGATACCCATTTGGGTCAAATAAAGGTTCCAACTCTCACAGTTCCACTATCAGTGCGTTTGAAAATCCTAAAAAAATAGGAGCATGTAATTGGGCTATCATTTTGGTAAACTAGAAGGTGTGAATTGGCCAGATGAATGTAATCATGATTTAGAGCGTTCCAGAAAAAGAATCAAGTCAATAGGCCCCACGGTTTGAAAGTTATTGTAGTTTTTTGGGTTTTGGAGACCTCCTAAGAATGCTTCAAAGTCAGGTTAGGGGCATTAAATGACCTCAAAAAGGGTCAAAAAATGGGGGATGAGCAAAGCTTGTCCATAGGGCTATAGAACACTTCCAAAGCTTTTCGAAAATGTAAACAGTTCGTTAATCAGAGCTACGGTTCAAAAGTTATGCCTCCCAAATGTTCGATTACCATTTTTGGATTCTTCTAGATTTGCACCGACTTCTAACGTAGCTTCTGGAACCTTCTATTTGGTTGGTGGATGCCTACTAGCACTTTCTAGAATGTACTCCTAGTCCTTAACCCTCTGCAGTCTATTTAAGGAGATTTTTGGCATTGTAAAAGGTAGTTCAGAGTGGAGTTTGAGAGGAGGTACTGAAAGGAGAAATTATCTCCAGATTTATGCTATTGTAATCCGTTAAAGCATGTTTTAAAGTTTATTTCCTGTACTATTTGTACTAGCTTATTTTCTTAGTTAATATAATTTTCCCTTTTCTGTTGTGTTCATTTTGGTTCTTGGGTTGTGTCCCCATCAAGTGGTATCAAAGCGAGTTTTTTTGAGTGTGTAGATAGAGCGCCGACTGTGAGGCAGTTTGCACCAGGATTGTGTGGTTGTGGGTTTGAGTTAGAAGATGCTTTCACAAAGAGAGCATGGTGGAAGGGCTAGAACTATTAATCCTAAGGAGGTTAGAGCCCTCCAAAGGCAGGTGCAGGCATTGCAAGAGGAGCTTCATAGAGGAGCAAATGTTGCCGCAGGTGACAACAGTGAAGATGACAATGAAGAAGAAGTAATGGCACCAAAAGAGGAATTTGACAGGGAAGTTCTGAATCATGCAAAGGAAAGGCTTTTTAGGGCCATTACTAAGTTTGGGAAAAGACCTACAATTGAAGTGGGTGTATTTTCAGGAAATCTGAAACCAGATGAGTTGATCGATTGGATCAATGAACTAGAAGAATACTTTGAGTATGAGGATATCAGAGACCCAGATAGGGTTAAGTTTGCAAAGGCCAAACTGAAAGGCCATGCCAAAATCTAGTGGTAAGAGGTTCAATTGGAAAGAAATAGAAGAGAAAAGGAGAAGATCACAAGATGGGATCGCATGGTGGACAAATTGAAGAAGCAGTTCATTCCTGTGGACTATGAGCTTGATTTGTTTAAGAAGATGCATGGGTTAAAGCAAGCAGGAAGATCAGTCCAAGAATATACAGAAGAATTTTACTAACTCTTGATTAGAGTGAGGCATGCAGAAGAAAATAAGGAGAAGGTTGCTCGTTATATCAGTGGGTTGTGACCTAGCATCCAAGAGGAATTAAGTCTGGTAAGAATGACCAGCGTTGAAGAGGCATACCAGTTTGCCCTACGAGTTGAAGAGAAGTTGAATAAAAGGTTTGAAGGAAGAAAAAGAGGGCATGGTCAAGGAGGAAGGGGAAGTGGTAGATCATCTGGAGGCCACAATGAAACCCAAAAGAAAAATGAAGATGTGGGTACTAGCAGAAACCAGAGGAATGAGGGTTTCAACCGCTCCCATGATCACGACTTTGGAAATCAAAGAGGAAGAGGTAGAGGACATGGAAAAGGAAGAGGAAGCTTCCGTGGTACCTATTTCCATTGCAATGAAGAAGGTCATCATGCCTTTGAATGCCCTCAATGACAAGGAAGGACAGATAGGAGAGCTGAGGGCCAAGCTAGGGTTGCTCATGTAGATGAAGATGCACAATCATCACATTCAGAGGATGCAAAAAGAGGAGAGACCTTGGTAAATGAAAGAGTCCTACTAAGTGGTGAGATTGAACCAGGACAACAGAGGAGTTTGTTCTGTACCAGATGCAAGTGTGAGGATAAATATTGTGATGTGATCATTGATGGTGGTAGCACTGATAACTTGGTATCAGAAGAGATGGTCTCTAAGCTAAAGCTCAAGAGGGAGAAACATCCCCAGCCCTATCGGATTGCTTGGGTAAAAGATGATCATAAGGTCCTGGTAAGTGAACAATGTTTAGTAAAATTCAAAATTGGAAGTTACCATGATGAAGTTCCCTATGATTTTATTTTGATGGATGTTTTCCATCTATTGTTGGGTAAACCATGGTAGTTTGATAGACATGCAGTGCATGATGGACATGCAAACACATACTCTTTGATAAAGGATGGAGTTCACCACAAATTGAAGCCCATGAAAAAGGAAGGTGAAAAGGTATGTAGCAGTGCTAGGATTTTTCTTGTTGATGGAAGAAAGTTTTTAGATGGCATGAAACATCAGCATATGTGCTATGCTTTAATTCTTAGGAAAGATAAAGAAGGTAGTAGTGAAATACCACTTGAAGTTTTAGATTTACTAGGGGAGTTTGGAGATATTATCTCTAATAATGTTCCAAATGGATTGCCACCAATAAGGCAAATTAGTCATCAGATAGATCTGATTCCAGGAGCTAGTTTGCCTAACAAGGCTACTCACATGATGACTCCTACTGAAACAGAGGAGCTAAATAGATAGGTTCAGGAGCTGTTGAGGAAGGCCTTGATTTGAGAGAGCCTAAGTCCATGTGTAGTACCTTTAGTACTTGCACCAAAGAAGGATGGAGAGTGGAGGATGTGTACATATTCTTGAGCTATAAATAGGATAACCATCAAGTACCGATTTCCTTTGCCAAGGATGAATGATCTTATGGACTGTTTTGAGTGGAGCTCAGTGCTTCACAAAGATAGATCTCAAGAGTGGCTATCATCAGATACAGATTCAAGAAGGAGATGAGTGGAAAACAGCCTTTAAGACCAAGGAGGGTCTTTATGAGTGGTTAGTCATGCCCTTTGGATTGACGAATGCCCCAAGCACCTTCATGCGGCTCATGAATGAGGTACTTAAGAAGTTCTTGGGAAAATTTTTTATTTTCTATTTGGATGATATTTTAATTTTTAGCATCCAATTTTTAGCAATATTTTGGAAGAACATTTACAACATATTTTTAGTGTCCTTGAAAGGCTAAGGGAAGAGAAACTATTAATTAATCTGAAGAAGTGTATCTTTGCAAAAAGGGAGTTAGTCTATTTGGTGTTTGTTATATCACCTGAAGGTCTCAAAATGGATCTGGAGAAGGTAAAAGCCATCTTGGAATGACCTACTCTAAGGTCTACTACTGAGGTAAGATCATTTCATGGTCTAGTTAGTTTTTACAAGAAGTTTATTAAGAATTTCAGTGGCATATGTGCACCCCTAACTGATACAATAAGAGGGGATAGAAAAGAGTTCAAATGGACTGTAGCAGCTACAAGAACTTTTGAATTGCTGAAGAAGAAGGTAACAAAACAGCCTGTGTTGGCACTTCCAGATTTTAGAAAGGTTTTCCAGGTAGATTGTGATGCCAGTGGCAGTGCTACTGGGGTTGTATTAAGCCAAGAAGGTAAGCCTATTGCATATTTTAGTGAAAAATTGAATGATGCAAAGAAGAAGTATTTTGTTTATGATCAAGAGTTCTATGCAATAGTTCAGGCCTTAAAGAAATGGAGGCATTATTTATTGCCAAAGGAATTTGTTTTGTATACCGATCATCAGGCACTGTAGTACCTAAATAGCCAAGGTAAATTGAATTAGAGGCATATGAAGTGGGTAGAATTCTTGCAGAGTTATACATTTGTGTTGAAGCATAGAAGTGGAAAATCTAACAGGGTTGTAGATGCACTAAGTAGGAGACAGTCATTGCTTATAGTAATGTAGGTTGAAGTAGTTGGGTTTGATGAACTCAAGAATTTGTACCTCGAGGATCTTGATTTTGCTGAAGCATGGAAAGCTTGTAAAGAACCTGTTGCTGTAGATAGAACAAAGTGGTTAGACTATTTGATTCAGGATGGCATGTTGTTCAAGGGTAGTCAATTGTGCATTCCAAGGAGTTCCATAAGGGAAAATCTGATTAAGGAGAAACACAGCAGAGGGATGGCAGGACATTTTGGTCGAGATAAGACCATTGTCATTCTTAGAGAACATTATTTTTGGCCTCAAATTTCACAGGATGTGAAGAAGTTTGTATAGAGTTGCCAGGTTGTCAAGTTGCCAAGGGGTTTAGTCACAATACTAGTCTATATCATCCATTGCCTGTTCCATCAAGGCCATGGGAGGACATAAGTATGGATTTTGTTCTTGGATTGCCAAGGACACAAAGGGGTAATGACTCAGTATTTGTGGTGGTTGATAGGTTCTCCAAAATGGCACATTTCATTCCATGCCACAAAACTCATGATGTTGTCCATATTGCAGACTTTTTTTTCAAAGAGGTGGTAAGACTACATGGTCTTCCAAGGAGTATAGTTTCTGACAGAGATACTAAATTTTTGGGGTATTTCTAGAGGACATTGTGAAAAAAGTTAAGAACCGACTTGAAATTTAGTTCCACACATCACCCACAAATTGATGGCCAAACAGAAGTGGTAAATAGAAGTCTGGGCAATTTGCTAAGATGTTTAGTTGGGGATAAGCCCAAGGGATGGGATTTGATTCTACCACAAGCAGAGTTTTCTTATAATAACTCTATAAATAGGAGTACTAGAAAATCACCATTGCAAGTTGTATATAGGAGTAGCCCAAGGACTGCACCAGAGCTGAGGAAGATAGAATAAGGGGAGAGGACAAGTGCTAAAGCTGAGGAATTTGCTGAACATATCAAGCGTCTACATGAGGAGGTTCAAGGACACATTACCAAGATGAATCAAGAGTATAAAGCTAGGGCTGATCAAAGGAGAAGACATAAGGAATTCCAAGTAGGAGATTCAGTCATGGTGCACTTACAAAAAGAAAGATTTCCAGTCGGTACTTACAACAAGCTGAAAATGAAGAAATTTGGCTCTTGCAAAGTTTTGAAGAAACATGACTCAGAAAATGCGTATGAGGTGGAGCTGCCAGATGGTATTCACATTTCTCCCATTTTCAACATTGCAGATTTAACAGAGTATCATGATGATGGTGCAGATGAGGAGCTGGTGTTAGAGCCATGTCCAATTCCTACTTCTAAGAAGGAGGAGATAGAAGACATTCTAGATCATCATGTGGGTAGAAGTACCAGAAACAGGCAGTATGAAGAGTATTTGGTCAAATGGAAAGGATGACCAATCGAGGACTCAACTTTGATTTCAGCAGCTGAGGTTTCCCATTTGGAATTTCCTCTACCATTCATAAAGTGATAGGGTCACTTTTCAATCTACCTTGGGTGTCTGATGTAGGAGCATCTAGAGGTATAAGGGCAATCTTGTGTCACCCAAAAAAATGTACTTAGACTTAATTTCTATTTGATGTGTTTTTATTTTTGAATACCCATTTGGGTTAAATAAAGGTTCCAACTTTCATAGTTCCACTATCAGTGCGTTTGAAAATCTTGAAAAAATAGGAGCATGTAATTGGGCCATCATTTTGGTAAACCAAAAGGTGTGAATTGGCCAGATGAATGTAATCATGATTTAGAGCATTCCAAAAAAAGAATCAGGTCAATAGGCCCCACGGTTTGAAAGTTATTGTAGTTTTTCAGGTTTTGGAGACCTCCTAAGAATGCTTCAAAGTCAGGTTAGGGGCATTAAATGACCTCAAAAAGGGTCAAAAATTGGGGGACAATCAAAACTAGTCCATAGGGCTATAGAGCACTTCGAGAGGTTTTCAAAAATGTAAATAGTTCGTCAATCAAAGCTACGGTTCAAAAGTTATGCCTCTCAAAAGTTCGGTTACTATTTCTGGATTCTTCTAGATTTGCACTGACTTCTAACACAGCTTCTAGAACCTTCTATTTGGTCGGTGGATGCCTACTAGCACTTTCTAGAATGTA
The DNA here is from genome assembly GCA_028749045.1 of Cupressus sempervirens. Classification (NCBI taxonomy): domain Eukaryota; kingdom Viridiplantae; phylum Streptophyta; class Pinopsida; order Cupressales; family Cupressaceae; genus Cupressus; species Cupressus sempervirens. The sequence goes on from CM053783.1 coordinate 119,938,759, forward strand.
CTCCTAGTCCTTAACCCTCTGGGGTCTATTTAAGGAGATTTTTGGCATTGTAAAAGGCAGTTCGGAGCGGAGTTTGAGAGGAGGTATTGAAAGGAGAAATTATCTCCAGATTTATGCTATTGTAAGCCCTTAGGGCATGTTTTGAAGTTTATTTCCTGTACTATTTGTACTAGCTTATTTTCTCAGTTAATATAATTTTCCCTTTTCTGTTGTGTCCATTTTGGTTCTTGGGTTGTGTCCCCATCAATCATACATCGAAGGTATATGACCCTTTTATATGAGTTAAAGGAGTTGCAAAATTCTTAATCAAATTTGATAGTTGTCACTTATATAATTTAACAAGGACAAAGATAATTTTCTTATTCACAAAGTAGGATTTTTTGTATCCTCATAATACATATAACCTTGAATTGATAACTTCAACATATCATTTACTCTTCTTTATCATATTTGAAACTTGAGAATTCATAATTCGAAAACATTATCCATTAATCTATTTTCTCACACACATTTGCAAAATTTGAAATCACATAAGAGCAAGGCAGGGAGGTTTTCACAATCTTTTTCATTCTCTATTATTCATCCTAGTTCAAGGCTCCATCGGGAAAGAACCAGTAAGAAAACCTGATATCTTTGCAAATACATCAAAATTCAAATACATTTTACATAATTTTTCAAATCAATTAAAATCTCTTCAAAAATCTTTCACAAGTTCTTTCTCCCAATACTTCAAAACTTCAAGGAATACAATGAGAACAAAAGTTGAACCCGAGTGAATCATCACAACATCAAGAACAATTCAAGCATACACCCTAACCCGGTTTTACACAATAGATCCAAACATAGGACTTGATTAGGGGGGAGGTGGATTTTCTCAATGGAAGATGTCAATCACCATACCATACCATACCATAACCCTTTCGGGGCTAAAACTTCAAGAATTTCCATTATTTTACAAGGCCCTTTCAAGGCTACTATCACAAGGATGTTCATTCTTTTCCATATTCAATATTTCACAATAACAACAAGGTATGCAATGACCAGTAGGGGCCCATACACCCTACCATTTTTCCCTCCTCTCACCATGAAAGGAGACTCTTCACCATTGAGGTCCAACTAAGGCCCTACCCTCGTACATGGCCACTTCTTTCCTATCCAACGGTGAGTGATGCCAAAAAAATCCCCATGAATTTTTTTCAAAACACAAAACATCAAGACAAGTATAAGAATGCATCAAAAAAAAGAGCGAAACCCCTCCAAATCAACCCAACACACAAGCAAGAAACAACAAAGAACCACACCATACCTTATGCAATAATTCAAACAAGAACAGTATGATGAACAAAACCAAATGATTAAAGAACTTCTACCTTCACAAAATGTTAAGGCAAATGGTAAGTTGAGAAGATCTTTTCCCTTGTTTCCTTCCATCTTCAACTTTCTCTAAAAACTAGAGATTGGGTAACCCCTCCACTAGTCCAAGAAGGGCCTCTAAATAAGCCTCCAACTCAACCACCAACAAAAACCATAACTTCTCCCACCCACCTACCAATCTAGAAGCTCCTAACTCAACCCACACTATGGTTAAACACTAAATGGAGGTGAGGTAAGGCAACTCATGGTAACCACTTGTAATTTTCGCACAAAGGTAAAATGAGACTTTTTGAGTGATCTCAAAAATTAACAAAAGGGGCTTAGGGGTTGGAAAAGACCCCCAACCCATACCCATACCCCTTGGGTATAAATATTTCATGTTTTAAAGACTTAGAAATAGGTTTAGAACCAAACAAAAGCTAGGAAATTATTAGGACCAACTAAAAATTCTAAAATGTAGATTAAGCACTAATCCGAATTAAGGATGACTAAACTCAATTAAGAACCAAATTAGCAAAAAAAAAGACACTAACTTAATCTGACTTAGGTCCAAAAGTTACATAGCTAACCCTAACTAGCATGCTGAAGAACATAAATAATTCATGAGTGTCAAGTGACACTAAAAAAACTCAGTTATGAACATTAACATTTACTGATCACAGAAAGATACATACATACATCTCACAATAAATTTAATTATGAACAACAAGGTTTCCACAATTAGCACATAGGGATCAGTTCTATTCCTCTGTCAAGTTTTCTCAGCTAAAATATCCTGCACACTCATTGCACACATCGGTAGTCCCATAAAATCACATGCACATATGTATATACGTATCAGGAAACACATAAATTAAAACATACATCTATAAAACAATCAGGGTTCCTCTCATCCTATTCAATTCTTAACCATTCAAATCTCTTAAATCAAAGTGTTAATCCTACATTTTACTTAATTTATCAACATACATATACATAAAACATTAAATGATGAACATCAAATATTTGAAAGTAACATCACACCACATGAAATAATATAATATGTTCAAAGTACCAGATAATGTCCCGACATCTGGAGTCGTGAGTATTCAAATATAAGTGTATCATCGATGCTAGGATGGGTCAGGGTGAGACCCCACAAATCAAAGCATGAATCTTTCATTTAAGCAAACCTTTCTTATTTCTACACACCTTTAATCATCAATTACATAATCAACGTAACTTTATTCATTAGGTTACGGATATATCAACTACTCTAGATTTCATTAAAACATTCACAATGTAAGCATTACTTCATAACTATTTCTTATCTCCTATAATGGTTTTAACAGAGTGTTCATAATTGATAAATGCATATGAGGAGGGTCCTTACAAAATTCCAGCAGCGATTCGATGCAAATTCTCCAAATTAATCCTCTCCTAAAAGGAAGAGATGAAGGTCTCTTAAATAGACTTTCCTGGAATCCATTAATGGTTGAGATCAAATTCAATCAACGGTCATGATTAAAGTTCAAGTTCTGTAATAAAGGGAGATTTCAAAATTAAAGGGAGTTAACAGATTTAATTTGAGTAAAATAAGGAGTTAACTGATTTAATTTGAGTAGAAAAATGAGTTAACTGAATTAACTCATTTTTTATCAATAGTGAACTAAAAATTTCCCCTTTTGAACTGAAGAGAGATTTGGTTGAGATATTTAATTTAATAAACTGAGATATGCTCTCATAGTTACTTTTTTCTATTTAATTAAATAATCTTTTAATTAATTAGAGACACTTTTCTTATTTAATTAAATAACTTCATTTAATTAATTAGGAATGGCTTCCTATTTAATTAAATAACCTTTTTTAATTAATTAAGAGTAAGTACTCCATTTAATTAAATAATTTCATTTAATTAATTAGAAATACCTTTCCCATTTAATTAAATAATTACATTTAATTAATCAAGATAGGCGTATTTATTAAATGTATGTAAAAATATGAAAAAATGTGAGTATGAATTCCAGCAGCGATTCGATGCAAATTTTTCAAATTCATCCTCACCTAAAATGAAGAGATGAGGGTCTCTTAAATAGACTTTCCTGGAATCCATCAATGGTTGAGATCAAATTGAATCAACGATCAGGATTAAAGTTGAAGTTCAATCATAAAGGGAGTTAACAGATTTAATTTGAGTAAAATAAGGACTTAACTGATTTAATTTGAGTAGAAAAAAGAGTTAACTGATTTAACTCATTTTTTATCAATAGCGAATTGAAAATTTTCCTTTTTGAACTGAAGAGAGATTTTGTTGAGATATTTAATTTAATAAAATGAGATATGCTCTCATAATTACTTTTTCTATTTAATTAAATAACCTTTTAATTAATTAGAGACACTTCTCTTATTTAATTAAATAACTTCATTTAATTAATTAGGAATGGCTTCCTATTTAATTAAATAACTTTGTTTAATTAATTAGAAGTAATTATGTCATTTAATTAAATAATTTTGTTTAATTAATTAGAAATACCTTTCCCATTTAATTAAATAATTACATTTAATTCATCAAGATAGGCATATTTATTAATTGTATGTAAAAATATGCGTGAATTTGAGTATGAATTCCAGCAGTGATTTGATGCAAATTTTTCAAATTCATCCTCTCCTAAAATGAAGAGATGAGGGTCTCTTAAATAGACTTTCCTAAAATCCATCAACGGTTGAGATCAAAATCAATCAACGGTTAGGATTAAAGTTGAAGTTCAGTCATAAAGGGAGATTCCCAAATTAAAGGGAGTTAATAGATTTAATTTTAGTAAAATAAGGAGTTAACTGATTTAATTTGAGTAGAAAAAAGAGTTAACTGATTTAACTCATTTTTTATCAATAGTGAACTAAAAATTTCCCTTTTTGAACTGAAGAGAGATTTTTTTGAGATATTTAATTTAATAAAATGAGATATGCTCTCATTATTACTTTTTCTATTTAATTAAAGAATCTTTTAATTAATTAGAGACACTTTTCTTATTTAATTAAATTAGGAATGGCTTCCTATTTAATTCAATAACTTTCTTTAATTAATTAGAAGTAAGTACTTCATTTAATTAAATAATTTCATTTAATTAATTAAAAATACATTTGCTATTTAATTAAACAATTACATTTAATTAATCAAGATAGGCATATTTATTAAATGTATGTAAAAATATGAGCAAATGTGAGTATGAATTCCAACAGCAATTCGATGCAAATTCTCCAAATTCATCTCTCCTAAAATGAACAGATGAACATCTCTTAAATAGACTTTCCTGAAATCCATCAACGGTTGAGATCAAATTCAATGAATGGTCAGGATTAAAGTTCAAGTTCAGTCATAAAGGGAGATTCCCACATTAAAGGGAGTTAATAGATTTAATTTGAGTAAAATAAGGAGTTAACTAATTTAATTTATTTTTTATGAATAGTGATTTTGAAAATTTCCCTTTTTGAACTGAAGAGAGATTTTGTATAGATATTTAATTTAATAAAATGAGATATGCTCTCATAATTACTTTTTCTATTTAATTAAACAATCTTTTACTTAATTAGAAACACTTTTTTTATTTAATTAAATAACTTCATTTAATTAATTAGGAATGGCTTCCTATTTAATGAAATAATTTTGTTTAATTAATTAGAAGCAAGTACTCTATTTAATTAAATAATTTTGTTTAATTAATTAGAAATGCTTTTCCCATTTAATTAAATAATTATATTTAATTAATCAAGATAGGCGTATTTATTAAATGTATGCAAAAATATGAGCAAATGTGAGTATGAATTCTAGCAGTGATTCGATGCAAATTCTCCAAATTCATCCCCTCCTAAAATGAAGAGATGAGGGTCTCTTAAATAGACTTTCCTAGAATCCATAGTTGGTTGAGATCAAATTCAATCAACGGTCAGGAATAAAGTTGAAGTTCAGTCATAAAGGGAGATTCCGAAATTAAAGGGAGTTAACAGATTTAATTTGAGTAAAATAAAGAGTTAACTTATTTAATTTGTGTAGAAAAAAGAGTTAATTGATTTAACTCATTTTTTATCAATAGTGAACTGAAAATTTCCATTTTTGAACTCAAGAGAGATTTTATTAAGATATTTAGTTTAATAAAATGAGATATGCTCTCATAATTACTTTTTCTATTTAGTTAAACAAACTTTTAATTAATTAGAGACACTTTTCTTATTTAATTAAAAAAATTTATTTAATTAATTAGGAATGGCTTCCTATTTAATTAAATAACTTTGTTTAATTAATTAGAAATAAGTACTCGATTTAATCAAATAATTTCATTTAATTAATTAGAAATACATTTCCCATTTAATAAAATAATTACATTTAATTAATAAAGATAGGCATATTTATTAAATGTATGTAAAAATATGAGCAAATGTGAGTATGAATTCCAGCAGCGATTCGATGCAAATTCCCCAAATTCATCCTCTCCTAAAATGAAGAGATGAGGGTCTCTTAAATAGACTTTCTTGGAATCCATCAATGGTTGAGATCAAATTCAATCAACGATCAGGATTAAAGTTGAAGTTCATTTATAAACGGAGATTCCCAAATTAAAGGGAGTTAACAAATTTAATTTGAGTAAAATAAGGAGTTAGCTGATTTAATTTGAGTAGAAAAAGGAGCTAACTGATTTCAGTCATTTTTTATCAATAGTGAACTGAAAATTTCCATTTTTGAACTCATGAGAGATTTTATTGAGATATTTAGTTTAATAAAATGAGATATGCTCTCATAATTGCTTTTTCTATTTAGTTAAACAATCTTTTAATTAATTAGAGACACTTTTCTTATTTAATTAAATAACTTCATTTAATTAATTAGGAATAGCTTCCTATTTAATTAAATAACTTTGTTTAATTAATTAGAAGTAAGTACTCCATTTAATTAAATAATTTCTATTCATTAATTAGAAATACCTTTCCCTTTTAATTAAATAATTACATTTAATTAATCAAGATAGGCGTACTTATTAAATGTATGCAAAAATATGAGCAAATATGAGCATGAATTCCAGCAGCGATTTGATGCAAATTCTCCAAATTCATCTTCTCCTAAAATGAAGAGATGAGGGTCTCCTAAATAGACTTTCCTAGAATCCATCAATGGTTGAGATCAAATTCAATCAAAGGTCAGGATTAAAGTTGAAGTTTAGTCATAAAGGTAGATTTCAAAATTAAATGGAATTAACAGATTTAATTTGAGTAAAATAAAGAGTTAACTGATTTAATTTGAGTAGAAAAAGGAGTTAACTGATTTAACTCATTTTTTATCAATAGTGAACTGAAAATTTCCCTTTTTGAACTGAAGAGAGATTTTGTTGAGATATTTAATTTAATAAAATGAGATATGCTCTCATAATTACTATTTCTATTTAATTAAATAATCTTTTAATTAATTAGAGACACTTTTCTTATTTAATTAAATAACTTCATTTAATTAATCAGGAATGGCGTCCTATTTAATTAAATAACTTTGTTTAATTAATTAGAACTATGTACTGCATTTAATTAAATAATTTTGTTTAATTAATTAGAAATACCTTTCCCAATCAATTAAATAATTACATGTAATTAATCAAGATAGGTGTATTTATTAAATGTATGTAAAAATATGAACAAATGTGAGTATGAATTCCAGCAGCGATTCAATTCAAATTCTCCAAATTCATCCTCTCTTAAAATGAAGAGATGAGGGTCTGTTAAATAAACTTTCTTGAAATTCATCAATGGTTGAGATAAAATTCAATCAACAGTCAGGATTAAAGTTGAAGTTCAGTCATAAAGGGAGATTCGCAAATTAAAGGGAGTTAACAGATTTAATTTGAGTAGAAAAAAGAGTTAACTAATTTAACTCATTTTTTATCAATAGTGAATTGAAAATTTCCCTTTTTGAACTGAAGAGAGATTTTGTTGAGATATTTAATTTAATAAAATGAGATATGCTCTCATAATTACTTTTTCTATTTAATTAAACAATCTTTTAATTAATTGGAGACACTTTTTTTATTTAATTAAATAACTTCATTTAATTAATTAGGAATAGCTTCCTATTTAATTAAATAATGTTGTTTAATTAATTAGAAGTAAGTACTCCATTTAATTAAATAATTTCTATTAATTAATTAGAAATACCTTTCCCTTTTAATTAAATAATTAAATTTAATTAATCAAGATAGGCGTATTTATTAAATGTATGTAAAAATATGAGCAAATGTGAGTATAAATTCCAGCAACGATTCGATGCAAATTCTTCAAATTCATCCTCTCCTTAAATGAAGAGATGAGGGTCTCTTAAATAGACTTTTCTAGAATCCATCAACGGTTGAGATCAAATTCAATCAACGGTCAGGATTAAAGTTGAAGTTCAGTCATAAAGGGAGATTCTAAAATTAAAGGGAGTTAACAGATTTAATTTGAGTAAAATAAAAAGTTAACTGATTTAACTTGAGTAGAAAAAGGAGTTAACTCATTTAACTCATTTTTTATCAATAGTGAACTAAAAATTTCCCTTTTTGAACTGAAGAGAGATCTTGTTGAGATATTTAATTTAATAAAATGAGATATGCTCTCATAATTACTTTTTCTATTTAATTAAACATTCTTTTAATTAATTAGGAATGGCTTCCTATTTAATTAAATAACTTTGTTTAATTAATTAGAAGTAAGTACTCCATTTAATTATATAATTTCATTTAATTAATTAGAAATACCTTTCCCATTTCATTAATCAAGATAGGCATATTTATTAAATGTATATAAAAATATGAGCAAATGTGAGTATGAATTCTAATAGCGATTCGATACAAATTCTCCAAATTCATTCTCTCCTAAAATGAAGAGATGAGGGTCTCTTAAATAGACTTTCTTGGAATCCATCAACAGTTGAGATCAAATTCAATCAATGGTCAAGATTAAAGTTGAAGTTCAGTCATAAAGGGAGATTCCCAAATTAAAGGGAGTTAACAGATTTAATTTGACTAAAAAAAGGAGTTAACTGATTTAATTTGAGTAGAAAAAGGACTTAACTGATTTAAGTCATTTTTTATCAATAGTGAACTAAAAATTTTCCTTTTTGAACTCAAGAGAGATTTTATTGAGATATTTAATTTAATAAAATGAGATATGCTCTCATAATTACTTTTTCTATTTAATTAAATAAGTTTGATTAATTAATTAGAACTAAGTTCTCCATTTAATTAAATAATTTCTATAAATTAATTAGAAATACCTTTCCCATTTAATTAAATATTACATTTAATTAATCAAGATAGGCGTATTTATTAAATGTATGTAAAAATATGAACAAATGTGAGTATAAATTCCAGCAGCTATTCGATGCAAATTTTTCAAATTCATCCTCTCCTAAAATGAAGAGATAAGAGTCTCTTAAAATAGATTTTTCTGAAATCCGTCAACGGTTGAGATCAAATTCAATCAATGGTCAGGATTAAATTTGAAGATTAGTCATAAAGGGAGATTCCCAAATTAAAGGGAGTTAACAGATTTAGTTTGAGTAAAATAAGGAGTTAACTGATTTAATTTGAGTAGAAAAAGTAGTTAACTAATTTAACTCATTTTTTATCAATATCAAACTGAAAATTTCTCTTTTTGAACTGAAGAGAGATTTTTTTGAGATATTTAATTTAATAAAATGAGATATGCTCTCATAATTTATTTTTCTATTTAATTAAACAGTCTTTTAATTAATTAGATACACTTTTCTTATTTAATTAAATAACTTCATTTAATTAATTAGGAATGGCTTCCTATTTAATTAAATAACTTTGTTCAATTAATTAGAAGTAAGTATTCCATTTAATTAAATAATTTCGTTTAATTAATTAGAAATACCTTTCTCATTTAATTAAATAATTACATTTAATTAATCAAGATAGGCGTATTTATTAAATGTATGTAAAAATATGAGCAAATGTGAGTATGAATTCCAGTAGCGATTCGATGTAAATTTTCCAAATTCATCCTCTCCTAAAATGAAGAGATGAGGATCTCTTAAATAGACTTTCCTGGAATCCATCAACGGTTGAGATCAAATTCAATCAACGGTCAGGATTAAAGTTGAAGTTCAGTCATAAAGGTAGATTTCCAAATTAAAGGGAGTTAACAAATTTAATTTGAGTAAAATAAGGAGTTAACTGATTTAATTTGAGTGGAAAAAAGAGTTAACTGATTTAACTCATTTTTTATCAATAGTGAACTGAAAATTTGCCTTTTTGAACTGAAGAGAGATTTTGTTGAGATATTTAATTTAATAAAATGAGATATGCTCTCATAATTACTTTTTCTATTTAATTAAACATTCTTTTAATTAATTAGACACAATTCACATGGAGGCATAGAGGTAAACCAAAACTAGATCAAAATCATTTTACTTTTAAACTAAGTCATCTCCCACTTGAATAGCGCTAACCAAATGAGATGGTGATCCAAGGACTAAGTCAGATCAAACAATTTGCAAAAAGATTTATCCTCCACTCCCATACGCAAGTACCACTGTCCAGCAATTATGGGGCACAAAAATCTTAAGCTCATTCAATAATGAAAGCAAAACCAATTCGCATGGTGGAAAAATGCAACTGAAATGAGTCTTGTCAACATTTTATTATTGCATCCCATCCATGCAAGGAGATGAGTGCCCTAGTTAAAGTAAAAAGGGTATAACATAAATCAAATTAAATTTTCAAAATGCAAGAAAAATGACTCATGCATTTCCATGAAGTAAGTGTTGTACAAGTGATGAGATAAGGATTCAGGGTGATGTCACCCAAGGAAGCCCTTTGATTTTTTATTTATTTTAAATTTAAAGGTCTTTTCAAGCCCCAAACAAAGAGCTACGCCCATCAAGGGATTTTTTTAAAAAAACTTTTAATACATAAAGTTTTATAGGTAGATAAAAGATACTTAGGATATTAGCATATAAATTTTTATATAATGATTATATTATATATTCTTTCTTTGAATGGTATTAATTTTCTTTTGATATTCAAAACATATAAGTATCTTAAAAGATTTTTTGTCACCAAAGAAAGAATAAATTGGTCTTCATACAAAACCCGACAGTTTTTACTCTCTTGAGACACACTTTTTTTTTTGCCTTTATTTTTCTAAGTATACATTTTGAAGTTGATTATTAACTAAGAAGGGGGGGGTTATAGTTTTTTTTAAAAAGTAAATCTATGAAGACTACTTACAAATTAATAAATCAAGAGATTTAATTATCCATATAAACCACAATACAATAATTGATCTAATTCCAATAATCACAGAAACTGAACTTTCATGCTTAATACAATTTTCGTTACCAACATATAAGAAAACTTGAAATGTGCCTAATTGAATCAACATCATTTCCATCCTATTTTTGATGTGCATTCATATAACTAAAAATTATGATTAAATCTCATGCTAAGCCATGTTACTCAACCACCATTTTATTGGCAAACCGTATTCAAAGGCTCAGCCGAGAAAAAACCAAGAAGAAAACCCGACTTCGTCGCCATTACAACAAAGTTTTAAATACCATTACATAGGATATCAATCCCAAATTTCAACAATTTACTTGAATTTTCTTCATGACCTTTATCAAGGGATTCATAACGATTTCTACAACACATTTTAAGAACCATGGATGGAATAGAATCTGATCAGGTGACCGAAAGCATGACCAAGAACAATTCAAACATGCATATTCACACAAGGTTATCACTATAAGATTCATAATGAATCAATACTAAGAAAAGGTGGATTCTTCCAACCAGGAGAAGTCAAGCACAACACCAAATAGATGCCCAATCAGGTCTATAAACCAAGAACTTTTGTTCTTCCATTTCAACATACCATAATCATACAAGGTTTTTGCTGATAGGTAGGGGCTCATAACACCCTACCCTTTCTCTGTCTTCTCATCCTGAGAAGAGACTTTACACTAGCTGGAGTCTGACTAAATAGACCTTTCCCAAAATTGGTCACTTCTACCCTATTCCAAGGGTGAGTAATACCAAAAATCCCATGCAAGAAAATCTCAAAATTTCAAACATAAACATGAAAAGATATCATCCAAAATAACATGGTTTCCAAATATTCCCAACATACCCACAAACATACAAACATTCAAACAGCAACAAGGTAGCATAAGCATGAAACAAACAAGGAAACTAAACAAGGGAGATGAGAATTTCCTACCTTCACAAGAGGTAATGGAAATGAACAAGTTTGAGTAGAGTTTCCCTTTCCTTGCTTCAACCTTCAAGAACTCCTCTCTAAATGTAGAGATTGGGTAACAACCTCCACTAGTCCAAGAAAGGCCTCTAGATAAGCCTCAAACTCAACCACCAAAAAAGATCAATAACTTCTCCCACCCACTTACAATTCTAGAAACTCCTAACTCAACCCATACCATGGTTAAACACTAAGTGGAGGTGAGGTAAGGCAACTCATGGTAACCGCTTGCAATTTTCGCACAAAGGTGAAATGAGACTTTTTGAGTGATCTCCAAAGTCAACAAAAGGGGATTAGGGGTTGGAAATGACCCCCAACCCATACCCATACCCCTTGGGTATAATTATTCCATATTTTAAAGCCTTAGGAATAGGTTTAGAGCCACACAAAGACTAGAAAATAATTAGGACCAACTAACAACTCTAAAATGCAGAATAAGCACTAATCCAGATTAAGGGTGACTAAACTCGATTAAGAAACCAATTAGCAAACTGACACTAACTTAAAACAACTTGGGTCCAAAGGTTACAAAACTAACCCTAATTAGCACACTAAAGAACATAAAAAATTTACGAGTGTCAAGCGACACTAAAAGAACATAGTTACGAACATTAACATTCACTAAACATAGAGAGATGCATACATACATCTCACAATACAATACTTGAATTATGAATGACAAGGTTTCCAAAATTAACACATAGAGATTAGTTCTGTTCCTCCATCGGTTTCCTCTTTTAAAATATCTACACACTCATTGCACACATTAGTAGTCCCAAAAATCACATCTACATATGTATATATACGTATCAGAAATTCACATAAATTGAAACATCATCAATAAGGGTTTCTTCATCCTACTTAATTCTTAACCATTTAAAATCTCTTAATCAAGTATCAATCCTAGATTTACTAATTTCATCAACATACATATACATAAAACATTAAATGACAAACATCAAATATCTGAAAGTAACATCACATAGCATGAAATAATATCATATATTGTAAGCATCAGATAATGTCTTGACATCTCGAGTCGTGAGTATCAAAATGATAAAGTAACAACTAAGGCTACGAAGTGTCAGGGCAAGGCCTCACATCCTTTCCCACTAGGCATGAACTTCCTCCTGGAGTTCATCAAAAGACAAGGGTATTGAGATCGCATCCATGCTGCATCCTCCCAAGAAATCATGACCTCATCACAACATTCCCCCTAGACCCTAACTTGGTCCAGCTCTCAACCTCGAGGAGCTAGGGTCTGTCGGGCAATAAAATGGATAGTCTCTAGCGGTAATTGGCCAACCAAATCCACCTGTAGCCTCAATATCTATAGCCTAATTCTCAGTCTGGTAGTTGTCAACCGCTATAAAAACTCTGTGGGACCTGCCCATGTCTCCCACTGTAGGCTCTGAAAAAGCCCCTCTCTGACCACTGAATGACTATCCTTGTGGACACTCTCTAGCTATATGACCCATACCACAACAAGTATAGCATGCCCCTTGGGTATAAGATCATGTATCCTGTGATCCAGACTGTTGTGGGCCCCCTGACCTACTAGACCCACTGTATCCACCCCTGGAAGACTGCCGAGTCTGTACTCACTATGATTGTGGGGTATGTACTTTCTAATCCTTCTGTAATAGCCACTGCTTGGGCTCAGAGCCCTAGTAACCCTGTGAGAGTTCCTACTATTACTGAGACTATTGGCCCTTAGAGGACCCTAGTGTATAGTTCTAATTCCCTTTCCAAGGGGGTTTCTGTCGAGTAGAATTTTGATTCTAAGACCGATCCTGTGTTTCCTGTCTACCTCAAGTATCCTCTGCCACTAGTGCTATCTCCACTACCTATCTGAGGGTGGTAGGGAAGGCCATTCGAACTGGACTCTAAAGTGAGAAATTCAAACCCATGATAAAGCTATGTACTCGTAGTTTCTCATCCTTCATGTATTCCACATAAGGAATAAGCTCGAGAAACTTGCTCTCATACTGAGCCACTGTAAGACCTCTCTGATAAAGAGAATGGAACTCCTCTATCTATTTTTGTCAGAAATGATCTTACAAGTACCTCTCTTAGAATCTTTCTAGGAATGATTCCCATGTAAGGGTATCCATCCTCACTCCACCTATGATCTCCTCCTAATGCCACTAGTTGGAGGCATCCCCTCTCAACTGATGAACTGCTAGGCATGCCTTTAGATTACTCCCATAAGGGCATAACCCAAAGCACCACTATAGGCTCTGCAACCATGCCTCTGCTATTGTCCCCTCAGCAGAACCGATAAATAATGGTGGCCCAAGTCGAATCAATTCCCTAATATCATCTCCTACATGTATAGGAGGTCTGTCAAGTGGGGATCTTCTCTGGTGTATTGACTCACCTTCATGCTCATCCTACCCCTCTAACTGTCTCGATTGGGGACTCTTAGTCCTCTCTCTGACTCTTAGCCTGCCTCCTCTGGGTCCCTCTGCTTCCACTATTGGAATCTGCTAAATTGGTTGAACCAAAGGTACTACTCTCTGCTGAACTACACCAATCAAAGTCTGGAGTGCATCTATAATGTCTTGGTTTGGGTTTGGTGGTGGTGGAGGTGAAGGTGGAGGTGACCCATCCCTGTCCCACTCTACCACCTCTCGCCCTATGACCTTTGCCTCATTGGTTGTTTCGAGTAACAGGAGGCATCCTACACAATTTAATGTTTAGTTTTAAGTTTTAGAAGCATAATGGTTTAAGGTTCCTAGTGTTGAAACACGAGCATTGATACCAAAATGTCATGCCCAAACTACGAGGGCAAAAATACAAAATTTTTTTGGAATAAAAATTAATAATTAAACATGCTCTAAGTTGAAATGATTGATAATAGTTTTAGTACAGGTTCTCTACATTACGTCTTAATATTATAATCTTCCCACATGAATTAACCATTAATTTATCTTTCATCATTAACTCGGTTAATTATATTAACAATCAAATTTCTAAATCAAAAGTTTTATCACATTGGTAATTTTATATACTTGTATACAATATCTCTAAATTATTCGAATAACTTTAGATATTAGATCATTAATTAAACAAATTATTAATTAGTCTACTAAAATAAAAATACATGGGACTAACCATCTTTAATTAAATCCATTAATATTTACATCTAATGCTAACTATATTTAAACTAATTTAATTTAATAAAACAATTTACTAAAACCAAATTATAAAGATACTATTTAATACTAACATCTCTAAAATCTAGAACTTAACTTAAACCTTAAACAAAATTTAACTTAATTTAAATACTAAATTCAATTTTACATATATCTGAATTGAAACTAAGAATATTCCAAGACTAATTAAATTAACATTAATATTAAAACAACTAAATTAATCTAAAAACAAAACTAACTAAATCTAATAAAATCGACTAGTCATAAATCTAAAATTAATTACATTTTAAACTAACTTAAATGACTACTTCTAAAACATTCTAATAAATTAATACTACTAAAAATATATATATAATAAAATTTAAACAAACATAATTAAACAACTAAATAATTAAAACAAAAACTAACTAAATCTAAACCTAGTACTAATACTAACAAACATAACATATACTAAACTTAATTCTAATACTAACACATTAACTAACATTAATACTAACCTATACTAATTACCTACTAACTCCCTACATTCTAACCCTAGCCGCCCACACTCTTACCACACCCTTAACCCCACCTTAACTACCCACATGGCCACCCTCCCCAAAACCCCAAACTTGACACAATCCCTAAGCATAGGTCAAAGATACAGGGGGGTGATACGTGGTTCCAAGGCCATTGACACAATTCGCATGGAGGCATAGAGGTAAACCAAAACTAGATCAAAATCATTTTACTTTTAAACTGAGTCATCTCCCACTTGAATAGCGCTAACCAAATGAGATGGCGATCCAAGGACAAGGTCAGATCAAACAATTTGCAAAAAGATCTGTCCTCCACTCCCATATGCAAGTACCACTGTTCAGCAATTATGGGGCATGAAAATCCTAAGCTCATTCAATAATGAAAGCGAAACCAATTCGCATGGTGGAAAAATGCAATTAAAATGAGTCTTGTCAACATTTTATTATTCCATCCCATCCATGCAAGGAGATGAGCGCCCCAGTTAAACTAAAAAGGGGATAACATAAATCAAATTAAATTTTTACAATGCAAGAAAAAAGGCTCACGCACTTCCATGAAGTAAGTGTTGTACAAGGGATGAGATAAGGATTCAAGGTGATGTCACCCAAGGCAGCCCTTTGACTTTTTATTTATTTTAAATTTAAAGGTCTTTTCAAGCCCCAAACAAAGAGCTACGCCCATGAAGGGAATTTTTTAAAAAAACATTTAATACATAAAGTTTTATAGGTAGATACAAGATATTTAGGATATTAGCCTATAAATTTTTATATAATGATTATATTATATATTCTTTCTTTGAATGGTATTATGTAATGCCCTGCCAAGGGATCCAAAGAATTAACTTAGAATTTTACTAAGTTTTGGTAACATTTTTTTTTTTTACATGAAAGTAAATACCATACATAACTTGTTCACAATAACGGAAGCAATAGCAATGTCCATCTGAAAAGTAAACATAACATACATAACAAATTACATTCTTTAAGATCCCTTAACATTGAATTACATACATGAATCCATCTAGTACAACAACCACATGAAATAATAATGATAAGTCCAATGTTTAAACATTACATTTCCAAATGCTCAATCATCCTCTATACATGTCATAGAGTATGACAAGCTCAAAGAATATACATATGTAGAATAAGGTACATCATCCTATTCCAATCCATGATACATCAAAGTAGAGATAATTACATGATACATCATCATAGAAGACATATACATCCATCATAAGATCAAACAAAATAAACTAAGTGCATGGTTCCTTCCAACCATTAATAGCATCATTAGACCATCATGGGCCCTAGCCATCCCTCTGTGCGTAACATCCCAAATCACTGAAGAGATCATCAGTTTTAACATAGTAGGAATGTCACTCCTAACATATACAACATCATATGTAGAAAGTAATCTAACATGCAAATATAAGCATAAGATAACATCATCTAACATATGTTAATCATCAATGAAATGATACATATCCACCATTATGAAGGATGCATCAGCCACGATGTCTCAATGAATCTCAAAATGATAAGAGTGGAAAATACACTACCACCCGACCACATGGTACCTAAGTGGTCCACTCCCACCGTGCTGAGGAGATAATCTCAAGTCCCAAACAGGCTATCCATAACACATAGCACAAATCTCTATAGTCTAGGAATCCTAAAAGTATACTAACTCAAAGGTTCCAATCACAAAACTGACATCTACTTCTCGGAGGCACACAATGACATGTAGGAACCTACTATGCAAGCAGGAAAATGTCATCACATTTATCTCATACAAGTTACCCTGGTAGTTAGCTAAACTCTAGGGGTCCATACAGATCTCATGTGGCCACTAGTATCCTCTCATACTGACAAGGCATACTATGAAATGCAAGGTCACAACCATGTGTTCTCACTACTCCCATCCTAGCCTATACAAGCACTCAAGGCATGGGTGAGAACCAAAACTCTTATCTTTTTAGATTCATTCAATTAGTATTAGGTGTGAATGTTATCACTTATTAATCCAACTTACAATGAGTTACCCTGGTAGCCTCTTAGGGCCCCAACCCCCATTGCAAGCCACTTCCCGACACTACATGCAGATATCCTACCCTAATGCTCATGGTATCATAAATCTCAAAATCACAAAAGATAATCCAAAATAAAATCATCAAATATGCATAAAAGCATCAAATCTCCATGAGAAAACATCCATAGAAAATCATGAACACAACAGCTCTTTATTGGCAACTGAAGTATCACTGATAATCAAAGTATCCAATGGTTCTCAATAACCAAAATATATCTCAATCATACTGATAGAAGAATCCAAAAATGGTTGAGTCAAACATGTCGAAACATGACATCATCAAGAATAAATCCACATTTTAGTCCCATCATGGCAACTAAAAAATAACCAAGGATAACCGATCGATGACCAAAATAATGGTTAAGTCAAGTGTCTCATACATAAGAATCTCAACTATAACAATCAATAATCTCATCCAATACACAGAGCATTCCATCACATAACCATGGTTGGGTTTATAAAGATCGAGATTAAAACATCATCATGACATCACAATCACATAACCCCCAAGCCTCTGGTAGACGTCCTATACTGATCAACACTAGTCAACCCAAAACTCAAAACAGTAGCATAAAGAATACACAATGTAAACACATGTTTTGGTTTTGCTAAGTTTTCAAATTTGAATGTTAAATGCAAAAGTCACGGTTTACGTTTCCAAGTTTAGAGGAGGAATTTGAAGGAACATTTTGTACATTTTTTCATGTATTATTTTTGGATGGATAAAAGTTTTCCTCTATAAGTCTAAAATCCAATTTCCAATTATAATATTCTGTTGAAATCATTCCCCACCAACCTATATATTTTATAATTTAAAACTATTAATTAAATCTTAATAGTTAAATTATAAAATTATAAAATTATTCATTATTATAAAAGATGAATTCCTAAATTTTTTTATCAAATAATTTTAAATCTTTTAATAACATATTTACATATTACATATATATATATATATATTTATTTATTTATTTATTTATATTTAAATATATATATATATACATACATATATAATATATAAATATTTATTATTTCATAAAATCGAATTAACAATTTTGATTTACACCATATATCATATGAAAATTAAATAACAATGCAAATCGATTTTCATAAATGTTTTATGCAACATAAATTTTTTTTTAAAAAGGCATATCATATAACATAAAATGTGTTTTGAAAAACACATAACTCCATTTATATACTGCTGTTGTGGCACGCAAAGCTCTGCAGTCGCAGGCTTGCGGTAGTAGTGGATACGTAGTACCTATTGGTGTCGTAGTACCTACGATGGCAGGTACTCCGCACCCGGAAGAGCGCGTGGGGTACGGGTACTGTCCCTCCCACTGCGCATAAACAATTATATATATTTTTTTTTTCCAATGCGATTTTTTAATAACATTTTTTATAAAAACGTTCTCATGCGATATTAATATGAATCTCTACTACGATTTAATATTTGATTCTTCAATTAAGTATATATACATATGTATATATATATGTATATATATATGTATGTATATACAAATTTTGTATCACAGTATATAAATAACACAGTATATATAAATTCTAATTCTCAAAATTTTTTTATAAACTTTTAAAACCAAATTTATCCAATAAATAATCTAAGGGGTTTGGCTATGAATTTAAACCCTAGCTCCATTATTTTTTTTTTTTCAGATCTATGCATATAATCAATTTTAACTACCCATATTGAGAATGCAAACAATTAAAATATGAAATTCCTCAAAAGACATATGGAAGACATGAAGAAGACAAGAATGCATGATACAAAAATAGCATAAGTAAAATCACAAGAATCTACCTAGATTCTGATGCTAATTTGCTCTTCCTCAGAAAACCCACAGAGCAAGCTCCCTTCTTCAGAATTCTTGAGTCCTCCAATGCTCCAATTGCTCTCCACGCTCTCTCCCTAAGCTTCTATGAATTCTTGAATATAAAGAGCTCTCAAGAAACCTTTGGAATGCTTCTTGAAACCACTGAAAGGTGTCACGAACAAAGCATGGGTCTTTTCCCACCTTTTTGGTGAGTCATAGAGTTGTAGACACCTTGTGCTTAATTGATGCACTAACCCCCATGTTGTTGACACATGTTAATTCCCATGCAAGCTTATAACTCCAATAATTTCTATTTAAATTTTATAATTTTTTATTTTATTTTTATAACTTTTATTATTATTATTTTATTTATTACTTTATTATTATTTTATAATTATTATTAATTTTAATTTTTAGTTTTCTTTTATTTAATTCCTTTTCTCAATAATTCACATTTAATTAATCACAATCAAAATATCAAAGATCATGATATTTTATTAATTTTCTCAAATAAATAAATAATTAATTAAATCTATTTATTAAGACTTAAGTAATGGAAAATTCACCATAGACCTCCAAGATAAAATATGAAAATCCATCATAGAACAAATCATACAAAATAAATCTAAAGGGTTAAAAATCATGAAATATCTCATCCAACACATTCGGTGGGTATTCAACTCTGATACTTGTCCTAACTCACTAGGACAAATAGTTTTTAGGTTTGGGATTTGGACTTGAGAATTTATCTCCCTTCTCTTATCATTGAGATAGTATAATAGGGTACGCTCATCCTAGCAATTCAGGGAAGTCGATACCCAGTACCTGCAACCTACAAAAAAAACATGCATGTACATACAATATATAATGCTAAACTAAATAGACAATGGCAGGAAGTGGTGCATAGTGTAGATCCCGACTAAGCAGGTGACTACGACTCCCTTCCTTAACCACATCAGAAATGCCATACAATAAGAAAACACGCACACCATACACATGCAAGTATGGGGTAAGTAACCATAATAAAAAATATGAGATAATAAACCATCTAACTAATCATCATTAATAACTGAAAAAAATGTAATGATCATCATACATACATGAAATGTAAAGTCTAAATGATCTCATCATGTATCAACTGCATCCCTATCATAATATCTGATAGTGTCAAAACAACACCACTAAACCATCAACATAAAACTAGTCTACATAGTCTGATAATAATAGCAACAATAAGTCTAGAAAAGATGTGAACGAGGGTAGGCACTACATATTAATTTTATTTTGATATTCAAAACATATAAGTATCTTAAAAGATTCTTTGTCACCAAAGAAAGAATAAATTGGTCTTCATACAAAAACTAGAGATTTTTTTCTCTCTTGAGACACACTTTTTTTTTTTCCTTTTTTTTTTCTAAGTATACATTTTGAAGTTGATTATTAACTAAGAAGGGGGGGCTTATAATTTTTTTTAAAAATTAAATCTATGAAGACTACTTAAAAATTAATAAATCAAGAGATCTAATTATCCATATAAACTACAATGCAAAAATTGATCTAATTCCAATAATCACAGAAACTAAACTTTCATTCTTAATTCAATTTTCGTTTCCAACATATAAGAAAACTTGAAATGTGCCTAATTGAATCAACATCATTTCCATCCTATTTTTGATGTGCATTCATATAACTAAAAATTACGATTAAATCTCATGCTAAACCATGTTACTCAACCACCATTTTATTGGCAAACCTGATTCAAAGGCTCAGCCGAGAAAGAACCAGGAAGAAAACTCAACTTCATCGCCATTACAACAAAGTTTAAAATACCATTACATAGGATATCAATCCCAAATTTCAACAATTTACTTGAATTTTCTTGATGACCTTCATCAAGGGATTCATAATGATTTCTACAACACATTTCAAGAACCATGGATGGAACAGAATCTGATCAGGTGACCGAAAGCATGACCAAGAACAATTCAAACATGCATATTCACACAAGGTTATCACTATAACTTTCATAATGAATCAATACTAGGAAAAGGCAGATTCTTCCAACCAAGAGAAGTCAAGCACAACACCAAACAGATGCCCAATTGAGGCTATAAATCAAAAAATTCCATTCTTCCATTTCAACATACCATAATCATACAAGGTTTGTGCTGACAGGTAGGGGCTCATAACACCCTACCCTTTCTCCCTCTTCTCATTTTGAGAAGAGACTCTACACTGGTTGGAGTCTGACTAAATAGACCTTTCCCAAAATTGGTCACTTCTACCCTATTCCAAGGGTGAGTAATACCAAAACTCCCATGCAAGAAAATATCAAAATTTCAAACATAAATATGAAAAGAAATCATCCAAAATAACATGGTTTCCAAATCTTCCCAACATACCAACAAACATACAAACATTCAAACAGCAACAAGGTAGCATAAGCATGAAACAAACATGGAAACTAAACAAGGGAGATGAGAATTTTCTACCTTCACAAGAGGTAATGGCAATGAACAAGTTTGAGTAGAATTTCCCTTTGAACTCCTCTCTAAATGTAGAGATTGGGTAACAACCTCCACTAGTCCAAGAAAGGCCTCTAAATAAGCCTCAAACTCAACCACCAAAAAAGATCAATAACTTCTCCCACCCACTTACAATTCTAGAAACTCCTAACTCAACCCATACCATGGTTAAACACTAAGTGGAGGTGAGGTAAGGAAACTCATGGTAACTGCTTGCAATTTTCGCACAAAGGTGAAATGAGACTTTTTGAGTGATCTCCAAAGTCAACAAAAGGGGCTTAGGGGTTGGAAATGACCCCCAACCCATACCCATACCCCTTGGGTATAATTATTCCATGTTTTAAAGCCTTAAGAATAGGTTTAGAGCCACACAAAGACTAGGAAATAATTAGGACCAACTAACAACTTTAAAATGTAGAATAAGCACAAATCCAGATTAAGGGTGACTAAACTCGATTAAGAAACCAATTAGCAAACTGACACTAACTTAAAACAACTTGGGTCCAAAGGTTACAAAACTAACCCTAATCAGCACACTGAAGAACATAAACAATTTACAAGTGTCAAGTGACACTAAAAGAACATAGTTATGAACATTAACATTCACTGAACACAGAGAGATACATACATACATCTCACAATACCATACTTGAATTATGAATGACAAGGTTTTCAAAATTAACACATAGAGATCAGTTCTGTCCCTCTGTCGATTTCCTTGGCTAAAATATCTACACACTCATTGCACACATCAGTAGTCCCAAAAATCACATCTACATATGTATATATACGTATCAGAAATTCACATAAATTGAAACATACATCAATAAGGGTTTCTTCATCCTACTTAATTCTTAACCATTTAAAATCTCTTAATCAAGTATCAATCCTACATTTACTTATTTCATCAACATACATATACATAAAAAATTAAATGACAAACATCAAATATCTAAAAGTAACATCACATAGCATGAAATAATATCATATGTTCTAAGCATCAGATAATGTCTCGACATCTCGAGTCATGAGTATGAAAATGATAAAGTAAGAACTAAGGCTAGAAAGGGTCGGGGTGAGGCCTCACATCCTTCCCCACTAGGCATGAACTTCCTCCTAGAGTTCATCAAAATATAAGGTTATTGAGATCGCATCTATGTTGCATACTCCAAACAAATCATGACCTCATCACAACATTCCTCCTAGACCCTAACTTTGTCTAGCTCTCAACCTCGAGGAGCTAGGGTCTTTCAGGCAATATAATGGATAATCTCTAGTGGTAATTAGCTGACCAACTCCACCTGTAGCCTTAATATCTATAGCCTGATGCTTAGTTTCGCAGTTGTCAACCACTGTAAAAACTCTATGGGACCTGCCCATGTCTCCCACTGTCGGCTCTGAAAAAGCCCCTCTCTAGCCACTCAATGACTGTCCCTGCGGACACTCTCTAGCTATATGACCCATGCCACCAAAAGTATAGCATGGCCCTTAGGTATAAGATCGTGTATCCTATGATCGAGACTGTTGTGGGCCCCCTGACCTGCTAGACCCACTGTATCCACCCCTGGAAGACTGCTGAGTCTGCACTGATTGTGATTGTGGGGTATGTACTTTCTGATCCTGCTATAACTGCCACTGCTTGGGCTCGAAGCCCTGATAACCTCGTGAGAGTTCCTACTACTGCTAAGACTATTTACCCTTAGAGGACCCTTGTGTATAGTTTTGATTCCCTTTCCAAGGGGGTTTCTGTCAGGTAGAGTTTGAGTTCTAAGACTAATCCCGTGTTTCCTACCTACCTCGAGTATCCTCTACCACTAGTGCTATCTCCACTACCTATCTGAAGGTGGTAGGGAAGACCATTTGAACTGGACCCTAAAGTGAGAAATTCAAACCCATGATAAAGAAATGTACCTGTAGTTTCTCGTCCTTCATGTATTCCACATAAGGAAGGAGCTCGAGAAACCTGCTCTCATACTGAGCCACTGTAAGACCTCTCTAATAAAGAGAATGGAACTCCTCTATCTATTTCTATCAAAAATGCTCTGACAAGTACCTGTCTTAGAATCTTTCTAGGAATGATTCCCATGTAAGGGTATCCATCCTCACTCCACCTATGATCTCTTCCTGATGCCACCAGTTGGAGGCATCCTCTGTTAACTAATGAACTGCTAGGCATGCCTTTAGATTACTCTCATAAGGGCATAACCCAAAGCACCGTTGTAGGCTCTACAACCATGCCTCTGCTACTGTCCCCTCAGTAGAACTGATAAATAATGGTGGCCCAAGTCGAATCAATTCCCTGATATCATCTCCTACATGTATAGGAGATCTGTCAAGTGGGGGTCCTCTCTGGTATATTGACTCACCTTCATGCTCATCCTGCCCCTCTAACTGTCTCAGTGGGGGACTCTTAGTCCTCTCTCTGACTCTAGGCCCACCTACTCTGGGTCCCTCTGCTTCCATTACTAGAATTTGCTGAACTGGCTGAAACACAAGTACCACTCTCTGTTGAACTACACCAATCAAAGATTGGGGTGCATCTATAATGTCCTGGTTCGGGTTCGGTGGTGGTGGAGGTGGAGGTGGAGGTGGCCCATCCCCTTGTCCCACTCTACCACCTCTCGCCCTATGACCTCTGCCTCGTTAGTTGTTTCGAGTAACAAGAGGCATCCTACACAATTTAATGTTTAGTTTTAAGTTTCAGAAGCATAATGGTTTAAGGTTCCTAGTGTTGAAACATGAGCTCTGGTACCAAAATGTCATGCGCAAACTACGAGGGCAAAAACACACAATTTTTTTTTAATAAAAATTAATAATTAAACATGCTCTAAGTTGAAATGATTGATAATAGTTTTAGTACAGGTTCTCTACATTACGTCTTAAGATTATAATCTTCCCGCATTAATTAACCATTAATTTATCTTTCATCATTAACTCAGTTAATTATTTTAACAATCAAATTTCTAAATTAAAAGTTTTATCACATTGGTAATTTTATATACTTGTATACAATATCTCTAAATTATTCAAATAACTTTAGATATTAGATCATTAATTAAATAAATTATTAATTAGTCTACTAAAATAAAATACATGGGACTAACCATCTTTAATTAAATCCATTAATATTTACATCTAATACTAACTATCTTTAATCTAATTTAATTTAATAAAACAATTTACTAAATCCAAATTAACAAGATACTATTTAATACTAACATCTCTAAAATCTAATACTTAACTTAAACCTTAAACAAAATTTAACTTAATTAAAATACAAAATTCAATTTTAGATATATCTGAATTGAAACTAAGAATATTCCAAGACTAATTAAATTAACATTAATATTAAAACAACTAAATTAATCTAAAAAAAAAACTAACTAAATCTAATAAAATCAACTAGTCATAAATCTAAACTTAATTACATTTTAAACTAACTTAAATGACTACTTCTAAAACATGCTAATAAATTAATACTACTAAAAATATATATATAATAAAATTTAAACAAACATAATCAAACAACTAAATAATTAAAACAAAAGCTAACAAAATCTAAACCTAGTACTAATACTAACAAACATAACATATACTAAACTTAAATCTAATACTAACACATTAACTAACATTAATACTAACCTATACTAATTACCTACTAACTCGCTACATTCTAACCCTAGCCGCCCACACTCTTACCACAACCTTAACCCCACCTTAACTACCCACGTGGCCACCCTCCCCAAAACCCCAAACCTGACACAATCCCTAAGGGTAGGTCAAAGATATAGGGGGGCGATACGTGGTTCCAAGGCCATCTACTACTGACACAATTCACATGGAGGCATAGAGGTAAACCAAAACTAGATCAAAAGCTCATTCAATAATGTAGTTGAAATGAGTCTTGTCAACATTTTATTATTCCATCCCATCCATGCAAGGAGATGAGCGCCCCAGTTAAAGTAAAAAGGGAATAACATAAATAAAATAAAATTTTCACAATGCAAGAAAAAAGGCTCATGCATTTCCATGAAGTAAGTGTTGTACAAGGGATGAGATAACGATTCAGGGTGATGTCACCCAAGGCAGCCCTTTGAATTTTTATTTATTTTAAATTTAAAGGTCTTTTCAAGCCCCAAACAAAGAGCTGTTCCCATGAAGGGAATTTTTAAAAAAACATTTAATACATAAAGTTTTATAGGTAGATAAAAGATGTTTAGGATATTAGCATATAAATTTTTATATAATGATTATATTATATATTCTTTCTTTGAATGGTATTAATTTTCTTTTGATATTTTAAACATATAAGTATCTTAAAAGATTCTTTGTCACCAAAGAAAGAATAAATTGGTCTTCATACAAAAACCAGAGAGTTTTTAATCTCTTAAGACACACTTTTTTTTTTGCCTTTATTTTTCTAAGTATACATTTTGAAGTTGATTATTAACTAAGAAGGGGGGGGGGAGGGGGGGTTATCATTTTTTCTAAAAAGTAAATCTATGAAGACTACTTACAAATTAATAAATCAAGAGATTTAATTATCCATATAAACCACAATGCAAAAATTGATTTAATTCCAATAATCATAGAAACTGAAC
The DNA here is from genome assembly GCA_028749045.1 of Cupressus sempervirens. Lineage (NCBI taxonomy): Eukaryota > Viridiplantae > Streptophyta > Pinopsida > Cupressales > Cupressaceae > Cupressus > Cupressus sempervirens. The sequence continues at coordinate 119,965,137 of CM053783.1, forward strand.
TTTCATTCTTAATACAATTTTCGTTTCCAACATATAAGAAAACTTGAAATGTGCGTAATTGAATCAACATCATTTCCATCCTATTTTTGATGTGCATTCATATAACTAAAAATTACGATTAAATCTCATGCTAAGCCATGTTACTCAACCACCATTTTATTAGAAAATCTGATTCAAAGGCTCAGCCGGGAAAGAACCAGGAAGAAAACCTAGCTTCGTCGCTATTACAATAAAGTTTGAAATACCATTACATAGGATATCAATCCCAAATTTTAACAATTTACTTGAATTTTCTTCATGACCTTCATCAAGGGATTCATAACAATTTATACAACACATTTCAAGAACCATGGATTAAACAAAATCTGATCAGGAGACCGAAAGCATGACCAAGAACAATTCAAACATGCATATTCACACAAGGTTATCACTATAAGATTCACAATGAATCAATACTAGGAAAAGGTGGATTCTTCCAACCAGGAGAAGTCAAGCACAACACCAAATAGATGCCCAATCGAGGCTATAAACCAAGAACTTCCATTCTTCCATTTCAACATACCATAATCATACAAGGTTTGTGCTGATAGGTAGAGGCCCATAAAACCCTACCCTTTCTCCCTCTTCTCATCCTGAGAAGATACTCTACACTGGTTGGAGTCCGACTAAACAGACCTTTCCCAAAATTGGTCACTTCTGCTCTATTCCAAGGGTGAGTAATACCAAAACTCCCATGCAAGAAAATCTCAAAATTTCAAACATAAACATGAAAAGAAATCATCCAAAATAACATGGTTTCCAAATCTTCCCAAAATACTCACAAACATACAAACATTCAAACAGCAAGAAGGTAGCATAAGCATGAAACAAATATGGAAACTGAACAAGGGAGATGAGAATTTCCTACCTTCACAAGAGTTAATGGCAATGAACAAGTTTGAGTAGATTTTTCCTTTCCTTTCTTCAACTTTCAAGAACTCCTCTCTAAATGTAGAGATTGGGTAACAACCTCCACTAGTCCAAGAAAGGCCTCTAAATAAGCCTCAAACTCAACCACCAAAAAAGATCAATAACTTCTCCCACCCACTTACAATTCTAGAAACTCCTAACTCAACCCATACCATGGTTAAACACTAAGTGGAGGTCAGGTAAGGTAACTCATGGTAACCGCTTCCAATTTTCGCACAAAGGTGAAATGAGACTTTTTGAGTGATCTCCAAAGTCAACAAAAGGGGCTTAGGGATTGGAAAAGACCCTCAACCCATGCCCATACCCATTGGGTATAATTATTCCATGTTTTAAAGCTTTAGGAATAGGTTTAGAGCTACACAAACATAAGGAAATAATTAGGACCAACAAACAACTCTAAAATGCAGAATAGGCACTAATCTTTTAATTAATAAGAGATACTTTTCTTATTTAATTAAATAACTTTGTTTAATTAGTTAGAAGTAAATACTCCATTTAATTAAATAATTTTGTTTAATTAATTAGAAATACCTTTCCCATTTAATTAAATAATTACATTTAATTAATCAAGATAGGTGTATTTATTAAATGTATGTAAAAATATGAGCAAATGTGAGTATGAATTCCAACAGCAATTCGATGCAAATTCTCCAAATTCATCCTCTCCTAAAATGAAGAGATGAGGGTCTCTTAAATAAACTTTCCTGGAATCCATCAACGATTGAGATCAAATTGAATCAATGGTCAGGATTAAAGTTGAAGTTCAGTCATAAAGAGAGATTCTCAAATTGAAGGGAGTTAACAGATTTAATTTGAGTAAAATAAGGAGTTAACTGATTTAATTTGAGTAGAAAAAGGAGTTAACTCATTTAACTCATTTTTTATCAATAGTGAAGTGAAAATTTCCCTTTTTGAACTGAAGAGAGATTTTATTGAGATATTTAATTTAATAAAATGAGATATGCTCTCATAATTACTTTTTCTATTTGATTAAACAATCTTTTAATTAATTAGAGACACTTTTCTTATTTAATTAAATAACTTCATTTAATTAATTAGGAATGGCTTCCTATTTGATTAAATAACTTTGTTTAATTAATTAGAAGTAAGTACTCCATTTAATTAAATAATTTCTATTAATTAATTAGAAATACCTTTTCCATTTAATTAAATAATTACATTTAATTAATCAAGATAGGCGTATTTATTAAATTTATGTAAAAATATGAGCAAATGTGAGTATGAATTCCAGCAGTGATTCGATGCAAATTCTCCAAATTCATTCTCTCCTAAAATGAAGAGATGAGGGTCTCTTAAATAGACTTTCCTTGAATCCATCAACGGTTGAGATCAAATTCAATGAACAGTCAGGATTAAAGTTGAAGTTCAGTCATAAAGGGAATAACCTATTAGTAAATAATAACATAAATTGGATGACAAGTTTCTTTTAGACCAAAAAAGGGAATCTAAGGATTTTCGGTAGAGAAGAACACAGATGGTGATGGGTGAATTGCTTTTCACTGCTAGGGTCTGCATGCCCTAGCCTACTCTGCTCCTCGCATCTTGTCAAGCTCTAGGTGAGTTGAGTGCTCATGCTGCGTGCTCATGGGCAGTTCGATGTGCGATCTTGCTAGGGTATGGTGTTTTGTCACCTCTTTGGCCACGAGATAGGGCCTATAGTTGGGATTTCTCTCTCTCCTACTATGTGGGGTGTACATGGCTATGGTGTTAGGGGTTAGAGGGGCTTGTGCCCCCTTTTCTTACACCTTGCTAGATTGCCAAGCCCAAGCTTAGGTTTAATGGGGGATCCAGGGGCCACCCCTTCTAGGCCTCCAGGAGAAGACTTGGTGATGGGGGAGTTGTTTTTGGGGATGCATGACAGTAGCAAGGGTACGAAGGATAACTTCTAGTCAAAGGAAGGAGAGTCCTCTTCAAATGGAAAACTTTGACTTGAAAAAATTAATGGGTGTCTACAGAAAGCCGAGGTTCGTCCTATTCTGGTAGTTCAACTTGAATAGGTTTTGAAAGATGTTGAGTATTAGAATAAACATGCTCTTATGTGTAAATTTTTGAGCCTTCACCTTCCATTGCCTGTGTTAAATTCTTGGGCCCGTCGGGTGTGGAATCTAGAAGGAGATATGGAGATTTTGTTAGCAGCTAATAACTACTTTATGGTTATATTCTCCTGCATGTCAGACAAAAATAAGGTTTTTGAAGGTGGCCCTTATTTCTTTAACCAGGTGGGGCTATTCATTAAGCCTTGGGACACGAGCTTTAATTCTGCTGAGGAGATTCCCTCTTGGGTTTCGGTCTGGGTCCGCCTGCCAAGACTTCCTTTGGACTTATGGAGGGAGGATATTCTTCACTCAATTTCAATGCTTCTTGGAACAACTGTGGGATCTTCTACACAGATGCAAGATCGTAAGGTAATCTCTTTTGCTCGTATTTTTGTTGAAGTTGATTTGAATAACCCATTGCCAGACTCTATGGAGATTTGTATGGGCTCTGTTTCCTTGATCTAGCAGTTGGATTATGAGACCCTCCCATTCAGATGCAAAATCAGCCATGAGTATGGTCACCTACTATGCCAATTTCCCAGATATAAGAATCCCTCTGTAGATGCTCAGACCCCCCATAAGGAGGACAAAGGAAAGGCTAAAGCTTCTACTGGACCTGTTGATAGTGAGGGATTTACTCAAGTTAAACCTCATAATAAGGGAAAAGGAAAGAAAAGAGCCTGGACAGAAAGGAGGATGGAAGACAGCTTTAATAGGTTTGATGCTCTTGAAAACATGGACCAAGAGGAAAGTTTCCCAGTTGATCTCTCCCCAAAAGCCATCATTCAGCTAGATACTCATGAAGGAGATATGCAGAGAGAGGGTTAGCTTCTTGATACAGGGGACCTATAGGGCAAGCAGTGGGATAATGATGGGCCTCCTCTTGTTCAGAATATGGGGATCTTAGTGGAGCACAGGGTTTACAGGGATCGGCAGGCATTCCCAATGAATCCCACAGGCCTAAAGGGGCATCTGATTCTATTAAGAGTAATAAGGCTTCTCTCACTTTAGGCATTCAATATAAGGATTTCAAAAAGGGGTCTTTAGATAAACCAATAAAAAGTGGTAGGAAGACTGATTAGGAGAAAGTGAAGCTAATAGGGGAAAATTTGGTGGAATATGGGTTGGTATGCCCTATTGATTCTCATTTCTCTTAGCCTCATAAATGATTGTGCTATCATGGAATGTAAGGGGGTTGAACAACATCCCTAGACAAAAGGTTGTTCTTAGATTAATTGAATCCCAGTCTCCTGATATGGTTTTTATTCAGGAAACTAAGCTTTCTTTGGATGGTTTGGCTAAGTGTGCTGCGTATATTTGGCCCCACGGCTCCTCGTAGGGGGTGGGATCCCTAAAAAGTGCTAGAGGGGTGGCTTGCTTCTGGGATACTAGGAAAGTCTCCCCTTTATGGTGGTTCTCTAGTCGGTCATCCATTCCTTTGATAGCTACTAGTTTTGAGAATGGTGAAAGGTGCTTCTTATCCAATATTTATGCTCCTATAGACTTTGTAAGTAAAGTGGAATTATGGGCCCATATTAGATTCATTCGGTCTTTGGAACCTCTTCTTCCATGGATTATGGTAGGGGACTTCAATGTTGTTATTAGCTTGGAGGAGAAAAGAGGTGGGCTAGCAAAGCTGGACCATTCTTCTAATCTACTCAGAGATATGATTGGCTTATTATTCCTCATTAATGTGAAGCCTAATAATGGAGTCTTTACATGGAATAATTAGAGATATGGCGGTGAGGCAATCTTAGAGAGGCTTGATAGATTTTTGGTCTCTTGCTATTGGATGGACAACAGGTGGGTTACCAGTTCTGAAATTCTTGATTGGAGGGGATCGGATCACTGGCCTGTTAAAGTTTCCATCATTTCATACAGGATTACCAAGAATCCCTCTTTCAAATTCTAGTTGATGTGGTTACGCAACTCATCTTTACCTGATCTAATGGTTAACTAGTGGTATGAGGGGAAGCCAAATCATGGCACAACAATGTATACTTTCAGCAAGAGGCTCCAACATGTGAAGTATAGGCTTAAGAGATGGAATAAACAGTGTTTCGGCTATCTACAAGTTTAGAAGACTGCGGCTCAAACCAAACTCGATAGCATTACCTGGTAGATTCGGGACCATGGGATGAACTCTAAGATGAGTGAAGCTAAGACTCTAGCCCTTAAAGAGCTAGAAGAATGGGAGCTTCAAGAGGAAATTTTCTAGAAGCAGAAATCTCAAATTGATTGGCTTCAGGAGGGGAATAGGAACACTGCCTTCATCCACAACTTAGTTAAGGCACGACGGCAAGGGAATTCTCTTCCCTCTCTTGTATCATTAGATGGAACTCAGATTTATTCTCGTGAAGCTATCTCTAGGGAAGCAGTCAAGTACTTCTCTGATATCTTTTGTAGGGGGGAGCCTGCAGGTGGGCATGAGGAGCATGACATTTTGGCTTGCATTCCTCATCTTGTCTCTGCTGACATGAATGAAGCCCTACTAGCTCCTATCCTTCTTCTGGAACTGGAGAAAATTGTATTCAATATGAAGAAGGGTAAGGCCCCTAGTCCAAATGGGTTTCCAATTGAATTTTTCCAAGAATTTTGGGAGGTAATAAAGTATGATCTTCTAGATGTGGTTCAAGAATCACACAGGAATAAACAGATGTTGAAATCTTTGAATTTGACCTTCTTGGCCCTTATACCTAAGAAGGAAGGTGTTGATAGGTTGGATCAGTTTAGGCCTATAGCTTTGTGCAATGTGGTCTATAAGATCATCACCAAGGTGATTGCTGAGAGGCTCAAACCATTCCTTGGTCCTTTAATCTCTGCAGAATAGGGTGGCTTTGTGGATGGAAGACAAATCTTGGATGGAGTTGTGATAGCAATGAAGGTTGTCCATTCTATGGCCAATTCTAAGGAGAAAGCTATGTTTATAAAAATCGACATGGCCAAGGCTTATGATTGGGTGAGTTGGGAGTTCTTACAAAAAATCCTTTTGAACTTTGGGTTTGCAGTGAAATGGGTTGAATGGGTTCTTAGCTGCTTGTCCTCTTCCTCCTTCTCTATTCTCATTAATGGAGAATCTTTAGAGCTGTTTGGTGCCTCACGAGGACTTAGGCAAGGAAATCCTTTATCTCCCTATTTATTCATTATCATGGTTGAGGGGCTTGGTAGATTTTTATCAGCTCAGGTTTGGCAAGGGTTTATCCAAGGGTGGAGTTGGAGCAATAACCTTCCTTCGTATTCTCATCTTCAATTTGTGGATGACAGTAGACTTCTGGGTAGGGCTAGTATCAGTGAGGCAGTTAACATCGAGAAAGCCCTAGATATTTATTTGAAAGCCTCAGGTCAAAAAATTAATGATGATAAGTCTTCTATCTTTTTCTTTAACACTCCAAGGCTTATTCAGAACAGGATTGCTAGAATTCTTAGGTTCTAGATTGGATCGCTCCCCTTGATGTATCTTGGGGTCCCTCTATCCTTGGGTGCTCAGCAAAAAGAGTATTGGCAGGGGATTTTGGATAAATTTAGAAGTAAGGTTAGTCATTGGACTTATAGATGGCTTTCTTCTGTTGGGAGATTGGTTCTACTTAAGACTGTGATGCAGTCTCTACCCATTTATAGGTGTGGTGTCCTGATCCCTCCTAGTTTTGTGAGAGAGTTTGATGCTTTATCTCAGCAATTCCTTTGGTTTGGAAATCTTCTTTCCTCAAAGTGGAGTTTAGTCAAGTGGGAGACTGTATGTAGGCCAAAGCATGCAGGTGGCCTCAGGCTTCATTCGATGGATCTTGTTGTCATTGCGGTGGCTGCCAAATTATACTGGCATTGGTGTATCAGTCAAGATCAAGAGTGGGTCAAGATTATCACTCATAAGTACCTTCCCAGTGCAGATTGCTCTGAGGTGCCATGGCTTCCCTTGGTAGGTAAAGGCTCCTGTATTTGGAATACTCTCAAGAGGGGAGCAGAAATTGTTAAGGAGGGGCTCTTCTGGATTTGTAATAGAGGCTCGGATACTCTATTTTGGCATGACTCTTGGGATGGACATCCTCCTATTCTTTCTAGTTTTCCCCAGCTGATTCCCCTCTCCCAAAGCTTTTCCAATGTTGGGTGGATTAAGGTGGAGTAGTTTAAGACAGTTAAGTGCCTGGGTCAAGTTGAGATAACTTGCTAGAAGGATCCTCAGGAGTGGCCAATGGGTGGATCTGTTGAGGACCGGGCTCTCCTCTCTTCGGTTCTAGAGGGTAGGTTGTGTAGCTCTCTAAAGGGAAGGGACAAATTGGCTTGGAGTCCAAGTCTTAAAGGAAAATTTACAGTGGCTCAAGGCTATGCTATTCTTGATAGGAATCTTAATGGGTAGGCTGAAGTGCATTGGTGGAAGAAAGTTTGGAGCAGCTTTTCGTGGCCCAAGTGTAACTTTTTCTTATGGGTGTTGGCTCAGAATAAATTTCTTACTTGGGAGAACCTTTGCAAATGAGGCTTTCAGGGCTCCTCGATTTTCTTTTTTTGCAGGCATAATGAGGAGCGTGTCTCACACTTATTTTTCCTCTGCCCCTTCTCAACAGAGATATGGCACAGATGGTGGGAGGCTTCGGGTCATGGTTGTGTTCATGCTAATTCTCTTATCAAATTCTAGGAGAGCTTGGGTAGACCTCCTGTGAAGACTTCTTTCTTACAGGTGGCCTAGTGGGCTGGTCTAGTATTCATTCTCTAGAATCTTTGGCTAGAAAGGAATCGTAGGATTTTTTGTGATGCCAAATCTAGCAACTCTCAATTGTGGAAGGTGATTCTTAATAGGATTCAGGAGACGTTATATGCAAAGTGTGATATGTCTGCTAATATTGATCCTTGAGAAAAAGTTATTATGAAAAAATTGAACTTGAAAGATAGCAGGTGGGGAGGTAGTCCCAACAACAGACTGAGACATGGGAAGCAGTGGGTGTGTCGAGATGGGAGGTAGTCCTCTCCCTCGACTGGGTTCTTGAAGATCAATATGGGTGGGTCTTCTCGAGGGAATCCTGGGCATGCCGGTATTGGGGCTATTGGTAGAAGTAATGCTGGAGATGTAATGTTTCTCCTCTCTGTTTACAATGGTATGCATTCTAATAACCTGATGGAGGCCCTTGCCATTAAGGTTGCTATTGAGTGAGGCTGCACTTTAGGGTGGCAGAATTTCATATGTGAGTCTGACTCACAGATTGTGGTGGATATGTTGAATAACCAGAAGTTGGATAATGTTAGTTGGCAACTTGCTTCTTTAGCCAGAAAAATTCTTTATCCTTGTAGGTCGGTGGACTCTATTTCCTTCTGTCATATTCCTCGTGAGTGGAATAGAGTGGCTGATTGTCTGGCTAAGTGGGCCTCAGAGAATGTGTGTGAGTGGAATATTAATGGTACAGATGAGTTACCCATTGAGTACTATGAGATTATTGATCAGATGCTTTTGGAGGACATGAGTTTGTAGAGCTCCTTTGGGCCTTAGGCCTTTGTTTTGTTATTGATCTTTGATTAAATAAATCCTTACCCCTCTTTTTTCAAAAAAAAAAAAAGTTTAGTCATAAAGGGAGATTCCCAAATTAAAGGGAGTTAACATATTTAATTTGAGTAAAATAAAGAGTTAACTGATTTAATTTGAGTAGAAAAAGGAGTTAACTGATTTAACTCATTTTTTATCAATAGTGAACTAAAAATTTCCCTTTTTGAACTGAAGAGAGATTTTGTTGAGATATTTAATTTAATAAAATGAGATATGCTCTCATAATTACTTTTTCTATTTAATTAAACAATCTTTTAATTAATTAGAGACACTTTTCTTATTTAATTAAATAACTTCATTTAATTAATTATGAATGGCTTCCTATTTAATTAAATAACTTTGTTTACTTAATTAGAAGTAAGTACTCCATTTAATTAAATAATTTTATTTAATTAATTAGAAATACCTTTCCTATTTAATTAAATAATTACATTTAATTAATCAAGATAGGCGTATTTATTAAATATATGTAAAAATATCAGCAAATGTGAGTATGAATTCTAGAAGCAATTCGATGCAAATTCTCCAAATTCATCCTCTCCTAAAATGAAGAGACGAGGATCTCTTAAATAGACTTTCCTAGAATCCATCAACGGTTGAGATCAAATTCAATCAACGGTCAGGATTAAAGATGAACTTCAGTCATAAAGGGAGATTCTCAAATTAAAGGGAGTTAACAGATTTAATTTGAGTAAAATAAGGAGTTAACTGATTTAATTTGAGTAGAAAAAAGAGTTAACTGGTTTAACTCATTTTTTATCAATAGTGAACTAAAAATTTCCCTTTTTGAACTGAAAAGAGATTTTGTTGAGATATTTAATTTAATAAAATAAAATATTCTCTCATAATTACTTTTTCTATTTAATTAAACAATTCTTTAATTAATTAGAGACACTTTTCTGATTTAATTAAATATTTTCATTTAACTAATTAGGAATGGCTTCCTATTTAATTAAATAAATTTGTTTAATTAATTAGAAGTAAGTACTCCATTTAATTAAATAATTTTGTTTAATTAATTAGAAATACCTTTCCAATTTAATTAAATAATTACATTTAACTAATCAAGATAGGCGTATTTATTAAATGTATGTACAAATATGAGCAAATGTGAGTATGAATTCCAGCAGCGATTCGATACAAATTCTTCAAATTCATCCTCTCCTAAAATGAAGAGATGAGGGTCTCTTAAATAGACTTTCCTGGAATCCATCAACGGTTGAAATCAAATTCAATCAACGGTCACGATTAAAGATGAAGTTCAGTCATAAAGGGAGATTCCCAAATTAAAGGGAGTTAACAGATTTAATTTGAGAAAAATAAGGACTTAACTGATTTAATTTGAGTAGAAAAATGAGTTAACTGATTTAACTCATTTTTTGTCAATAGTGAACTGAAAATTTCCCTTTTTGAACTGAAGAGAGATTTTGTTGAGATATTTAATTTAATAAAATGAGATATGCTTTCATAATTACTTTTTCTATTTAATTAAACAATATTTTAATTAATTAGAGACACTTTTCTTATTTAATTAAATAACTTCATTTAATTAATTAGGAATGGCTTCCTATTTAATTAAATAACTTTGTTTAATTAATTAGAAGTAAGTACTCCATTTAATTAAATAATTTCATTTAATTAATTAGAAATACCTTTCCCATTTAATTAATCAAGATATGCGTATTTATTAAATGTATGTAAAAATATGAGCAAATGTGAGTATGAATTCTAGCAGCGATTCGATGCAAATTCTCCAAATTCATCCTCTCCTAAAATGAAGAGATGAGGGTCTCTTAAATAGACTTTCTTGGAATCCATCAATGGTTGAGATGAAATTCAATCAACGGTCAGGATTAAAATTGAGGTTCAGTCATAAAAGGGAGATTTCCAAATTAAAGGGAGTTAATAGATTTAATTTGAGTAAAATAAAGAGTTGGCTGATTTAATTTGTGTAGAAAAAGGAGTTAACTGATTTAACTCATTTTTTATCAATAGTGAACTAAAAATTTCCCTTTTTGAACTGAAGAGATATTTTTTTTAGATATATAAATTAATAAAATGAGATATGCTCTCATAATTACTTTTTCTATTTAATTAAACAATCTTTTAATTAATTAGAGACACTTTTTTTATTTAATTAAATAAATTCATTTAATTAATTAGGAATGGCTTTCTATTTAATTAAATAACTTTATTTAATTAATTAGAAGTAAGTACTCCATTTAATTAAATAATTTCATTTAATTAATTAGAAATACCTTTCCCATTTAATTAAATAATTACAGTTAATTAATCAAAATAGGCATATTTATTAAATGTATGTAAAAATATGAGCAAATGTGAGTATAAATTTCAGCAGCGATTTGATGCAAATTCTCCAAATTCATCCTCTCCTAAAATGAAGAGATGAGAGTCTCTTAAATAGACTTTCCTGGAATTTATCAACGGTTGAGATCAAATTGAATCAACGGTCAGGATTAAAGTTAAAGTTCAGTCATAAAGAGAGATTCCCAAATTAAAGGGAGTTAACAGATTTAATTTGAGTAAAATAAGGAGTTAACTGATTTAAGTTTAGTAGAAAAAAGAGTTAACTCATTTAACTCATTTTTTATCAATAGTAAACTAAAAATTTCCCTTTTTGAACTGAATAAAGATTTTTTTGAGATATTTAATTTAATAAAATGAGATATGATCTCATAATTACTCTTTTTATTTAATTAAATAATCTTTTAATTAATTAGAGACACTTTTCTTAGTTAATTAAATAACTTCATTTAATTAATTAAGAATGGCTTCCTGTTTAATTAAATAACTTTGTTTAATTAATTAGAAGTAAGTATTCCATTGAATTAAATAATTTCATTTAATTAATTAGAAATACCTTTCCCATTTAATTAAATAATTATATTTGATTAATCAAGATAGGCGTATTTATTAAATGTATGTAAAAATATGAGCAAATGTGAGTATGAATTCCAACAGCTATTCGATGCAAATTCCCCAAATTCATCCTCTCCTAAAATGAAGAGATGGGGGTCTCTTAAATAGACTTTCCTAGAATCCATCAATGGTTGAGATCAAATTCAATTAACAATCAGGATTAAAGTTGAAATTCAGTCATAAAGGGAGATTCTCAAATTAAAGGTAGTTAACAGATTGAATTTGAGTAAAATAATGAGTTAACTGATTTAATTTGAGTAGAAAAAGGATTTAACTGATTTAAATGATTTTTTATCATTATTGAATTGAAAATTTTATTTTTTGAACTGAAGAGAGATTTTGTTGAGATATTTAATTTAATAAAATGAGATATGCTCTCATAATTACTTTTTCTATTTAATTAAACAATGTTTTAATTAATTAGAGACACTTTTCTTATTTAATTTAATTAGAACTGACTTCCTATTTAATTAAACAACTTTGTTTAATTAATTAGAAGTAAGTACTCTATTTAATTAAATAAGTTTGTTTAATTAATTAGAAATACCTTTCCCATTTAATTAAATAATTACATTTAATTAATCAAAATAGGTGTATTTATTAAATGTATGTAAAAATATGAGCAAATATGAGTATGAAGTCTAGCAGCGATTCGATGCAAATTCTCCAATTTCATCCTCTCCTAAAATGAAGAGATGAGGGTCTCTTAAATAGACTTTCTTGGAATCCATCGATGGTTGAGATCAAATTCAATCAACAGTTAGGATTCAAGTTGAAGTTCAGTGATAAAGGGAGATTCCCAAATTAAAGGGAGTTAACAGATTTAATTTGAGTAAAATAAGGAGTTAACTGATTCAATTTGAGTAGAAAAAAGAGTTAACTCATTTAACTTATTTTTTATCAATCGTGAACTAGAAATTTCCCTTTTTGAACTAAAGAGAGATTTTGTTGAGATATTTAATTTAATAAAATTAGATATGCTCTCATAATTACTTTTTCTATTTAATTAAACAATCTTTTAATTAATTAGAGACACTTTTCTTATTTAATTAAATAACTTCATTTAATTAATTAAGAATGGCTTCCTATTTAATTAAATAACTTTGTTTAATTAATTAGAAGTAAGTACTCCATTTAATTAAATAATTTCATTTAATTAATTAGAAATACCTTTCCCATTTAATTAAATAATTACATTTAATTAATCAAGATATGCATATTTATTAAATGTATATAAAAATATGAGCAAATGTGAGTATGAATTCTAGCAGCGATTCGATGCAAATTCTCCAAATTCATCATCTCCTATAATGAAGAGATGAGGGTCTCTTAAATAGAATTTCCTAGAATCCATCAACGATTGAGATGAAATTCAATCAACGGTCAGGATTAAAATTGAAGTTCAGTTATAAAGGGAGATTTCCAAATTAAAGGGAGTTAATAAATTTAATTTGAGTAAAATAAGGAGTTGGCTGATTTAATTTGTGTAGAAAAAGGAGTTAACTGATTTAACTCATTTTTTATCAATAGTGAACTAAAAATTTCCCTTTTTGAACTGAAGAGATACTTTTTTGAGATATTTAAATTAATAAAATGAGATATGCTCTCATAATTACTTTTTCTATTTAATTAAACAATCTTTTAATTAATTAGAGACACTTTTCTTATTTAATTAAATAAATTCATTTAATTAATTAGGAATGGCTTCCTATTTAATTAAATAACTTTGTTTAATTAATTAGAAGTAAGTACTCCATTTAATTAAATAATTTTATTTAATTAATTAGAAATACCTTTCTCATTTAATTAAATAATTACATTTAATTAATCAAGATAGGCATCTTTATTAAATGTAAGTAAAAATATGAGCAAATGTGAGTATCAATTCCAGCAGCGATTTGATGCAAATTCTCCAAATTCATCCTCTCCTAAAATAAAGAGATGAGGGTCTCTTAAATAGACTTTCCTGAAATCTATCAACGGTTGAGATCAAATTGAATCAACGGTCAGGATTAAAGTTGAAGTTCAGTCATAAAGGGAGATTCCCAAATTAAAGGGAGTTAACAGATTTAATTTAAGTAAAATAAGGAGTTAACTGATTTAATTTAAGTAGAAAAAGGAGTTAACTGACTTAACTCATTTTTTATCAATAGTGAATTAAAAATTTCCCTTTTTGAACTGAAGAGAGATTTTGTCGAGATATTTAATTTAATAAAATGAGATATGCTCTTATAATTACTTTTTCTATTTAATTAAATAATCTTTTAATTAATTAGAGACACTTTTCTTATTCAATTAAATAAGTTCATTTAATTAATTAGGATTGACTTCCTATTTAATTAAATAACTTTTTTTAATTAATTAGAAGTAAGTACTCCATTTAATTAAATAATTTTGTTTAATTAATGTCTTTGTGTTTTTAATCAAGTTTAGTCACTCTTAATCTGGATTAGTGCTTAATCTGCATTGTTAGAGTTGTTTGTTGGTCCTAATTTTTTTCTAGCTTTTGTTTGGCTCTTAACCTATTCCTAAGGCTGTAAAATATGAAATATTTATACCCAAGGGATATGGGTATGTGTTGGTGGTCTTTTCCAACCTCTAAACCCCTTTTATTGACTTTTGAGGCCACTCAAAAAGTCTCTTTTTACTTTTGTGCGAAAATTGACTATGGCTACCATGAGTTTCATTACCCCACCTCCACTTAGTGTTTAACCATAGTGTGGATTGAGTTAGGAGTTTTTAGAATTTTAAGTGGGTGGGAGAAGTTATTGATCCCTTTTGTGGTTGAGCTTGAGGCTTATTTAGAGGCCTTTCTTGGACTAGTTGTGGGGGTTATCCAATCTCTACATTTAGAGAGGAGTCTTGGAAGATTGGAGCAATGAAGGGGAAAGCTCTACTCAAACTTGTTCATTTCCATTACCTCTTTATGAAGGTAGGAATTGTCATCTCCCTTATTCAGATTTCATTCTTGCTTCATGTTTATGCTACCTTGTTGTTGTTTGAATGTTTGTATGTTTGTGGATATGTTGGGAAGATTTGAAAACCATGTTATTTTGGATGATTTATTTTCATGTTTATGTTGAAAATTTGAGATTTTCTTGCATGGGTGTTTTGGTATTACTCACCCTTGGATAGGGCAGAAGTGACCAATTTTGGAGAAGGTCTATTTAGTCAGACTCCAACCAGTGTAGAGTCTGTTCTCAGGATGAGAAGAGGGAGAAAGGGTAGGGTGTTATGGGCCCCTACGTGTCAGCACAAACTTTGTATGATTATGGTATGTTGAAATGGAAGAACGGAAGTTCTTGGTTTATAGCCCCGATTGGGCATCTGTTTCGTGTTGTGCTTGATTTCTCCTGGTTGGAAGAATCCACCTTTCCCTAGTTTTGATTCATTGTGAATCATATTGTGAAAACCTTGTATGAATATGCATGTTTGAATTGTTCTTGGTCATGCTTTTGATCACATGATCAGATTATGTTCCCTCCATGGTTCCACAAATGTGTTGCAGAAATTGTTATAAATCCTTTGATGAGGGTCATGAAAAAAATCCATTGAAATTATTGTAATTTGAGATTGAAATCCTATGTAATTTGTATCTCAAAACCTTATTGTAATGGCAATGAAGCCGAGTTTTCTTCCTGGTTCTTTCCCGGCTGAACTTTTGAATCAGCTTTGCCAATAAAATGGTGTTTGAGTAAATATGCTTGCAATAAGTCTTATAGCTTTGTTTTTAGTTTTGCATATGTAATTTAAAAATCAGATGTGATGGTGTTACCTTACTGCACATTTTTATGGTTGGTAATCACATTCGTTTAAATTAGATTTATCAGATAACATGTTGATATATACTTAGCTATGCAATTTTAAGTTTAAAATATGTTAAAAAAAATTTCATTTGAGTTGTGCTTAATTTTTATAATTATACATGTGCGTGAGGAAGTTAAGTGAATTTATGGAATACTTGTTTATTACATTTAATCCTATTATCACTTTTAAATATTAAAACAAAACTTGTTGGTGTTCTGGGCATGACATGTAGTGCCTACCTTTGTTCACATCTTTTCTAGACATATTATTGCTATTATTATCAGACTATGATGGACTAACTTTATGTGATAAATTAGTGGTATTATTTTGACACAAACAGACATTATGTTATGGATTCAATGGTTATATGATGAGATCATTTAGACTTTACATTTCATGCATACATGATGATCATTATATTGTTTTCAATTATTATTGATGATTAGATGGATGGTTTATTATCTTATGTGTTTTATTATAGATACTTACCCCATACTTGCATGTGTATGGTGTGCATATTTTCTTATTGTATGGCATTTCTAATGTACTTAAGGAAGGGAGTCATAGTCACCTGCTTAGTCAGGATCTACATGATGCACCACATCTTGCCATTGTCTGTTTAGCTTAGCATTATATATTGTATGTACATGCATGGTTTTTCTATAGGTTGCAGGTACCAGGTATCGACTTCCTTGAATTGCCAAGATGAGCATACCCTATTATACTATCTCAATGATAAGAGAAGGGAGATAAATTCTCATGTCCAAATCCCAAACCTTTAAGTCAATTGTCCTAGTAAGGTAGGACAAGTATCTGGATATTTTACCCACTGAATGTGTCGGATGACATGATTCGTGATTTTTAACCCTTTAGACTAATTTTGAGTGATTTTCTCTATGATGGGTTTTCATATTTTATCTTGGAGGTCTATGGTGAATTTTCTATTAATTAAGTCTTAATCAATAGATTTAATTAATAAATTAATTATTTGAGAAAATTAATATAAAATATCATGTTATTTGATATTTTGATTATAATTAATTAAATGTGAATTATTGAAGAAAAATAAATTAAATAAAAGAAAATTAGAAATTAAAATTAATAATAATTATAAAATAATAATAAAGTAATAAATAAATAATAATAATAAAAGATATAAAAATTAAAATAAAAGTTATAAATATTTAAATAGAAATTATATAAAAAGTGAATTGGAGTTACAAGCTTGCATGGGAGTTAACGCACTTTTCTATTTCTCAAGTGTCAACAACACGGAGGTTAGTGCATCAATTAAGCACATGGTGTCTACAACCCTATGGCTCATCTTGAAGGTTGGAAAAGACCCATGCTTAGTTGGTGACACCTTCCAGCTATTTCTAGAAGCATTCTAGATGTTTCCTAAAAGCTCTTTATATTCAAGCATTCATAGAGGCTTAGATATAGCATTTTGGAGTGCAATTGGAGCATTGGAGGACTCAAGAACTCTAAAAAAGTGAGGAGCTTGCTTTGCAGATTTTCTTTGGAAGAGCGATTTAGCATCAAAATCTGGGTAAATTATTGTAATTTTATTTATGCTATTTCTGCATCATGCATTTCCTGTCTTCTTCATGTCTTCCATATGTCTTCTGAGAATTTTTTCTATTTTAATTGTATGTATTCTCAATTTGGGTAGTTACATTTATTTGAGAATCTTATATGCATGGATCTTAAAAGATCACGGGGCTAGGGTTTAAATTTATAGCCAAAGCCATTAGAAAATTAATTGAGTGAATCTATAGTCCAAATATTTTATAGAAAAATTCTTAAATTGTAGATATAATCTTTGTGGAAAAACATACATGTTTATATATTCAGATCTGCACACATATATAGATATATATATATTTATATATATGTATATGTATACATTTATTATGAATCTAATACAAAATTTGAATACACACAAACACACACACACACACACACACACACACACACACACACACACACAAATATATATATACATATGTATATATATAATACGCCGAATGAACGATTGATAAATCGCAGTGGGGAAAACTTAATAAACTGCATCGCGATTCATATTGTGTGGAAACAATGTTAAAAATATATATATATTAAAATTGCCAAGGGCACGATTTGTACCGCATGCCTGTGGAAGGCAGAGGCCTGTCATCGCAGGTTTGTGGAGATAGGGGTACTACGTACCCACTGTCGGCGCAATTCTTGCGACCGCAGGTACTCCGTACTACAACAAGGGTGGGGGGGGTTAACTAATAATATTGTTATGCATTTAAAAAAAAAAAAAAAAAAAATGTTTATGTTGCATATTTTAAACTAAAATGTTTATGTTAAAATGTTTAAAACAAACGTTATACATTTTCTATGAAATCGATTCTCATTGTTATTTAATTTTGATATATGGTGTCAATCAAAATTGTTAATTCAATTTTATGAAACGTAATAATTATTTATATATTTATATATGTATGTATGTATGTATATATATATGTGTGTGTATATGTATATGTATATGTATATGTATATGTATATGTATATGTATATGTATATGTATATGTATATGTATATGTATATGTATATGTAATATGTAAATATGTTATTAATAAATTTAAGTTATTATTATTTGATAAATGATTTATATTGAAGGTTTATTTTTGTAATGGTGACTCTTTAATAATTTTTAACTATTAAGATTTAATTGTTTTAAATTATTAAATAAAAAATTGATAGTTTGGTGGGGGATGTATCAAACAAATATTATAATTGGAAAATGGATTTTAGTTCTATTAAGGAAAACTTTTATTTATCCAAAACAATACATTTGTTAGAGAAATGTACAAAATATTCCTCCATTCATTCTTCAAACTTGGAAACATAAATTGAGATCTCTACATTTAAATTCAAGTTGTAAATTTAGAAAAACCAAAACATGTGTTTGCATTGTGTATTCTTTATGCTATTGTTTAAGGTTTTGGGTTGACTAGTGTTGACCAATATAGGACGTCTACTAGAGGCTTGGGGGTTATGTGATTGTGATGTCATGATGATGTTTTAATCTTGATCTTTATAAACCCAACTATGATTATGTGATGGAATGCTCTATGTATTGAATATGATTAATGATTGTTATAGTTGAGGTTCTTATGTGTGAGACACTTGACTTAACCATTATTTTTGGTCATCGATCAGTTAACCTTGGTTATTTTCTAGTCACCATGATGGGACTGAAATGTAGATTTATTCTTGATGATGTCATGATGTGACATGTTTGACTCAACTATTTTTGGAGTCTTCGATCAGTATGATTGAGATATATATTTTGGTTATTGAGAACCATTGGATACTTTGATTATCAATGATACTTTAGTTGCCAATAGAGAGCTGTTGTGTTCATGATTTTCTATGGATGGTAGCTCATGGAGATTTGATGCTTTTATGCATATTTGATGATTTGATTTTGGATTATCTTTTGTGATTTTGAGATTTATGATTCCATGAGCATTAGGGTAGGATATCTACATGTAGTGATGGGAAGTGGCTTGCAATGGGGGCCGGGGCCCTAAGAGGCTGCCAGGGTAACTCATTGTAAGTTGGATTAATAAGTGATAACATTCACACCTAATACTAACTAAATGAACCTAAAAAGATAAGTGTTTTGTTCTCGCCCATGGCTTGAGTGCTTGTACAGGCTAGGATGGGAGTAGTGAGACACATGGTTGCAACCTTGTATTCCATAGTATGCCTCATCAATATGAGAGGATACTAGTGGCCGCATGAAATCAGTATGGACCCGTGGAGTTTAGCTAACTGCCAGGGTAACTTGTACGTGATAATTGCGATAACACTTTCCCGCTTGCATAGTAGGTTCCTACATGTCATTGTGTGCCTCTGGGATTAGATGTTAGATTTTGTGTTTGGAACCTTTGAGTTAGTATACTTTTAGGATTCTTGAACTTATAGAGATTTGTGCTATGTGATTTTGTTAGCCCATTTGGGACTTGAGATTATATCCTCATCATGGTGGGAGCGGACCACTTAGGTACCACGTGGTCGGGTGGTAGTGTATTTTCCACTCTTATCATTTTGAGTTTCATTGAGACATCGTGGTTGATGTGTCCTTCATGATGGTGGATATGTATCCTTTTTCATTAATGATTAGAATGTGTTAGATGATGTTATCTTATGCTTTTATTTGCATGTTAGATTACTTTCTACATATGATGTTATATATGTTAGGAGTGACATTCCTACTATGTTAATACCGATGATCTCTTCGATGATTTGGAATGTTATGCACGGAGGGATGGCTAGGATCCACAATGGTCTAATGATGCTATTAATGGTTGGGAGGAACTGTGCGTGTAGTTTATTATGTTTGATATTTATGATGGATGTATATGTCTTCTATAATGATGTATCATGTATGTCATGTAATTATCTTTACTTTGATGTATCATGAATTAGAATAGGAAGATGTACCTTATTCTATGTATGTATATTCTTTTGAGCTTGTCATACCCTGTGACATGTACAATAGATGATTGAGTATTTGAAATGTAATGTATGAACATTGGACTTATCATTATTATTTCATGTATGATAGATGTTTCTACATGTAATCCAATGTTAAGGGATCTTTAAGAATGTAATCTGATATGTATGTTATGTTTAATTTCAGATGGACATTGCTATTGCTTCCGTTATTGTGCATAAGTTATGTATGGTATTTACTTTCATGTTAGAAAAAAAAAATGCTACTAAACTTAGTGAAATTCTAGGTTAATTCTTTGGATCCCTTGGTGGGGCATTACATGACATTTTGGTATTAGAGCCTAGTTTCGTGACACTGGGCAGTAATGGGTCCATGTTAAGTGTGGACATTTATAATTTACTCTATGAAGCAAGGATTTCCCCTTGTAGAAATTTAATAAACAAATGCATTCCTTCTAAATTGTGACACCGATAATTAAACTAAATTGAGAAAATTCAAGTTTATAAATGGTACTTTCATTTTACATGTTCGTAATTATCAGGAAGCATAACATTCATATTCAAATATTTCAACAAAACATTAAACCCGATGTTATAATCAACTTAGAGAAAAAAAAATGTCCCCTATGGTTACTTAGAAAAATATGGGACTAAAAATAAGAGAGAAAAAAATATATTCCCCATGGTATGATACTATATTCTACGCTTAGAAAATATAATGGACTTGAAAAAAAAAACATTACCTCCTAGAGAAAATATGCTCTCTGGAGTTTGTATGGAAAGAAAAAAGAAGAAGAAGAAGTTAATTTCCCTTTTCAACAGAGAATCTTAAAGATTCTTTAAGATTCTCTAAATATCTCTTTGAACATAAAGAATAATTTAAAAAATAAAAATAGAAAAATACATATATAGAATTCTAAAAATATCCTAACTCAACCACCTTGCTTTAATTCATAAATCCCCTCCAATGTATGAGCGCATGCAAGATTTGAAGGAAGCAAGTCAAACTTAACAATTTAATGAAATTTGAAAAGCATTCAAAAAATTTAACTCTTACCCTCCATTCCCCTTACTTGGCATTGAAAAAAGCCTCCAAAATCTACAACAAAGTACTGCGCATGCCCCCATACTGACATGTCAGTTTGTATGAAGGAGAGAATTAAAAGTTGGGCAAGTTTCATTATAATGTTTGTCATAAAAACAATTAAACATTCCTTGTATTTTTTTTATGTTTCCTTTGCCTTGGCGTACTTTGATATGGGATAGATGTTGGTCCACATGAGATGTATTGGAAGGCACCCATCCTTGGCTTACGTGTGTCAGAACTTATGCGTTGATTTTTTGAGGAGGTTTAAGTTTTAATGAGGAGCAGGTGTACTCACATTTTCAACTCCTTGGGCTGCATTTTCAGTGGGACAACGCACCCCATTTTTGGGTAAGCGCATGACATTAAGGGACAGGCAGTTGGCAGTTTAAAGCATGTGCAAGCACTTTTAAAATGCTGGGGTTAGGGGGCGGGTGACTTTTGTTTTAAATTTTGTTTGGACAGGGATCTTTAACCCTCTTGTCCCCCTCCATGCGTGTCTGCTAGCCAAATCACTGGCTTTGGGAGACGCACGGCCTTTCCCCATGCACTTGGAAATGCACCAAGGTTGGGAAGTGGAATCCCACATGGGGATAGGGGAGTAGGGGGTGTCGGGTAGTTGGGTAGGGTTAGGTTAGTGGATTTTAGGGGTTAGGTTAGTAAGTTTTAATTATTAGTTAAGTTTATATTTTAGTAATATGATTGTTCTTAAATATTAGTTGATTAGTATTTTTTGTGTGTGTTAATAATTATATTCATTTTTAAAAAATAAAAATTATTAGTAGTTGGGTATATTATTAGTAAAGTTAGGCTATGCTTTAAGGATTTAATGTTAACTTTGGTGTTAGAATATATTTAGTGTTAGTATGTATTAGTGATTAGATTGAAAATTAGTTTTAGTTAGTAAGGTAGAGATAGTTGTAATTGGTTGATGTTAAAATTAGTTGTTTTAATTTATTAGATAACGTTAATAATTAAAGATAGGATATGCACTAAAGTTAAAAGGTTAGGATTTGTATGTTAGATGTCAAATTTGTATAGTTAGTTAACTTGTTTTAATTGTTAGTATTATAATAGTAAGTTTTATACTTTGGTGTTAATAGTTCTTTTGTTTAGTATTCCTTTTAAGTAGAGTACATTAGTATTTTTTAATAAATTAGTCTATGAATTTAAAATGTAATGTTGTCTTTGTTTATTCAACTATATGAAATGTTTTAAGTATGATTGTTCTAAAATTAGGTTTATAAATTAGATTGTGTTAGGTTAAATGGATAAATAATTATAATTATTTGAAAAGAATAATTATAATTTATTTTTTGGTTTAGAATATCAAAGTTGTTTTAAGGATTAGAGTCATTATGATGGTACTAGTTATTGTTTGATCTTGCTCTTGGTAGTTAAGTGGAGGATAAAATGGAAAAATGGAATAATTGGAAATCTTATATTAATAATATTTGAAGGGACTTATATTAGTATCCTCACATTTTCACTTTTGAGTGAGATCTAATCAGGGTAAACCCCTTAGTACAACAAACCCTAATTGTCGGGCGATGTTGATAGAGATAAATATGTAATTAGTATGTGGGATCAATCAAAGTTTGAGCAACATGGTTGTTAGACCACCATCAAAAATCAATTCAAGATCCTTGCAATGTTATTGGAAGACCTAATAAATCCCTTTCATTCAGAAACCCTGGTATGACCACATTATGTTAGTAATTTAAATTTTATGAGTAACTGGCTTTATTTCCTTATTTTTTTCTTATTTTAGATGTTGGTATTCTAATGTTCTTCCCTTTTTGCTAACAATGTGATGTGGGGCTATTTAGCCAATTGTATTAGTGATGGTTCTATTTTGCCTCTTGGTTATGTCTTTACTTCTTGATTAAAATTTTACTATTGTGGCCACTCTTTATTTATTTATTTATTATTATTATTATTATTATTTTGACTTTTTGTGCTGGATGTTTCATCCTTGATGTTGAACTTAAATTTTCAGGCACTTTCTTGTGAATTATGTTGGCAAAGTGACATATGATGGGCCTACCAAAGGGATTCCTAAAAATTAAGTTGATGTGTAACAATAAGGTATGGGGTTACTAGTGAGATTATTCGTGCCCCACCCTCTCCCAAGACTTCGAGTATATGGTCATGGATATTTGTTGACTATTATGAGTGATGGAATTGCACCCAAGCATAAAACTAGATAAGGTTACAAAACTAACCAAATGGGCTTTTGGATGAAAAGGTGCATGCGTAAGGATGGATTGATTAGTATTATATCAAGAAATAAGTATTTTGTGGAGACCCTAAAGTAAAAGTGTTTAACCTCAATAGAGAGCCAAGTTGCTTATTATGAAAACGTAGTTGGGGGAGTCTTGTACAGATGTTACCTTGGTAAGTAGGTGTGTAGAATATGGCATATCTATGATATTATTTTATTAGAGACTTAATAAGTATGTTATACTAGTTTTGGAATGTTGTTTATATATGACCGATATGTTTTAAGGAATAATTGACCCTGGAAAATGTAACCACATCAGAATTTTGGATTGAACTTCTCTTTTAACAATGGTAATCAAACAAATATGTTATCTCCCTGTGTATGTATGTTAATTAGTAATCATTCTTTTAATAAGAGTAAATCTTGGAATAAGTCTAGATAAGGGCTAGCATAGAATGAACATTTTAGTTGTGCAACTTCCAAGAGGAAGTCAAAGGCTAGTGGGGGAGGATGTAAGGTCTCTCCTCGCATGTACTTATTAAATGTGAATTTCTCTATAAAATTTGTTGTAGGAGATTTGAATGGATATGGAGTAATTTTGTAGGTTTTAGATGTCCTAATGAAAATAGAGATCAACAGATACATCCATGCTTTAATACTTAAAGATTGGAGAACTACTATGTTATCTCGACTGTTTAAACATTAATTTGCACTAACAATAATACAAGGTGTTTCACTTAATGATCATGTTATTGATTGTGTTACCTCAATGATTAGGATTTTATGCATTTAGATAGCTCAATATTCACTGTTGGTGATGTTATGATATTTAGGTATATGCATGCCTAACAATGATTATTATTGTACTTAATCCAAATTAATGAATAAGTTATATGTCATATGGATAATGTAATTACTGATGATTAAATGTGAGTAGAAATTAATTAAATAGTTAATTAATTGAAGCATTATGTTCTGAGTTATGTGATTTTCTTGATAAGTTAGATATATATATATATATATGCACGAGATTTTTTTGAGCTACTAATGTGTGCAATGAGTGTGCAGGATATTATTAGCTGAGGAAACTGACCGAGGAATAGAACTGATCTCTATGTGTTAATTTTGGAAACCTTGTTGTTCATAATTCAAGTATTTTATTTCTATGTTTAGTGAACATTAATGTTTGTAACTATGTTCTTTTAGTGTCACTTGACACTCGTGAATTGTTTGTGCTCTTTAGCGTGCTAGTTGGGGTTAGCTGTGTTACCTTTGGACCTAAGTTGGACTAAGTTAGTGTCTTTTTTCTAATTGGGTTTTTAATTGAGTTTAGTCACCCTTAATCCTGATTAGTGCTTAATCTGCATTGTTAGAGTTGTTCGTTGGTCCTAATTTTTTCCTAGCTTTTGTTTTTCTCTTAACCTATTCCTAAGGCTTTAAAATATGAAATATTTATACCCAAGGGGTATGAGTATGGGTTGGGGGTCTTTTCCAACCCCTAAGCCCCTTTTATTGACTTTTGAGGCCACTCAAAAAGTCTCTTTTTGCTTTTGTGCGAAAATTGACTATGGCTACCATGAGTTTCATTACCCCACCTTCACTTAGTGTTTAACCATAGTGTGGGTTGAGTTAGGAGTTTCTAGAACTGTAAGTGGGTGGGAGAAGTTATTGATCCCTTTGGTGGTTGAGCTTGAGGCTTATTTAGAGGCCCTTCTTGGACTAGTTGTAGGGGTTACCCAATCTCTACTTTTAGAGAGGAGTCTTGGAAGATTGGAGCAAGGAAGGGGAAAGCTCTACTAAAACTTCTTCATTGCCATTACCTCTTTGTGAAGTTAGGAATTGTCATCTCCCTTGTTCAGATTTCATTTTTGTTTCATGCTTATGCTACCTTGTTGTTGTTTGAATGTTTGTATGTTTGTGGGTATGTTGGGAAGATTTGAAAACCATGTTATTTTAGATGATTTCTTTTCATGTTTATGTTAAAATTTTAAGATTTTCTTGAATGGGTGTTTTGGTATTACTCACCCTTGGATAGGGTAGAAGTGACCAATTTTGGAGAAGTTCTATTTAGTCAAATTCCAACAAGTGTAGAGTCTCTTCTCAGGATGAAAAGAGGAAGAAAGGGTAGGATGTTATGGGCCCCTACCTGTCAGCACAAACCTTTTATGATTATGGTATGTTGAAATGGAAGAACGAAAGTTTTTTATTTATAGCCTCGATTGGGCATCTGTTTGGTGTTGTGCTTGAATTCTCCTAGTTGGAAGAATCCACCTTTCCCTAGTGTTGATTCATTGTGAATCATATTGTGAAAAACCTTGTATGAATATGCATGTTTGAATTGTTCTTGGTCATGCTTTTGGTCACCTGATCAGATTCTGTTCCCTCCATGGTTCTAGAAATGTGTTACAAAAATTGTTATGAATCCCTTGATGAGGGTCATGAAGAAAATCCATTTAAATTTTTGTAATTTGAGATTGAACTCCTATGTAATTTGTATCTCAAAACCTTGTTGTAATGGCAACGAAGCCAGGTTTTCTTCCTGGTTCTTTCTTGGCTGAGCCTTTG
This sequence comes from Cupressus sempervirens, assembly GCA_028749045.1. Taxonomy (NCBI): domain Eukaryota; kingdom Viridiplantae; phylum Streptophyta; class Pinopsida; order Cupressales; family Cupressaceae; genus Cupressus; species Cupressus sempervirens. Next base: position 119,990,822 of record CM053783.1, read on the forward strand.
AATCAGGTTTTTCAATAAAATGGTGTTTGATTAAATACGCTTGCAATAAGTCTTATAGCTTTGTTTTCAATTTTGCATATGTAATTTAAAAATCAGATGTGATGGTGTTACCTTACTGCACATTTTTATGGTTGGTAATCACATTCGTTTAAATTAGATTTATCAGATAACATGTTGATATATACTTAGCTATGCAATTTTAAGTTTAAAATATGTTAAGAAAATTTGCATTTGAGTTGTGCTTAATTTTTATAATTATACATGTGCATGAGGAAGTTAAGTTAATTTATTGAATACTTTTTTATTACATTTAATCCTATTATCACTTTTAAATATTAAAACAAAACTTGTTGGTGTTCTGGGCATGACATTAATCAAGATAGGCATATTTATTAAATGTATGTAAAAATATGAGCAAATGTGAGTATGAATTCCAGCAGCCATTCAATGCAAATTCTCCAAATTCATCCTCTCCTAAAATTAGGAGATGAGGGTCTCTTAAATAGACATTCCTAGAATCCATCAACGGTTGAGATCAAATTCAATCAACAATCATGATTAAAGTTGAAGTTTAGTCATAAAAGGAGATTCTCAAATTAAAGGGAGTTAACAGATTTAATTTGAGTAAAGTAAGGAGTTAACTAATTTAACTCATTTTTTATCAATATTGAACTAAAAATTTCCCTTTTTGAACTGCAGTGTAATGCCCTGCCAAGGGATCCAAAGAATTAACCTAGAACTTCACTAAGTTTAGTAGCATTTTTTTGTTCTTTTTCATGAAAGTAAACACCACGTATAACTTATGCACAATAACAAAAGCAATAGCAATGTCCATCTGAAATTAAACATAACATATATAACATGTTACATTCTTTAAGATCCCTTAACGTTGAATTACATACATAAATCCATCTAGTACAACATCCACATGAAATAATAATGATAAGTCTAATGTTTTACATTACATTTTAAATACTCAATCATCCACTGTACATGTCATAGGGTATGACAAGCTCAAAAGAATATACATACATAGAATAAGGTACATCTTCCTATTCTAATCCATGATACATCAAAGTAGAGATACTCATATGATACATCATCATATAAGACATATACATCCATCATAAAGATCAAACATAATAAACTAAGTGCACGGTTCCTCCCAACCATTAATAGCATCATTAGACCATCGTGGATCCTAGCCATCCCTTCGTGCGTAATATTCCAAATCACCGAAGACATCATTGGTACTAACACAGTAGGAATGTCACTCCTAACATATATAACATCATATGTAGAAAGTAATCTAACAAGCAAATAAAAGCATAAGATAAAATCATCTAACATATTCTAATCATCAATAAAAAGGATACATATCCATCATCATGAAGGACGCATCAGCCATGATGTCTCAATGAATCTTAAAATGATAAGAGTGGAAAATACACTACCACCCGACTGCATGGTACCTAAGTGGTCCACTCCCACCGTGCTGAGGAGATAATCTCAAGTCCCAAACAAGCTATCCAAAATCACATAGCACAAATCTCTATAAGTTCAAGAATCCTAAAAGTATACTAACTCAAAGGTTCCTAACACAAAATCTGACATCTAATCTCCAGAGGTACACAATGACATGTAGGAACCTACTATGCAAGTGGGAAAGTGTCATCGCAATTATCATGTACAATTTACCCTGGCAGTTAGCTAAACTCCATGGGTCCATACTGATTTCATGCAGCTACTAGTATACTCTCATACTGATGAGGCATACTACAGAATGCAAGGTCACAACCATGCATCTCACTACTCCCATCCTAGCCCGTAGAAGCACTCAAGGCATGGGCGAGAACAAAACTCTTATCTTCTTAGGTTCATTCAGTTAGTATTAGGTGTGAATGTTATCACTTATTAATCCAACTTACAATGAGTTACCCTAGCAACCTCTTAGGGCCCTGGCCCCCATTGCAAGCCACTTCCCATCACTACATGGAGATATCCTACCCTAATGCTCATGGAATCATAAATCTCAAAATCACAAAAGATAATCCATAATCAAATCATCAAATATGCATAAAAGCATCAAATCTCCATGATCTAACATTCCTAAAAAATCATGAACACAACAGCTCTCTATTGGCAACTGAAGTATCACTGATAATCAAAGTATCCAATGGTTCTCAATAACCAAAATGTATCTCAATCAAACTGATCGAAGACTCCAAAAATGGTTGAGTCAAACATGTCACATCATGACATCATTAAGAATAAATCTACATTTTAGTCCCATCATGGTGACTAGAAAATAACCAAGGTTAACTGATTGATGACCAAAAATAATGGTTAAGTCAAGTATCTCATACATAAGAATCTCAACAAACAATACATAGAGAATTCCATTACATAACCATGGTTGGGTTTATAAAGATTGAGATTAAAACATCAGCATGACAACACAATCGCATAACTCCCAAGCCTTTGGTAGATGTCCTATAACTGCTCAACACTAGTCAATCCAAAATCCAAAACAACAACATAAGAATACACAATGTAAACACATGTTTTGGTTTTGCTAAAATTACATACTTGAATTAAATGTGGAGGTTTTTAGTTTACATTTTCCAACTTAGATATCAAGTGGAAAATTTTCATGTTTTACCTAACCCATGTATTTGTTTGATAGATTAAAGTTTCTACCCCAAAACCACTAGACTCAATTCTAATTTATCTAATAGTATTTTTTTTTGAAAATAACATTTCCAATGAAATCAACATATTTCAAAACTTTGATTTATAACATGTTCTAATAATCAATCTTAATTAAGTTAATTATTAATATATCTTCATTTTAAAAATAATTGATAAATTATTATTCATATTTTTTAAATCATTTATCTTTACAAATTGATCCATCTATACAAATAATTTTAAATAAAATAATTAGTTATAATTAATAATATATATACATATATACTTATATATATATATATATATATACATAAATACATATATATATAATAATAACATATAACAATATTTAATAATGAAAATACTTAATAACATTATATGTAAGACCGAATAAGGAAAATCATTATACAAAAGCGATATCTCATCGCTATCACCCGTACCCTGTGCTTGAATGTATTCAGCGCGGGTGTCGGGTCTGTACTACCCACGGCCGAAGTAAACACTTGCGACTACTGTCACTGAGCCGTATATAGGTCATGACATCAGTCATGTTAGCCGTGACAGTACCTCCATTAATAACAACAGTGGAAAGGGAGGGAGTACGGGGTATAACCCGCCCCTCCAAATGAGCTTATATATATGTATTTTTTTCAATTGTGATTTCAAGAACATTTTGAATAAACATTTTTCCACTTTCATTTGGTTTTTAAAAAAATATATATATTATATATCTACATATGTATGTATATATATATATATATATAAAGGTGTATGTATATATATAGAATTAAAAATATCACAGTACATGAACATATATATATGCAATTATATATATATATATATATATATACATATATATATATATACATATATATATATATACATATATATATACATATATACATATATATATATATACATATATAAATATACATATATATATATATGTATATATATATATATGTATATATATATATATGTATATATATATATATATATATATATATATATATGTATGTATGTATAAACAAATTGACAATATATGAATACAAACTTCAATTTATAGAATTCCTCCATAAACCTTTGATCTCCAAAATTTCCAATAATTAATCTAATGGGTTTGAGTATGAATTCCAACCCTAGCCCCGTGTTCTTTTCAAATCTATGCATATAAAATTCTCAAATAAATTAATCTACCCATATTGAGAATGCATAGTAAATTATGAAATTCCTCAAAAGATATATGGAAGACATGAAAAAGACAGAAAATGCATGATGCGGAAATAGTATAAGTAAAACCACAAGAATCTACACGAATTCTGATGCTAAATCACTCTTCATCAGAAAACCCACAGAGAAAGCTCCTTTCTTCAGAATTCTCGAATCCTCCAATGCTCTAAATTGCACTCCAAACGCTATGTCTAGGCTTCTAAGAATGCCTAAATATAAAGAACTCTCAAGAAATATCTAGAATGCCTCTAGAAATAGCTAGAAGGTGTCACCAACTAAGCATGGGTCCTTTCCAACCTTTTTGATGAGCCATAGGGTTGTAGAAACCATGTGCTTAATTGATGCACTAACCTCTGTGTTGTTGACACTTGAGAAATAGAAAAGTGCGCTAATTTTTGTGCAAGCTTATAACTCCAATTCACTCTTTATATTATTTCTATTTAAATATTTATAACTTTTATTTTAATTTTTATAACTTTTATTATTATTATTTATTTATTACTTTATTATTATTTTATAATTATTATTAATTTTAATTTTCTAATTTTCTTTATTTAATTCTTTTTTCTCAATTATTCTCATTTAATTAATTATAATCAAAATATCAAATAACATGATATTTTATATTATTTTTTTTAAACAATTAATTTATTAATTAAATCTATTTATTAAGACTTAATTAATAGAAAATTCACCATAGACCTCCAAGATAAAATATGAAAACCCATCATAGAGAAAATCACTCAAAATCAGTCTAAAGGGTTAAAAATCACAAATTATGTCATCCGACACATTCGGTGGGTAAAATATTCAGATACTTGTCCTACCTCACTAGGACAATAGGCTTAAAGGTTTGGGATTTGGATTTGAAAATTTATCTCCCTTCTCTTATCATTGAGATAGTATAATAGGGTACACTCATCCTGGCAATTCAAAAAAGTTGATACCCCGTACCTACAACCTGCAGAAAAAACCATGCATGTACATACAATATATAATGCTAAGCTAAAAAGAAAATGGTAAGAAGTGGTGCATCGTGTAGATCCTGACTATGCAGGTGACTACGACTCCCTTCCTTAACCATATCATAAATGCCATACAATAAGAAAACACACACACCATAGACATGCAAGTATGGGGTAAGTATCCATAATAAAACACATGAGATAATAAATCATCTAACTAATCATCAACAATAACTGAAAACAATATAATGATCATCATGTATGCATGAAATGTAATGTCTAAATGATCTTATCACATAACCTCTGAATCCATAACATAATGTCTAATAGTGTCAAAACAATACCACTAATCCATCAACATAAAAATAGTCCATCAAAGTCTGATAATAATAGCAACAATATGTCCAGAAAAGATGTGAACAAGGGTAGGCACTACATCCACCCCCCCCTTGGGTTAGGCTTACTCCTAGAAGCCTACAAACAAGTAGGGATATAACTCCCTCAATCTAGCTGCATCCTCCCAAGTAGCTGAAGAATCATCAGTAGGGTCCCATTGGACCCTTACCTGCTCGATGGTTCAACCCGTGAGGGTCAACTCCCATTGCTCCAGAATATGAACCAACTCCAAAGCCAGCTACCTGTCCTCTACCTGCAATGCATTCCAATCAAGAACATGTACAATATCAGGTATATACTCCCAAAGTACTAAAATATGAAAAACATCATGAATGCAAGATAGGCAAGGCGGTTAGCAACCGAGCCAATCCTCTCTAAAATATTGAATGGTCCAACAAAGTGAGGTGGTAGCTTAGAACCCTTTCCATATCGAATTGGACTCTTTCATGGACACACTCTCAAGAAAACTTTATCTCCCACAGCAAACTGCTTATCAGTCCTATGAGCATCGATATACTTCTTCTGCCTATCCTGTGCCGTAGTCAAATGCTCATGGATATGCACCACCTATTGCTCCATATCACAAAGCATCTCAGGACCCAACAGGATGCGATCCTCAAGACTGTCCCAACTCAATGGTGTACGAAAAGGACATCCATATAATGCCTGAAATGGTGCCATACTAATAGAACTATGATACCCGTTGTTGTAAGAAAACTCCACCAAGTAGAGATAATCCTCCCAATGTGTCTGCCTATCCATCACATACATCCGTAACATATCCTTCAAAACTTGATTCACCCTCTCTATCTGACCATCAGTCTCTGGATGATATGCCAAACTAAAGTTTAACTGTGCTCCAAGCTCATGTTGCAACGATGTCCAGAATGCAGATGTGAATACAGGATCCCTGTCAGAAATAATCTTTCTAGGAATACCGTGTAATCTCACAATGTCACACATGAAGACATTAGCTACTAAAACTGTTGTATAGGAAGACCTGATCAGTGAGAAATGCACCGCCTTAGTTAACTGATCAACAGTAACCATGATAGCATCATGATGTCGAATTATCATAAGTAATCCTACTATAAAATCCATGGAGATGGTATCCCACTTCCAAGAAAGAATGAGATTAGGCTGCAAAAGTCCAGCCAGGTGTTGATGTTCTACCTTAACTCTTTGACACTCAAGGCACCTAGCCACAAAATTAGTAATATCTCACTTCATCCCAGACCAAAAGAACAAACGTCTCAAATCAGCATGCATCTTTTTGACACCTGAATATGCTGAGTAAGGTGTACGATGGGCTTCTGCTAGTATCAAGGTGCGAAGCTCATCCGAAAATGGCACATAAATCCTCTCCAAATGTCTTAAAAGACCATCTGATTCTCGAACGTAACCTGCAAACTTACCTTCCAAAGGTCTTCCTGAATCTATCTCTCTGCACACTTCTTGATACCATGAATCCATAGGAAGTGCTTGAAGAATTTGACTCCTCAAATCCACTCTAAGAGTCATTGATGATACCACATGTCTCCTGCAACTCAAAGCATCCGCCATCACATTCTCCTTACCTTGAATGTACTTAACCTCAAAATCATACTCACATATAAACTCCATCCATCGCCTCTGGCGAGCATTCAAATTAGGCTAAGTAAAAATGTACTGAAGACTACGATGATCGTTGTGTAGCTCAAATTTGTGCCCCAAAAAGAAATGTCTCCATCTACTCAAAGCATGAACTACTGCTGCTAATTCAAGATCATGCGTATGATAATTTAACTCATGATCCTTGAACTTACGTGATTCATACGCAATCACCCATCCTTTTTGCATCAACTGCCCCAATCCCTTCAAGAGAAGCATTTGTACATACCATAAAATCACCTTCTGAATCAGGTACAGCTAAAATCGGTGCACTGGTCAAAAGGTCCTTGAGATTCAGGAAAGCTTCTTCACATTTCTCTATCCATACAAACTTCTTTCCTTTCATCTGAAGAGAAGTGATAGGATGTGTTATCCTAGAGAAGTTCTGGACAAATCTTGGATAATAACCGACTAAACCCATGAAATATGTCCATCATAGTCTAATAATAATAGCAACAATATGTCTAAAAAAGATGTGAATGAGGGTAGACACTACATGAAGAGAGATTTTGTTGAGATATTTAATTTAATAAAATGAGATATGCTCTCATAATTACTTTTTCTATTTAATTAAATAACTTTGTTTAATTAATTAGAAGTAAGTACTCCATTTAATTAAATAATTTTGTTTAATTAATTAAAAATAACGTTCCCATTTAATTAAATAATTACATTTAATTAATCAAGATAGGCGTATTTATTAAATGTATGTAAAAATATGAGCAAATGTGAGTATGAATTCTAGTAGCGATTCGATGCAAATTCTTCAAATTCATCCTCTCCTAAAATGAGGAGATGAGGGCCTCTTAAATAGACTTTCCTGGAATCCATCAACGGTTGAGATCAAATTCAATCAACCATCAGGATTAAAGTTGAAGTTCATTCATAAAGGGAGATTCCCAAATTAAAGAGAGTTAACAGATTTAATTTGAGTAAAATAAGGAGTTAACTGATTTAATTTGAGTAGAAAAAGGAGTTATGTAGTGTTTGCCCCTAGTTTGCATTTTTGTTATCATTGTTAAACTCTTTTAGGGCTAGTTTTATGTTGTTGGTTAGCAGCATTCTTTTGAGATTAATAGATATTGTGCTATGGATTCAGTTTATTATGTGATGCGATTACTTAGACTCTACATTTCATGTATGTATGATGATTATTTTTAGTGTTCGCAATTATTAATGATGATCATTACATTGCTTTCAGTTATTAATGATGATTATTAAGATGATTTATTATCATATGTGTTTTATTATGGATACTTAACCCATACTTGCATGTGTATGGTGTGCGTGTTTGCTTTTGTATGGCGTGTCTGATGTGGTTAAGGAAGGGAGTCGTAGTCACCTGCTAGTCGGGATCTACACGATGCACCACTTCCTACCATTGCCTGTTTAGTTTAGTATATATATTGTGCTTGTACATGCATGGTTTTTATGCAGGTTGTAGGTATCGGGTATCGACTTCCCTGAATTGTCAGGATGAGCGTACCCTATCATATTATCTCAATGATAAGAGAGGGGAGATAAATTTTCAAGTCCAAATCTCAACCCTTTAAGCCATTTGTTCTAATTGAAAAATTAGGGCAAGTATCTGAGTTGAGTACCTTCCAAATACATTGGATAACGTAATTCATGATTTAAACCCTTGGTTTGATTTTGTATGTATTTTGGCTATTATGGATTTTCATATTTTTACATTATGAGTCTTTGATGTATTTTCTATTAATTAAGCCTAATTAAAAGATTTAATTAATAGTTTAATTAAATAAAAAATTAATATTGTATTTTAATATATATTTTATTTAATTAATTAGAAAATTAATTAAATAAAATAATTAAATTTGAAAATAAAAAGTTTAAAGTTTAAATTTGGAATGTGACAATATTTATTTTAATAATAATATATTTTGAGCTCATTTTTAAATAAATGACTAAATAATAATATTATTAAAGCTAATAAATATTTTAGCAAATTAAGTTTTGAAAAATGAAATTTAAAAGTGGAAGATATATTTAAATTAATAAAAGATTCTAAATCTCATGTGATTAAAATATAAATATATTAAGATTGAAAAGTGGAGATATTAAAGTTAGTGTATGAGACTTAATAAATAAATAAATAAAATTAGAAAGAGTAAAAGTAAATATTAAATTAATTAATGTGCATTATTTTAATATTTGCTCACATAGAAGTTGGCAAATTCTTGAAAGTTGTCATGTAGAAAATATAAGAGTTTGCACTCTAAGAATACACAAGTTGTCTACACTTAGAAGTTAGTATTTTATTTGAGCACATGGTGTCTACAACCTTAAGACTTATCTAGAAGGTTGGAGAAGACTCATGCTTGGTTGTCATGCTTATCTTCTAGCTATTTTTAGAGACACTCTAGATGCATCTTAGAGGCCTTTAAATAGAGGCTCTCCTAGTGTGTTTGGACAAGCTGAATGGAAGCTTAATGCAAGCTACAAGCTACGAGCTTAATGGTAGCTACAAGCTTCAAGCTAAAATAGAAGCTTCAAAGCTTACATGCATTGGAGAAGTTCATATGCTCATATATTTTCTACATGCTTCTATGCTCCTTCTAGCACTTTTAGTCACTTGGAGGATTCGGTTGGCTTGGACCTTGGAGGAATTGCAAATGATAGAAAAGGAAGGGATTTTTTATGGACTTCTGAGGCATGGAAAATTAGCATCAGTGTCCAGGTGCACTCGTGATATTCGCATATTCTCCTTGCACTATTTCTCTTCCTGTCTTCATCATGTCTATGTGTCTGAATACTCTTGTGATTGAATCTATAATTGAAATTGGTATCTAGATATTTTATTTGGTTGTAAAGAAAATATTAGAAAATCTTAGATCCAATTAAAGAGAAATTATATCTAAACGGGTTTGGGTTCGAATTAGAATCAAATTGAGAAAGGTGATTTCAAATTTATAGTTAAACCCATTGGATGGATTAATGGATATGTTTAGAAAAAAATTATTTAAAAGGGAAAAATTCTTGTTTAGAAAAGCCTCTAAATCTAAGTATATATTTTTCTTTATAAATTTGCATATATATATATATATATAAATAATTATATATATATTTTAAATGCAGTAATAATTGATAAAAAATGTTGTATATATATATATATATATATATATATATATATACTTACATATACATATATAAATATATATATATATATACATATATGTATATATTTGTGTAAGTGAAATGAGAAACTTTATTTATTAAACCCGAATTGCATGTCTTAGTGCATAATAGTAAACATTATTACAAATATTTTATAAATTATATACATTTGGGTGGGTGGGGTTTTAACCACCGCACCCCCCCACCATTCCTTTACTAGCGGCGGCATCGAATGCAGGCTCTGCGTGATCGCAGAGTACTTGCATCATCGCAGGGTACCTATGATTAGCAGGCCTCATTTATTGCAGGGCCGTCAGTGCACTGTATCATCGTACTTGATGGCGGAAACAACTTTAAAACCTGCGCATCATTTTACAATATGATATATATGCAATTTTGTCACTCAATGTTGTATTCAAATTTGTAATATGTATATATTACAAAGCTTTTATAATGTGAGTTATTATATGTATATATATATATATATATATATATGTATGTATGTATATATATATATGTATATATATATGTATGTATGTATATATATATATATATACATACGTACATATATATATATATATATATATGTACGTATGTATATATATATATATATATACATACATACATATATATATACATATATATATATACATACATACATATATATATATATATATATATATATATATATATATATATATATATATATATATATATTGGCATTGAGATATTAAATGTTATGCTAAATTATATTGATTATTATTATCACAATGGTGCTAAATATGGATTGTTAATAATAACCTGTTAATTAAAATTAGAATAAAGACACTAGTATTCATAGTAATGAATCTAGTATAATAGAATTTTCATTAAGAAGACTAATGCAAATTTTTATTGCACTATCAGGATGAATATTATCAAGTTGGAGTCTAATGGTTGACTTTTAATATTGATTTTATTTAATGTATATTAAATACTATTTAATATATATTAAATAATTGTGAGATGATAATCTAAATTAAGTTGATTTAATATGTTATCGGATTAAAATTGAATTATTATGTTTGAATTATTAAATAGCCTATTGATATACCTTAATGGTGTTAAGAGTTAGCCAAATATTAACTAACGAAGTTTATGTAAAGATTCTTTGAATTGATTAATAATAGTTTTGATGAGTTTATTATTTATTAATGTTTGTTGGGACTAACAAACTATTAATAAATAATGGTTTAAATAGTTATTAATAAATTCGATTAGAAGATTATTTAATGGTTGAAGTTTTGTTAAGATATTAGTTTTTGGATTTGAAGTATAATTGATTTTTAATCAATTGATATTCATTGAGTTGATATTATAACTATGATATTAATAATTAAGTTATGCGATAGAGTTTTAACTTGAAATGATTATCATTAATACGAAATCGTTAAGAGAGATGAATGTAGTCATTATTGATAAGATTTTCAAAATAACTTGTTAATATTATTATTATTAAAATATTAATATTTGTGTATTGGACGTACAAACTATTGTTAGTCAGCTGATATTCATAGGGTTGATGGTTTGGTTGTGAAATTATTAATTAAATCAATTAACTAGAGTTAATTAGATTTAATTAATAATTAAGTTATGTAATGGAGATTTAATTGATATAATTCTTTTAATGAGATTGTAGAAATATTGATATCAAGTTGATAGGTCTTATTTTTATGACTTGAATAACGACTTTAGATATTTTAATGGTGAAGAATTAATAATATATAATTGAGAATTATTAGAATGATAAAAGGTCAAAGATTGTGAACCGATATTAATTGATCATTTTAATGAAGTTATAATCTCTTATTCGAAGAATGATAATTGGTCCTCTTATAATATAATGAATAATGATCTTAGAAAAGTTGAATGGTTAATCAATTAGAACATGGATCATGGTTAAATATAGAGGACAATTTAATTAAAGGTCAATGATGATCAGTTTAGTGAATATTTATCCTTAAGTTATTCTTAGAATGTAATTCTTAATAATAGAAGGATAATGCTATCGGGGGAACAAATGGGTTGACTAGTAGGTTAAATAATGAAACTTAGACACTTGAAGTATACTTGAAATGAAAACTGAAGCTCTACACTTAATTCAACTATGTGAATTTAGTAAACCAAAACATGTGTTTTCATCGTGTATTCTATATGCTTCTTGTTTTGGGTTTTTGGGTTGACTAGAGTTGACCAGTCCTAGGTTGTTACCAGAGGCTCGAGGGTTATGAGATGTGATGGCATGTTGATCTTATTTGGTCTCGATCTTTATAAGCCCAACCATGGTAATGTGATCATATGCTCTATGAAATGTTTGTATTTGTTCATCAGTCTTCATGTGTGAAGCTGAGATGTATGTGTATGAGACACCTGAGATAATCATTTTTGAGTCATCGATCAGTTATCCTTGGATTATTTTCTAGTTGCCATGATGGGACTAAAATATTGATTTATTTCTTGATGATGTCATGTTGTGACATGTTTGACTCAACCATTTTGGAGTCTTCAATCAGTATGATTTTGAGATATTCTTGGTTGCTTGTTGAGAACCAATGGATACTGTGATCTATTTTGAGATATATTTTGGTTATTGAGAACCAATGGATATTTATGATTATCAGTGATGCCTTCAGTTGCCAATAGAGAATTGATGTGGTCATGATTTTCTATGGATGCTTTTCAGATGCTCATGGAGATTTGATGATTCTTATCTTGGAGATTTGATGATTCTTATTATGGATATTTGATGCTTATATTTTGAATATTTGATGATTCTTTTTATAGATTATCTTTTAGATTTTCTTTCCAGTCGCTTGTATAGGACTGGGGTGATTTTATGATTCCATGAGCTTAGGGTAGGTAATCTACTTGTAGTGTTGGGAAGTGGCTTGCAATGGGGGCCGGGGCCCTAAGTGGTTGCCAGGGTAACTCATTGTAAGTTTGGTTAATAAGTGATAATATTTACACACTAAATGGGGATTAAATGAACCTAAAAGGATAATTGTTTTGATGTTCTTGCCCATGCCTTGAGTGCTTGTACAAGCTAGGATGGGAGTAGTGAGAATGCATGGTTGCGATCGTGCATTCCGTAGTATGCCTCGTCAGTATGAGAGGATACTAGTGGCCGCATGAGATCAGTATGGACCAGTGGAGTTTAGCTAACTGCCAGGGTAACTTGTACGTGATAATTGCGATGACACTTTCTTTCTTGTAGAGTAGATTTCCTACATGTCATTGTTGTGCCTCTGGGAATTAGATGTCGGTTTTGTATTTGGAACCTTTGAGTTAGTATACTTTTAAGATTCCTGGACTTATAGAGATTTATACCTTGTGGTTTTGATAGCCTGTCTGGGACTTGAGATTATCTCCTCAGCACGATGGGAGTGGACCACTTAGGTTCCACACGATTGGGTGGTAGTGTTTTTCCACTCTTATCATTTGAGATCCATTCGAGACATCGTGGCTGGAGCATTCTTGGTTGGTAGTTGTCTTCATTATGATCTTGGAGCATTATGATAGATGATATACCTTATGATGGATGTATTTATTGGTATGTTTCTTATATTGATGATTTGCATATGTTAGATGATGGTATCCTATACTTTACTTTACATGTTAGTAAGATGTTTTAGGAGTGACATTCCTACTATGTAAATAGCCGATGGTCTCTTCGGTGCTTTGGAATGTTACGCATGGAGGGATGGCTAGGATCCACGATGGTCTAATGATGCTATTAATGGTTGGGAGGAACCGTGTAGTTAGTTATTTATGTTTGTGATATATGGTTATCTTTTATGATGTATGTTTATATCTTTTGTGATGATGTATTGTGTATAGTTTATGGTTTCATTTATGTTATTGCATCATAGATTAATATTGGATGATGATGTACTTTATTTACATGGATGTTTATTCTTTCATACCTTATAACATGTACAGTGGATGATTGAGCAATCTAAAATGTAATTCTAAAATGACACTTGTATATTGTTTATGAACATTAGATGTATCATTGTTATTTCATAAGGATGTGATGTTAGATGAATAGTTAATTTAGATGTGATTCAACGTTAAGGGATCCTTAAAGACTGTAATATGTTATGTCATGTTATGATTACTTTCAATTGGATGTTACTATTGCTTCCGCAAGTGTTGTGAATGGTTTATATTTCATGTTTACAACAAAAAAAAAATATTTGGTAAACTTAGTGAAATTCTTTGGATCCCTTGGCGGGGCATTACAAGTTAACTGATTTAACTCATTTTTTATCAATAGTGAACTAAAAATTTTCCTTTTTGAACTGAAGAGAGATTTTGTTGAGATATTTAATTTAATAAAATGAGATATGCTCTTATAATTAATTTTTCTATTTAATTAAATAACTTCATTTAATTAATTAGGAATGGTTTCCTATTTAATTAAATAACTTTGATTAATTAATTAGAAGTAAGTACTCCATTTAATTAAATAATTTTGTTTAATTAATTAGAAATACCTTTCCCATTTAATTAATCAAGATAGACGTATTCATTAAATGTACGTAAAAATATGAGCAAATGTGAGTATGAATTTTAGTAGTGATTCGATGCAAATTCTCCAAATTCATCCTCTCCTAAAATGAGAAGATGAGGGTCTCTTAAATAGACTTTCCTGAAATCCATCAACGGTTGAGATCAAATTCAATCAACGGTCAGGATTAAAGTTGAAGTTCAGTCATAAAGGGAGATTCTCAAATTTAACGGAGTTAACATATTTAATTTGAGCAAAATAAGGAGTTAACTAATTTAATTTGAGTAGAAAAAGGAGTTAACTCATTTAACTCATTTTTTATCAATAGTGAACTGAAAATTTCCCTTTTTGAACGGAAGAGAGATTTTGTTGAATTATTTAATTTAATAAAATGAGATATGCTCTCATAATTACTTTTTCTATTTAATTAAATAGTCTTTTAATTATTTAGAGACACTTTTCTTTTTTAATTAAAAAACTTTATTTAATTAATTAGAAATGGCTTCCTATTTAATTAAATAACTTTGTTTAATTAATTAGAAGTAAGTACTCCATTTAATTAAATAATTTCATTTCATTAATTATAAGTACCTTTTCCATTTTATTAAATAATTATATTTAATTAATCAAGATAAGCGTATTTATTAAATGTATGTAAAAATATGAGCAAATGTGAGTATGAATTCCAACAGCGATTCGATGCAAATTCTCTAAATTCATCCTCTCCTAAAATGAGGAGATGAGGGTCTCTTAAATAGACTTTCCTAGAATCCATCAATGGTTGATATCAAATTCAATCAACGGTCAAGATTAAATTTGAAGTTCAGTCATAAAGGGAGATTCTCAAATTAAAGCGAGTTAACAGATTTAATTTGCGTAGAAAAAGGAGTTAACTGATTTAACTCATTTTTTATCAATAGTGAACAGAAAATTTCTCTTTTTGAACTAAAGAGACATTTTGTTGAGATATTTAATTTAACAAAATGAGATATGCTCTCATAATTACTTTTTCTATTTAATTAAATAATCATTTAATTAACTAGAGACAATTTTCTTATTTAATTAAATAACTTCATTTAATTAATTAGGAATGGCATCCTATTTATTTAAATAATATTGTTTAATTAATTAGAAGTAAGTACTCAATTTAATTAAATAATTTTGTTTAATTAATTAGAAATACTTTTCTCATTTAATTAAATAATTACATTTAATTAATCAAGATAGGCGTATTTATTAAATGTGTGTGAAAATATGAGTATGAATTCTAGTAGCGATTCGATGCAAATTTTCCAAATTCATCCTCTCCTAAAATGAAGAGATGAGGGTCTCTTAAATAGACTTTCCTGTAATCCATCAATGGTTGAGATCAAATTCAATCAACGGTCAGGATTAAAGTTGAAGTTCAGTCATAAAGGGAGATTCTCAAATTAAATAGATTTAATAGATTTAATTTGAGTAAAATAAGGAGTTAACTAATTTAATTTGAGTAGAAAAAAGAATTAATTGATTTAACTCATTTTTTATCAATAGTAAACTAAAAATTTCCCTTTTTGAACTGAAGAGAGATTTTGTTGAGATATTTAATTTAATAAAATGAGATATGCTCTCATAATTACTTTTTCTATTTAACTAAATAATCTTTTAATTAATTAGAGACAATTTTCTTATTTAATTAAATAACTTCATTTAATTAATTAGGAATGACTTCCTATTTAATTAAATAACATTGTTTAATTAATTAGAAGTAAGTACTCCATTTAATTAAATAATTTTGTTTAAGTAATTAGAAATAACTTTTCCATTTAATTAAATAATTACATTTAATTAATCAAGATAGGTACATTTATTATATATATGTAAAAATATGAGCAAATGTGAGTATGAATTATAGCAGCGATTCGATACAAATTCTCCAAATTCATCCTCTCCTAAAATGAGGAGATGAGGGTCTCTTAAATAGACTTTCATGGAATCCATCAATGGTTGAGATCATATTCAATCAACGGTCAAGATTAAAGTTGAAGTTCAGTCATAAAGGGAGATTCTCAAATTAAATAGAGTTAATAGATTTAATTTGAGTAAAATAAGGAGTTAACGAATTTAATTTGAGTAGAAAAAGTAGTTAACTAATTTAACTCATTTTTTATCAATAGTGAACTGAAAATTTCTCTTTTTGAACTGATGAGAGATTTTGTTGAGATATTTAATTTAATAAAATGAGATATGCTCTCATAATTACTTTTTCTATTTAATTAAATAATCTTTTAATTAATTAGAGACACTTTTCTTATTTAATTAATTAGAAGTAAGTACTCCATTTAATTAAATAATTTTGTTTAATTAATTAGAAATACCTTTCCCATTTAATTAAATAATTAAATTTAATTAATCAAGATAGGAGTACTTAATAATGTATGTAAAAATATGAGCAAATGTGAGTATGAGTTCTAGCAGTGATTCGATGCAAATTTTTCAAATTCATCCTCTCTTAAAATGAGGAGATGAGGGTCTCTTAAATATACTTTCCTGGAATTCATCAATAGTTAAGATCAAATGCAATCAACGATCAAGATTAAAGTTGAAGTTCAGTCATAAAGAGAGATTCCCAAACTAAAGGGAGTTAACAAATTTAATTTGAGTAAAACAAAGAGTTAACTGATTTAATTTGAGTAGAAAAAAGAGTTAACCAATTTAACTCATTTTTTATCAATAGTGAACTGAAACTTTCACTTTTTGAACTAAAGAGAGATTTTGTTAAGATATTTAATTTAATAAAATGATATATGCTCTCATAATTACTTTTTCTATTTAATTAAATAATCTTTTAATCAAGTAGAGACAGTTTTCTTATTTAATTAAATAACTTTATTTAATTAATTAAGAATGACTTCCTATTTAATTAAATAACTTTGTTTAATTAATTAGAAGAAAGTATTCCATTTAATTAAATAATTTTGTTTAATTAATTAGAAATACCTTTCCCATTTAATTAAATAATTACATTTAATTAATCAAGATAGGCCTATTTATTAAATTTATGTAAAAATATGAGCAAATGTGAGTATGAATTTCAACAGTGATTCCATGCAAATTCTCCAAATTCATCCTCTCCTAAAATGAAGAGATCAGGGTCTCTTAAATAAACTTTCTTGGAATCCATCAACAGATGATATCAAATTCAATCAACGGTCAGGATTAAAGTTGAAGTTCATTCATAAAGGGAGATTCCCAAATTAAAGGGAGTTAACAGATTGAATTTGAGTAAAATAAGGAGTTAACTGATTTAATTTGAGTAGAAAAAGGAGTTAACTGATTTAACTCATTTTTTATCAATAGTGAACTAAAAATTTCCCTTTCTGAACTGAAGAGAGATTTTGTTGAGATAATACATTTTATAAAATGAGATAAGCTCTGATAATTACTTTTTCTATTTAATTAAATAATCTTTTAATTAATTGGAGGCACTTTTTTTATTTAATTAAATAACTTCAATTAATTAATTAAGAATGCCTTCCTATTTAATTAAATAACTTTATTTAATTAATTAGAAGTAAGTACTCCATTTAATTAAATAATTTAGTTTAATTAATTAGAAATACCTTTCCAATTTAATTAAATAATTACATTTAATTAATCAAGATAGGCGTACTTATTAAATGTATCTAAAAATATGAGCAAATGTGAGTATGAATTTCAGCAGCAATTCGATGCAAATTCTCCAAATTAATCCTCTCTTAAAATAAGGAGATGAGGTTCTCTTAAATAGAAATTCCTAGAATCCATCAACAGTTGAGATCAAATTTAATACACGATCAGGATTAAAGTTGAAGTTCAGTCATAAAAGGAGATTCTCAAATTAAAGGAAGTTAACATATTTAATTTGAGCAAACTAAAGAGTTAACTAATTTAATTTGAGTAGAAATAGGAGTTATCTGATTTAACTTACTTTTTATCAATAGTGAACTGAAAATTTCCCTTTTTAGACTGAAGAGAGATTTTTTTGAGATATTTAATTTAATAAAATGAGATATGCTCTCATAATTACATTTTCTATTTAATTAAAAAATATTTTAATTATTTAAAGACACTTTTCTTATTTAATTAAATAACTTCATTTAATTAATTAGGAATGACTTCCTATTTAATTAAAAAACTTTGTTTAATTAATTATAAATACTTTTTCCATTTAACTAAATAATTACATTTAATTAATCAAGATAGGCGTATTTATTAAATGTATGTAAAACTATGAGCAAATGTGAGTCTGAATTCCAGCAGCGATTCAATGCAAATTTTCCAAATTCATCCTCTCTTTAAATGAGGAGATGAGTGTCTCTTAAATAGACTTTCATAGAATCTATCAATGGTTGAGATCATATTCAATCAATGGTCAGGATTAATGTTGAAGTTTAGTTATAAAGGGAGATTCTCAAATTAAAGAGAGTTAACAGATTTAATTTGAGTAAAATAAAGAGTTATCTAATTTAATTTGAGTAGAAAAAGTAGTTAACTAATTTAACTCATTTTTTATCAATAGTGAACTGAAAATTTCTCTTTTTGAACTGAAGCAAGATTTTGTTGAGATATTTAATTAAATAAAATGAGATATGCTCTTAGAATTACTTTTTTCTATTTAATTAAATAATATTTTAATTAATTAGAGACACTTTTCTTATTTAATTAAATAAATTCATTTAATTAATTAGTAATGCCTTACTATTTAATTAAATAACTTTGTTTAATTAATTAGAAGTAAGTACTCCATTTAATTAAATAATTTTGTTTAATTAATAAGAAATAATTTTTTCATTTAATTAAATAAATACATTTAATTAATCATGATAGGCATATTTATTAAATATATGTAAAAATATGAGCAAATGTTAGTATGAATTCCAACAGTGATTCGATGCAAACTCTCCAAATTCATCCTCTCCTAAAATGAGGAGATGAGGGTCTCTTAAATAGACTTTCTTGGAATCCATCAATGGTTGAGATCAAATTCAATCAATGGTTAGGATTAAAGTTGAAGTTCAGTCATAAAGGGAGATTCTCAAATTAAAGGGAGTTAACAGATTTAATTTGAGTAAAATAAGGAGTTAACTGATTTAATTTGAGTAGAAAAAAGAGTTAATTGATTTAACTTATTTTTTATCAATAGTGAACTGAAAATTTCCCTTTTTGAATTGAAGAGAGATTTTGTTGAGATATTTAATTTAATAAAATGAGATATGCTCTCATAATTACTTTTTCTATTTAATTAAATAATCTTTTAATTAATTAGAGACACTTTTTTTATTTAATTAAATAATTTTATTTAATTAATAAGGAATGACTTCCTATTTAATTAAATAACTTTGTTTAATTAATTAGAAGTAATTACTCCATTTAATTAAATAATTTCATTTAATTAATTAGAAATACCTTTCCCATTTAATTAAATAGTTACATTTAATTAATCAAAATAGGCGTATTCATTAAATGTATGTAAACATATGAGAAAATGTGAATATGAATTCTAGCAACGATTTGATTCAAATTCTTCAAATTCATTCTCTCTTAAAATAAGGAGATGAGGGTCTCTTAAATAGACTTTCCTGAAATCCATCAACAATTGAGATCAAATTCAATCAACGGTTAGGATTAAAGTTGAAGTTCAGTCATAAAGGGAGATTCTCAAATTAAAGGGAGTTAACAGATTTAATTTGAGTAGAATAAGGACTTAACTGGTTTAATTTGAGTAGAAAAAGGAGTTAACTGATTTAACTCATTTTTTTATAAATAGTGAATTGAAAATTCTCTTTTTGAACTAAAGAGAGATTTTGTTGAGATATTTAATATAATAAAATGAGATATGCTCTCATAATTACTTTTTCTATTTAATTAAATAACTTAATTTAATTAATTAGGAATGGTTTCCTATTTAATTAAACAATTTTGTTTAATTAATTAGAAGTAAGTACTCTATTTAATTAAATAATTTTGTTTACTTAATTAAAAATACCTTTTCCATTTAATTAAATAATTACATTTAATTAATTAAGATAAGTGTATTTATTAAATGTATGTAAAAATATGAGCAAATGTGAGTATGAATTCCAGCAGCGATTCAATGCAAATTCTTCAAATTCATCCTCTCCTAAAATGAGGAGATGAGGGTCTCCAAAATAGACTTTCCTGAAATTCATCAACGGTTGAGATCAATTTCAATCAACGGTCAGGATTAAAGTTGAAGTTTAGTCATAAATGGAGATTCCCAAATTAAAAGAAGTTAACAGGTTTAATTTGAGTAGAAAAAGGAGTTAACTAATTTAACTCATTTTTTATCAATAGTGAACTGAAAATTTCCCTTTTTGAACTAAAGAGAGATTTTGTTAAGATTTTTAATTTAATAAAATTAGATATGCTTTCATAATTACTTTTTCTATTTAACCAAATAATATTTTAATTAATTAGAGAAACTTTTCTTGTTTAATTAAATAACTTCATTTAATTAATTAGGAATGGCTTCCTATTTAATTAAATAACTTTGTTTAATTAATTAGAGTATGTACTCCATTTAATTAAATAATTTCGTTTAATGAATTAGAAATACTTTTCTCAATTAATTAAATAATTCCATTTAATTAATTAAGATAGGCGTATTTGTTAAATGTATATTAAAATATGAGCAAATATGAGTATGAATTCTAGCAGTGATTCGATGCAAATTTTCCAAATTCACCCTCTCCTAATATGAAGAGATGAAGGTCTCTTAAATAGACTTTTCTGAAATCCATCAACGGTTGAGATCAAATTCAATCAATGGTTAGGATTAAAGTTAAAGTTCAGTCATAAAGGGAGATTCTCAAATTAAAGAGAGTTAATAGATATAATTTGAGCAAAATAAAGAGTTAATTGATTTAATTTGAGTAGAAAAAGGAGTTAACTGATTTAATTCATTTTTTATCAATAGTGAACTGAAAATTTCCCTTTTTCAAACTGAAGAGAGATTTGGTTGAGATATTTAATTTAATAAAACGAGATATGCTCTCATAATTACTTTTTCTATTTAATTAAATAATTTTTTAATTAATTAGAGACACTTTTCTTATTTAATTAAATAACTTCATTTAATTAATTAGGAATGGCTTCCTATTTAATTAAATAATTTTGTTTAATTAATTTTAAGTAAGTAATTCATTTAATTAAATAATTATATTTAATTAATAAGGAATATCATATTTATTAAATATATGTAAAAATATGAGCAAATGTAAGTATGAATTCCAGTAGCGATTTGATCCAAATTCTCTAAATTCATCCTCTCATAAAATTAAGAGATGAGGGTCTCTTAAATAGACTTTCTTGGAATCCATCAATAGTTCAGATCAAATTCAATCAACAGTCAGGATTAAAGTTAATGTTCTGTCATAAAGAAAAATTCTCAAATTAAAGGGATTTAACAGAATTAATTTGAGTAAAATAAGGAGTTAACTAATTTAGTTTGAGTAAAAAAAGAAATTAACTGATTTAACTCATTTTTTATCAATACTGAACTAAAAATTTTCCTTTTTGAACTGAAGAGAGATTTGCTTGAGTTATTTAATTTAATAAAATGAGATATGCTCTCATAATTATTTTCTCTATTTAATTAAATAATCTCTTAATTAATTAGAGACACTTTTCTTATTTATTTTAAATAACTTTATTTAGTTAATTAGGAATGGCTTCATATTTTATTAAATAAGTTTGTTTAATTAAATAGAAGTAAGTACTCCATTTAATTAAATAATTTCATTTAATTAATTAGAATTACCTTTCTCATTTAGTTAAATAATTACATTTAATTAATCAAGATAGGTGTATTTTTTAAATGTATGTAAAAATATCAGCAAATGTGAGTATGAATTCTAGCAGCAATTCGATGCAAATTCACCAAATTCATCATCTCCTAAAATGAAGAGATGAGGGTCTCTTAAATAGACTTTCCCTAAATTCATCAATGATTGAGATCAAATTCAATCAACGGTCAGGATTAAAGTTGAAGTTTAGTCATAAAGGGAGATTCCCAAATTAAAGGGAGTTAACAGATTTAATTTGAGTAAAATAAGGAGTTAACTTATTTCATTTGATTAAAAAAATGAGTTAACTGATTTAACTGATTTTTTATCAATAGTTAATTGAAATTTTTCCTTTTTGAACTGAAGAGAGATTTTGTTAAGATATTTAATTTAATAAAATGAGATATGCTCTCATAATTACTTTTTCTATTTAATTAAATAATCTATTAATTAATTAGAGACACTTTTCTTATTTAATTAAATAACTTCATTTAATTAATTAGGAATGGCTTCCTTTTTAATTAAATAACTTTATTTAATTAATTAGAAGTAAGTACTCTATTTAATTAAATAATTTCATTTAATTAGATAATTTTATTTAATTAATTAGAAATACCTTTTCCATTTAATTAATAAAGATAGGCGTATTTATTAAATGTATGTAAGAATATGAGCAAATGTGAACATGAATTCTAGCAGTGATTCGATGTAAATTCTTCAAATTCATCCTCTCTTAAAATGAAGAGATCGGGTCTCTTAAATAGACTTTCCTAAAATTCATCAATGATTGAGATCATATTCAATCAACGGTCAGGATTAAAGTTGAAGTTCAGTCATAAAGGGAGATTCTCAAATTAAACAGAGTTAACAGATTTAATTTGAGTAAAATAAGGAGTTAACGAATTTAATTTGAGTAGAAAAAGTAGTTAACTAATTTAACTCATTTTTTATCAATAGTGAACTAAAAATTTCTCTTTTTGAACTGATGAGAGATTTTGTTGAGATATTTAATTTAATAAAATGAGATATGCTCTCATAATTACTTTTTCTATTTAATTAAATAATCTGTTAATTAATTAGAGACACTTTTCTTATTTAATTAAATAACTTTATTTAATTAATTAGAAGTAAGTACTCCATTTAATTAAATAATTTTGTTTAATTAATTAGAAATACTTTTTCCATTTAATTAAATAATTAAATTTAATTAATCAAGATAGGAGTACTTAATAATGTATGTAAAAATATGAGCAAATGTGAGTATGAGTTCTAGCAGTGACTCGATGCAAATTTTTCAAATTCATCCTCTCCTAAAATGAGGAGATGAGGGTCTCTTAAATAGACTTTCCTGGAATTCATCAACAGTTGAGATCAAATTCAATCAACGATCAAAATTAAAGTTGAAGTTCAGTCATAAAGGGAGATTCCCAAACTAAAGGGAGTTAACAAATTTAATTTGAGTAAAATAAAGAGTTAACTGATTTAATTTGAGTAGAAAAAGGAGTTAACCAATTTAACTCATTTTTTATCAATAGTGAACTGAAACTTTCCCTTTTTGAACTAAAGAGAGATTTTGTTAAGATATTTAATTTAATAAAATGATATATGCTCTCATAATTACTTTTTCTATTTAATTAAATAATCTTTTAATCAAGTAGAGACACTTTTCTTATTTAATTAAATAACTTTATTTAATTAATTAAGAATGACTTCCTATTTAATTAAATAACTTTGTTTAATTAATTAGAAGAAAGTATTCCATTTAATTAAATAATTTTGTTTAATTAATTAGAAATACCTTTCCTATTTAATTATGTAATTACATTTAATTTATCAAGATAGGCTTATTTATTAAATTTATGTAAAAATATGAGCAAATGTGAGTATGAATTTTAACAGTGATTCCATGCAAATTCTCCAAATTCATCCTCTCCTAAAATGAAGGAATCAGTGTTTCTTAAATAGACTTTCTTGGAATCCATCAACAAATGATATCAAATTCAATCATAAAGGGAGATTCCCAAATTAAAGGGAGTTAACAGATTAAATTTGAGTAAAATAAGGAGTTAACTGATTTAATTTTAGTAGAAAAAGGAGTTAACTAATTTAACTCATTTTTTATCAATAGTGAACTAAAAATTTCCTTTTCTAAACTGAAGAGAGATTTTGTTGAGATAATACATTTAATAAAATGAGATATGCTCTCATAATTAATTTTTCTATTTAATTAAATAATCTTTTAATTAATTAGAGACACTTTTTTTATTTAATTAAATAATTTCAATTAATTAATTAAGAATGCCTTCGTATTTAATTAAATAACATTGTTTAATTAATTATAAGTAAGTACTCCATTTAATTAAATAATTTAGTTTAATTAATTAGAAATACCTTTCCAATTTAATTAAATAATTACATTTAATTAATCAAGATAGGCATACTCTTTAAATGTATCTAAAAATATGAGCAAATGTGAGTATGAATTCCAGCAGCAATTCGATGCAAATTCTCCAAATTAATCCTCTCTTAAAATAAGGAGATGAGGGTCTCTTAAACAGAAATTCTTAGAATCCATCAACGGTTGAGATCAAATTCAATCAACGATCAGGATTAAAGTTGAAGTTCAGTCATAAAAGGAGATTCTCAAATTAAAGGAAGTTAACAGATTTAATTTGAGCAAACTAAGGAGTTAACTAATTTAATTTGAGTAGAAATAGGAGTTAACTGATTTAACTTATTTAGTATCAATAGTGAACTAAAAATTTCCCTTTTTAGATTGAAGAGAAATTTTTTTGAGATATTTAATTTAATAAAATGAGATATGCTCTCATAATTACATTTTCTATTTAATTAAACAATCTTTTAATTATTTAGAGAAACTTTTCTTATTTAATTAAATAACTTCATTTAATTAATTAGGAATGGCTTCCTATTTAATTAAAAAACTTTGTTTAATTAATTACAAGTAAGTACTCTATTTAATTAAATAATTTTATTTAATTAATTAGAAATACTTTTTCCATTTAACTAAATAATTACATTGAATTAATCAAGATAGGCGTATTTATTAAATGTATGTAAAAATATGAGCAAATGTGAGTATGAATTCTAGCGGTGATTCAATGCAAATTTTCCAAATTCATCCTCTCCTAAAATGAAGAGATGAGTGTCTCTTAAATAGACTTTCATGGAATCCATCAATGGTTGAGATCATATTCAATCAACGGTCAGGATTAATGTTGAAGTTCAGTTATAAAGGGGGATTCTCAAATTAAAGAGAGTTAACAGATTTAATTTGAGTAAAATAAGGAGTTATCTAATTTAATTTGAGTAGAAAAAGTAGTTAACTGATTTAACTCATTTTTTATCAATAGTGAACTAAAAATTTCTCTTTTTGAACTGAAGCAAGATTTTTTTGAGATATTTAATTAAATAAAATGAGATATGCTCTCAGAATTACTTTTTTCTATTTAATTAAATAATATTTTAATTAATTAGAGACACTTTTCTTATTTAATTAAATAAATTCATTTAATTAATTAGTAATGCCTTACTATTTAATTAAATAACTTTGTTTAATTAATTAGAAGTAAGTACTCCATTTAATTAAATAATTTTCTTTAATTAATAAGAAATAATTTTTTATTTAACTAAATAAATACATTTAATTAACCAAGATAGGCGTATTTATTAAATATATGTAAAAATATGAGCAAATGTTAGTATGAATTCCAACAGTGATTCGATGCAAATTCTCCAAATTCATCCTCTCCTAAAATGAGGAGACGAGGGTCTCTTAAATAGACTTTCTTGGAATCCATCAATGGTTGAGATCAAATTCAATCAATGGTTAGGATTAAGGTTGAAGTTCAGTCATAAAGGTAGATTCCCAAATTAAAGGGAGTTAATAGATTTAATTTGAGTAAAATAAGGAGTTAACTGATTTAATTTGAGTAGAAAAAAGAGTTAATCGATTTAACTAATTTTTTATCAATAGTGAACTGAAAATTTCCCTTTTTGAACTGAAAAGAGATTTTGTTGAGATGTTTAATTTAATAAAATGAGATATGCTCTCATAATTACTTTTTGTATTTAATTAAATAATCTTTTAATTAATTAGAAACACTTTTTTTATTTAATTAAATAATTTTATTTAATTAATAAGGAACAACTTTCTATTTAATTAAATAACTTTGTTTAATTAATTAGAAGTAATTACTCCATTTAATTAAATAATTTCATTTAATTAATTAGAAATACCTTTCCCATTTAATTAAATAGTTACATTTAATTAATCTAAATAGGCGTATTCATAAAATGTATGTAAACATATGAGCAAATGTGAGTATGAATTCTAGCAACGATTTGATTCAAATTCTTCAAATTCATTCTCTCTTAAAATAAGGAGATGAGGGTCTCTTAAATGGACTTTCTTGAAATCCATCAACAATTGAGATCAAATTCAATAAACGGTTAGGATTAAAGTTGAAGTTCAGTCATAAAGAGAGATTCTCAAATTAAAGGGAGTTAACAGATTTAATTTGAGTAGAATAAGGACTTAAATGATTTAATTTGAGTAGAAAAAAAAGTTAACTCATTTAACTCATTTTTTTATAAATAGTGAAATGAAAATTCTTTTTTTGAATTAAAGAGAGATTTTGTTGAGATATTTAATATAATAAAATGAGATATGCTCTCATAATTACTTTTTCTATTTAATTAAATAACTTCATTTAATTAATTAAGAATGGTTTCCTATTTAATTAAACAATTTTGTTTAATTAATTAGAAGTAAGTACTCTATTTAATTAAATAATTTTGTTTACTTAATTAGAAATACCTTTTCCATTTAATTAAATAATTACATTTAGTTAATTAAAATAAGTGCATTTATTAAATGTATGTAAAAATATGAGCAAATGTGAGTATGAATTCCAGCAGTGATTCAATGCAAATTCTTCAAATTCATCCTCTCCTAAAATGAGGAGATGAGGGTCTTCAAAACAGACTTTCCTGAAATTCATCAATGGTTGAGATCAATTTCAATCAACGGTCAGGATTAAAGTTGAAGTTTAGTCATAAAGGGAGATTCCCAAATTAAAGGAAGTTAACAGGTTTAATTTGAGTAGAAAAAGGAGTTAACTAATTTAACTCATTTTTTATCAATAGTGAATTGAAAATTTCCCTTTCTGAACTAAAGAGAGATTTTGTTAAGATATTTAATTTAATGAAATGAGATATGCTCTCATAATTACTTTTTCTATTTAACTAAATAATCTTTTAATTAATTAGAGACACTTTTCTTGTTTAATTAAATAAATTTATTTAATTAATTAGGAATGGCTTCCTATTTAATTAAATAACTTTTTTAAATTAATTAGAAGTAAGTACTCCATTTAATTAAATAATTTTGTTTAATTAATTAGAAATACTTTTCTCAATTAATTAAATAATTCTATTTAATTAATTAAGATAGGCGTATTTGTTAAATGTATGTAATAATATGAGCAAATGTGAGTATGAATTCTAGTAGTGATTCGATGCAAATTCTCCAAATTCACCCTCTCCTAATATGAAGAGATGAAGGTCTCTTAAATAGACTTTTCTGAAATCCATCAACAGTTGAGATCAAATTCAATCAATGGTTAGGATTAAAGTTGAACTTCAGTCATAAAGAGAGATTCTCAAATTAAGGAGAGTTAATAGATATAATTTGAGAAAAATAAAGAGTTAATTGATTTAATTTGAGTAGAAAAAGAAGTTAACTGATTTAACTTATTTTTTATCAATAGTGAACTGAACATTTTCTATTTTGAACTAAAGAGAGATTTTGTTGAGATATTTAATTTAATAAAATGAGATATGCTCTCATAATTTCTTTTTCTATTTAATTAAACAATCTTTTAATTAATTAAAGACAATTTTCTTATTTAATTAAATAACTTTGTTTAATTAATTAGAAGTAATTTCTCTATTTAATTAAATAATTTTGTTTAATTAATTAGAAATACTTTTTTATTTAATTAAATAATTACATTTAATTAATCATGATAAGTATATTTATTAAATGTATGTAAAAATATATTTCATTTAATTAATTAGAAATACTTTTCTCAATTAATTAAATAATTCCATTTAATTCACCCTCTCCTAATATGAATATATGAAGGTCTCTTAAATAGACTTTCTTGGAATCCATCAATGGTTGAGATCAAATTCAATCAACGGTCAAGATTAAAGTTAAAGTTCAGTCATAAAGGGAGATTCTCAAATTAAAGGGAGTTAACAGATTTAATTTGAGTAAAATAAGGAGTTAACTGATTTAAATTGATGTAGAAAAAGGAGTTAACTAATTTAACTCATTTTTTTATCAATAGTGAACTAAAAATTTACCTTTTTGAACTGAAGAGAGATTTTGTTGAGATATTTAATTTAATAAAATGAGGTTTGATCTCATAATTAATTCTTGTATTTAATTAAATAATTTTTTAATTAATTAGAGACACTTTTCTTATTTAATTAAATAACTTCATTTAATTAATTAGGAATGGTTTCCTATTTAATTAAAAAAATTTATTTAATTAATTAGAAGCAAGTACTTTTATTTAATTAAATAATTTCATTTAATTAATTAGAAATACCTTTTCCATATAATTAAATAATTATATTTAATTAATCAAGATAAGTGTATTTATTAAATGTATGTAAAATTATGAGAAAATGTGAGTATAAATTCTAGTAGCGATTTGATGAAAATTCTTCAAATTCATCCTTTCTTAAAATGAGATGAGGGTCTCTTAAATAGACTTGATCAAATACAATGAACGGTTAGGATTAAAGTTGAAGTTCAGTCATAAAGGGAGATTCCCAAATTATAGGGAGTTAACAAATTTAATTTGAGTAGAAAAAAGAGTTAACTGAGATTTTGTTGAGATATTTAATTTAATAAAATGAGATATCCTCTCATAATTACTTTTTCTATCTAATTAAATAATCTTTTAATTAATTAGAGACACTTTTCTTATTTAATTAAATAATTTTGTTTAATTAATTAGAACTAAGAACTCCATTTAATTAAATAATTTCATTTAATTAATTAGAAATACTTTTCTTATTTAATTAAATAATTACATTTAATTAATTACGATAGGCATATTTAATAAATGTATGTAAAAATATGAGCAAATGTGAGTATGAATTCCAGCAGTGATTCGATGCAAATTCTCAAAATTCACCCTCTCTTAAAATGAAGAGATGAAGGTCTCTTAAATAGACTTTTCCGAAATCCATCAACGATTGAGATCAAATTCAATCAATGGTCAGTATTAAAGTTGAAGTTCAGTCATAATGGGAGATTCTCAAATTAAAGAGAGTTAATAAATTTAATTTGAGTAAAATAAAGAGTTAATTGATTTCATTTGAGTAGAAAAATGAGTTAACTGATTTAACTCATTTTTTATTAGTAGTGAACTAAAAATTTTCCTTTTTGAACTGAAGAGAGATTTTGTTGAGATATTTAATTTAATAAAATAAGATATGCTCTCATAATTACTTTTTCTATTTAATTAAATAATTTTTTAATTAATTAGAGACACTTTTCTTATTTAATTAAATAACTTCATTTAATTAATTAGGAATGGCTTCCTATTTAATTAAGTAAATTTGTTTAATTAATTAGAAGTAAGTACTCTATTTAATTAAATAATTTTATTTAATTAATTAGAAATACCTTTCCCATTTAATTAAATAATTGCATTTATTTAATCAAGATAAGCATATTTATTAAATATATGTAAAAATATGATCAAATGTGAGTATGAATTCCACCAGCGATTCGATGCAAATTCTCCAAATTCATCCTCTCCTAAAATGAGGACATGAGGGTCTCTTAAATAGATATTTTTGGAATCCATCAAGGGTTGAGATCAAATTCAATCAATGGTCAGGATTAAAATTGAAGTTCAGTCAAAAATGGAGATTCCCAAATTAAAGAGAGGTAACAGATTTAATTTGAGTAAAATAAGGAATTAACTGATTTAATTTGAGTAGAAAAATGAGTTAATTGATTTAACTCATTTTTTATCAATAGTGAATTGAAAATTTCCTTTTTTCAAACTGAAGAGAGATTTGGTTGAGATATTTAATTTAATAAAATGAGATATGCTCTCATAATTACTTTTTCTATTTAATTAAATAATTTTTTAATTAATTAGAGACACTTTTCTTATTTAATTAAATAACTTAATTTAATTAATTAGGAATGGCTTCCTATTTAATTAAATAATTTTATTTAATTAATTAGAAGTAAGTACTTCATTTAATTGAATAATTTTATTTAATTAATTAGAAATACCTTTCTCATTTAATTAAATAATTATATTTAATTAGTAAGGATAGTCATATTTATTAAATGTATGTAAAAATATGAGCAAATGTGAGTATGAATTCCAGTAGCGATTTGATGCAAATTCTCTAAATTCATCCTCTCGTAAAATGAAGAGATGAGGGTCTCTTAAATAGACCTTCATAGAATCCATCAACAGTTTAGATCAAATTCAATCAACAGTTAGGATTAAAGTTGATGTTCTGTCAGAAAGGAAAATTCTCAAATTAAAGGGATTTAACAGAATTAATTTGAGTAAAATAAGGTGTTAACTAATTTAGTTTGAGTAAAAAAATAAGTTAACTGATTTAACTCATTGTTTATCAATACTGAACTAAAAATTTTCCTTTTTGAACTGAAAAGAGATTTGCTTGAGATATTTAATTTAATAAAATGAGATATGCTCTTATAATTATTTTCTCTATTTAATTAAATAATCTCTTAATTAATTAGAGACACTTTTCTTATTTATTTTAAATAACTTTATTTAGTTAATTAGGAATGGCTTCATATTTAATTAAATAACTTTATTTAATTAAATAAAAGTAAGTACTCCATTTAATTAAATAATTTCATTTAATTAATTAGAATTACCTTTCTCATTTAATTAAATAATTACATTTAATTAATCAAGATAGGTGTATTTGTTAAATATATGTAAAAATATCAGCAAATGTGAGTATGAATTCTAGCAGCAATTCGATGCAAATTCTCAAAATTCATCCTCTCCTAAAATGAAGAGATGCGGATCTCTTAAATAGACTTTCCTGAAATTCATCAATGATTGAGATCAAATTCAATCAACGGTCAGGATTAAAGTTGAAGTTTAGTCATAAAGGGAGATTCCCAAGTTAAAGGGAGTTAACGGATTTAATTTGAGTAAAATAAGGAGTTAACTTATTTCATTTGATTAAAAAAAGGAGTTAACCGATTTAACTGATTTTTTATCAATAGTTAATTGAAAATTTTCCTTTTTGAACTGAAGAGAGATTTTGTTGAGATATTTAATTTAATAAAATGAGATATGCTCTCATAATTACTTTTTCTATTTAATTAAATAACTTCATTTAATTAATTAGGAATGGCTTCCTATTTAATTAAATAACTTTATTTAATTAATTAGAAGTAAGTACTCTATTTAATTAAATAATTTTATTTAATTAGATAATTTAATTTAATTAATTAGAAATACCTTTCCCATTTAATTAATCAAGATAGGTGTATTTATTAAATGTATGTAAGAATATGAGCAAATGTGAAGATGAATTCTAGCAGCGATTCGATGTAAATTCTTCAAATTCATCCTCTCCTAAAATGAAGAGATCGGGTCTCTTAAATAGACTATCCTAAAATTCATCAACGGTTGAGATCAAATTCAATCAACAGTCATGATTAAAGGTGAAGTTTACTCATAAAGGGAGATTCCCAAATTAAAGAAAGTTAACAGATTTAATTTGAGTAAAATAAGGAGTTAACTAATTTAATTTGAGTAGAAAAAAGAGTTAACTGATTTAACTCATTTATTATCAATAGTGAACTGAAAATTTCCCTTTTTGAACTGAAGAGAGATTTTGTTGAGATATTTAATTTAATAAAATGAGATATGCTCTCATAATTACTTTTTCAATTTAATTAAATAATCTTTTAATTAATTAGAGACACTTTTTTTATTTAATTAAATAACTTCATTTAATTAATTAAGAATGGCTTCCTATTTATTTAAATAACTTTGTTTAATTAATTAGAAGTAACTACTCCATTTAATTAATTAGAATTACCTTTCTCATTTAATTAAATAATTATATTTAATTAATCAAGATAGGTGTATTTGTTAAATATATGTAAAAATATGAGAAAATGTGAGTATGAATTTCAGTATCGATTCTATGCAAATTCTTCAAATTCATCCTCTCTTAAAATGAAGAGATGAGGATCTCTTAAATAGACTTTCCTATAATCTATCAACAGTTGAGATCAAATTCAATCAAAGGTCAGGATTAAAGTTAAAATTCAGTCATAAAGGGAGATTCCAAAATTAAACTGAGTTAATAGATTCCATTTGAGTAAAATAAGGAGTTAACTGATTTAATTTGAGTAGAAAAAAGAGTTAACTAATTTAACTCATTTTTTATCAATAGTGAACTGAAAATTTTCATTTTTCAACTGAAGAGAGATTTTTTTGAAATATTTAATTTAATAAAATGAGATATACTCTCATAATTAATTTTTCTATTTAATTAAATAATCTCTTAATTAATTAGAAACACTATCTTATTTAATTAAATAAATTCATTTGATTAATTAGCAATGGCTTCCTATTTAATTAAATAACTTTGTTAATTAGAAGTAAGTACTCCATCTAATTAAATAATTTTGTTTAATTAATTAAAAATACCTTTCTCATTTAATTAAATAATTACATTTAATTAATCAAGGTAGGCGTATTTATATAATCTATGTAAAAATATGAGCAAATGTGAGTATGAATTTTAGCAGCGATTTGATGCAAATTATCGAAATTCATCCTCTCCTAAATAGAATTAATTTGTGTAAAATAAGGTGTTAACTGATTTAATTTGAGTAAAAAAAAGAGTTAACTGATTTAACTCATTTTTTATCAATAGTGAATTAAAAAATTTCTTTTTTGAACTGAAGAGAGATTTTGTTGAGTTATTTAATTTAATAAAATGAGATATGCTCTCATAATTACTTTTTCTATTTAATTAAATAATCTTTTAATTAATTAGAGACACTTTTATGGTTTAATTAAATAACTTCATTTGGTTAATTAGGAATGGTTTTATATTTAATTAAATGATGGGGACACAACCCATGAACAGAATGGACACAATAGAAAAGGGAAATTATATTAACTGAGAAAATAAGCTAGTACAAATAGTATAGAGAAAATAGAAATCAAAACCTACTCTAATGGGTTACAATAGCATAAATCTGAAGATAATTCCTCCTTTCAGTACCTCCTCTCAAACTCCACTCCGAACTGCCTTTTACAATGTCAAAAATCTCCTTAAATAGACCCCATAGAGTTAAGGACTAGGAGTACATTCTAGAAAGTGCTAGTTGGCATCCACCGACCAAATAGAAGGTTCTAGAAGTTGTGTTAGAAGTCAGCACAAATCTAGAAGAATCCAGAAATGGTAACCGAACTTCCGAGAGGCATAACTTTTGAACCGTAGCTCCAACTGACGAACCATTTACATTTCTGGAAAGCTCTCAAAGCGCTCTATAGCCCTATGGACCAGCTTTGCTCATCCCCCATTTTTTGACCCCTTTTGAGGTCATTTAATGCCCTTAACATGACTTTGAAGCATTCTTAGGAGGTCTCCAAAACCAAAAAAACTGTAATAACTTTCAAACCGTATGGCTTATTGATCTGATTCTTTTTTCTGGAATGCTCTAACTCTCATAGTGGAACTGTGAGAGTTGGAACCTTTATTTGACCCAAATGGGTATCCAAAAATGAAAAGACATAAAACAGAGACTAAGTCTAAGTAAATTTTTTAAGTGACACAGGATTGCCCTTATACCTCTGGATTCTCCTGCATCATTAAATAACTTTGTTTAATTAATTAGAAGTAAGTACTTCACGTAATTAAATAATTTTGTTTAATTAATTAGAATTACCTTTCCCATTTAATTAAATAATTACATTTAATTAATCAAGATAAGTGTATTTATTAAATGTATGTAAAAATATCAGCAAATGTGAGTATGAATTCCAGCAGTGATTCGATGCAAATTCTCCAAATTCATCCTTTCCTAAAATGAAGAGATGAGGGTCTCTTAAATAGACTTTTCTAAAATCTATCAACGATTGAGATCAAATTCAATCAACGGTCAGGATTAAAGTTGAAGTTCAGTCATAAAGAGAGATTCCCAAATTAAAGGGAGTCAACAGATTTAATTTGAGTAAAATAAGGAGTTAACTGATTTAATTTGAGTACAAAAAGGAGTTAACTGATTTAACTCATTTTTTATCAATAGTGAACTGAAAGTTTTCCTTTTTGAACTGAAGAGACATTTTGTTGAGATATTTAATTTAATAAAATGAGATATGCTCTCATAATTACATTTTATATTTAATTAAATAATCTTTTAATTAATTAGAGACACTTTTCTTATTTAATTAAATAACTTCATTTAATTAATTAGGAATGGCTTCCTATTTAATTAAATAACTTTGTTTAATTAATTAGAAGTAAGTAGACCATTTAATTAAATAATTTTGTTTAATTAATTAAAAATATATTTTTTATTTAGTTAAATAATTACATTTAATTAATCAAGATAAGCGTATTTATTAAATATATGTAAAAATATGAGCAAATGTGAGTATAAATTCTAGTAGTGATTCGATGCAAATTCTCCAAATTCATCCTCTCCTAAAATGAAGAGATGAGGGTCACTTAAATAGACTTTCCTAAAATCCATCAACGGTCAGGACTAAAGTTGAAGTTCAGTCATAAAGAAAGATTCTCAAATTAAAGAGCATTAACAGAATTAATTTGAGTAGAAAAAAGAGTTAACTGATTTAACTCATTTTTTATCAATATTGAACTGAAAATTTTTCTTTTTGAACTGATGAGAGATTTTGTTAAGATATTTAATTTAATAAAATGAGATATGCTCTCATAATTACTTTTTCTATTTAATTAAATAATCTTTTAATTAATTAGAGATATTTTTCTTATTTAATTAAATAACTTTATTTAATTAGTTAGGAATGGCTTCCTATTTAATTAAATAACTTTATTTAATTAATTATAAGTAAGTACTCTATTTAATTAAATAATCTTGTTTGATTAATTAGAAATACTTTTCCCATTTAATTAAATAATTACATTTAATTAATCAAGCCATGTGTATTTATTAAATGTATGTAAAAATATGAGCAAATGTGAGTATGAAGTTCAGGAGCGATTCGATGCAAATTCTCTAAAGTCATCCTCTCCTAAAATAAAGAGATGAGGGTCTCTTAAATAGACTTTCCTAGTATCCATCAATAGTTGAGATCAAATTCAATCAACGGTCAAGATTAAAGTTGAAATTCAGTCATAAAGGGAGATTCCTAAATTAAAGAGAGTTTACAGATTTAATTTGAGAAAAATAAAGAGTTAACTGATTTAATTTGAGTACAAAAAGGAGTTAACTGATTTAACTTATTTTTTATCAATAGTAAACTAAAAATTTCCTTTTTCTAACTGAAGATAGATTTTTTTGAGATATTTAATTTAATAAAATGAGATATGCTCTCATAATTACTTTTTCTATTTAATTAAATAACTTTATTTAATTAATTGGGAATGGCTTCCTATTTAATTAAATAACTTTGTTTAATTAATTAGAAGTAAGTACACCATTTCATTAAATAATTTTGTTTAATTAATTAGAAATACATTTCCCATTTAATTAATCAAGATAGGCATATTTATTAAATGTATGTAAAAATATGAGCAAATGTGAGTATGAATTTCAGCAGCAATTCAATGCAAATTCTCCAAATTCATCCTCTCATAAAATGAAGAGATGAAGGTCTCTTAAATAGATTTTTTTGGAATCCATCAATGGTTGAGATCAAATTCAATCAACGGTCAGGATTAAAGTTGAATTTTAGTCATAAAGGAAGATTCTCAAATTAAAGGGAGTTAACAGATTTAATTTGACTAAAATAAGGAGTTAACTGAGTTAATTTGAGTAGAAAACATAGTTAACTCATTTAACTCATTTTTTATCAATAGTGAACTGAAAATTTTTCTTTTTAAACTAAAAAGAGATTTTGTTTGATATATTTAATTTAATAAAATGAGATATGCTCTCATAATTACTTTTTCTATTTAATTAAATAATCTTATAATTAATTAGAGACACTTTTCTTATTTAATTAAATAACTTCATTTAATTAATTAGGAATGGCTTCCTATTTAATTAAATAATTTTTTTTAATTAATTAGAAGTAGGTACACTATTTAATTAAATAATTTTATTTAATTAATTAGAAATGTCTTTCTCATTTAATTATTCAAGATAGGCGTATTTATTAAATGTATATAAAAATATGAGCAAATGTGAGTATGAATTCTAGCAGTGATTCAAAGTAAATTCTCCAAATTCAGCCTCTCCTAAAATGAAGAGATGACGGTCTCTTAAATAGACTTTCATAGAATCCATCAACGGTTGGGATCAAATTCAATCAAGGGTCAGGATTAAAGTTGAAGTTCAGTCATAAAGGGAGATTCCCAAATTAAAAGGAGTTAACAGATTTAATTTCAGTAAAATAAGGAGTTAACTGATTTAATTTGAGTAGAAAAAGGAGTTAACTAATTTAACTCATTTTTAATCAATAGTGAACTGAAAATTTTCCTTTTTGAATTGAAGAGAGATTTTGTTGAGATATTTAATTTAATAAAATGAGATATGCTCTCATAATTACTTTTTCTATTTAATTAAACAATCTTTTAATCAATTAGAGACACTTTTCTTATTTAATTAAATAACGTTATTTAACTAATTTGGAGTGGCTTCCTATTTAATTAAATAACTTTGTTTAATTAATTAGAAGTAAGTACTTCATTTAATTAAATAATCTCATTTGATTAATTAGAAATACCTTTCTCATTTAATTAAATAATTACGTTTAATTAATTAAGATAGACGTATTTATTAAATGTATTTAAAAATATGAGCAAATTTGAGTATGAATTCCAGCAACGTTTCGATGCAAATTCTCAAAATTCATCCTCTTTTATAATGAAGAGATGAGGGTCTCTTAAATAGACTTTCCTGGAATCTATCAACGATTGAGATCAAATTCAATCAACGGTCAGGATTAAAGTTGAAGTCAATTCATAAAGGGAGATTCCCAAATTAAAGGGAGTTAATAGATTTAATTTGAGTAAAATAAGGAGTTAACTGATTTAATTTGAGCAAAAAAAAGAGTTAACTTATTTAAGTCATTTTTTATCAATAGTGAACTAAAAATTTCCCTTTTTGAACTGAAGAGAGATTTTGTTGAGATATTTAATTTAATAAAATGAGATATGCTCTCATAATTACTTTTTCTATTTAATTAAACAATCTTTTAATTAATTAGAGACACTTTTCTTATTTAATTAAATAACTTTATTTAACTAATTAGGAATGGCTTCCTATTTATTTAAATAACTTTGTTAAATTAATTAGAAGTAAGTACTCTATGTAATTAAATAATTTCATTTAATTATTTAGAAATATCTTTCCCTTTTAATTAAATAATTACATTTATTTAATCAAGATAGGCATATTTATTAAATTTATGTAAAAATATGAGTAAATGTGAGTTTGAATTCCAGTAGCAATTCGATGCAAATTCTCCAATTTCATCCTCTTCTAAAATGAAGAGATGAGGGTCTCTTAAATAGACTTTCTTGAAATCCATCAACGGTTGACATCAAATTCAATCAACAGTCAGGATTTAAAGTTGAAGTTCAGTCATAAAAGAAGATTTGCAAATTAAAGGGAGTTAACAAATTTAATTTGAGTCAAATAAGGAGTTAACTAATTTAATTTGAGTAGAAAAAGGAGTTAACTCTCATAATTATTTTTTCTATTTATTTAAATAATCTTTTAATTAATTAGAGACACTTTTCTTATTTAATTAAATAAATTTATTTAATTAATTAGAAGTAAGTACTCCATTTAATTAAATAATTTCCTTTAATTAATTAAAAATACCTTTCTCATTTAATTAAATAATTACATTTAATTAATCAAGATAGGCATATTTATTAAATGTATGTAAAAATATGAGCAAATGTGAGTATGAATTCTTGCAGCGATTCAATGCAAATTGTTCAAATTCATCCTCTCCTAAAATGAAGAGATGACGGTCTCTTAAATGGACTTTCCTTGAATCCATCAACGGTTGAGATCAAATTCAATCAATGGTTAGGATTAAAGTTGAAGTTCAGTCATAAAGGGAGATTCCCAAATTAAAGAGAGTTAACAGATTTAATTTGAGTAAAATAAGGAGTTAACTAATTTAATTTGAGTAGAAAAAGGAGTTAACTGATTTAACTCATTTTTTATCAATAGTGAACTAAAAATTTCCCTTTTTGAATTGAAGAGAGATTTTGTTGAGATATTTAATTTAATAAAATGAGATGTGTTCTTATAATTACTTTTTCTATTTAATTAAATAATCTTTTAATTAATTAGAGACACGTTTCTTATTTAATTAAATAACTTCATTTAATTAATTAGGAATGACTTCCTATTTAATTAAATAACTTTGTTTAATTAATTAGAAGTAAGTACTCTATTTAATTAAATAATTTTGTTTAATTAACTAGAAATACCTTTCCCATTTAATTAAATAATTACATTTAATTAATCAAGATAGGCTTATTTATTAAATGCATGTAAAAATATGAGCAAATGTGAGTATGAATTCTAGCAGCGATTCGATGCAAATTCTTCAATTCATCCTCTCCTAAAATGAAGAGATGAGAGTCTCTTAAATAGACTTTCTTGGAATTCACCAACGGTTGAGATCAAATTCAATCAACGGTCAAGATTAAAGTTGAGAGAGATTTTGTTGAGATATTAAATTTAATAAAATGAGATATGCTCTCATAATTACTTTTTCTATTTAATTAAATAATTTTTTAATTAATTAGAGACACTTTTCTTATTTAATTAAATAACTTCAATTTATTAATTAGGAATGGCTTCCTATTTAATTAAATAACTTTGTTTAATTAATTAGAAGTAAGTACTCTATTTAATTAAACAATTTTGTTTAGTTAATTAAAAATACCTTTATCATTTAATTAAATAATTACATTTAATTAATCAAGATAGGTGTATTTATTAAATGTATTTAAAAATATGAGCAAATGTGAGTATGAATTTCAGTAGCAATTTGATGCAAATTCTCCAAATTCATCCTCTCCTAAAATAAAGAGATGAGGGTCTCTTAAATAGACTTTCCTGAAATCCATATACAAGTGTCCTTTTTGTAACTACATTTTAGTTTAGCTCAATCATCCACTATATATGATACAAGGTATGAAAGGCTTAGAAGAATATATAATAAAGTACATCATCATTTAGTAATAATCCGTGATGTAATTAAAGTGAATGAAATCACATGTCATACATGATACATCATTACAAAAGATATAAGAATCCATCATAAAAGATAACCATATATCACAAACATAAATAACTAGGTGCATGGTTCCTCCCAACCGCAAATAGCGTCATTAAACCATCGTGGATCTTAGCCATCCCTCCATGCGTAAAATTTTAAAGCACCGAAGAGATCATTGATATTAACATAGTAGGAATGTCACTCCTAAACATAGTACATCATATGCAGAAAGTAATCTAGCATGCAAAGTAAACCATAAGATAACATCATCTAACATATGCAAATCATCAATATAAGAAATATACTAGTAAATACATCCATCATAAGGTATATCATCTATCATAATGATCCAAGAATAGAATGAAGATAAATACCAACCAAGAATGCATCAGCCACAATGTCTCGGATGGATCTCAATTGATAAGAGTGGAAAAATACTACCACCCGACCGTGTGGAACCTAAATGGTCCACTCCCACCATGCTGAAGAGATAATCTCAAATCCCAAAAATAGAATATCAAATCACATAGTACAAAGACTTTCTAAAATAGGAATCCTAAAAGTATACTAACTCAAAGGTTCTAATCATAAAATTGATATCTAATCTCCAGAGGCACAACAATAAGTACACCACCAAAGGTACACAAAATCTATGGAGGAGACTCAGGCTACATACTAGACAGTGTCATCACATGGCTGGTTGAGTTACCCTGGACTGGCCTCTCATTAGACTCCAAACCCTCAAGAGTTGAGTTATCCTAGAGTGG
The DNA here is from genome assembly GCA_028749045.1 of Cupressus sempervirens. Classification (NCBI taxonomy): domain Eukaryota; kingdom Viridiplantae; phylum Streptophyta; class Pinopsida; order Cupressales; family Cupressaceae; genus Cupressus; species Cupressus sempervirens. The sequence goes on from CM053783.1 coordinate 120,031,568, forward strand.
TTACTCTTAACTCTGAACCCTCAATGTGGCACATGTGAAAATCAAGAAGCCCTCTCAAGATGATGAGGCACTTCTCCCATCCTTAGTCTATACAAGCACTCAAGGCATGGGTGGTTTAAATATCTCAAACTTATCTTTTTAGTGTGTTTTCCCCTCATAAATTTTAATTACTAGATTATCATTTATTACATAACTTGCATTAGGTTACTCTGGTACTGACCACTTTGGGCCTCGAACCCCTATGCAAGCCACTCCCATAGTCATGTACCTAGACAACCTCTCCTAGGCACATAAATCTACAGTTGTGTACCATACCACAACACTCATAAAGATCAAACTCGGTTCTTTAACAAGAAACTTGATAATAAGATGGTTCTCCCATCCAAGAACACATGAAAGCTCCACAAAATAAACTTCATAAATATAATCTCCAATATGAATCACAATATCCATTGGTTCTTAACAAGCAACCAAGAATATCTCAAAATAATACTGATCAAAAACTCCAAAATAGTTGAGTCAAACATGACATCATCAAGAAATAAATCAACATTTTAGTCCCATCATGGCGACTGGAAGCAATCTGAGGATAACTGGTCGATGACTCAAAAATGGTTAAATCAAGTGTCTCAAATACACATAACTCAGCTTCACTCAAGAAGACTAATGAACAATAACAATCAGTAAATACAAAAATCTCATAGAGCATTCTATCACATAACTATGGTTGGGTTTATAAAGATCAAACTATGATATCATCATGACATCACAATCATAACCCCTGAGCCTTTGGTAGATGTCCTATAATTGGTCAACACCAGTCAAACCAAAACCCAAAATAAGAAGCATAGAGAAAACACGATGCAAACACATGTTTTAGTTTATTAAAATCACATAGTTGAATAATGTGTAGAGCTTCAATTTTTTGTTTCAAATATAAATGTGTAAGGTTCTTCATTTGACCTACACGTCAACCCGTTTGTTTCCCCGATAACATTATTCTTTCCATCATTAAAATAATATTCTAAGAATAGCTAAAGGATAAATATTAAATCATTTGACACTTAATAAAATCATTTACTTTATTTTGCTAAGATCAATGCTACAAGTTGAATGACTCTTCTTAATATTACCTCAACTTTTAACATAAATCAAGGATCATTAATCATCTAAATTATAAAAGAGCCAATTACTAGTCTTCGAATAAGAAGATTATAACTTTATTAAAATGACCAATTTAATCAATCAATTAACATAGGCACACCATCCATGACCTATTAACATTCTAATAGTTCTCAATTATATATTACTAAGTCTCACTATTAAAATATCTAAACTCATTATTCAAGTCATGAGAGTATGACTTGTCAACTTCGATGTAATTACTTAACAACTTCACTAAAATAATTGATATTAGCATATCAATTAAAATTTTATTACATAACCTAATTATTAATTAAATCTAATTAACTCTAATTAATTTAATTAATAATTATATATCTATGGAAACGTTTCAATTAATATCAGTTGACTAATAACTAACTATAATTTTGTAAGTTAAAAGTCAACTATAATCTAGTACACAAATATTTATATTCATAGTTCAATAATAATAACTTGTTAATATTTAATAACAAGCTATATTGAGAATCTTATTAATAAATCTATAATGACTACATTCGTCAGTCTACAACAATGTTCCCATTTATATTTTAATAATAACAAGTTATAATAAATCTCCAATACCAAGTATTATTATCTCAAATAAGTTTTTTCTATATATGTTGATTCAGTTAATTGATACTCCTCCAAATTATTAACCAATTCAATTTGATTAATATATTTTACAGTACTTCAATCATTAACTAATCTCCTTTAGATTAACTTTGATCGTATTAATTGATAACTATTTAAACTATTTATACTATTATTTATTAATAGTTTGTTAGACTCAGCAAACATTAATAAATAATAAACTCATCAAAACTATTATTAATCGATCTAGAGAACTTTACATAAGGTTTATTAGCTAACTCTTAATACCATTAATGTATATCAATAATTTAGTTAATAATATATAACGTATTAATAATACTATAGTAATTCAAATTATAACAATTTTATAATAGTGACTCCATGTTAATTAAATCTTAATCCATTATCATTAAAGTCTCCTCATTTAAAAATTTAATATAAAATTATAATCTCTAAATTATTTAATATATATTAAATAGTATTTAATATACATTATAAAAAGTCCACTATATAAACTATATTAAAATCTCTTTTTTTATAATTTTCTCTCATTTAAAAATTTATTTACTTAGATTGACTAATAATTAATTACACTTCTTCTACTATTAACTAATCTTAATTAAATTTGATTTAATTAGATTAGATAATAAACTATATAAAACTAATGCATATTAATAAGATTCTAATAAAGAAAGATTGCAATAATATCTTTAATTCATTCCATGCTTTGATATATTATTTTTGTGGAGTTTAAGCATAAAGAACTCTTGGTTATAAGAAATGGAAAAATATCTATCTTTGAATAAAATAGTCCCAGTACAAGGGTCATATCTCCCTAACGAACCATTGGATCGAGCTAAAAATGAAATATGTTGGAGAGAACTAAATTGGGCCAATTCTGATTGGAGCGATTGAATAAATTCGATCACGATAAAAACTTATGAATGACTAAGTTTGGGTCTATCCAAGGGGCAGCGACAGGACAATTTGTGATGAATTAAGAATTTTCTCTTAAAATAATTGTTCTCTAAATTTAACCATAAAAGGGTTTGTTCATACGCATCTAAAAATATAATTGATAGAAAGATTACATCTAATCATTTGAATTTTCACAATAAAATTTCTATTTTAATTCCAAATCTTGTCATTCTAATTTAATATAAATTCAAACCCAAACCCGATTCATATTTAATTATTTCTCCTTAATTGGATCTAGGATTTTCCTATTGTTTTCTTCTCAACCAAATAGCATATCTAGATTCTAATTTCAAAATTGTAGATCCAATCACAGAGAATATTTAGACACATATAGCAGACACGATGAAGACAGGACGAGAAAGAGTGCAAATAAATTATGTGATTATCACGAGTGCACCTGGACACTAATGCTAATTTGTCATGCCTCAAAAGTCCATAGAGAATCCCATCCTTCTCCAACATTCACAATTCCTCCAAGATCCAAGCTAATTGAATCCTCCAAGTGACTAGAAGTGCTAGAAGAAGCATGGAAGCATATGAGCATGTAAAAATATATGAGCATGTAGAAACATATGAGCATGGAGGAGCATATGAACATGAAGAAGAATATGAGCATGTAAGTTTGAAGCTTTCATTTTTAGCTTGTAGCTTGTAGCTTCCATTAAGCTTGTCCAAACACACTAGAGAGCCTCTATTTAAAGGCCTCTAAGATGCGTCTAGAGTGTCTCTAAAAATAACTAAAAGATAAGCATGACAACCAAGCATGGATCTTCTCCATCCTTCTAGATAAGTCTTAAGGCTGTAGAGATCATATGCTCAAATAAAATGCTAACTTTTAAGTGTAGACAACTTGTGCATTCTTAGAGTACAAACCCCTGTGTTGTCTACTTGACAACTCCCAAGAATTTGTCAACTCTTATGTGAGCAAACATTAAAATAATGCACAATCATTAATATAATATTTACTTTACTCTTTCCAATTTAATTTATTTATTTATTAAATCTCATGCACTAACTTTAATAACTCCACTTTTCAATCTTAAAATATTTATAGTTCAATCACATGAGATTTAGAATCTTTTAATAATTTTACATATATTTTTCACTTTTAAATTTTATTTTTCAAAACTTAATTGTTAAAATATTTGTTAGCTTTAATAATAATATTATTTAGTCATTTATTTAAAAATGAGCTCCAAATATATTATTATTAAAATAAATATTGTCACATTCCAAATTTAAACTTTTAACTTTTATTTTCAAATTTAATTATTTTATTTAATTAATTTCTTAATTAATTAAATAAAATAAATATTAAAATATGATATTAATTTTTTATTAAATTAAACCATTAACTAAATCTTTTAATTAGGCTTAATTAATAGAAAATACATCAAAGACTCACAAGGTAAAAATATGAAAACCCATCATAGCTAAAATACATACAAAATTAACCCAAGGGTTAATATCATGAATTATATCATCCAACATATTCGGATAGTACTCAACTCATATACTTGTCCTAATTTTCAATTAGAACAAATGGCTTAAAGGATTAGACTTTGGACTTGAGAATTATCTCCCCTCTCTTATCATTGAGATAATGTGATAGGGTATGCTCATCTTGGCAATTCAGAGAAGTCGATACTCGGTACCTACAACTTGCATAAAAACTATGCATACTAAATAAATAGGTAATGGCAGTAAGTGGTGCATCGTGTAGATCCTGACTAGCAGGTGACTACGACTCCCTTCCTTAACCACATCAGACACGTCATATAAAAGCAAACACGCAAAGAAAACATGCACACCATACACATGCAAGTATGGGGTAAGTATCCATAAGAAAACACATATGATAAATCATCTTACTAATCATCATTAATAACTGCAAAAATTAGAAATAATCATTATACATACATGAAATGTAAAGTATCAAGTAATCTCATCATGTATTAACTGAATCCATAGCACAATATCTGATAGTCTCAACACAATGTTGCTAACCATCCACATGAAATCAATTCTAAAAGAGTTTGACAATGTTAGCAAAAATGAGAACTAGGGGCAGGCACTACAATTAAATAATTTTGTTTAATTAATTAGAAATACCTTTCTCATTTAATTAAATAATTACATTTAATTAATCAAGATAGGCACATTTATTAAATGTATGTAAAAATATGAGCAAATGTGAGTATGAATTCTAGCAGCGATTCGATGCAAATTCTCCAAATTCATCGTCTCCTAAAATGAAGAGATGAGGGTCTCTTAAATAGACTTTCTTGGAATCCATGAACAGTTGATATCAAATTCAATCAACGGTCAAGATTAAAGTTGAAGTTCAGTCATAAAGGGAGATTCTCAAATTAAAGGGAGTTAACAGATTTAACTCATTTTTTATCAATAGTGAACAAAAAATTTACCTTTTTGAATTGAAGAGAAATTTTGTTAAAATATTTAATTTAATAAAATGAGATATGCTATCATAATTACTTTTTCTATTTAATTAAATAATATTTTAATTAATTAGAGACACTTTTCTTATTTAATTAAATAACTTAATTTAATTAATTAGGAATTAATTAAAAGTAAGTACTTCACTTAACTAAATAACTTCATTTAATTAATTAGAAATACCTTTCCTATTTAATTAAATAATTACATTTAATTAGTCAAGATAGGCGTATTTATTAAATATATGTAAAAATATGAACAAATGTGAGTATGAATTTCAATAGTGATTCGATGCAAGTTCTCCAAGTTCATCCTCTCCTAAAATAAAGAGATAAGGGTCTCTTAAATAGACTTTCCTGAAATCCATCAATGGTTGAGATCAAATTCAATTAACGGTCAGGATTAAAGTTAAAGTTCAGTCATAAAGAAAGATTCCCAAACTAAAGGGAGTTAACAGATTTAATTTGAGTAAAATAAAGAGTTAACTGATTTAATTTGAGTAGAAAAAGGAGTTAACTAATTTAACTCATTATTTATCAATAGTGAACTGAAAATTTTCTTTTTTCAACTGAAGAGAGATTTTTTTGAGATATTTAATTTAATAAAATGAGATATGCTCTCATAATTACTTTTTTTATTTAATTAAATAATCTTTTAATTAATTAGAGACACTTTTCTTATTTAATTAAATAACTTTATTTAATTAATTAGGAATGGCTTCTTATTTAATTAATTAACTTTATTTAATTAATTAGAAGTAAGTACTCCATTTAATTAAATAATTTTTTTTTAATTAATTAGAAATACCTTTTTCATTTAATTAATCAAGATAGGCGTATTTATTAAATGTATGTAAAAATATGAGCAAATGTGAGTATAAATTCCAACAGCGATTCGATGCAAACTCTCCAAATTCATCCTCTCTTAAAATGAAGAGATGAGGGTCTTTTAAATAGACTTTCCTAAAATCTATCAACGGTTGAGATGAAATTCAATCAACGGTTAGGATTAAAGTTGAAGTTCTATCATAAAGGGAGATTCCCAAATTAAAGGGATTTAACAGATTTAATTTGAGTAAAATAAGAAGCTAACTGATTTAATTTGAGTAGAAGGAGTAAACTAATTTAACTCATTTTCTATCAATAGTGAACTAAAAATTTTCCTTTTTCGACTAACGAGAGATTTTGTTGAGATATTTAATTTAATAAAATGAGATATGCTCTCATAATTACTTTTTTTATTTAATTAAATAATTTTTTAATTAATTAGAGACACTTTTCTTATTTAATTAAATTAATTCATTTAATTAATTAGGAAGGGCTTCCTATTTAATTAAATAATTTTGTTTAATTAATTAGAAATACCTTTTCCATTTAATTAAATAATTATATTTAATTAATCAAGATAGGTGTATTTATTAAACGTATGTAAAAATATGACCAAATGTGAGTATGAATTTTCGTAGTGATTCGATGCAAATTCTTCAAATTCATACTCTCTTAAAATGAAGAGATGAGGGTCTCTTAAATAGACTTTCCTGAAATCCATCAACGATTGAGATCAAATTCAATCAATGGTCAGGATTAAAGTTGAAGTTCAGTCATAAAAGGAGATTCTCAAATTAAAGGGAGTTAACAGATTTAATTTGAGTAAAATAAGGAGTTAACTGATTTAATTTGAGTAGAAAAAAGAGTTAACTCATTTAACTCATTTTTTATCAATAGTGAATTGAAAATTTCTCTTTTTGAACTGAAGAGAGATTTTGTTGAGACATTTAATATAATAAAATGAGATATGCTCTCATAATTAACTTTACTATTTAATTAAATAATCTTTTAATTAAGTAGAGACACTTTTCTTATTTAATTAAATAATTTCATTTAATTAATTAGGAATGGCTTCCTATTTAATTAAATAACACTATTTAATTAATTAGAAATAAGTACTCCATTTACTTAAATAATTTTTTTTAATTAATTAGAAATACCTTTTTCATTTAAATAAATAATTATATTTAATTAATCAAGATAGGTGTATTTATTAAATGTATGTAAAAATATGAGCAAATGTGAGTATGAAATCTAGCAGCAATTCGATGCAAATTCTCCAAATTCATCCTCTCCTAAAATGAAGAGATGAGGGTCTCTTAAATAGATTTTTTTGAAATTCATCAATGGTTTAGATCAAATTCAATGAACGGTCAGGATTAAAGTTGAAGTTCACTCATAAAGGGAGATTCCCAAATTAAAGGGTGTTAATAGATTTAATTTGAGTAGAAAAAAGAGTTAACTAATTTAAATTATTTTTTTATCAATAGTGAACTAAAAGTTTCCCTTTTTGAACTGAAGAGAGATTTTGTTGAGATATTTAAATTAATAAAATGAGATATGCTCTCATAATTACTTTTTCTATTTAATTAAACATTCTTTTGATTAATTAGAGATACTTTTCTTATTTAATAAAATAACTTCATTTAATTAATTAGTAATGAGTTCCTATTTAATTAAATAACTTTGTTTAATTAATTAGAAGTAAGTACTCCATTTAATTAAATAATTTTATTTAATTAATCAAAAATACCTTTCCCATTTAATTAAATAATTACATTTAATTAATCAAAATAGGCATATTTATTAAATGTATTTAAAGTTAATAGCAAATTTGAGTATGAATTCCAGCAGCGATTCGATTCAAATTCTCCATATTCATCCTCTGCTAAAATGAAGAGATGAGGGCCTCTTAAATAGACTTTCTTGGAATCCATCAATGATTGAGATGAAATTCAATCAAAGGTCAGGATTAAAGTTGAAGTTCAGTCATAAAGAGAGATTCTCAAATTAAAGTGAGTTAATACATTTAATTTGAGTAAAATAGGGAGTTAACTGATTTAATTTGAGTAGAAAAAGAAGTTAACTAATTTAACTCATTTTTAATCAATAGTGAACTAAAAATTTCCTTTTTTCAACTAAAGAGAGATTTTGTTGAGATATTTTATTTAATAAAATGAGATATGCTCTCATAATTACTTTATCTATTTAATTAAACAATCTATTAATTAATCAGAGACACTTTTCTTTTTTAATTAAATAACATCATTTAATTAATTAGGAATGGCTTCGTATTTAAATAAATAACTTTGTTTAATTAATTAGAACTAAGTACTCCATTTAAGTAAATAATTTTGTTTAATTAGTTAGAAATACCTTTCCCATTTAACTAAATAATTACATTTAATTAATCAAGATAGGCGTATTTTTTAAATGTGTGTAAAAATATGAGCAAATGTGAGTAAGAATTTCAACAGTGATTCAATGCAAATTCTCCAAATTCATCCTCTCCTAAAATGAAGAGATGGGGGTCTCTTAAATAGACTTTCCTATAATCCATCAATGGTTGAGATCAAATTCAATCAACGGTTAGGATTAAAGTTGAAGTTAAGCCATAAAGGGAGATTCCCAAATTAAAAGGAGTTAACAGATTTAATTTGAGTAAAATAAGGAGTTAACTGATTTAATTTGAGTAGAAAAAGGAGTTAACTGCTTTAATTCATTTTTTATCAATAGTGATCTAAAAATTTTCTTTTTTGAACTGAGGAGAGATTTTGTTGAGATATTTAATTTAATAAAATGAGATATGCTCTCATAATTACTTTTTTAATTTAATTAAAAAATTTTTTAATTACTTAGAGACACTTCTTATTTAATTAAATAACTTCATTTAATTACTTAGGAATGGCTTCTTATTTAATTAAATAACTTTGTTTAATTAATTATAAATACCTTTCTCATTTAATTATTCAAGATAGACGTATTTATTAAATGTATGTAAAAATATGAGCAAATGTGAGTATGAATTCCAACAACGATTCAATGTAAATTCTCCAAATTCATCCTCTCCTAAAATGAAGAGATGAGGGTCTCTAAAATTGACTTTCCTAGAATCCATAAAAGGTTGAGATCAAATTCAATCAAGGGTCAAGATTAAAGTTGAAGTTCAATCATAAAGGGAGATTCTCAAACTAAAAGGAGTTAACATATTTAATTTGAGTAAAATAAAGAGTTAACTGATTTAATTTGAGTAGAAAAAGGAGTTAACTAATTTAACTCATTTTTTATCAATAGTGAACTGAAAATTTCCCTTTTTAAAATGAAGAAAGATTTTGTTGAGATATTTAATTTAATAAAAAGAGATATGCTCTAATAATTACTTTTTCTATTTAACTAAACAATCTTTTAATTAATTAGAGACACTTTTCTTATTTAATTAAATAACTTTATTTAATTAATTAGGAATGGCTTCCTATTTTATTAAATAACTTTGTTTAATTAATTAGAAGTAAGTACTCCATTTAATTAAATAAGTTTGTTTGATTAATTAGAAATACCTTTCTTATTTAATTAAATAATTATATTTAATTAATCAAGATAGGCAAATTTTTTAAATGTATGTAAAAATATGAGAAAATTTGAGGATGAATTCCAACAACGATTCGATGCAAATTATCCCAATTCATCCTCTCCTAAAATGAAGAGATGAGGGTCTCTTAAATAGACTTTACTAAAATCTATCAACGATTGAGATAATATTCAATCAACGATGAATATTAAAGTTGAAGTTCATTCATAAAGGGAGATTCCCAAATTAAAGAGAGTTAACAGATTTAATTTGAGTAAAATAAGGAGTTAACTGATTTAATTTGAGTAGAAAAAGGAGTTAGCTGATTTAATTCATTTTTTTATCAATAGTGAACTAAAAATTTCCCTTTTTAAATAAAAGAGAGATTTTGTTGAGATATTTAATTTAATAAAATGAGATATGCTCTCATAATTACTTTTTCTATTTAATTAAATAATCTTTTAATTAATTACAGACACTTTTCTTTTTTAATTAAATAATTTTATTTAATTAATTAGGAATGGCTTCCTATTTAATTAAATAACACTATTTAATTAATTACAAGTAAGTACTCCATTTAATTAAATAATTTCATTTAATTAATTAGAAATACCTTTTCCATTTAATTAATTAAGATAGGCATATTTATTAATTGTATGTAAAAATATGAGCAAATATGAGTATAAATTCCAATAGCGATTCGCTGCCAATTCTCCAATTTCATCCTCTCCTAAAATGAAGAGATGAGGGTCTCTTAAATAGACTTTCCTAGAATCCATCAATAGTTGAGATCAAATTCACACAACGGTTATGATTAAAGTTGAAGTTAAGTCATAAAGGGAGATTCCCAAATTAAAGGGAGTTAACAGATTTATTTTGAGTAAAATAAAGAGTTAACTGATTTAATTTGAGTAGAAAAAGGAGTTAACTGATTTAATTCATTTTTTATCAATAATGAACTAAAAATTTTCCTTTTTGAACTGAAGAGAGATTTTGTTGAGATATTTAATTTAATAAAATGAGATATGCTCTCATAATTAATTTTTTCTATTAATTTAAATAATCTTTTAATAGCTTTTGGATTTAATTAAATAATTATATTTAATTAATCAAAATAGGAATATTTATTAAATGTATGTAAAAATATGAGCAAATGTGAGCATGAATTCTAGCAGGGATTTGATGCAAATTCTCCAAATTCATCCTCTCCTAGAATGAAGAGATGAGGGTCTCTTAAATAGATTTTCCTGAAATCCATCAACGGTTGAGATCAAATTCAATCAACGATCAGGATTAAAGGTGAAGTTCAATCATAAAGGGAGATTCTCAAATTAAAGGGGGTTAATAGATTTAATTTGAGTAAAAAAAAGAGTTAACTGATTTAACACATTTTTTATCTATAGTGAACTGAAATTTTTTTTTTTTGAACTAAAGAGAGATTTTGTTGAGATATGCTCTCATAATTACTTTTTCTATTTAATTAAACATTCTTTTAATTAATTAGAGACACTTTTTTTTTAAAATTAAATAACTTCATTTAATTAATTAGGAATGGCTTCCTATTTAATTAATTAAAAATACCTTTTCCATTTATATAAATAATTACATTGAATTAATCAAGATAGGCATATTTATTAAATGTATGTAAAAATATGAGCAAATGGGAGTATGAATTCCAGCAGCGATTCGATGTAAATTCTTCAAATTCATCCTCTCCTAAAATGAAGAGATGAGGGCCTCTTAAATAGAATTTTTTGGAATCCATCAACGGTTGAGATCAAATTCAATCAACGGTCAGGATTAAAGTTGAAGTTCAGCCATAAATAGAGATTCCCAAATCAAAGGGAGTTAATAGATTTAATTTGAGTAAAATAAGGAGTTAACTGATTTAATTTGGGTAGAAAAAAGAGTTAACTAATTTAATTTATTTTTTATCAATAGTGAACTAAAAATTTTTTTTTTTGAACTGAAGAGAAATTTTGTTGAGATATTTAATTTAATAAAATGAGATATGCTCTTATAATTACTTTTTCTAATTAATTAAATAATCTTTTAATTAATTAGAGACACTTTTCTTATTTAATTAAATAACTTCATTTAATTAATTAGGAATGGCTTCCTATTTAATTAATTAAATTTGTTTAATTAATTAGAAGTAGGTACTCCATTTAATTAAATAATTTCATTTAATTAGTTAGAAATACTTTTCTTATTTAATTAAATAATTATATTTATTTAATTAAGAGAGGCATATTTTTTAAATTTATGTAAAAATATGACCAAATTTGAGTATGAATTCTAGCAGCGATTCGATGTAAATTCTCTAAATTCATCCTCTCCTAAAATGGAGAGATGAGGGTCTCTTAAATATACTTTCTTGGAATCCATCAACGGTTGAGATCAAATTCAACCAATGGTCAGGATTAATGTTAAAGTTCAGTCATAAAGGAAGATTCCCAAATTAAAAGGAGTTGACAGATTTGATTTGAGTAAAATAAGGATTTAACTGATTTAATTTGAGTAGAAAAAGGAGTTAGCTGATTGAACTCATTTTTTATCAATAGTGAACTAAAAATTTCCCTTTTTGAACTGAAGAGAGATTTTTTTGAGATATTTAATTTAATAAAACGAGATATGATCTCATTATTACTTTTTTTATTTAATTAAACAATTTTTTAATTAATTATTGACACTTTTCTTATTTAATTAAATAACTTTATTTAATTAATAAGGAATGGTTTCCTATTTAATTAAATCACTTTGTTTAATTAATTAGAAGTAGGTACTTTATTTAATTAAATAATTTTATTTAATTAATTAGAAATAGCTTTCTCATTTAATTAAACAATGACATTTAATTAATCAAGATAGGTGTATTTATTAAATGTATGTAAAAATATGAGCAAATGTGAGTACGAATTCCAGCAGTGATTCGATGTAAATTCTCCAAATTAATCCTCTCCTAAAACGAAGAGATGAGAGTCTCTTAAACAGACTTTCTTGAAATCTATCAACAGTTAAGATCAAATTTAATCAACGGTCAGGATTAAAGTTGAAGTTTAGTCATAAAGGGAGATTTCCAAATTAGAGGGAGTTAACAAATTTAATTTGAGTAAAATAAGGAGTTAACTGATTTAATTTCAGTAGAAAAAGGAGTTAACCAATTTAACTCATTTTTTATCAATAGTCAACTGAAAAATTCCCTTTTTGAACTGAAGAGAGATTTTGTTGAGATATTTAATTTAATAAAATGAGATATGCTCTGATAATTACCTTTTCTATTTAATTAAAAAATCTATTAATTAATTAGAGACACTTTTCTTATTTAATTAAATAACTTCATTTAATTAATTAGGAATGGCTTCCTATTTAATTAAATAAATTTGTTTAATTAATTAGAACTAAGTTCTCCATTTAAGTAAATAATTTTTATTAATTAATTAGAAATACCTTTCCTATTTAATTAAATAATTACATTTAATTAATCAAGATAGGCAAATTTCTTAAATGTATGTAAAAATATGAGCTAATATGAGTATAAATTCCAATAGCGATTCGATGCCAATTCTCCAATTTCATCCTCTCCTAAAATGAAGAGATGAGGGTCTATTAAATAAACTTCTCTAGAATCCATCAATGGTTGAGATCAAATTCAATCAACGGTTAGGATTAAAGTTGAAGTTAAGTCATAAAGGGAGATTCCCATATTAAGGGGAGTTAACAGATTTAATTTGAGTAAAATAAAGAGTTAACTGATTTAATTTGAGTAGAAAAAGGAGTTAACTGATTTAATTCATTTTTTATCAATAGTGAACTATAAAATTTGTTTTTTGAACTGAAGAGATATTTTGTTGAGATATTTAATTTAATAAAATGAGATATGCTCTCATAATTACTTTTTCTATTTAGTTAAACAATCTTTTAATTAATTAGAGACACTTTTCATATTTAATTAAATAACTTCATTTAATTAATTAGTCATGACTTCTTATTTAATTAAATAACTTAGCTTAATTAATTAGATGTAGGTACTCCATTTAATTAAATAATTTTGTTTAATTAATTAGAAATACCTTTCTCATTTAATTAAATAATTACATTTAATTAATCAAAATAAGCCTATTTATTAAATTTATGTAAAAATATGAACAAATGTGAGTACGAATTCCAGCAGCGATTCGATGTAAATTCTCCAAATTTATCCTATCCTAAAATGAAAAGATGAGGGTCTCTTAAATAAACTTTCATAGAATCCATCAATGGTTGAGATCAAATTCAATCAACGGTCAGGATTTAAGTTGAAGTTTAGCCATAAAGAGAGATTCTCAAATTAAAAGGAGTTAACAGATTTAATTTGAGTAAAATAAGGAGTTAACTGATTTAATTTGAGTAGAAAATGTAGTTAGCTCATTTAACTCATTTTTTATCAATAGTGAACTGAAAATTTCCCTTTTTGAACTGAAGAGAGATTTTGTTGAGATATTTAATTTAATAAAATGAGATATGCTCTCATAATTACTTTTTCTATTTAATTAAACAATCTTTTAATTAATTAGAGACACTTTTCTTATTTAATTAAATAACTTTATTTAATTAATTAGGAATGGCTTCTTATTTAATTAAATATCTTTGTTTAGTTAATTAGAAGTAAGTACTCCATTTAATTAAATAATTTCATTTAATTAATTATAAATACCTTTTCCATTCAATTAAATAATTACATTTATTTAATTCAGATATGTGTATTTATTAAATGTATGTAAAAATATGAGCAAATATGAGTACAAATTTCAGCAGCGATTCGATGCAAATTCTGCAAATTCATCCTCTCCTAAAATGAAGAGATGAGGGTCTCTTAAATAGACTTTCTTGGAATTCATCAATGGTTGAGATCAAATTCAATCAACGGTCAAGATTAAAGTTGAAGTTTAGACATAAAGAGAGATTTCCAAATTAAAGGGAGTTAACAGATTTAATTTGAGTAAAATAAGGAGTTAACTGATTTAAATTGATTTAGAAAAAGGTGTTAACTGATTTAACTCATTTTTTATCAATAGTGAAATGAAAATTTCCCTTTTTGAACTGAAGAGAGATTTTGTTAGGATATTTAATTTAATAAAATGAGATATGCTCTCATAATTACTTTATCTATTTAATTAAACATTCTTTTAATTAATTAGAGAACCTTTTCTTATTTAATTAAATAACTTCATTTAATTAACTAGGTAGTGCTTCATATTTAATTAAATAACTATGTTTAATTAATTAGAAGTAAGTACTTCATTTAATAAAATAATTTTGTTTAATTAATTAGAAACACCTTTCTTATTCAATTAAATAATTACAATTAATTAATCAAGATAGGTGTATTTATTAAATGTATGTAAAAATATGAGAAAATGTGAGTATGAATTCCAGCAGCGATTCGATGCAAATTCTCCAAATTTATCCTCTCCTAAAATGAAGAGATGAGGGTCTCTTAAATAAATTTTCCTAAAATCCATCAACGGTTGAGATCAAATTCAATCAATGTTTAAGATTAAAGTTGAAGTTGACTCATAAAGGGAGATTCCCAAATTAAAGGGAGTTAATAGATTTAATTTGAGTAAAAAAAGGAGTTAACTGATTTAACTCATTTTTTATCAATAGTGAACTGAAAATTTCCCTTTATGAATTGAAGAGAGATTTTGTTGAGATATTTAATTTAATAAAATAAGATATGCTCTCATAATTACTTTTTCTATTTAATTAAACAATCTTTTAATTAATTGGAGACACTTTTCTTATTTAATTAAATAACTTCATTTAATTAATTGGGAATGGCTTCCTATTTAATTAAATAACTTTGCTTAATTATTTAGAAGTAAGTACTCCATTTAATTAAATAATTTCTATTAATTAATCAAAAATATCTTTCCCATTTAATTGAATAATTACATTTAAATAATCAAGATAGGCATATTTATTAAATGTATGTAAAAATATGAGCAAATGTGAGTATGAATTCCAGCAGCGATTCGATGCAAATTCTCCAAATTCATCCTCTCCTAAAATGAAGAGATGAGAGTCTCTTAAATAGACTTTCCTGAAATCTATCAATAGTTGAGATCAAATTTGATGAACGGTCAGGATTAAAGTTGAAGTTTAGTCATAAAGCGAGATTTCCAAATTAAAGGGAGTCAACAGATTTAATTTGAGTAAAATAAGGAGTTATCTAATTTAAATTGATGTAGAAAAAGGAGTTAACTGATTTACCTCATTTTTTATCAATAGTGAAATAAAAATTTCTCTTTTTGAACTGAAGAGAGATTTTGTTGAGATATTTAATTTAATAAAATGAGATATGCTCTCATATTTACTTTTTCTATTTAATTAAACATTCTTTTAATTAAGTAGAGACACTTTTTTATTTAATTAAATAACTTCATTTAATTAATTAGGAATGGATTCCTATTTAATTAAATAACTTTGTTTAATTAATTAGAAGTAAGTACTCTATTTAATTAAATAATTTTGTTTAATTAATTAGAAATACTTTTCTTATTTAATTAAATAATTACATTTAATTAATCAAGATAGGCGTATTTATTAAATGTATGTAAAAAATATGAGCAAATGTGAGTATGAATTTTAGCAGGGATTCGATGCAAATTCTCCAAATTCATTCTCTCCTAAAATGAAGAGATGAGGGCCCCTTAAATAGATTTTCTTGGAATTCATCAACGGTTGACATCAAATTCAATCAACGGTCAGAATTAAAGTTGAAGTTCAGTCACAAAGAGAGATTTCCAAATTAAAGGGAGTTAACAGCTTTAATTTGAGTAAAATGAGGAGTTAACTGATTTAAATTGATGTAGAAAAAGGAGTTAACTGATTTAACTCATTTTTTATCAATAGTGAAATGAAAATTTCTCTTTTTGAACTGAAGAGAGATTTTGTTGAGATATTTAATTTAATAAAATGATATATGCTCTGATAATTATTTTTTTCTATTGAATTAAACATTCTTTTAATTAATTAGAGACACTTTTCTTATTTAATTAAATAACTTCATTTAATTAATTAAGAATGGCTTCCTATTTAATTAAATTACTTTGTTTAATTAATTAAAAGTAAGTACTCCATATAATTAAATAATTTCTATTAATTAATTAGAAATACCTTTCCTATTTAATTGAATAATTATATTTAATTAATCAAGATAGGTGTATTTATTAAATGTATGTAAAAATATGAGCAAATGTGAGTATGAATTCTAGCAGTGATTCGATGCAAATTCTCCAAACTCATCCTCTCCTAAAATGAAGAGATAGAGTCTCTTAAATAGACTTTCCTGAAATCTATCAACAGTTGAGATTAAATTCAATCAACGGTCAGGATTAAAGTTGAAGTTCAGTCATAAAGGGAGATTTCCAAATTAAAAAGAGTTAACAGATTTAATTTGAGTAAAATGAGGATTTAACTGATTTAAATTGATGTAGAAAAAGGACTTAACTGATTTAACTCATTTTTTATCAACAGTGAAATGAAAATTTCTCTTTTTGAACTGAAGAGAGATTTTTTTGAAATATTTAATTTAATAAAATAAAAGATGCTCTAATATTTTCTTTTTCTATTTAATTAACCAATCCTTTAATTAATTACAGACACTTTTTTTAGTTAATTAAAAAACTTCATTTAATTAATTAGGAATGGCTTCCTATTTAATTAAATAACTTTGTTTAATTAATTAGAAGTAAGTACTCAATTTAATTAAATAATTTCTTTTATTTAATCAGAAATACTTTTCCCATTTAACTAAATAATTATATTTAGTTAATCAAGATATGTGTATTTATTAAATATATGTAAAAATATGAGCAAATGTCAGTATGAATTCCAGTAGCGATTCGATGCAAATTCCCCAAATTCATCCTCTCCTAAAATGAAGAGATGGGGGTCTCTTAAATACACTTTCCGAGAATCCATCAATGGTTGAGATCAAATTCAATCAACGTTCAGGATTAAAGTTGAAGTTCAATCATAAAGAGAGATTCCCAAATTAAAAGGAGTTAATAGATTTAATTTGAGTAGAAAAATGAGTTAACTGATTTAACTCATTTTTTATCAATAGTGAACTGAAAATTTCTCTTTTTGAACTAAACAGAGATTTTTTTGAGATATTTAATTTAATAAAATGAGATATGCTCTGATTATTACTTTTTTATTTAATTAAACATTCTTTAAATTAATTAGAGACACTTTTCTTATTTAATTAAATAACTTCACTTAATTAATTAGTAATGGCTTCCTATTTAAATAAATAACTTTGTTTAATTAATTAGAAGTAAGTATTCCATATAATTAAATAATTTCTATTAATTAATTAGAAATACCTTTCCCATTTAATTAAATAATTATATTTAATTAATCAAGATAGGCATATTTATTAAATATATGTAAAAATATGAGCAAATATGAGTATGAATTCTAGCAGTGATTCGATGCAAATTCTCCAAATTCATCTTCTCCTAAAATGAAGAGATGAGAGTCTCTTAAATAGACTTTCCTTAAATCTATCAATAGTTGAGATCAAATTCAATCAACGGTCAGGATTAAAGTTAAAGTTCAGTCATAAAGGGAGATTTCCAAATTAAAGGTACTTAACAGATTTAATTTGAGTAAAATAAGGAGTTAACTGATTTAAATTGATGTAGAAAAAGGAGTTAACTAATTTAACTCATTTTTTTATCAATAGTAAAATGAACATTTCTCTTTTTGAACTGAAGAGAGATTTTGTTAAGATATTTAATTTAATAAAATAAGATATGCTCTCATATTTACTTTTTCTATGTAATTAAACAATCTTTTAATTAATTAGAGACACTTTTTTTATTTAATTAAATAACTTCATTTAGTTAATTAGGAATGGCTTCCTATTTAATTATTTAACTTTGTTTAATTAATTAGAAGTAATACATTTAATTAAATAATTTCTTTTAATTAATTAAAAATATTTTGATCATTTAATTAAATAATTACATTTAATTAATCAAGATAGGTGTATTTATTAAATTTATGTAAAATATGAGCAAATGTGAGTATGAATTCCAGCAACGATTCGATGCAAATTTTTCAAATTCATCCTCTCCTAAAATGAAGAGATGAGGGTCTCTTAAATAAACTTTTCTGGAATCCATCAACGTTTGTGATCAAATTAAATCAATGTTTAGGATTAAAGTTGAAGTTCAATCATAAAGGGAGATTCCCAAATTAAAGAGAGTTAATAGATTTAATTTGAGTAGAAAAAGGAGTTAACTGATTTAACTCATTTTTTATCAATAGTGAAATAAGAAATTTTCTTTTTGAACTGAAGAGAGATTTTGTTGAGATATTTAATTTAATAAAATGAGATATGATCTGATATTTAATTTTTCTAATTAATTAAACAATCTTTTAATCAATTAGAGACACTTTTTTTTATTTAATTAAATAACTTCATTTAATTAATTAGGAATGACTTCCTATTTAATTAAATAACTTTATTTAATTAATTAGAAGTAAGTACTCCATTTAATTAAATAATTTTTTTAAATTAATTAGAAATATCTTTCCCATTTAATTAAATAATTACATTTAATTAATCAAGATAGGCATATTTATTAAATGTACGTAAAAATATGAGCAAATGTGAGTATGAGTTCTAGCAGTGATTCAATGCAAATTCTCTAAATTCATCCTCTCATAAAATGAAGAGATGAGGGTCTCTTAAATAGACTTTCCTGGAATCCATCAACGGTTGAGATCAAATTGAATCAACATTCAGGATTAAAGTTGAAGTTCAGTAATAAAGGTAGATTCTCAACTTAAAGGGAGTTAATAGATTTAATTTCAGTAGAAAAAGGAGTTAACTCATTTAACTCATTTTTTATCAATAGTCAACTGAAAATTTTCCTTTTTGAACTGAAAAGAGATTTTGTAGAGATATTTAGTTTAATAAAATGAGATAGGCTCTCATAATTACTTTTTCTATTGAATTAAACATTCTTTTAATTAATTAGAGACAGTTTTCTTATTTAATTAAATAACTTCATTTAATTAATTAGGAATGGCTTCCTATTTAATTAAATGACTTTGTTTAATTAATTAAAAGTAAGTACTCCATATAATTAAATAATTTCTATTAATTAATTAGAAATACCTTTCCTATTTAATTGAATAATTATATTTAATTAATCAAGATAGGCGTATTTATTAAATGTATGTAAAAATATGAAGAAATGTGAGTATGAATTCTAGCAATGATTCGATGCAAATTCTCCAAATTCATCCACTCTTAAAATGAAGAGATAGACTCTCTTAAATAAACTTTCCTGAAAATCTATCAACAGTTGAGATCAAATTCAATCAACGGTCAGGATTAAAGTTGAAGTTCAGTCATAAAGGGAGATTTTCAAATTAAAGGGAGTTAACAGATTTAATTTGAGTAAAATGAGGAGTTAACTGAATTAAATTGATTTAGAAAAAGGACTTAACTGATTTAACTCATTTTTTATCAATAGTGAAATGAAAATTTCTGTTTTTGAACTGAAGAGAGATTTTTTTGAAATATTTAATTTAATAAAATAAAATATGCTCTCATATTTTCTTTTTCTATTTAATTAAACAATCCTTTAATTAATTAGAGACACTTTTTTTAGTTAATTAAATAACTTCATTTAATTAATTAGGAATGGCTTCCTATTTAATTAAATAACTTTGTTTAATTAATTAGAAGTAAGTACTCAATTTAATTAAATAATTTCTTTTATTTAATCAGAAATACTTTTCCCATTTAACTAAATAATTATATTTAGTTAATCAAGATATGCGTATTTATTAAATATATGTAAAAATATGAGCAAATGTGAGTATGAATTTCAGCAGCGATTCGATGCAAATTCCCCAAATTCATCCTCTCCTAAAATGAAGAGATGGGGGTCTCTTAAATACACTTTCCTAGAATCCATCAACAGTTGAGATCAAATTCAATCAACGTTCAGGATTAAAGTTGAAGTTCAATCATAAAGGGAGATTCCCAAATTAAAAGGAGTTAATAGATTTAATTTGAGTAGAAAAATGAGTTAATTGATTTAACTCATTTTTTATCAATAGTGAACTGAAAATTTCTCTTTTTGAACTAAAGAGAGATTTTTTTGAGATATTTAATTTAATAAAATCAGATATGCTCTAATTATTACTTTTCTATTTAATTAAAAATTCTTTAAATTAATTAGAGACACTTTTCTTATTTAATTAAATAACTTCATTTAATTAATTAGGAATGGCTTCCTATTTAATTAAATAACTTTGTTTAATTAATTAGAAGTAAGTACTCCATATAATTAAATAATTTCTATTAATTAATTAGAAATACCTTTCCCATTTAATTGAATAATTATATTTAATTAATCAAGATAGGCGTATTTATTAAATGTATGTAAAAATATGAGCAAATGTGAGTATGAATTCTAGCAGTGATTTGATGCAAATTCTCCAAATTCATCCTCTCCTAAAATGAAGAGATGAGAGTCTCTTAAATAGACTTTCCTAAAATCTATCAATAGTTGAGATCAAATTCAATCAACGGTCAGGATTAAAGTTGAAATTCAGTCATAAAGGGAGATTTCCAAATTAAAGGTAGTTAACAGATTTAATTTGAGTAAAATAAGAAGTTAACTGATTTAAATTGATGTAGAAAAAGGAGTTAACTGATTTAACTCATTTTTTTATCAATAGTAAAATGAAAATTTCTCTTTTTGAACTGAGGAGAGATTTTGTTGAGATATTTAATTTAATAAAATGAGATATGCTCTCATATTTAATTTTTCTATTTAATTAAACAATCTTTTAATTAATTAGAGACACTTTTTTTATTTAATTAAATAACTTCATTTAGTTAATTAGGAATGGCTTCCTATTTAATTATTTAACTTTGTTTAATTAATTAGAAGTAAGTAATACATTTAATTAAATAATTTCTTTTAATTAATTACAAATATTTTGCCCATTTAATTAAATAATTACATTTAATTAATCAAGATAGGTGTATTTATTAAATGTATGTAAAATATGAGCAAATGTGAGTATGAATTCCAGCAACGATTCGATGCAAATTTTTCAAATTCATCCTCTCCAAAAATGAAGAGATGAGGGTCTCTTAAATAAACTTTTCTGGAATCCATCAACGTTTGTGATCAAATTCAATCAATGTTTAGGATTAAAGTTGAAGTTCAGTCATAAAGGGAGATTCCCAAATTAAAGAGAGTTAATAGATTTAATTTGAGTAGAAAAAGGTGTTAACTGATTTAACTCATTTTTTATTAGTAGTGAAATAAAAAAATTTCTTTTTGAACTGAAGAGAGATTTTGTAGATATATTTAATTTAATAAAATGAGATATGCTCTCATATTTAATTTTTCTATTTAATTAAACAATCTTTTAATTAATTAGAGACACTTTTTTTATTTAATTAAATAACTTCATTTAATTAATTAGGAATGGCTTCCTGTTTAATTAAATAACTATGTTTAATTAATTAGAAGTAAGTACTCCATTTAATTAAATATTTTTTTTTAATTAATTAGAAATACCTTTCCCATTTAATTAAATAATTACATTTAATTAATCAAGATAGGCATATTTATTAAATGTACGTAAAAATATGAGCAAATGTGAGTATGAGTTCTAGCAGTGATTCGATGCAAATTCTCTAAATTCATCCTCTCATAAAATGAAGAGATGAGGGTCTCTTAAATAGACTTTCCTGGAATCCATCAACGGTTGAGATCAAATTGAATCAACGTTCAGGATTAAAGTTGAAGTTCAGTAATAAAGGGAGATTCTCAACTTAAAGGGAGTTAATAGATTTAATTTGAGTAGAAAAAGGAGTTAACTGATTTAACTCATTTTTTATCAATAGTCAACTGAAAATTTCCCTTTTTGAACTGAAGAGAAATTTTGTTGAGATATTTAATTTAATAAAATGAGATATGCTCTCATAATTACTTTTTCTATTTGATTAAACATTCTTTTAATTAATTAGAGACACTTTTCTTATTTCATTAAATAACTTCATTTAATTAATTAGGAATGGCTTCCTATTTAATTAAATAACTTTGGTTAATTAATTAGAAGTAAGTACTCCATTTAATTATATAATTTCATTTAATTAATTAGAAATACCTTTCCCTTTTAATTAAATAATTACATTTAATTAATCAGGATAGGCATATTTATTAAATATATGTAAAAATATGAGCAAATGTGAGTATGAATTCTAGCAGCGATTCGATGCAAATTCTCCAAATTCATCCTCTCCTAAAATGAAGAGATGAGGGCCTCTTAAATAGACTTTCTTGGAATCCATCAATGGGTTGAGATCAAATTCAATCAACGGTCAAGATTAATGTTGAAGTTAGGTCATAAAGGGAGATTCCCAAATTAAAGAGAGTTAAGAGATTTAATTTGAGTATAAGGTGTTAACTAATTTAATTTGAGTAGAAAAAGGAGTTAACTGTTTTAACTCATTTTTTATCAATAGTGAACTGAAAATTTCCCTTTTTGAACTGAAGAGAGATTTTGTTGAGATATTTAATTTAATAAAATAACATATGCTCTCATAATTCCTTTTTCTATTTAATTAAACAATCTTTTAATCAATTAGAGACACTTTTTCTTATTTAATTAAATAACTTCATTTAATTAATTAGGAATGACTTCCTATTTAATTAAATAACTTTATTTAATTAATTAGAAGTAAGTACTCCATTTAATTAAATAATTTTTTTAAATTAATTAGAAATACCTTTCTCATTTAATTAAATAATTACATTTAATTAATCAAGATAGGCATATTTATTAAATGTACGTAAAAATATGAGCAAATGTGAGTATGAGTTCTAGCAGTGATTCAATGCAAATTCTCTAAATTCATCCTCTCATAAAATGAAGAGATGAGGGTCTCTTAAATAGACTTTCCTGGAATCCATCAACGGTTGAGATCAAATTGAATCAACATTCAGGATTAAAGTTGAAGTTCAGTAATAAAGGTAGATTCTCAACTTAAAGGGAGTTAATAGATTTAATTTCAGTAGAAAAAGGAGTTAACTCATTTAACTCATTTTTTATCAATAGTCAACTGAAAATTTTCCTTTTTGAACTGAAGAGAGATTTTGTAGAGATATTTAGTTTAATAAAATGAGATAGGCTCTCATAATTACTTTTTCTATTGAATTAAACATTCTTTTAATTAATTAGAGACAGTTTTCTTATTTAATTAAATAACTTCATTTAATTAATTAGGAATGGCTTCCTATTTAATTAAATGACT
This sequence comes from Cupressus sempervirens, assembly GCA_028749045.1. Lineage (NCBI taxonomy): Eukaryota > Viridiplantae > Streptophyta > Pinopsida > Cupressales > Cupressaceae > Cupressus > Cupressus sempervirens. The sequence goes on from CM053783.1 coordinate 120,055,503, forward strand.
TTGTTTAATTAATTAAAAGTAAGTACTTCATATAATTAAATAATTTCTATTAATTAATTAGAAATACCTTTCCTATTTAATTGAATAATTATATTTAATTAATCAAGATAGGCGTATTTATTAAATGTATGTAAAAATATGAGCAAATGTGAGTATGAATTCTAGCAATGATTCGATGCAAATTCTCCAAATTCATCCACTCTTAAAATGAAGAGATAGACTCTCTTAAATAAACTTTCCTGAAATCTATCAACAGTTGAGATCAAATTCAATCAACGGTCAGGATTAAAGTTGAAGTTCAGTCATAAAGGGAGATTTCCAAATTAAAGGGAGTTAACAGATTTAATTTGAGTAAAATGAGGAGTTAACTGATTTAAATTGATGTAGAAAAAGGACTTAACTGATTTAACTCATTTTTTATCAACAGTGAAATGAAAATTTCTGTTTTTGAACTGAAGAGAGATTTTTTTGAAATATTTAATTTAATAAAATAAAATATGCTCTCATATTTTCTTTTTCTATTTAATTAAACAATCCTTTAATTAATTAGAGACACTTTTTTTAGTTAATTAAATAACTTCATTTAATTAATTAGGAATGGCTTCCTATTTAATTAAATAACTTTGTTTAATTAATTAGAAGTAAGTACTCAATTTAATTAAATAATTTCTTTTATTTAATCAGAAATACTTTTCCCATTTAACTAAATAATTATATTTAGTTAATCAAGATATGCGTATTTATTAAATATATGTAAAAATATGAGCAAATGTGAGTATGAATTTCAGCAGTGATTCGATGCAAATTCCCCAAATTCATCCTCTCCTAAAATGAAGAGATGGGGGTCTCTTAAATACACTTTCCTAGAATCCATCAACAGTTGAGATCAAATTCAATCAACGTTCAGGATTAAAGTTGAAGTTCAATCATAAAGGGAGATTCCCAAATTAAAAGGAGTTAATAGATTTAATTTGAGTAGAAAAATGAGTTAATTGATTTAACTCATTTTTTATCAATAGTGACCTGAAAATTTCTCTTTTTGAACTAAAGAGAGATTTTTTTGAGATATTTAATTTAATAAAATCAGATATGCTCTAATTATTACTTTTCTATTTAATTAAACATTCTTTAAATTAATTAGAGACACTTTTCTTATTTAATTAAATAACTTCATTTAATTAATTAGGAATGGCTTCCTATTTAATTAAATAACTTTGTTTAATTAATTAGAAGTAAGTACTCCATATAATTAAATAATTTCTATTAATTAATTAGAAATACCTTTCCCATTTAATTGAATAATTATATTTAATTAATCAAGATAGGCGTATTTATTAAATGTATGTAAAAATATGAGCAAATGTGAGTATGAATTCTAGCAGTGATTTGATGCAAATTCTCCAAATTCATCCTCTCCTAAAATGAAGAGATGAGAGTCTCTTAAATAGACTTTCCTAAAATCTATCAATAGTTGAGATCAAATTCAATCAACGGTCAGGATTAAAGTTGAAATTCAGTCATAAAGGGATATTTCCAAATTAAAGGTAGTTAACAGATTTAATTTGAGTTAAATAAGAAGTTAACTGATTTAAATTGATGTAAAAAAAGGAGTTAACTGATTTAACTCATTTTTTTATCAATAGTAAAATGAAAATTTCTCTTTTTGAACTGAGGAGAGATTTTGTTGAGATATTTAATTTAATAAAATGAGATATGCTCTCATATTTAATTTTTCTATTTAATTATACAATCTTTTAATTAATTAGAGACACTTTTTTTATTTAATTAAATAACTTCATTTAGTTAATTAGGAATGGCTTCCTATTTAATTATTTAACTTTGTTTAATTAATTAGAAGTAAGTAATACATTTAATTAAATAATTTCTTTTAATTAATTACAAATATTTTGCCCATTTAATTAAATAATTACATTTAATTAAATAATTACATTTACTTAATCAAGATAGGTGTATTTATTAAATGTATGTAAAATATGAGCAAATGTGAGTATGAATTCCAGCAACGATTCGATGCAAATTTTTCAAATTCATCCTCTCCTAAAATGAAGAGATGAGGGTCTCTTAAATAAACTTTTCTGGAATCCATCAATGTTTGTGATCAAATTCAATCAATGTTTAGGATTAAAGTTGAAGTTCAGTCATAAAGGGAGATTCCCAAATTAAAGAGAGTTAATAGATTTAATTTGAGTAGAAAAAGGTGTTAACTGATTTAACTCATTTTTTATTAGTAGTGAAATAAAAAAATTTCTTTTTGAACTGAAGAGAGATTTTGTAGATATATTTAATTTAATAAAATGAGATATGCTCTCATATTTAATTTTTCTATTTAATTAAACAATCTTTTAATTAATTAGAGACACTTTTTTTATTTAATTAAATAACTTCATTTAATTAATTAGGAATGGCTTCCTGTTTAATTAAATAACTTTGTTTAATTAATTAGAAGTAAGTACTCCATTTAATTAAATATTTTTTTTTAATTAATTAGAAATACCTTTCTCATTTAATTAAATAATTACATTTAATTAATCAAGATAGGCATATTTATTAAATGTACATAAAAATATGAGCAAATGTGAGTATGAGTTCTAGCAGTGATTCGATGCAAATTCTCTAAATTCATCCTCTCATAAAATGAAGAGATGAGGGTCTCTTAAATAGACTTTCCTGGAATCCATCAACGGTTGAGATCAAATTGAATCAACGTTCAGGATTAAAGTTGAAGTTCAGTAATAAAGGGAGATTCTCAACTTAAAGGGAGTTAATAGATTTAATTTGAGTAGAAAAAGGAGTTAACTCATTTAACTCATTTTTTATCAATAGTCAACTGAAAATTTCCCTTTTTGAACTGAAGAGAAATTTTGTTGAGATATTTAATTTAATAAAATGAGATATGCTCTCATAATTACTTTTTCTATTTGATTAAACATTCTTTTAATTAATTAGAGACACTTTTCTTATTTCATTAAATAACTTCATTTAATTAATTAGGAATGGCTTCCTATTTAATTAAATAATTTTGGTTAATTAATTAGAAGTAAGTACTCCATTTAATTATATAATTTCATTTAATTAATTAGAAATACCTTTCCCTTTTAATTAAATAATTACATTTAATTAATCAGGATAGGCATATTTATTAAATATATGTAAAAATATGAGCAAATGTGAGTATGAATTCTAGCAGCGATTCGATGCAAATTCTCCAAATTCATCCTCTCCTAAAATGAAGAGATGAGGGCCTCTTAAATAGACTTTCTTGGAATCCATCAACGGGTTGAGATCAAATTCAATCAACGGTCAAGATTAATGTTGAAGTTAGGTCATAAAGGGAGATTCCCAAATTAAAGAGAGTTAAGAGATTTAATTTGAATATAAGGTGTTAACTGATTTAATTTGAGTAGAAAAAGGAGTTAACTGTTTTAACTCATTTTTTATCAATAGTGAACTGAAAATTTCTCTTTTTGAACTGAAGAGAGATTTTGTTGAGATATTTAATTTAATAAAATAACATATGCTCTCATAATTCCTTTTTCTATTTAATTAAACAATCTTTTAATTAATTAGAGACACTTTTTTTATTTAATTAAATAACTTCATTTAATTAATTAAGAATGGCTTCCTATTTAGTTAACTAACTTTTTTTAATTAATTAGAAGTAAGTACTCTATTTAATCAAATAATTTCTATTAATTAATTAGAAATACCTTTCCTATTTAATTAAATAATGACATTTAATTAATCAAAATAGGCATATTTATTAAATGTATGTAAAAATATGAGCAAATGTGAGTATGAATTCCAGCAGGGGTTCGATGCAAATTCTCCAAATTCATCCTCTCCTAAAATGAAGAGATGAGAGTCACTTAAATAGACTTTCCTAAAATCCATCAACGGTTGAGATCAAATTCAATCAATGGTCAGGATTAAAGTTGAAGTTCAGTCATAAAGGGAAATTCCCAAATTAAAAGGAGTTAACAGATTTAATTTGAGTAAAATAAGGAGGTAACTGATTTAATTTGAGTAGAAAAAGGAGTTAACTAATTTAACTCATTTTTTATCAATAGTGACCTGAAAATTTCCCTTCTTGAACTAAAGAGAGATTTTGTTGAGATATTTAATTTAATAAAATGAGATATGCTCTCATTATTACTTTTTCTATTTAATTAAACAATCTTTTAATTAATTAGAGACACTTTTTTTGTTTACTTAAATAACTTTATTTAATTAATTAGGAATGGCTTCCTATTTAATTAAATAACTTTGTTTAATTAATTAGAACTAAGTACTCCATTTAATTAAATAATTTTGTTTAATTAATTAGAAATACCTTTCCGATTTAATTAAATAATTACATTTAATTAATCAAGATAGGCGTATTTATTAATTGTATGTAAAAATATGAGCAAATGTGAGTATGAATTTCAGCAGCAATTCGATTTAAATTCTCCAAATTCATCCTCTCCTAAAATGAAGGGATGAGGGTCTCTTAAATAGACTTTCCTAGAATTCATCAACGGTTGAGATCAAATTCAATCAACGGTCAAGATTAAAGTTGAAGTTCAGTCATAAAGGTAGATTCCCAAATTAAAGGGAGATAACATATTTAATTTGAGTAAAATAAGGAGTTAACTAATTTAATTTGTGTAGAAAAAGGAGTTAACTAATTTAACTCATTTTTTATCAATAGTGAACTAAAAATTTCCCTTTTTGAACTGAAGAGAGATTTTGTTGGGATATTTAATTTAATAAAATGAGATATGCTCTCATAATTACTTTTTTTATTTAATTAAACAATCTTGTCATGCCCAAACTACGAAGGCAAAAACACACAATTTTTTTTGAATAAAAATTTATAATTAAACATGCTCTAAGTTGAAATGATTGATAATAGTTTTAGTGCAGGTTCTCTACATTACATCTTAAGATTATAATCTTCCTGCATCAATTAACCATTAATTTATCTTTCATCATTAACTCAGTTAATTATTTTAACAATCAAATTTCTAAATTAAAAGTTTTATCACATTGGTTATTTTATATACATGTATACAATATCTCTAAATTATTCAAATAACTTTAGATATTAGATCATTAATTAAACAAATTATTAATTAGTCTACTAAAATAAAATACATGGGACTAACCATCTTTAATTAAATCCATTAATATTTACATCTAATGCTAACTATATTTAAACTAATTTAATTTAATAAAACAATTTACTAAAACCAAATTAACAAGATACTATTTAATACTAACATCTCTAAAATCTAAAACTTAACTTAAACCTTAAACAAAATTTAACTTAATTTAAATACTAAATTCAATTTTACATATATCTAAATATAAACTAAGAATATTCCAAGACTAATTAAATTAACATTAATATTAAAACAACTAAATTAATCTAAAAACAAAACTAACTAAATCTAATAAAATCAACTAGTCATAAATCTAAACTTAATTACATTTTAAACTAACTTAAATGATTACTTCTAAAACATGCTAATAAATTAATACTACTAAAAATATATATATAATAAAATTTAAAAAAACATAATTAAACAACTAAATAATTAAAACAAAAACTAACTAAATCTAAACCTAGTACTAATACTAACAAACATAACATATACTAAACTTAATTCTAACACTAACACATTAACTAGCATTAATACTAACCTATACTAATTACCTATTAACTCCCTACATTCTAACCCTAGCTGCCCACACTCTTACCACACCCTTAACCCCACCTTAACTATCCACGTGGCCAACCTCCCCAAAACCCCAAACCTGACACAATCCCTAAGCGTAGGTCAAAGATACAAGAGGGCGGTACGTGGTTCCAAGGCCATCTACTACTAACACAATTCGCATAGAGGCATAGAGGTAAACCAAAACTAGATCAAAATCATTTTACTTTTAAACTAAGTCATCTCCCACTTGAATAGCGCTAACCAAATGAGATGGCAATCCAAGGACAAGGTTAGATCAAACAATTTGCAAAAAGATCTGTCCTCCACTCCCATACGCAAGTACCACTGTCCAGAAATTATGGGGCATGAAAATCCTAAGCTCATTTAATAATGAAAGAAAAACCAATTCGCATGGTGGGAAAATGCAGTTGAAATGAGTCTTGTCAACATTTTATTATTCCATCCCATCCATGCAAGGAGATGAGCGCCCCAGTTAAAGTAAAAAGGGGATAACATAAATCAAATTAAATTTTCACAATGCAAGAAAAAAGGCTCACGCATTTCCTTGGAGTAAGTGTTGTACAAGGCATGAGATAAGGATTCAGGGTGATGTCACCCAAGGCAACCCTTTTACTTTGTATTTAATTTAAATTTAAAGGTCTTTTCAAGCCCCAAACAAAGAGCTACACCCATCAAGGGAATTTTAAAAAAATATTTAATACATAAAGTTTTATAGGTAGATAAAAGATATTTAGAATATTAGCATATAAATTGTTATATAATGATTATATTATATATTCTTTCTTTGAATGGTATTAATTTTCTTTTGATATTCAAAACATATAAGTATCTTAAAAGATTTTTTGTCACCAAAGAAAGAATAAATTGGTCTTCATATAAAAACTAGAGAGTTTTTACTCTCTTGAGACACACTTTTTTTTTTGCCTTTATTTTTCTAAGTATACATTTTGAAGTTGATTATTAACTAAGAAGGGGGGGTTATAATTTTATTTTAAAAGTAAATCTATGAAGACTACTTACAAATTAATAAATCAAGAGATTTAATTATCCATATAAACCACAATGCAAGAATTGATCTAATTCCAATAATCACAGAAACTGAACTTTCATTCTTAATACAATTTTTGTTTCCAACATATAAGAAAACTTGGAATGTGCCTAATTGAATCAACATCATTTCCATCCTATTTTTGATGTGCATTCATATAATTAAAAATTATGATTAAATCTCATGCTAAGCCATGTTACTCAACCACCATTTTATTGGCAAACCTGATTCAAAGGCTCAGCTGGGAAAGAACCAGGAAGAAAACTCAGTTTCATCGCTATTACAACAAAGTTTGAAATACCATTACATAAGATATCAATCCCAAATTTTAACAATTTACTTTAATTTTCTTCATGACCTTCATCAAGGGATTCATAACGATTTCTACAACACATTTGAAGAACCATGGATGGAACAAAATCTGATCAGGTGACTCAAAGCATGACCAAGAACAATTCAAACATGCATATTCACACAAGGTTATCACTATAAGATTCACAATGAATCAATATTAGGAAAAGGTGGATTCCTCCAACCAAGAGAAGTCAAGCACAACACCAAACAGATGCCCAATCGGGGCTATAAACCAAGAACTTTTGTTCTTCCATTTCAACATACCATAATCATACAAGGTTTGTGCTGATAGGTAGGGATCCATAACACCCTACCCTTTCATGTAGGAGCATCCAGAGGTATAAGGGCAATCCTGTGTCGCCCAAAAAAATGTACTTAGACTTAGTTTTTTTTTCATGTCTTTTCATTTTTGGATACCCATTTAGGTCAAATAAAGGTTCCAACTCTCATAGTTCAACTATCAGTGTGCTAGAAAATCTCAAAAAAATAGGAGCATGTAATTTAGCCATCATTTTGGTGACCTAGAAGGTGTGAATTGGCCAGATGAATGTAATTGTGATTTAGAGCATTCCAGAAAAAGAATCAGGTCAAAAGGCACCATGGTTTGAAAGTTATTACAATTTTTTGGGTTTTGGAGACATCCTAAGAATGCTTCAAAGTTAGGTTAGGGGCATTAAATGACCTCAAAAAGGGCTAAAAAATGGGAGACAAGCAAAGCTGGTCCATAAGGCTATACAACGTTTTGAGAGCTTTCCAAAAAAGTAAACGGTTCGTCAATCAGAGCTACGGTTCAAAAGTTATGCCTCCCGGAAGTTCGGTTACCATTTCTAGATTCTTCTAGATTTGCACCGACTTCTAATGCAGCTTCTAGAACCTTCTATTTGGTCGGTGAATGCCCACTAGCAGTTTCTAGAATGTACTCCTAGTCCTTAACCCTTTGGGGTCTATTTAAGGAAATTTTTGGCATTGTAAAAGGCAGTTCGGGGTGGAGTTTGAGAGGAGGTACTAAAAGGAGAAATTATCTCTAGATTTATGCTATTGTAAGCCCTTAGGGCATGTTATGAAGTTTATTTTTTCTGTACTATTTGTACTAGCTTATTTTCTCAGTTAATATAATTTTCCCTTTTCTGTTGTGTCCATTCTATTCTTGGGTTGTGTCCCCATCACCCTTTCTCCCTCTTCTCATCCTAAATGTATGTAAAAATATGAGCAAATGTGAGTATGAATTCTAGGAGCGATTCGATGCAAATTCTCCAAATTCATCCTCTCCTAAAATGAAGAGATGAGGGTCTCTTAAATAGACTTTCTTGTAATCCATCAACAGTTGAGATCAAATTCAATCAATGGTTAGGATTAAAGTTGAAGTTCAGTCATAAAGGGAGATTCCCAATTTAAAGGGAGTTAACAGATTTAATTTGAGTAAAATAAGGAGTTAACTGATTTAATTTGAGTAGAAAAAGGAGTTAACTGATTTAACTCATTTTTTATCAATAGTGAATTGAAAATGTCCCTTTTTTAACTGAAGAGAGATTTTTTTGAGATATTTAATTTAATAAAATGAGATATGCTCTCATAATTACTTTTTCTATTTAATTAAATAATCTTTTAATTAATTAGAGACACTTTTCTTATTTAATTAAATAACTTCATTTAATTAATTAGGATTAGCTTCCTATTTAATTAAATAACTTTGTTTAATTAATTAGAAGTAAGTACTCCATTTAATTAAATAATTTTGTTTAATTAATTAGAAATACCTTTCCTAAATGTATGTAAAAATATGAGCAAATGTGAGTATGAATTCCAGCAGTGATTGGATGCAAATTCTCCAAATTCATCCTCTCCTAAAACGAAGAGATGAGGGTCTCTTAAATAGACATTCTTAGAATCCATCAACGGTTGAGATCAAATTCAATCAACGGTCAGGATTAAAGTTGAAGTTTAGTCATTAATGGAGATTCCAAAATTAAAGGAAGTTAACAGATTTAATTTGAGTAAAATAAGGAGTTAACATATTTAATTTGAGTAGAAAAATGAGTTAATTGATTTAACTCATTTTTTATCAATAGTGAACTAAAAATTTTCCTTTTTGAACTGAAGAGAGATTTTGTTGAGATATTTAATTTAATAAAATGAGATATGCTCTCATAATTACTTTTTTTATTTAATTAAACAATATTTTAATTAATTAGAGACACTTTTCTTATTTACTTAAATAACTTCATTTAATTAACTAGGAATGGCTTCCTATTTAGTTAAATAACTTTGTTTAATTAATTAGAAGTAAGTACTCCATTTAATTAAATAAATTTGTTTAATTAATTGGAAATACTTTTCCTAAATGTATGTAAAAATATGAGCAAATGTGAGTATGAATTCCAGCAGTGCTTTGATGCAAATTCTCCAAATTCATCCTCTCCTAAAATGAAGAGATGAGGGTCTCTTAAATAGACTTTTCTGTAATCCATCAACAGTTGAGATCAAATTCAATTAATGGTTAGGATTAAAGTTGAAGTTCAGTCATAAAGAGAAATTCCCAAATTAAAGGGAGTTAACAAATTTAATTTGAGTAAAATAAGGAGTTAACTTATTTAATTTGAGTAGAAAAAAGAGTTAACTGATTTAACTCATTTTTTATCAATAGTGAACTGAAAATTTTCCTTTTTGAACTGAAGAGAGATTTTGATGAGATATTTAATTTAATAAAATGAGATATGCTCTCATAATTACTTTTTCTATTTAATTAAACAATCTTTTAATTAATTAGAGACACTTTTCTTATTTAATTAAATAACTTCATTTAATTAATTAGGAATGGCTTCCTATTTAATTAAATAACTTTGTTTAATTAATTAGAACTAAGTACTCCATCTAATTAAATAATTTCATTTAATTAATTAGAAATAACTTTCCCATGTAATTAAATAATTATATTTAATTAATCAAGATATTCATATTTATTAAATGTATGTAAAAATATGAGCGAATGTGAGTATGAATTCCAGCAGTGATTCGATGCAAATTCTCCAAATTCATCCTCTCCTAAAATGAAGAGATGAGGGTCTCTTAAATAGACTTTCCTAGAATCCATCAATGGTTGAGTTCAAATTCAATCAACGGTTAGGATTAAAGTTAAAGTTCAGTCATAAAGGGAGATTCCCAAATTAAAAAGAGTTAACAGATTTAATTTGATTAGAAAAAAGAGTTAACTGATTTAACTCATTTTTTATCAATAGTGAATTGAAAATTTCCCTTTTTGAACTGAAGAGAGATTTTGTTGAGATATTTAATTTAATAAAATGAGATATGCTCTCATAATTACTTTTTCTATTTAATTAAGCAATCTTTTAATTAATTAGAGACACTTTTCTTATTTAATTAAATAACTTCATTTAATTAATTAGGAATGGCTTCCTATTTAATTAAATAACTTTGTTTAATTAATTAGAAGTAAATACTCCATTTAATTAAATAATTTTTTTTAATTAATTAGAAATACCTTTCCCATTTAATTAAATAATTTTTTTTAATTAATCAAGATAGGTGTATTTATTAAATGTATGTAAAAATATAAGCAAATGTGAGTATGAATTCTAGCAGTGATTCGATGCAAATTCTCCAAATTCATCCTCTCCTAAAATGAAGAGATGAGGGTCTCTTAAATAGACTTTCTTGGACTCCATCAACGATTGAGATCAAATTCAATCAACGGTCAGGATTAAAGTTGAAGTTCAGTGATAAAGGGAGATTCCCAAATTAAAGGGAGTTAACAGATTTAATTTGAGTAAAATAAGGAGTTAACTAATTTAATTTGAGTAGATAAAGTAGTTAACTGATTTAACTCATTTTTTTTATCAATAGTGAACTGAAAATTCCCCTTTTTGAACTGAAGAGAGATTTTGTTGAGATATTTAATTTAATAAAATGAGATATGTTCTCATAATTACTTTTTCTATTTAATTAAACAATCTTTTAATTAATTAGAGAAACTTTTCTTATTGATTTAAATAACTTCATTTAATTAATTAGGAATGGCTTCCTATTTAATTAAATAACTTTGTTTAATTAATTAGAAGTAAGTACTCCATTTAATTAAATAATTTTGTTTAATTAAATAGAAATACTTTTCCTAAATGTATGTAAAAATATGAGCAAATGTGAGTATGAATTCCAGCAGCGATTGGATGCAAATTCTCCAAATTCATCCTCTCCTAATATGAAGAGATGAGGGTCTCTTAAATAGACTTTCCTGAAATCCATCAACGGTTGAGATCAAATTCAATCAACGGTCAGGATTAAAGTTAAAGTTCAGTCATAAAGGGAATAACCTATTAGTAAATAATAACATAAATTGGATGACAAGTTTTTTTTAGACCGAAAAAGGAAATCTAAGGATTTTCGGCAGAGAAGAACTCAGACGGCGATGGGCGAATTGCTTGTCACTGCTAGGGCCTATGTGCCCTAACCTGCTCTACTCCTCTTGTCTTGTCAGGCTCTAGGTGAGCTAAGTGCTCATGTTGTGTGCTCGTGGGTGGTTCGATGTGCGATCTTGCTAGGGTGTAGTGTTTTGTCACCTCTTTGGCCATGGGATAGGGCCTACAGCTTGGGTTTCTCTCTCTCCTACTGCATGGGGTGTACGTGGTCGTGGTGTTGGGGGTTAGAGGGGCTTGTGCCCCCTTTTCTTGTGCCTTGCTGCATTGCCAAGCCAAGGCTTAGGTTTAATGGGGGATCCAGGGGCCACCCCTTCCAGGCCTCTGGGAGAAGACTTGGTGATGGGGGAGTTGTGTTTGGGGATGCATGATAGTAGTAAGGGTATGAAGGATAACTTCCAGTCAAAATAAGTAGAGTTCTCTTCAAATGGAAAACTCTGACTTCAAAAAATTAATGGGTGTCTACAAAAAGCCAAGGTTTGTCCTATTCTGGTAGTTCAACATAAACAGGTTTCTAAAGATGTTGAGTATTGGAATAAAAATGCTTATATATGCAAATTTTTGACCCTTCGCCTTCCATTGCCGGTGTTAGATTCTTGGGCCCGTCGGGTGTGAAATCCAAAAGGAGATATGGATATTCTATTAGCAGCTAATAACTACTTTATGGTTATATTCTCCTGCATGTCGGACAGGAATAAGGTTTTTGAAGGCAGCCCTTATTTCTTTAACCAAGTGGGGCTATTCATTAAGCCTTGGCACATAGGCTTTAATTCTACTGAGGAGATTCCCTCTCGGGTTCCGATCTAGGTCCGCCTACCAAGACTTCCTTTGGAATTTTAGAGGGAGGATATTCTTCACTCAATTTCAATGCTTCTTGGAACACCTATGGGATCTTCTACACAGACGCAAAATCGTAAGATAATCTCTTTTACTCATATTTGTGTTGAAGTTGATTTGAATAACCCATTATCAAACTCTATGGATATTTGTATGGGCTCTGTTTCCTATATCTAGTAGTTGGATTATGAGACCCTCCCATTCAGATGAAAAATCTACCATGAGTATGGTCACCTACTACGCTAGTGTCCCAGATATAAGAACCCCTCTGCGGATGCCCAGACCCCCGCTTCTATTAGACCTGTTGATAGTGAGGGATTTACTCAGGTTAAACCTCGTAATAAGGGAAAAGGAAAGAAAAGAGCCTGGATAGAAAGGAGGATGGAAGACACCTTTAATAGGTTTGATGCTCTTGAAAACATGGACCAAGAGGCAAGTTTCCCAGTTGAGCTCTCCCCAGAAGCCATCATTCAGCTGGAGACTCATAAAGGAGAAATACAGAGAGAGGGTTAGCTTCTTGATACAAGGGACCTACAGGGCAAGCAGTGGGATAATGATGGGCCTCCTCTTGTTCAGAATATGGGGGATCTTAGCAGAGCATAAGGTTCACAGGGACCGGCAGGGGTTCCCAATGAATACCACAGGCCTAAAGGGGCATCTGATTCTATTAAGAGTAATAAGGCTTCTCTCACTTTAGGCATTCAATAGAAGGCTTTCAAAAAGGGGTCTTTAGATAAACCAATAAAAAGTGGTCTTTAGATAAACCAATAAACTAATCAGGAGAAAGTGAAGCTAATGGGGGAAAATTTCATGGAATCTAGGTCGGTACGCCCTATTGATTCTCATTTCTCTTAGCCTCATAAATGATTGTGCTATCATGGAATGTAAGGGGATTAAACAACATCCATAGACAAAAGGTTGTTCGTAGATTAATTGAATCCCAGTCTCCTGATATGTTTTTTATTTAGGAAACTAAGCTTTCTTTGGATGGTTTGGCTAAGTGTGCTGCGTATATTTGGCTTCGCGGCTCCTGGCAGGGGGTGGGGGCCCTAAAAAGTGCTAGAGGGGTGGCTTGCTTCTACGATCCTAGGAAAGTCTCCCCTTTATGGTGGTTCTCCAGTCGGTCATCCATTTCTTTGATAGCTACTAGTTTTGAGAATGGTGAAAGGTGCTTCTTATTCAATATTTATGCTCCTATAGACTTTGTAGGTAAAGTCCAATTATGGGCCCATATTAGATTCATTTGGTCTTCGGAACCTCTTCTTCCATGGATTATGGCAGGGGACTTCAATGCTGTTATTAGCTTGGAGGAGAAAAAAGGTGGGCTAGCAAAGCTGGACCATTCTTCTAATCTGCTTAGAGATATGATTGGCTTATTATTCCTCATTGATGTGAAGCCTAATAATGGAGTCTTTACATGGAATAATCAGAGATATGGTGGTGAGGCAATCTTAGAGAGGCTTGATAGATTTTTGGTCTCTTGCTATTGGATGGACAACAGGTGGGTTACCAGTTCTGAAATTCTTGATTGGAGGGGATCGAATAATTGGCCTGTTAAACTTTCCATCATTTCATACAGGATTGCCAAGAATCCCTCTTTCAAATTCTAGTTGATGTGGTTACACGACTCATCTTTACCTAATCTAATGGTTGACTGGTGGTATGAGGGGAAGCTAGATCATGGCACGGCAATGTATACTTTTGGCAAGAGGCTCCAACATGTGAAGTACAGGCTTAAGAGATGGAATAAATAGTGTTTCGGCTATCTACAAGTTCAGAAGACTGCAGCTCAAACCAAACTCAATAGCATTACCTAGCAGATTCGAGACCATGGGCTGAGCTTTGAAATGAGTGAAGCTGTGACTCTAGCCCTTAAAGAGCTAGTAGAATGGGAGTTTCGAGAGGAAATTTTTTGGAAGCAAAAATCTTGAATTGATTGGCTTTAGGAGGGGGAATAGGAACACTGCCTTCTTCCACAACTTAGTTAAGGCATGACAGCAAGGGAATTCTCTTCCCTCTCTTGTATCATCAGATGGAACTTAGATTTATTCTCGTGAAGATATCTCTAGGGAAGTAGTCAAGTACTTCTCTGATATCTTTTATAGGGGGGAGCCTGTAGGTGGGCATGAGGAGCATGACATTTTGGCTTGCATTCCTCATCTTGTCTCTGTTGACATGAATGAAGCCCTACTAGCTCCTATCCTTCTTTTAGAACTGGAGAAAATTGTATTCAATATGAAGAAGGGTAAGGCCCCTAGTCTAGATGGGTTTCCAATTGAATTTTTCCAAGAATTTTGGGAGGTAATAAAGTATGATCTTCTAGATGTGGTCCAAGAATCACACAGGAATAAATAGATGTTGAAATCTTTGAACTTGACCTTCTTGGCCCTTATACCTAAGAAGGAAGGTGCTGTTAGGTTGGATCAGTTCAGGCCCATAGCTTTGTGCAATGTGGTCTATAAGATTATCACCAAGCTGATTGTTGAGAGGCTCAAACCATTCCTTGGTCATTTAATCTCTGCAGAATAGGGTGGCTTTGTGGATGGAAGACAAATCTTAGATGGAGTTGTGATAGCAATGAAAGCTGTCCATTCTATGGCCAATTCTAAGGAGAAAGCTATGTTTATAAAACTTGACATGGCCAAGGCTTATGATCGGGTGAGTTGGGAGTTCTTACAAAAAATCCTTTTGAACTTTGGGTTTGTAGTGGAATGGGTTGAATAGGTTCTTAGTTTCTTTTCCTCTTCCTCCTCTGTTCTCATTAATGGAGAATCTTGAAAGCTGTTTGGTGCCTCTCGAGGACTTAGGCAAGGTGATCCTTTATCTCCCTATTTATTCATTATCATGGCTGAGGGGCTTGGCAGATTTTTATTAGCTCAGGTTTGGCAGGGGTTTATCCAAGGGTGGAGTTGGAGCAATAACCTTCCTTCTTTTTCTCATCTTCAATTTGTGGATGACACTAGACTTCTGGGCAGGGTTAGTATCAGCAAGGTAGTTAACATCAGGAAAGCCCTAGATATTTATTTGAAAGCCTCAGGTTAGAAAATTAATGATGATAAGTCTTCTATCTTTTTCTTTAACACTCCAAGGCTTATTCAGAACAGGATTGCTGGAATTCTTAGGTTCCTGATTGGATCACTCCCCCTGATGTATCTTGGGGTCCCTCTATCCTTGGGTGCTCAGCGAAAAGAGTATTGGCAGGGGATTTTGGATAAATTTAGAAGTAAGGTTAGTCATTGGACTTATAGATGGCTTTCTTCTGTTAGGAGATTGGTTCTACTTAAGACTGTGATGCAGTCTCTGCCCATTTACAAGTGTGGTATCCTGATCCCTCCTTCTAGTTTTATGAGAGAGTTTGATGCTTTATCTTGGCAATTCCTTTGGTTTGGCAATCTTCTTTCCTCAAAGTGGAGTTTAGTCAAGTGGGAGACTGTGTGTAGGCCAAAGCATGCAGGTGGCCTCAGGCTTCGTTCGATGGATCTTTTTGTCACTGCGTTGGCTACCAAATTATACTGGCATTGGTGTATCAATCAAGATCAAGAGTGGGCCAAGATTATCACTCATAAGTACCTTCCTGGTGCAGATTTCTCTGAGGTGCCATGGCTTCCCTTGGTAGGTAAATGCTCCTATATTTGGAATACTCTTAAGAGGGGAGCACAAATTGTTAAGGAGGGGCTCTTCTAGATTTGTAACAGAGGCTCGGATACTCTATTTTGGCAAGACTCTTGGGATGGACATCCTCCAATTCTTTCTAGTTTTCCCCAGCTTATTCCCCTCTCCCAAAGCTTTTCCAATGTTGGGTGGATTAAGGTGGAGTAGTTTAAGATAGTTAAGCGCCTGGGTCAAGTTGAGATAACTTGTTGGAAGGATCCTTGGGAGTGGCCAATGGGTGGATCTGTTGAGGATTGAGCTCTCCTCTCTTGGGTTCTAGAGGGTAGGTAGTGTAGCTCTCTAAAGGGGAGGGACAAATTGGCTTGGAGTCCAAGTCATAAAGGAAAATTTACAATGGCTCAAGGCTATGCTATTCTTGATAGGAATCTTCATGGGCAGGCTGAAATGCATTAGTGGAAGAAAGTTTGGAGCAGCTTTTCGTGGCCCAAGTGTAACTTTTTCTTATGGGTGTTGGCTCAGAAGAAATGTTTTACTTGGGAGAACCTCGATTTGCTTTTTTTGCAAGCATAATGAGGAATGTGTCTCACACTTGTTTTTCCTCCACACTTCTCAAGAGAGATATGGTACAAATGGTGGGAGGCCTGGGGTCATGGTTGCGTTCATGCTAATTCTCTTATCGAATTCTAGGAGAGCTTGGGCAGACCTCTTGTGAAGACTTTTTTCTTACAAGTGGCCTGGTGGGTTGGTCTAGTATTCATTCTCTGGAATCTTTGCCTAGAAAGGAATCACAGGATTCTAGTAGCGATTCGATTCAAATTCAACAAATTCATCCTCTCTTAAAATGAAGAGATGAGGGTCTCTTAAATAGAGTTTCCTAGAATCCATCAATGGTTGAGATCAAATTCAATCAACGATCAGGATTAAAGATGAAGTTCAGTCATAAAGGGAGATTCCAAAATTAAAGGGAGTTAACACATTTAATTTGAGTAAAATAAGGAGTTAACAAATTTATTTTGAGTAGAAAAAGGAGTTAACTCATTTAACTCATTTTTTGTCAATAGTGAACTAAAAATTTCCCTTTTTGAACTGAAGAGAGATTTTGTTGAGATATTTAATTTAATAAAATGAGATATGCTCTCATAATTACTTTTTCTATTTAATTAAATAATCTTTTAATTAATTAGAGACACTTTTCTTATTTCATTAAATAACTTCATTTAATTAATTAGGAATGGCTTCCTATTTAATTAAATAACTAAGTTTAATTAATTAGAAGTAACTACTCCATTTAATTAAATAATTTTGTTTAATTAATTAGAAATACCTTTCCCATTTATTTAAATAATTACATTCAATTAATCAAGATAGGTGTATTTATTAAATGTATGTAAAATATAAGCAAATGTGAGTATAACTTCCAATAGTGATTCGATGCAAATTCTCCAAATTCATCCTCTCCTAAAATGAAGAGATGAGGGTCTCTTAAATAGACTTTCCTAGAATCCATCAACGGTTGAGATAAAATTCAATCAACAGTCAAGATTAAAGTTGAAGTTGAGTAATAAAAAGAGATTCCCAAATTAAAGGGAGTTAATAGATTTAATTTGAGTAAAATAAGGAGTTAACTGATTTAATTTGAGTACAAAAAAGAGTTAACTGATTTAACTCATTTTTTATCAATAGTGAACTAAAAATTTCCCTTTTCGAATTGAAGAGAAATTTTGTTGAGATATTTCATTTAATAAAATGAGATATGCTATCATAATTACTTTTTCTATTTAATTAAACAATCTTTTAATTAATTAGAGACACTTTTCTTATTTAATTAAATAACTTCATTTAATTAATTAGGAATGGCTTCCTATTTAATTAAATAATTTTGTTTAATTAATTAGAAGTAAGTACTTCATTTAATTAAATAATTTTGTTTAATTAATTAGAAATACCTTTCCCATTTAATTAAATAATTAGATTTAATTAATCAAGATAGGCAAATTTATTAAATGTATGTAAAAATATGAGAAAATGTGAGTATGAATTCCAGCAGTGATTCGATGCAAATTTTTCAAATTCATCCTCTCCTAAAATGAAGAGATGAGGATCTCTTAAATAGACTTTTCTGGAATCCATCAAGAGTTGAGATCAAATTCAATCAACGGTCAGGATTAAAGTTGAAGTTCAGTCATAAAGGGAGATTTCCAAATTAAAGGGAATTAACAGATTTAATTTGAGTAAAATAAGGAGTTAACTGATTTAATTTGAGTAGAAAAAGGAGTTAACTTATTTAACTCATTTTTTATCAATAGTGACCTGAAAATTTCTCTTTTTGAACTAAAGAGAGATTTTTTTGAGATATTTAATTTTAAAAAATGAGATATGCTCTCATAATTACTTTTTCTATTTAATTAAACAATGTTTTAATTCATTAGAGACACTTTTCTTATTTAATTAAATAACTTCATTTAATTAATTAGGAATGGCTTCCTATTTAATTAAATAACTTTGTTTAATTAATTAAAACTAAGTACTACATTCAATTAAATAATTTGATTTAATTAATTAGAAATACCTTTTAAATTTAATTAAATAATTACATTTAATTAATCAAGATAGGCGTATCTATTAAATGTATGTAAAAGTATGAGCAAATGTGAGTATGAATTCCAGCAGTGATTCGATGCAAATTCTCCAAATTCATTCTCTCTTAAAATAAAGAGATGAGGGTCTCTTAAATAGACTTTCCTGGAATCCATCAATGATAGAGATCAAATTCAATTAACGGGCAGGATTAAAGTTGAAGTTCAGTCATAAAGGGAGATTCCCAAATTAAAGGGAGTTAACAGATTTAATTTGAGTAAAATAAGGAGTTAACTAATCTAATTTGAGTAGAAAAAATAGTTAACTCATTTAACTCATTTTTTACCAATAGTAAACTAAAAATTTCCCTTTTTGAATTGAATACAAATTTTGTTGAGATATTTAATTTAATAAAATGAGATATGCTCTCATAATTACTTTTTCTATTGAATTAAACAATTTTTTAATTAATTAGAGACACTTTTTTTATTTAATTAAATAACTTCATATAATTAATTAGGAATGACTTCCTATTTAATTAAATAACTTTGTTTAATTAATTAGAAGTAAGTATTCCATTCAATTAAATAATTTCCTTTAATTAATTAGAAATACCTTTCCCATTTAATTAAATAATTACATTTAGTTAATCAAGATAGGTGTATTTATTAAATGTATGTAAAAATATGAGCAAATGTTAGTATGAATTTCTGTAGCGATTCGATGCAAATTCTCCAAATTCATCCTCTCCTAAAATGAAGAGATGAGGGTCTTGTAAATAGGCTTTCCTGGAATCCATCAACGGTTGAGATCAAATTCAATCAACGGTAAGGATTAAAGTTGAAGTTCAGTCATAAAGGGAAATTCTCAAATTAAAGGGAGTTAACAGATTTAATTTGACTAAAATAAGGAGTTAACAGATTTAATTTGAGTAGAAAAATGAGTTACCTAATTTAACTCATTTTTTATCAATAGTGAAATGAAAATTTCTCTTTTTGAACTGAAGAGAGATTTTGTTGAGATATTTAATTTAATAAAATGAGATATGCTCTCATAATTACTTTTTTTATTTAATTAAATAATCTTTTAATTAATTAGAGACAATTTTCTTATTTAATTAAATAATTTCATTTAATTAACTAGGAATGGCTTCCTATTTAATTAAATAGCTTTTTTTAATTAATTAGAAGTAAGTACTCCATTTAATTAAATAA
Source organism: Cupressus sempervirens (assembly GCA_028749045.1). Classification (NCBI taxonomy): domain Eukaryota; kingdom Viridiplantae; phylum Streptophyta; class Pinopsida; order Cupressales; family Cupressaceae; genus Cupressus; species Cupressus sempervirens. The sequence goes on from CM053783.1 coordinate 120,075,319, forward strand.
TTTGATTTAATTAATTAGAAATACCTTTTCTATTTAATTAAATAATTTCATTTAATTAATTAAGATAGGCGTATTTATTAAATGTATTTAAAAATATGATCAAATGTGAGTATGAGTTCCAGGAGTGATTCAATGCAAATTATCCAAACTCATCCTCTCCTAAAATAAAGAGATGAGGGTCTCTTAAGTAGACTTTCTTGGAATGCATCAATGGTTGAGATCAAATTCAATCAATGGTTAGGATTAAAATTGAACTTCAGTCATAAAAGGAGATTCACAAATTAAAGGGAGTTAACAGATTTAATTTCAGTAAATCAAGGAGTTAAATGATTTAATTTGAGTAGAAAAATGTGTTAACTGATTTAAGTCATTTTTTATCAATAGTGAACTAAAATTTTTTCTTTTTGAACTGAAAAGAGATTTTGTTAAGATATTTAATTTAATAAAATGAGATATGCTCTCATAATTACTTTTTCTATTTAATTAAACAATCTTTTAATTAATTAGAGACACTTTTCTTATTTAATTAAATAACTTCATTTAATTAATTAGGAATGGCTTCCTATTTAATTAAATAACTTTGTTTAATTAATTAGAAGTAAGTAATCCATTTAATTAAATAATTTTGTTTAATTCATTAAAAATATCTTTCCCATTTAATTAAATTATTACATTTAATTAATCAAGATAGGCGTATTTATTAAATATATGTAAAAATATGAGAAAATGTGAGTATGAATTCCAGCAGCGATTCAATGCAAATTCTCTGAATTCATCCTCTCCTAAAATGAAGAGATGAGGGTCTCTTAAATAGACTTTCCTGGAATCCATCAACGGTTGAGATCAAATTCAATTAATGGTCAGGATTAAAGTTGAAGTTCAGTCATAAAGGGAGATTCCCAAATTAAAAGGAGCTAACCGATTTAATTTGAGTAAAATAAGGAGTTAACTGATTTAATTTAAGTAGAAAAAAGAGTTAACAGATTTAACTCATTTTTTATCAATAGTAAACTAAAAATTTCCCTGTTTGAATTGAATACAGATTTTGTTGAAATATTTAATTTAATAGAATGAGATATGCTCTCACAATTACTTTTTTATTTAATTAAACAATCTTTTAATTAATTAGAGAAACTTTTCTTATTTAATTAAATAACTTCAATTAATTAATTAAGAATGGCTTCCTATTTAATTAAATAAATTTTTTTAATTAATTAGAAGTAAGTATTCCATTCAATTAAATAATTTTTTTTAATTAATTAGAAATAAATTTCTCATTGAATTAAATAATTACATTTAATTAATCAAGATAGGCGTATTTATTAAATGCATGTAAAAATATGAGTAAATGTGAGTATGAATTCCAGTAGCAATTCGATGCAAATTCTCCAAATTCATCCTCTCCTAAAATGAAGAGATGAGGGTCTCTTAAATAGACTTTCCTGAAATCCATCAATGGTTGAGATCAAATTCAATCAATTGTCAGGCTTAAAGTTTAAGTTCATTCATAAAAGAAGATTTCCAAATTAAAGGGAGTTAACAGATTTAATTTGAGTAAAATAAGGAGTTAACTGATTTAATTTGAGTAGAAAAAGGAGTTAACTGATTTAACTCATTTTTTATCAATAGTGAACTGAAAATTTCTCTTTTTGAACTGAAGAGAGATTTTGTTGAGATATTTAATTTTAAAAAATGAGATATGCTCTCATAATTACTTTTTCTATTTAATTAAACAATCTTTTAATTCATTAGAGACACTTTTCTTATTTAATTGAATAACTTCATATAATTAATTAGGAATGGCTTCCTATTTAATTAAATAACTTTGTTTAATTAATTAGAACTATGTACTCAATTTAATTAAATAATTTCATTTAATTGATTAGAAATACCTTTCCCATTAAATTAGATAATTACATTTAATTAATCAGGATAGGCGTATTTATTAAATGTATGTAAAAATATGAGCAAATGTGATTATGAATTATAGTAGTGATTCGAGTCAAATTCTCCAAATTCATCCTCTCTTAAAATAAAGAGATGAGGGTCTCTTAAACAGACTTTCTTGGAATCCATCAACAGTTGAGATCAAATTCAATTAATGATCAGGATTAAAGTTGAAGTTCATTCATCAAGGGAGATTCCCAAATTAAAGAGAGTTAACAGATTTAATTTGAGTAAAATAAAGAGTTAACTGATTTAATTTGAGTAAAAAAAAGAGTTAACTGATTTAACCCATTGTTTATCAATAGTAAACTAAAAGTTTCGCTTTTTGAATTGAATACAAATTTTGTTGAGATATTTAATTTAATAAAATGAGATATGCTCTCATAATTACTTTTTTTATTTCATTAAACAATCTTTTAATTAATTAGAGAAAATTTTGTTATTTAATTAAATAACTTCATTTAATTAATTAAGAATGGATTCCTATTTAATTAAATAACTTTGTTTAATTAATTATAAGTAAAGATTCCATTCAATTAAATAATTTCATTTAATTAATTAGAAATACCTTTCCCATTTAATTAACCAAGATAGGCGTATTTATTAAATGAATGTAAAAATATGAGCGAATGTGACTATGAATTCCAGTAGCGATTTGATGCAAATTCTCCAAATTCATCCTCTCCTAAAATGAAGACATGAGGGTCTCTTAAATAGACTTTTCTGGAATCCATCAACGGTTGAGATCAAATTCAATCAACGGACAGGATTAAAGTTAAAGTTCAGTCATAAAGGGAAATTCTAAAATTAAAGGGAGTTGATAGATTTAATTTGAGTAAAATAAGGAGTTAACTGATTTAATTTGAGTAGAAAAAGGAGTTAACTGATTTAACTCATTTTTTATCAATAGTGAATTGAAAATTTTCCTTTTTCAACTAAAGAGAGATTTTGTTGAGATATTTAATTTAATAAAATGAGATATGCTCTCATAATTACTTTTTCTATTTAATTAAACAATCTTTTAATTAGTTAGAGACACTTTTTTTATTTAACTAAATAACTTCATTTAATTAATTAGGAATGGCTTCTTATTTAATTAAATAACTTTTTTTAATTAATTAGAAGTAAGTATTCCATTCAATTAAATAATTTCCTTTAATTAATTAGAAATACCTTTTCTATTTAATTAAATAATTTCATTTAATTAATTAAGATAGGCGTATTTATTAAATGTATTTAAAAATATGAGCAAATGTGAGTATGAATTCCAGGAGTGATTCAATGCAAATAATCCAAACTCATACTCTCCTAAAATAAAGAGATGAGGGTCTCTTAAATAGACTTTCCTGGAATCCATCAACGATTGAGATCAAATTCAATCAACGGTAAGGATTAAAGTTGAAGTTCAGTCATAAAGGAAAATTCTCAAATTAAAGGGAGTTAACAGATTTAATTTGACTAAAATAAGGAGTTAACAGAATTAATTTGAGTAGAAAAAGGAGTTACCTGATTTAACTCATTTTTTATCAATAGTGAAATGAAAATTTCCCTTTTTGAACTAAAGAGAGATTTTGCTGAGATATTTAATTTAATAAAATGAGATATGCTCTCATAATTACTTTTTCTATTTAATTAAACAATCTTTTAATTAATTAGAGACAATTTTCTTTTTTAATTAAATAAATTCATTTAATTAATTAGGAATAGCTTCCTATTTAATTAAATAACTTTTTTTAATTAATTAGAAGTAAGTACTCTATTTAATTAAATAATTTGATTTAATTAATTAGAAATACCTTTTCTATTTAATTAAATAATTTCATTTAATTAATTAAGATAGGCGTATTTATTAAATGTATTTAAAAATATGAGCAAATGTGAGTATGAATTCCAGGAGTGATTCAATGCAAATAATCCAAACTCATACTCTCCTAAAATAAAGAGATGAGGGTCTCTTAAGTAGACTTTCCTGGAATGCATTAATGGTTGAGATCAAATTCAATCAACGGTTAGGATTAGAATTGAAGTTCATAATAACGGGAGATTCACAAATTAAAGGGAGTTAACAGATTTAATTTCAGTAAATCAAGGAGTTAACTGATTTAATTTGAGTAGAAAAAGGTGTTAACTGATTTAAGTCATTTTTTATCAATAGTGAACTAAAAATTTCCCTTTTTGAACTGAAGAGAGATTTTGTTAAGATATTTAATTTAATAAAATGAGATATGCTCTTATAATTACTTTTTCTATTTAATTAAACAATTTTTTAAGTAATTAGAGACACTTTTCTTATTTAATTAAATAACTTCATTTAATTAATTAGGAATGGCTTCCTATTTAATTAAATAACTTTGTTTAATTAATTACAAGTAAGTACTCCATTTAATTAAATAATTTTGTTTAATTCATTAAAAATATCTTTCCCATTTAACTAAATTATTACATTTAATTAATCAAGATAGGCATATTTATTAAATATATGTAAAAATATGAGCAAATGTGAGTATGAATTTCAGCAGCGATTCAATGCAAATTCTCCGAATTCATCCTCTCCTAAAATGAAGAGATGAGGGTCTCTTAAATAGACTTTCCTGAAATCCATCAATGGTTGAGATCAAATTCAATTAATGGTCAGGATTAAAGTTGAAGTTCAGTCATAAAGGGAGATTCCCAAATTAAAAGGAGCTAACAGATTTAATTTGAGTAAAATAAGGAGTTAACTAATTTAATTTGAGTAGAAAAAAGAGTTAACATATTTAACTCATTTTTTATCAATAGTAAACTAAAAATTTCCCTTTTTGAATTGAATACAGATTTTGTTGAAATATTTAATTTAATAGAATGAGATATGCTCTCACAATTACTTTTTTTATTTAATTAAACAATCTTTTAATTAATTAGAGAAACTTTTCTTATTTAATTAAATAACTTCATTTAATTAATTAAGAATGGCTTCCTATTTAATTAAATAACTTCTTTTAATTAATTAGAAGTAAGTATTTCATTCAATTAAATAATTTTGTTTAATTAATTAGAAATACATTTCTCATTGAATTAAATAATTACATTTAATTAATCAAGATAGGCGTATTTATTAAATGCATGTAAAAATATGAGTAAATGTGAGTATGAATTCCAGTAGCAATTCGATGCAAATTCTCCAAATTCATCCTCTCCTAAAATGAAGAGATGAGGGTCTCTTAAATAGACTTTCCTGAAATCCATCAACGGTTGAGATCAAATTCAATCAATTGTCAGGATTAAAGTTTAAGTTCATTCATAAAGGAAGATTTCCAAATTAAAGGGAGTTAACAGATTTAATTTGAGTAAAATAAGGAGTTAACTAATTTAATTTGAGTAGAAAAAGGAGTTAACTAATTTAACTCAATTTTTATCAATAGTGAACTGAAAATTTCTCTTTTTGAACTGAAGAGAGATTTTGTTGAGATATTTAATTTTAAAAAATGAGATATGCTCTCATAATTTTTTTTTCTATTTAATTAAACAATTTTTTAATTCATTAGAGACACTTTTCTTATTTAATTTAATAACTTCATTTAATTAATTAGGAATGGCTTCCTATTTAATTAAATAATTTTGTTTAATTAATTAGAACTAGGTACTCAATTTAATTAAATAATTTCATTTAATTAATGAGAAATACATTTCCCATTAAATTAAATAATTACATTTAATTAATCAAGATAGGCATATTTATTAAATATATGTAAAAATATGAGCAAATGTGATTATGAATTCTAGCAGTGATTCGATGCAAATTGTCCAAATTCATCCTCTCTTAAAATAAAGAGATGAGGGTCTCTTAAATAGACTTTCTTGGAATCCATCAACAGTTGAGATCAAATTCAATTAATGATCAGGATTAAAGTCGAAGTTCATTCATCAAGAGAGATTCCCAAATTAAAGAGAGTTAACAGATTTAATTTGAGTAAAATAAAGAGTTAACTGATTTAATTTGAGTAAAAAAAAAGAGTTAACTCATTTAACCTATTGTTTATCAATAGTAAAGTAAAAGTTTCCCTTTTTGAATTAAATACAAATTTTGTTGAGATATTTAATTTAATAAAATGAGATATGCTCTCATAATTACCTTTTTTATTTAATTAAATAATCTTTTCATTAATTAAAGAAACTTTTGTTATTTAATTAAATAACTTCATTTAATTAATTAAGAATGGATTCTTATTTAATTAAATAACTTTGTTTAGTTAATTAGAAGTAAGGATTCCATTCAATTAAATAATTTCATTTAATTAATTAGAAATACCTTTCCCATTTAATTAACCAAGATAGGCGTATTTATTAAATGAATGTAAAAATATGAGCAAATGTGAGTATGAATTCTAGTAGCGATTCGAGGCAAATTCTCCAAATTCATCCTCTCCTAAAATGAAGAGATGAGGGTCTCTTAAATAAACTTTTCTAGAATCCATCAACGGTTGAGATCAAATTCAATCAACGGACAAGATTAAAGTTAAAGTTCAGTCATAAATTGAAATTCTCAAATTAAAGGGAGTTAACAGATTTAATTTGAGTAAAATAAGGATTTAACTGATTTACTTTGAGTAGAAAAAGGAGTATGAATTCCAAGATAGGCGTATTTATTAAATGAATGTAAAAATATGAGCAAATGTGAGTATGAATTCCAGCAGCGCTTCAATGCAAATTCTCCAAATTCATCCTCTCCTAAAATGAAGAGATGAGGGTCTCTTAAGTAGACTTTTCAGAAATGTATCAACGGTTGAGATCAAATTCAATCAATGGTCAAGATTAAAATTGAAGTTTAGTAATAAAGGGAGATTCCCAAATTAAAGGGAGTTAACAAATTTAATTTGACTAAATCAAGGAGTTAACTGATTTAATTTGAGTAGAAAAAGGTGTTAACTGATTTAAGTTATTTTTTATCAATAGTGAACTAAAAATTTCCCTTTTTGAACTGAAGAGAGATTTTGTTAAGATATTTAATTTAATAAAATGAGATATGCTCTCATAAATACTTTTTCTATTTAATTAAACAATATTTTAATTAATTAGAGACATTTTCCTTATTTAATTAAATAACTTTATTTAATTAATTAGGGATGGCTTCCTATTTAATTAAATAACTTTGTTTAATTAATTAGAAGTAAGTACTCAATTTAATTAAATAATTTCATTTAATTAATTAGAAATATCTTACCAATTTAATTAAATTATTACATTTAATTAATCAAGATAGGTGTATTTATTAAATATATGTAAAAATATGAGCAAATATGAGTATGAATTCCAGCAGCAATTTGATGCAAATTCTCCAAATTCATCCTCTCCTAAAATGAAGAGATGAGGGTCTCTTAAATAGACTTTCCTGGAATCCACCAATGGTTGAGATTAAATTCAATTAACGGTCAAGATTAAAGTTGAAGTTCAGTCATAAAGGGAGATTCCCAAATTAAATGGAGTTAACAGATTTAATTTAAGTAGAAAAATGTGTTAACTGATTTAAGTCATTTTTTACCAACAGTGAACTAAAAATTTCCTTTTTTGAACTGAAGAGAGATTTTGTTAAGATATTTAATTTATTAAAATGAGATATGCTCTCATAAATACTTTTTCTATTTAATTAAACAATCTTTTAATTAATTAGAGACACTTTTCTTATTTAATTAAATAACTTCATTTAATTAATTAGGAATGGCTTCCTATTTAATTAAATAACTTTGTTTAATTAATTATAACTAAGTACTACATTTAATTAAATAATTTGATTTAATTAATTAGAAATATCTTTCCTATTTAATTAAATAATTACATTTAATTAATCAAGATAGGCGTATTTATTAAATGTATGTAAAAATATGAGCAAATGTGAGTGTGAATTTCAGCAGTGATTCGATGCAAATTCTCCAAATTTATCCTCTCTTAAAATAAAGAGATGAGGGTCTCTTAAATAGACTTTACTGAAATCCATCAACAGTTTAGATCAAATTCGATTAGCGGTCAAGATTAAAGTTGAAGCTCATTCATAAAGGGAGATTCCCAAATTAAAGGGAGTTAACAGATTTAATTTGATTTAAATAAAGAGTTAAATGATTTAATTTGAGTAGAAAAAAAAGCTAACTAATTTAACTCATTTGTTATCAATAGTAAACTAAAAACTTCCCTTTTTCAATTGAACACAGATTTTGTTTAGATATTTAATTTAATAAAATGAGATATGCTCTCATAATTACTTTTTTTATTTAATTAAAAATTTTTTTAATTAATTAGAGAAAATTTTCTTATTTAATTAAATAGCTTCATTTAATTTATTAAGAATGGCTTCCTATTTAATTAAATAACTTTGTTTAATTAATTAGAAGTAAGGATTCCATTCAATTAAATAATTTTGTTTAATTAATTAAAAATATATTTCCCATTTGATTAAATAATTACATTTAATTAATCAAGATAGGCATATTTATTAAATGTATGTAAAAATATGAGCAAATGTGAGTATGAATTCCAGTAGTGATTCGATGCAAATTCTCCAAATTCATCGTCTCGTAAAATGAAGAGATGAGGGTCTCTTTAATTGACTTTCCTGGAATCCATCAACGGTTGAGATGAAATTCAATCAACGGTCAGGATTAAAGTTGAAGTTCAGTCATAAAGGGAAATTCTCAAATTAAAAGCAGTTAACAAATTTAATTTTAGTAAAGTAAGGAGTTAACTGATTTAATTTGAGTAGAAAAAGGAGTTAATTGATTTAAATCATTTTTTATCAATAGTGACCTAAAATTTTCCCTTTTTGAACTAAAGATAGATTTTGTTGAGATATTTAATTTTAAAAAATGAGATATGCTCTCATAATTACTTTTTCCATTTAATTAAACAATCTTTTAATTAATTAGAGACACTTTTCTTATTTAATTAAATAACTTCATTTAATTAATTAGGAATGGCTTCCTATTTAATTAAATAACTTTTTTAATTATTTAGAAGTAAGTACTCCATTTAATTAAATATTTTGTTTTAATTAATTAGAAATACATTTTTTATTTAATTAAATAATTTCATTTAATTAATCAAGATAGGTGCATTTATTAAATGTATTTAAAACTATGAGCAAATGTGAGTATGAATTCTAGCATCGATTCGATGCAAATTCTCCAAATTCATCCTCTCCTAAAGTGAAGAGATGAGGGTCTCTTAAATAGACTTTCTTAGAATCCATCAACAGTTGAGATCAAATTCAATTAACGGTCAGGATTAAAGTTGAAGTTCAGTCATAAAGGGAGATTCCCAAATTAAAGGGAGTTAACAGATTTAATTTGAGTATAATAAGGAGTTAACTGATTTAATTTGAGTAGAAAAGGGAGATAACAGATTTAACTCATTTTTTATCAATAGCGAACTGAAAATTTCCCTTTTTGTACTGAAGAGAGATTTTGTTGAGATATTTAATTTAATAAAATGACATATGCTCTCATAAGTACTTTTTGTATTTAATTAAACAATCTTTTAATTAATTAGAGACAATTTTCTTATTTAATTAAATAACTTTATTTAATTAATTAGGAATGGCTTCCTATTTAATTAAATAACTTTTTTAAATTAATTATAAGTAAGTACTTCATTTAATTAAATAATTTTATTTAATTAATTAGAAATACCTTTTCCATTTAATTAAATAATTACATTTAATTAATCAAGATGAGCGTATTTATTATGTAAAAATATGAGCAAATGTGAGTATGAATTCCAGCAGTGATTCGATGCAAATTCTCCAAATTCATCCTCTCCTAAAATGAAGAGATGAGAGTCTCTTAAATAGACTTTCCTGAAATCTGTCAACAGTTGAGATCAAATTCAATCAACGATCAGGGTTAAATTTTAAGTTTAGTCATAAAGGGAGATTCCAAAATTAAAGGGAGTTAACAGATTTAATTTGAGTAAAATAAGGAGTTAAATGATTTAGTTTGTTTAGAAAAATGAGTTAACTGATTTAATTCATCTTTTATCAATAGTGAACAGAAAATTTCCCTTTTTGAACTAAGGAGAGATTTTGTTGAGATATTTAATTTAATAAAATGAGATTTACTCTCATAATTACTTTTTCTATTTAATTAAACAATTTTTTAATTAATTACAAACACTTTTCTTATTTAATTAAATAACTTTATTTAATTAATTAGGAATGGCTTCCTATTTAATTAAATAACTTTGTTTAATTAATTAAAAGTAAGTACTCTATTTAATTAAATAATTTTATTTAATTAATTAGAAATACCTTTTTCATTTAATTTAATAATTACATTTAACTAATCAAGATAGGTGTATTTATTAAATATATATAAAAATATGAGCAAATGTGAGTATGAATTTTAGCAGCGATTCGATGCAAATTCTCGAAATTCATCCTCTCCTAAAATGAGGAGATGAGGGTCTCTTAAATAGACTTTCTTGGAATCCATCAACAGTTGAGATCAAATTCAGCAAAAGGTCAGGATTAAAGTTGAAGTTTAGTCATAAAGGGAGATTCCCAAATTAAAGGGAGTTAACAGATTTAATTTGAGTAAAATAAAGAGTTAACTGATTTAATTTGAGTAGAAAAAGGAGTTAACTGATTTAACTCATTTTTTATCAATAGTGAACTAAAAATTTCCCTTTTTGAACTGAAGAGAGATTTTGTTGAGATATTTAATTTAATAAAATGAGATATGCTCTCATAATTACTTTTTCTATTTAATTAAACAATCTTTTAATTAATTGAAGACACTTTTCTTGTTTAATTAAATAACTTCATTTAATTAATTAGGAATGGCTTCCTATTTAATTAAATAATTTTGTTTAATTAATTACAAGTAAGTACTCCATTTAATTAAATAATTTCATTTAATTAATTAGAAATATGTTTCTCATTTAATTAAATAATTACATTTAATTAATCAAGATAGGCATATTTATTAAATGTATGTAAAAATATGAGCAAATGTGAGTATAAATTCTAGCAGTGATTCGATGCAAATTCTCCAAATTCATCCTCTCCTAAAATGAAGAGATGAGGGTCTCTTAAATAGACTTTCTAGGAATCCATCAACTGTTGAGATCAAGTTCAATCAACAGTCAGGATTAAAGTTGAAGTTCAATCATAAAGGGAGATTCCCAAATTAAAGAGAGTTAATAGATTTAATTTGAGTAAAATAATGAGTTAACTGATTTAATTTGAGTACAAAAAGTAGTTAACTGATTTACCTCATTTTTTATCCACAGTGAACTGAAAATTTTCCTTTCTCAACTTAAGAGAGATTTTGTCCAGATATTTAATTAAATAAAATGAGATATGCTCTCATAATTACTTTTTCTATTTAATTAAACAATCTTTTAATTAATTATAGGCACTTTTCTTATTTAATTAAATAACATCATTTAATTAATTAGGAATGGCTTCCTATTTAAATAAATAACTTTGTTCAATTAATTACAAGTAATTGCTCTATTTAAATAAATAATTTCATTTAATTAACTGTAATTACCTTTACCATTTAATTAAATAATTACATTTAATTAATCAAGATAGGCATATTTATAAATGTATGTAAAAATATGAGCAAATGTGAGTGTGAATTCCAACATCGATTTGATGCAAATTCTCCAAATTCATCCTCTCTAAAAATGAAGAGATGAGGATCTCTTAAATAGACTTTCTTGGAATCCATAGACGGTTTTGATCAAATTCAATCAACGGTCAGGATTAAAGTTGAAGTTCAGTCATAAAGGGAGATTCCCAAATTAAAGAGTGTTAACAGATTTAATTTGAGTAAAATAAGTAGTTAACTAATTTAATTTGAGTAGAAAAATGATTTAATTGAGTTAACTCATTTTTTATCAATACTGAACTAAAAATTTTCCTTTTTGAACTTAAGAGAGATTTTGTTGAGATATTTAATTTAATAAAATGAGATATGCTCTCATAATTACTTTTTCTATTTAATTAAACAATTTTTTAATTAATTAGAGACACTTTTCTTATTTAATTAAATAACTTCATTTAATTAATTAGGAATGGCTTCCTATATAATTAAATAACTTTTTTTAATTAATTAGAAGTATGTACTCCGTTTAATTAAATAATTTTGTTTAATTAATTAGAAATAACTTTTCCATTTACTTAAATAATTACATTTAATTAATCAAGATAGGCGTATTTATTAAATGTATGTAAAAATATGAGCAAATGTGAGTATGAATTCTCGATTCTGCAAATTCATCCTCTGCTAAAATGAAAAGATGAGGGTCTATTCAATAGACTTTTCTAGAATCCATCAACTGTTGAGATCAAATTCAATCAACGGTCAGGATTAAAGTTGAAGTTTAGTCATAAAGGGAGATTCTCAAATTAAAGAGAGTTAACAAATTTAATTTGAGTAAAATAAGTAGTTAACTGATTTAATTTGAGTAGAAAAAGGAGTTAACTGAATTACCTCATTTTTTATCCATAGTGAATTGAAAATTATCCTTTTTGAACTAAAGACAGATTTTGTTGAGATATTTAATTTAATAAAATAAGATATGCTCTCATAGTTACTTTTTCTTTTTAATTAAACAATCTTTTATTTAATTAGAGACACTTTTCTTATTTAATTAAATAACTTCATTTAATTAATTAAGAATGGCTTCCTATTTAAATAAATAACTTTGATTAATTAATTAGAAGTAAGGACTCCATTTAATTAAATAATTTTATTTAATTAATTAGAAATACCTTTCCCATTTAATTAAATAATTACATTTAATTAATCAAGAGAGGCATATTTATATATGTATGTAAAAATATGAGCAAATGTGAGTGTGAATTCCAACAGCGATTTGATGCAAATTCTTCAAATTCATCATCTCCTAAAATGAAGAGATGAGGGACTCTTAAATAGACTTTCTTGGAATCTATCAACGGTTGAGATCAAATTCAATCAACAGTCAGGATTAAAGTTGAAGTGCAGTCATAAAGGGAGATTCCCAAATTAAAGAGAGTTAACAGATTTAATTTGAGTAAAATAAGGAGTTAACTAATTTAATTTGAGTAGAAAAAGGAGTTAATTGATTTACCTCATTTTTTATCAATAGTGAACTAAAAATTTCTCTTTTTGAACTGAAGAGAGATTTTGTCGAGATATTTAATTTAATAAAATGAGATATGCTCTCATAATTACTTTTTCTATTTAAATAAACAATATTTTAATTAATTAGAGACACTTTTCTTATTTAATTAAATAACTTCATTTAATTAATTAGGAATGGCTTCCTATTTAATTAAATAACTTTATTTATTTAATTAGAAGTAAGTACTCAATTTAATTAAATAATTTTGTTTAATTAATTAGAAATACTTTTCCCATTTAATTAAATAATTACATTTAATTAATCAAGATAGGCATATTTATTAAATGTATGTAAAAATATGAGCAAATGTGACTATGAATTCCAGCAATGATTCAATGCAAATTCTCCAAATTCATCATCTCCTAAAATAAAATGAGGGTCTCTTACATAGAATTTCTTAGAATCCATCAATGGTTGAGATCAAATTCAATCACCAGTCAGGATTAAAGTTGAAGTTTAGTCATAAAAGGAGATTAAAAAATTAAAGGGAGTTAACAGATTTAATTTGAGTAAAATAAAGAGTTAACTAATTTAGTTTGAGTAGAAAAAAGAGTTAACTGATTTAACAAATTTTTTATCAATAGTGAACTGAAAATTTCACTTTTTGAACTTAAGAGAGTTTTTATTTAGATATTTAATTTCATAAAATGAGATATGCTTTCATTATTACTTTTTCTATTTAAGTAAATAATCTTTTAATTAATTAGACACTTTTCTTATTTAATTAAATAACTTCATTTAATTAATTAGGAATGGCTTCCTATTTAATTAAATAACTTTGTTTAATTAATTGGAATTAATTACTCCATTTAATTAAATAATTTCATTTAATTAATTAGAAATATCTTTTCCATTGAATTAAATAATTACATTTAATTAATCAAAATAGGCATATTTATTAAATGTATATAAAAATGTGAGCAAATGTGAGTATGAATTCCAGCAGCGATTCGATGTAAATTCTTCAAATTCATCCTCTCCTAAAATGAGGAGATGGGGGTCTCTTAAATAGAATTTCACGGAATCCATCAACAATTGAGATCAAATTCAATCAACGGTCAGGATTAAAGTTGAAGTTCAATTATAAAGGTAGATTCCCAAATTAAAGGGAGTTAACATATTTAATTTGAGTAAAATAATGAGTTAACTGATTTAATTTGAGTAGAAAAAGGAGTTAACTCATTTAACTCATTTTTTATCAATAGTGAACTGGAAATTTCTCTTTCTGAATTGAAGAGAGATTTTGTTGAGATATTTAATTTAATAAAATGAGATATGCTCTCATAATTACTTTTTCTATTTAATTAAATAATCTTCTAATTAATTAGAGACACTTTTCTTATTTAATTAAATAACTTCATTTAATTAATTAAGAATGGCTTATTATTTAATTAAATAACTTTGTTTAATTAATTAGAAGTAAGTACTCAATTTAATTAAATAATTTTATTGAATTAATTATAAATACCTTTCTCATTTAATTAAATAATTACATTTAATTAATCAAGATAGGCATATTTATTAAATGTATGTAAAAATATGAGAAAATGTGAGTATGAATTCCTGCAGCGATTTGATGCAAATTCTCCAAATTCATCATCTCCTAAAATGAAGAGATGAGGGTTTCTTAAATAGACTTTCCTTGAATCCATCAACGGTTGAGATCAAATTCAATCAACGGTCAGGATTAAAGTTGAAGTTCAGTCATAAAGGGAGATTCCCAGATTAAAGGGAGTTAACAGATTTAATTTGAGTAAAATAAGGAGTTAACTGATTTAATTTGAGTAGAAAAAGGAGTTAACTCATTTAACTCATTTTTTATCAAAAGTGAACTGAAATTTTCCCTTTTTGAACTGAAGAGAGATTTTGTTGAGATATTTAATTTAATAAAATGAGATATGCTCCCATAATTATTTTTTCTATTTAATTAAATAATCTTTTAATTAATTAGAGACACTTTTCTTATTTAATTAAATAACTTCATTTAATTAATTAGGATTGACTTCCTATTTAATTAAATAACTTTGTTTAATTAATTAGAAGTAAATACTCAATTTAATTAAATAATTTTATTTAATTAATTATAAATACCTTTCTTATTTAATTAAATAATTACATTTAATTAATCAAGATAGGCATATTTATTAAATGTGTGTAAAAATATGAGCAAGTGTGAGTATGAACTCCACCAGTGATTCGATACAAATTCTCCAAATTCATCCTTTCCTAAAATGAAGAGATGAGGGTCTCTAAAATGAACTTTCCTAGAATCCATCAATGGTTGAGATCAAATTCAATCAACTGTTAGGATTAAAATTGAATTTTAGTCATAAAGAAAGATTCCCAAATTAAAGGGATTTAACAGATTTAATTTGAGTACATAAGGAGTTAACTAATTTAATTTGAGTAGAAAAAGGAGTTAACTCATTTAACTCATTTATTATCAATAGTGAACTGAAAATTTCCTTTTTTGAACTAAAGTGATATTTTGTTGAGATATTTAATTTAATAAAATGAGATATGCTTTCATAATTACTTTTTCTATTTAATTAAATAATCTTTTAATTAATTAGAGACACTTTTCTTATTTAGTTAAATAACTTCATTTAATTATTTAGGAATGGCTTCCTATTTAATTAAATAACTTTTTTTAATTAATTATAAGTAAGTACTCCATTTAATTAAATAAATTTTTGAAATTAATATGTTTATGTTTTTAATCGAGTTTAGTCACCCTTAATCCGGATTAGTGTTTAATCTGCATTATTAGAGTTGTTCGTTGGTCCTAATTTTTTCCTAGCTTTTGTTTGGATCTTAACCTATTCCTAAGGCTTTAAAATATGAAATATTTATACCCAAGTGGTATGGGTATGGGTTGGGGGTCTTTTCCAACCCCTAAGCACCTTTTATTGAGTTTTAAGGCCACTCAAAAAGTCTCTTTTTGCTTTTGTGTGAAAATTGACTATGGCTACCATGAGTTTCATTACTCCACCTCCACTTAGTGTTTAAACATAGTGTGGGTTGAGTTAGGAGTTTCTAGAATTGTAATTGGGTGGAAGAAGTTATTGATCCCTTTGGTGGTTGAGCTTGAGGCTTATTTACAGGCCCTTCTTGGACTAGTTGTGGAGATTACCCAATCTCTACATTTAGAGAGGAGTCTTGAAAGATTGGAGCAAGGAAGGGAAAAGCTCTACTCAAACTTGTTCATTTCCATTACCTCTTTGTGAAGGTAGGAATTGTCATCTCCTTTGTTTAGATTTCATTCTTGTTTCATGCTTATGCTACCTTGTTATTGTTTGAATGTTTTTATGTTTGTGGGTATGTTGGGAAGATTTGAAAATCATGTTATTTTGGATTATTTCTTTTCATGTTTATGTTGAAATTTTAAGATTTTCTTGCATGGTTGTTTTGGTATTACTCACCCTTGGATAGGGTAGAAGTGACCAATTTTTGAGAAGGTTTGTTTAGTCGGACTCCAACCAATGTAGAGTCTCTTCTCAGGATGAGAAGAGAGAGAAAGGGTAGGGTGTTATGGGCCCCTACTTATCAACACAAACCTTGTATGATTATGGTATGTTGAAATGGAAGAACCAAAGTTCTTGATTTATAGCCCCGATTGGGCATCTGTTTGGTGTTGTGCTTGACTTCTCCTGGTTGGAAGAATCCACCTTTCCCTAGTGTTGATTCATTGTGAATCATATTGTGAAAACTTTGAATGAATATGCATGTTTGAATTGTTCTTGGTCATGCTTTTGGTCACCTGGTCAGATTCTGTTCCCTCTATGGTTCTAGAAATGTGTTGCAGAAATTGTTATGAATCCCTTAACGAGGGTCATTTTGAAAATCCATTGAAATTTTTGTAATTTGAGATTGAACTCCTATGTAATTTGTATCCCAAAACCTTATTATAATGGCAATGAAGCTAGGTTTTCTTCCTGGTTCTTTCTTGATTGAGCCTTTGAATAAGGTTTTTCAATAAAATGGTGTTTGAGTAAATATGCTTGCAATAAGTCTTATAGCTTTATTTTTAGTTTTGCATATGTAATTTAAAAATTAGATGTGATTGTGTTACCTTACTGCACATTTTTATGGTTGGTAATCACATTCATTTAAATTAGATTTATCAGATAACATGTTGATATATACTTAGCTATGAAATTTTAAGTTTAAAATATGTTAAGAAAATTTGCATTTGAGTTGTGCTTAATTTTTATAATTATACATGTGCGTGAGGAAGTTAAGTGAATTTATTGAATACTTGTTTATTACATTTAATCCTTTTATCACTTTTAAATATTAAAACAAAACTTGTTGGTGTTCTAGGCATGACATTAATCAAGATAGGCATATTTATTAAATGTATGTAAAAATATGAGAAAATGTGAGTATGAATTCTAGTAGCCATTCAATGCAAATTCTTCAAATTCATCCTCTCCTAAAATGAGGAGATGAGGGTCTCTTAAACAGACATTCCTAAAATCCATCAACAGTTGAGATCAAATTCAATCAACGGTCAGGATTAAAGTTGAAGTTTAGTCATAAAAGGAGATTCTCAAATTAAAGAGAGTTAACAGATTTAATTTGAGTAAAATAAGGAGTTAACTGATTTAATTTGAGTAGAAAAAAGAGTTAACTCATTTAACTCATTTTTTATCAATAGTGAACTAAAAATTTCCCTTTTTGAATTGAAGTGTAATGCCCCGCCAAGGTATCCAAAGAATTAACCTAGAACTTCACTAAGTTTAGTAGCATTTTTTTTTTTTTCATGAAAGTAAACACCATGCATAACTTATTCACAATAACAGAAGCAATAGCAATGTCCATATGATATAAAACATAACATACATAACATGTTATATTCTTTAAGATCCCTTAATGTTGAATTACATACATAAATCCATCTAGTACAGCATCCACATAAAATAATAATGATAAGTCTAATGTTTATACATTACATTTCAAATACTCAGTCATCCACTATACATGTCATAGGGTATGAAAAGCTCAAAAGAATATAAATACATACAATAAGGTACATCTTCCTATTCTAATCCATGATACATCAAAGTAAAGATACTCATATGATACATCATCATAGAAGACATATACCATCATGGATCCTAGCCATCTCTTCATGGGTAACATTCCAAATCACCTAAGAGATCATTGGGACTAACATAGCAGGAATGTCACTCCTAACATATATAACATCATATGTAGAAAGTAATCTAACATGCAAATAAAAGCATAAGATAACATCATCTAACATATGCTAATCATCAATAAAAAGGATACATATCCATCATCATGAAGGACGCATCAGCCATGATGTCTCAATGAATCTCAAAATGATAAGAGTGGATAATACACTACCACCCAATCGTGCTGAGGAGATAATCTCAAGTCCCAAACAGGCTATCCAAAATCACATAGCACAAATCTCTATAAGTTCAAGAATCCTAAAAGTATACTAACTCAAAGGTTCCTAACACAAAATTTGACATCTAATCTCCAGAGGCACACAATGAAATGTAGGAACCTACTATGCAAGCGGGAAAGTGTCATTGCAATTATCATGTACAAGTTACCCTGGTAGTTAGCTAAACTCCACGGGTCCATACTAATTTCATGCGGCCACTAGTATACTCTCATACTAACGAGACATACTATGAAATACAAGGTTGCAACCATGTGTCTCACTACTCCCATCCTAGCCTGTATAACCACTCAAGGCATGGACGAGAACAAAACTCTTATCTTCTTAGGTTCATTTAGTTACTATTAGGTGTGAATGTTATCACTTATTAATCCAACTTACAATGAGTTACCCTGGCAGCCTCTTAGGGCCCCGACCCCCATTGCAAGCCACTTCCCATCACTACATGCAGATATCCTACCCTAATGCTCATGGAATCATAAATCTCAAAATTACAAAAGATAATCCATAATCAAATCATCAAATATGTGTAAAAGCATCAAATCTCCATGAGCTAACATCCATAGAAAATCATGAACACAACAGCTCTCTATTGGCAACTGAAGTATCACTGATAATCAAAGTATCCAATGGTTCTCAATAACCAAAATATATCTCAATCAAACTGATCGAAGACTCCAAAAATAGTTGAGTCAAACATGTCACATCATGACATCATTAAGAATAAATCTACATTTCAGTCCCATCATGGTGACTAGAAAATAACCAAGGTTAACTGATCGATGACCAAAAATAATGGTTAAGTCAAGTATCTCATACATAAGAATCTCAACAAACAATACATAGAGCATTCCATCACATAACCATGGTTGGGTTTATAAATATTGAGATTAAAAAATCATCATGACATCACAATCGCATAACTCCCAAGCCTCTGGTAGATGTCCTATAACTGGTCAACACTAGTCAACCCAAAACCCAAAACAACAGCATAAGAATACACAATGTAAACACATTTTTTGGTTTTGCTAAAATTATGTACTTGAATTAAATGTGGAGGTTTCTAGTTTACATTTTCTAACTTAGATATCAAGTGGAGAAATTTCATATTTTACCTAACCCATGTATTTGTTTGATAGATAAATGTTTCTCCCCCAAAACCACTAGAGTCAATTCTAATTTATCTAATAGTATTTTTTTTAAAAAATAACATTTCTAATGAAATCAACATATTTCAAAACTTTGATTTATAACACGATCTAATAATCAACCTTAATTAAACTAAGTTTAATTGGGTTAATTATTAATATCTCTTCATTTTAATTATAATTGATAAATTATTATTCATATTTTTTAAATCATTTATCTTCACAAATTCATCCATCTATACAAATCATTTTAAATAGTGTACTGAAAATTTCCCTTTTTTGAGCTGAAGAGAGATTTTGTTGAGATATTTAATTTAATAAAATGAGATATGCTCTCATAATTACTTTTTCTATTTAATTAAATAATCTTTTAATTAATTAGGGACACTTTTCTTATTTAATTAAATAACTTCATTTAATTAATTAGGAATGGCTTCCTATTTAATTAAATAACTTTGTTTAATTAATTAGAAGTAAGTACTCTATTTAATTAAATAATTTTGTTTAATTAATTAAAAATACCTTTCCCATTTAATTAAATAATTACATTTAATTAATCAAGATAGGTGTATTTATTAAATATATGTAAAAATATGAGCAAATGTGAGTATGAATTCTAACAGTGATTCGATGCAAATTCTCCAAATTCATCCTCTCCTAAAATGAGGAGATGAGGGTCTCTTAAATAGACTTTCGTGAAATCCATCAACGATTGAGATCAAATTCAATCAACGGTCAGGATTAAAGTTGAAGTTCAGTCATAAAGGGAGATTCTCAAATTAAAGAGAGTTAACTGATTTAATTTGAGTAGAAAAATGAGTTAACTCATTTAACTCATTTTTTTATCAATAGTGAACTAAAAATTTTCCTTTTTGAACTGAAGAGAGATTTTGTTGAGATATTTAATTTAATAAAATGAGATATGCTCTCATAATTGCTTTTTCTATTTAATTAAATAATCTTATAATTAATTAGAGACACTTTTCTTATTTAATTAAATAACTTCATTTAATTAATTAGGAATGGCTTCTTATTTAATTAAATAACTTTTTTTAATTAATTAGAAGTAAGTACTCCATTTAATTAAATAATTAGATTTAATTAATCAAGATAGGCGTATTTATTAAATGTATGTAAAAATATGAGAAAATGTGAGTATGAATTCCAACAGCAATTCGATGCAAATTCTTCAAATTCATCCTCTCCTAAAATGAGGAGATGAGGCTCTCTTAAATAGACTTTTCTGAAATTCATCAACGGTTGAGATCAAATTCAATCAAGAGTTAAGATTAAAGTTGAAGTTCAGTCATAAAGGCAGTTTCCCAAATTAAATGGAGTTAATAGATTTAATTTGAGTAAAATAAGGAGTTAATTGATTTATTTTGAGTAAAAAAAGGAGTTAACCGATTTAACTCATTTTTTATCAATAGTGGACTGAAAATTTCCCTTTTTGAACTGAAAAGAGCTTTTGTTGAGATATTTAATTTAATAAAATGAGATACGCTCTCATAATTAATTTTTCTATTTAATTAAATAATCTTTTAATTAATTAGAAAATCTTTTCTTATTTAATTAAATAATTTCATTTAATTAATTAAGAATGGCTTCCTATTTAATTAAATAACTTTGTTTAATTAATTAGAAGTAAGTACTCCATTTAATTAAATAATTTTATTTATTTAATTAGAAATACCTTTCCCATTTAATTAAATAATTACATTTAATTAATCAAGATAGGCATATTTATTAAATGTATGTAAAAATATGAGCAAATGTGAGTATGAATTTCAGCAAAATAAAGGGAGTTAACAGATTTAATTTGAGTAAAATAAGGAGTTAATTGATTTATTTTGTGTAGAAAAATGAGTTAACTCATTTAACTCATTTTTTATCAATAGTGAACTGAAAATTTCTCTTTTTGAACTATACAGAGATTTTCTTGAGATATTTAATTTAATAAAATGAGATATGCTCTCATAATTACTTTTTGTATTTAGTTAAATAATCTTTTAATTAATTAGAGACACTTTTCTTATTTAATTAAATAAGTTCATTTGTTTAATTAGGAATGACTTCCTATTTAATTAAATAACTTTGTTTAATTAATTAGAAGTAAGTACTCCATTTAATTAAATAATTTTGTTTAATTAATTAGAAATACCTTTCCCATTTAATTAAATAATTACATTTAATTAATCAAGATAGGCGTATTTATTAAATGTATACGAAAATATGAGCAAATGTGAGTATGAATTTCAGCAGCGATTCCATGCAAATTCTCCAAATTTATCCTCTCCTAAAATGAAGAGATGAGGGTCTCTTAACTAGACTTTCCTGGAGTCCATCAACAGATGAGATCAAATTCAATCAACAATCAAGATTAAAGTTGAAGTTTAGTCATAAAGGGAGATTCCCAAACTAAAGGGAGTTAACAGATTTAAGTTGAGTAAAATAAGGAGTTAACTGATTTAATTTGAGTAGAAAAAGGAGTTAACTCATTTAACTCATTTTTGATCAATAGTGAACTGAAAATTTCCTTTTTTGAATTGAAGAGAGATTTTGTTGAGATGTTTAATTTAATAAAATGAGATGTGCTCTCATAATTACTTTTTCTATTTAATTAAATAATCTTTTAATTAATTAGAGACACTTTTCTCATTTAATTAAATAACTTCATTTAATTAATTAGCAATGGCTTCCTATTTAATTAAATAACTTTAATTAATTAATTAGAAGTAAGTACTTTATTTAATTAAATAATTTCATTTAATTAATTAGAAATACCTTTCCCATTTAATTAAATAATTACATTTAATTGAAAAAAGAGGGGTAAAAACTTTATTAACAATCAGAACCACTTATTACACATCAGCAGAGGGCCAAAGCCCAAGGAACCTTAAGAAATCACAGAAAATAGGAGCAAGCTTATCAACCTTTCCTAATTCCCCTAACATCCTCAGCAAGAGTCCTCTCCAAATCTTGACATAACTCTGTGGGCATCTACTCCCAATCATCAATCATCCCTCCATCTATATTTTTTGACACCCATTTTGCCAAACTATCAGCTGCCCTATTCCATTCCCTTGAAATATGGGCATAAGACACTGAATCCATCAAGGAGCTAATGTGTAATATTTGTTGCACTATCAGTGATAGCTGTCAATTGACATCTGAGATCTACCTCTCAAGGAGAAGATTAACTAGAACTTGAGAGTCAGATTTACAGATCACCCTATGCCATCCAAGAGCATAAGCCTGCTTCAAAGCATGTAAGATAGCCATCCCTTCCATCCTATTGATAGTCTGCACCCCTCTATTGGTCGAGAAAATAAAGACCACCAATCTTGAAGAATCCCTACCAATCCCACCTATGCCAACCAGACCTGTGTTACCCCTAGAAGAACCATCTATATTAATTTTCAAAAAACTAGCTGAGGGGGGTAGCCACCTGCCCATTCTTTGGACTTTCTGCTTCACATGCCAACCTCTCCTGACATAGGTTGAAGCCTGAGATAATCTATGTATTCCCAACCTATCAACCATCTCCGCATCGCTCTCCTCAAGTGGCAACACCAACTCACTCTTAGCATTGACAGACTCCTAGATCATTTCCATAATTCTGAGCCAAACCTGGTGAATCCCCAACTTTTCACCCCGAAAGATTCTCTGATTTCTTTCTAACCAAACTTGCCATAACAAGAAGATGGGTCCAGCGTACCAAACATCCTACAAAAAGGGCGTCATGGAAGGGGGCCTCCCTAGACTCATCTAGAACTGTGCTAGGGAGGAGGCATGAACGCATGGCCATTTCCAAACATCCCACCAGGAATGCCAAAGTTGAAGAGTGAAGGAGCAGTGAAAGAACAAATGCTTAGAATCTTCCTCTCCATAGCTATAGAGAACACACCTCGAAGGGCCATAAAAACCTATCTTCTGGATATTGTCCCAGGTCAAGCATCTATTCCATACCAAAGTCCAAATAAAGCAATTACACTTCGGCCAAGAAAGCTTACTCCAAACTCTATTCCACCACTAAACCTCCCCTCCCACAAGTTGTTGGGAAAGCAACTGATACCCAGATGAAATAGTGTAAGTACCCTTAGGATTAGGGGACCAAGCCAAAACATCCTCTGCTGAAAGGGAGCTACAGTTTCGGCTAGCTAATATGTATTGTAGTTTAGTGCACTCCATATCCAACCCAAAAATTGGCCATTCCTCTAGGCTCTTCCATTGTGCCTCCACCAACTGTCCCTGAGTGTAAAAGGACTTAAAGGTGCTCACCCTTGTCCATCCAGCTTTGCAAAACCTCTAGGATAATATGCACAGATGAGGGAATTGAACAACCAGGGGAGGGTTATAGTGCCTACCCTCGTTCACATCTTTTTTGGACATTGTTGTTATTATCAGACTATGATAGGCTAGTTTTATGTTGATGGATTAGTGGTATTGTTTTGACACTATCAGACATTATGTTATGGATTCAATGGTTATATGATGAGATCATTTAGATTTTACATTTATTGCATACATGATGATCATTATACTATTTTCAGTTATTATTGATGATTAGATGGATGATTTATTATCTTATGTTTTTTATTATGGATACTTACCCCATACTTGCATGTGTATGGCATGCGTGTTTTCTTATTGTATGGCATTTCTGATGTGGTTAAGGAAGGGAGTCGTACTCACCTACTTAGTCGGTATCTAAACGATGCACCACTTCCTGCCATTGTCTGTTTAGCTTAGAATTATATATATTGTATGTATATGCATGGTTTTTCTGCAGGTTGCAGGTACCAGGTATCAACTTCCCTGAATTGCCAGGATGAGCGTACCCTATTATACTATCTCAATGATAAGAGAAGGGAGATAAATTCTCAAGTCCAAATCCCAAACCCTTAAACCAATTGTCCTAATGAGGTGGGACAAGTATTTGGATATTTTACCCACCGAATGTGTTGGATGACATAATTCTTGATTTTTAACCCTTTAGACTAGTTTTGAGTGATTTTCTCTATGATGTATTTTCATATTTTATCTTGGAAGTCTATGGTGAATTTTCTATTAAGTCTTAATAAATAGATTTAATTAATAAATTAATTATTTGAGAAAATTAATATTAAATATCATATTGTTTGATATTTTGATTGTAATTAATTAAATGTGAATTATTGAGAAAAAATGAAGTAAATAAAATTAAAATTAGAAATTAAAATTAATAATAATAATAAAATAATAATAAAGTAATAAATAAATAATAATAATAAAAGTTATAAAGTTAAAATAAAAGTTATAAATATTTAAATAGAAATTATATAAAGAGTAAATTGGAGTTATAAACTTGCATGGGAATTAACGCACTTCTCTATTTCTCATGTGTCAACAATACGAGAGTTAGTGCATCAATTAAGCACATGGTGTCTACAACCTTATGGCTCATCTTGAAGGTTGGAAAAGACCCATTCTTAGTTGGTGACACCTTCCAGCTGTTTCTAGAAGCATTCTAGATGTTTCCTAAAAGCTCTTTATATTTAGGCATTCATAGAAGCTTAGACATAGCATTGGGAGAGCAATTGGAGCATTGGAGGCCTCGAGAATTCTGAAGAAGGGAGGAGCTTGCTTTGCAGATTTTTTGAGGAAGAAAAATTTAGCATCAGAATCTGGGTAGATTCTTGTAATTTTATTTATGCTATTTTCGCATCATGCATTCCCTGTCTTCTTTATGTCTTCCATATGTCTTCTGAGAAGTTCATATTTATATGCATTCTCAATATGGGTAGATTAATTTTATTGAAGAATTTTATATGCAACTTATAATGCAAATATTTTGTAGAAATAATCTTGTTGGAAAAAAAAAAAAACATACATGGTTATATATTCAGATCAGCATACATATACATATATATATATTTATATATATGCATATATATACATTTATTATGAATCTATTATTAAATTTGAATATATATATATACATACATATATATATATGTATGTATGTATGTATATATATATATATATACATACATACATACATACATACATACATACATATATATATACACCTATGTATATTTATATATAATGCACCGAATTGAGCGATTGATAAATCACAGTGGGAGATTTAATAAATCGCAACGTGATTCATATTGCATGAAACAAGTATATATTATAATGTCATGGGCATGATTCGTACCCCACACTTGCGAAAGGTAGAGACCTGTTGTCGCAGGTTTGCGGTGACAGGGGTACTACGTACCCGCTGTCGGCGCAGTGCCTGCGATTAAAGGTACTGCGTACCGCAACAAGTGCTTTGGGGGTTTATTAATATTAATGTGATGCAAGGAAAAAAAAATGTTTATGTTAAAATGTTTATATACAATTGATTTCTCATTGCTATATAATATGATGTCAATCGAAATTGTTAAATCAATTTTATGAAAACGTATTAATATATTTACATATGTATGTCTATGTGTATATGTGTGTGTGTGTGTGTGTGTGTGTGTGTGTGTGTGTGTAATATGTAGATATGTTATTTATAAATTTAAGTTATTATTATTTGATAAATGATTTATATTG
Source organism: Cupressus sempervirens (assembly GCA_028749045.1). NCBI lineage: Eukaryota > Viridiplantae > Streptophyta > Pinopsida > Cupressales > Cupressaceae > Cupressus > Cupressus sempervirens. Next base: position 120,101,581 of record CM053783.1, read on the forward strand.
AAGGTTTATTTTCATAAGGTGACTCTTTAATAACTTTCAACTATTTAATAATTTAAATGTTTTAAATTATTAAATAAGGAATTGATAGTTGGGTGGGGGATGTATCAAACAAATATTATAAATTGGAAAATGGATATTTTTAGTTCTGTTAAGGAAAATTTATATCCAAAAAAGAAAAATATAATATATGTGTTCCTCCATTCATTCTTCAGACTTGGAAACTTAAACTGAGATCTCTACATTTAAGTTCAAGTGGTAAACTTGGTAAAACCAAAACATGTGTTTGCATTATGTATTCTTTATGCTATTGTTTTGGGTTTTGAGTTGACTAGTGTTGACCAATATAGGACATTTACTAGAGGCTTGGGGGTTATGTGATTGTGGTGACATGATGATATTTTAATCTTGATCTTTATAAACCCAACCATGGTTATGTTATGGAATGCTCTATGTATTGGTTGTGATTACTGATTGTTATAGTTGAGATTCTTATGTATGAGACACTTGACTTAACCATTATTTTGGTCATCGATCAATTATCCTTGGTTATTTTCTAGTCACCATGATGGGACTGTAATGTGGATTTATTTTGATGATGTCATGTTGTGACATGTTTGACTCAACCATTTTTGGAGTCTTTGATCAGTATGATTGAGATATATATTTTGGTTATTGAGAACCATTGGATATATGATTATTAGTGATACTTCAGTTGCCAATAGAGAGCTGTTGTGTTCATGATTTTCTATGGATGTTAGCTCATGGAGATTTGATGCTTTTATGCATATTTGATGATTTTATGGAATATCTTTTGTGATTTTGAGATTTATGAGTCCATGAACCTTAGGGTAGGATATCTGCATGTAGTGATGGGAAGTGGCTTGCAATGGGGGCCGGGGCCCTAAGAGGCTGCCAGGGTAACTCATTGTAAGTTGGATTAATAAGTGATAACATTCACACCTAATACTAAATGAATGAACCTAAAAAGATAAGTGTTTTGTTCTTGCCCATGCCTTGAGTTCTTATATAGGCTAGGATGGGAGTAGTGAGATGCATGGTTGTGACCTTGCATTCTATAGTATGCCTCGTCAGTATGAGAGGATACTAGTGGCCACATGAAATCAGTATGGACCCGTGGAGTTTAGCTAATTGCCAGGGTAACTTGTACGTGATAATTGCGATGACACTTTTTCGCTTGCATAGTAGGTTCCTACATGTCATTGTGTGCCTCTGGGATTAGATGTTAGATTATTTGTTTGGAACCTTTGAGTTAGTATACTTTTAGAATTTTTGGACTTATAGAGATATGTGCTATGTGATTTTGATAGCCTGTTTGGGACTTGAGATTATCTCCTTAGCAAGGTGGGAGTGGACCACTTAGGTACCACGCGGTTGAGTGGTAGTGTATTTTCCACTCTTATCATTTTGAGATTCATTGAGACATTGTGGCTGATGTGTCCGTCATGATGGTGGATATGTATCCTTTTTCATTGATGATTAGCATATGTTAGATGATGTTATCTTATGCTTTTATTTGCATACTAGATTACTTTTACATATGATGTTGTATTTATTAGGAGTGACATTCCTACTATGTAATACCGATGATCTCTTCGATGATTTGGAATGTTACAGATGGAGGGATGGCTAGGATCCACGATGGTCTAATGATGCTATTGATGGTTGGGAGGAACCGTGCACTTAGTTTATTATGTTTGATCTTTATGATGGATGTATATGACTTCTATGATGATGTATCATGTGATTATCTTTACTTTGATGTATCATAGATTAGAATAGGATGATGTACCTTATTCTATGTATATGTATTCTTTTGAGCTTGTCATACCCTGTGACATGTACAGTGGATGATTGAGTATTTGAAATGTAATGTATAAACATTGGACTTATCATTATTGTTTCATGTGGATGTTGTACTAGATGGATTCATGTATTTAATTCAACATTAAGGGATCTTTAAGAATGTAATCCATAATTTATGTTATGGACATTTCTATTACTTCTGATTATTGTGCAAAAAAAAAAAAAAAATGCTACTAAACTTAGTGAAATTCTAGGTTAATTCTTTGGATCCCTTGGCGGGGCATTACATTTGGTATCAGAGCACAAGTTTCTACATTGGGAGCTTTGGGTATTTTGGAACAACTAGAACTTTGAACTATTAAGTGTAACTTTCCAAACTTGATCTAGGTGAATTGAAACAAGACTCAAACTGTTACTTGAATATTTTTCATACTTCAACACTTAGTTTCAAAACTGAAAATTTTACTTAAACCTAGACATAGAATTGAACTTAGTACCTTGTACTATTGTAGGATGGTATCTAGGACTAGGTCTTCTATTAGAGGCCATGGTAGAGGCTGTAGATGTGGCCGAACTATCAATTTCCATGAGTCTGCCCATGAGAGATCGACTCATGTAGAGAGCAAGGAAGAGCACTCTAGTAGGCAGCAGGAAGAGAGCCGTAGAGAGGACCAAGTTGAGTCTGAAGAGGTCAATTTGAGGAAGATGATGCAAACTATTCTAGAACGTCTACCTCCTATTCAAGAATAGCCTAAAGTGCATCAGACAGAACAAGAGCATAGACCTAGATCTAGAAGTCCTCGAAAGGAACATCAGAGGTCGATTGTGTCCACTCAGATGAAGGATCTTTCAAAATCCAAGGTTAAGCCTTTCAATGGGAAAGGTTCTGGTTATGTGGCCGAGTAGTGGCTTATTTCCCTCGACAAGATTTTTGCCATGTAGGAGTTCGACAAAAATGTTAAGGCAAGGTTTGCAATCACTAATCTAGAGAATTTTGGGGCAACTTGGTGGACTATAGAGGAGAAGAAGTTGGGTATCGATATGAGCAGTGTTACATGGAAATTATTTTTAGAGAGTTTTCATGAATGATTTCTACCAGAGGAATGGAAACAAAAAAGGGCTGATGAATTTCATAATCTTAGACAGTACACTTTGTTAGTGACCGAGTATGAGTGTAAGTTTAATGAGCTTATGTCTTTTTCAGGGTTTAGTGAAAATTCAGCTCAATTTACACAACATTTTATTAGGAGTTTGAATAACCATATTATTGGGGGAGTTAAGGTATTTGAGCCAAAAAAATCTCAAGGATGCAGTGTATCAAGCTATCCTTGTTGAGAAAAGTGTCAACCTTGGTCAAGGTGGTTTTGTAGGAGTGCCAGCAGCATCAGGATCTAAAAGCAACTACAATTCAGGTGGTAACAAGAAGTTTTCTTTCTCTAAGGGGAAACAGTATCAACAGTAGTCTCAACAGACACAGCAATAGAAGGGCTCAAATTCTCAAGTTCAAGGTGGTGGAAAAGGTTCTAACACCAAGAACAACCACAATGCTCAACGCAATAAATAGAATCAGACCAATCATCCAGCTTAGAGTAGCCAGTCTTTTGTTAGCAAGAACAATTATCAGCAATCAAATGTACCACCTATGGGAAGAGGTTCTGGTAGAAATATGGAATGTTTTTCATGTGGTCAGATTGGACATTATGCAGCTCAGTATCCTCAGCGAGCACCTTAGTTTTCAAGACCTAGACATACCATTTCAGAGCCTACAGCTGGTGATGTAGGTAGAGCTAATAGAGTTTTTGTAGCAGTTGATCAGCGTTAGGTAGATCATCAAGGAATAGTGGTTGAGACCATAGGTGCTATTAGAGGTATATCTCTTTCAGTATTGTTTGATTCAGGAGCTACAGATTCATTTATTTCACCATCTATAGTTTCTAAGTGTAAGCTAGATGCGGTGAAGCAAGATCGTGGTTGGCAAGTGGAACTAGCCTCAGGCATTAAGGTGTCCACAGACTTTGTAGTTCATAAGTGCGGGCTTAGCTTAGGAAGATTTGATACTATAGTGGATCTTCGAGTGATACCCCTTGGTTCCTATGATGTGGTTTTAGGCATGGACTAGCTTGGATTTCATAGAACTAGTATAGATTGCAGAAAGAAGATCATTTTGTGCCAAGATGACCAAGGGAATGATGTGCAGATAGTTGGGATACCGAGGCCTATATCTTTGCAGATGATTTCTACTATGCAATTGAAGTGAAGTTTTCATAAGGGATGTCAGATATTTTTTGTTATGTTAAATGATCTTGATGAGGAAGATTCCATGAGGGAGACTTTAGATCACCCAATTTTGCAAGAGTACGTAGATGTTTTTCAAAGTGAGGTTCCAGGCATGCCTCTAAAGAGGGTCATTAACTTTAGTATTGATCTAATTCCTGGAGCAGAGCCTATCTCTAAAGCTCCTTATCACATGACTACTCAAGAATTTGGTGAGCTACATCTTTAGCTAGAGGAACTTCTGGCCAAAGGGAGCATTCGACCTAGTGTATCACCATGGGGAGCTCTAGTGCTCTTTGTGAAGAAGAAAGACGGTTCTTTGCGCCTTTGTATTGACTAGAGACAGTTGAATAAGGTGACTATTAAGAATAGGTATCCCCTACCTAGGATTGATAAATTATTTGATTAGATCAAGGGAGCTATAGTATTCTCCAAGATTGATCTTAAGTCAGGATACCACCAGCTGCACATTAAGGAAGCCGATATTCACAAGACTGCTTTTCGAACATGCTATGGGCATTATGAGTTCGCAGTGGTACATTTTGGATTGACTAATGCTCCATCAATTTTCATGAGTTTGATGAATGGTGTGTTCCGATCTTATCTGGATAGGTTTGTACTCATGTTTCTTGATGACATATTGATATATTCTAAGGCTCAGAAGGAGCATGAGGAACACCTATGGTTGGTATTGCAGTGTTTAAGAGACAATTAGCTTTATGCTAATGCAGCTAAGTATGAATTCTTCGAAACAAATATTTAGTATTTAGGGCATGTTATTTCAGGTGATGGTATTTTAGTGGATCCTGCAAAGATTACGGCAATAATAGATTGGCCGACACCAACTAATGTGTCAAAAATTCATAGTTTCATGGGTTTAGCTGGTTATTATCATAGATTTGTCTAGAACTTCTCTAGGATAGCACATCCTGTAATGCCCCGTCAAGGGATCCAAAGAATAATCTAGAATTTCACTAAGTTTGGTAACATTTTTTTTTTCTTTTAAAATTACATGAAAGTAAATACCACATATAACTTATTCACAATAACGGAAGCAATAGCAATGTCCATCTAGAGAGTAAACATAATATGCACAATAGATTACATTCTTTAAGATCCCTTAACGTTGAATTACATACATGAATCCATCTAGTATTATAGCCACATGAGATAATAATGATAAGTCCAATGTTCATATATTACATTTCCAAATGCTCAATCATCCACTGTACATGTCACAGGGTATGGCGGCTTAAAAGAATATACACATGTGAAACAAGTACTTCATTCTACTCTAATCCATGATACATCAAAGTAAAGATAATCACATCAAAGTAAAGATAATCACATGATACACATGATACAACATCATAAAAGTCATATACATCCATCATAAAGATCAACCAAAATAAACTAAGTGCATGGTTCCTCCCAACCATTAATAGCATCATTAGACCATCGTGGGCCCTAGCCATCCCTCCGTGCATAACATCCCAAATCACCAAAGAGATCATCGGCATTAACATAGTAGGAATGTCACTCCTTATAAATACAACATCATATGTAGAAGGTAATCTAACATGCAAATATAAGCATAGGATAACATCATCCAACATATACTAATCATCAATGAAAGGATACATATCCACCATCACGAAGGATGCATCAGCCACGATGTCTCAATGAATCTCAAATGATAAGAGTGGAAAATACACTACCACCCGACCGCGTGGTACCTAAGTGGTCCACTCCCACCGTGCTGAGGAGATAATCTCAAGTCCCAAACAGGCTGTCAAATCACATAGCACAAGTCTCTAAAGTCTAGGAATCATGAAAGTATACTAACTCAAAGGTTCCAATCACAGAACAGACATTTACTTCCTAGAGGCACACAATGACATGTAGGAACCTACTATGCAAGCGAGAAAGTGTCATCGCATTTATCTTGTACAAGTTACCCTGGCAGTTAGCTAAACTCCACGGGTCCATACAGATCTCATGCGGCCACTAGTATCCTTTCATACTCACAAGGCATACTATGGAATGCAAAGTCGCAACCATGCATTCTCACTACTCCCATCCTAGCCTATACAAGCACTCAAGGCATGGGCGAGAACAATAACTCTTATCTTTTTAGGTTCATTTAGTTAGTATTAAGTGTGAATGTTATCACTTATTAATCCAACTTACAATGAGTTACCCTGGCAGCCTCTTAGGGTCCCGACCCCCATTGCAAGCCACTTCCTGACACTACATGCAGATATCCTACCCTAATGCTCATGTTATCATAATCATAAAGAAAATCCATAAAATCATCAAATATCCATGATAAAATCATCAAATATGCATAAAAGCATCAAATCTCCATGAGCAACATCCATAGAAAATCATGACTACAACAGTTCTCTATTGGCAACAGAAGTATCACTGATAATCAAAGTTTCCATTGGTTCTCAATAACCAAGATATATCTCAAATTAGATCACCATATCCATTGGTTCTCAACAAGCAACCAAGAATATCTCAAAAAACATACTGATCGAAGACTCCAAAAGGGTTGAGTCACACATGTCACAACATGAGATGATTAAGAATAAATCCACATATTAGTCCTATCATGGTGACTAGAACATATCCAAGGATAACTGATCGATGACCAAAATAATGGTTAATTTAAGGGTCTCAAACATAAGAATCTCAACTTTAACAATCAGTAAACACAACTAGTACATAGAGCATTCCATCACATAATCATGGTTGGGTTTATAAAGATCGAGAAATAAAACATCATCATGACATCACATTCACATAACCCCCAAGCCTCTGGTAGACGTCCTATACTGGTCAATAGTAGTCAACCCAAAACCCAAAACAATAGTATAAGGAATACACAATGTAAACACATGTTTTGGTTTGGCTAAGTTTTCAAAATTTGAATTCAAATGTAAAAGTCTCAGTTACGTTTTTCCAAATTAATATCAAGTGGAGAAATTTCATGTTTTACCTAACCCATGTATTTACTTGATAGATAAAAGTTCCTCCATTAGATTCAATTTTCTAATTGATCCAATAATATTTTATTTATAAAAACTTCGTTTGAGAAATAACAATTCCAATAATCAAAACTTTGATTATATATATGCTAATAATTAATCTTAATTAAAACTAATGTTTAATTAAATTAATTATTAATATCTCTACTAACTCACATCTTTTATTATTACATATATACATATATACTTATATATATATATATATATATATATATATATATATATATATATATATATATATATATATATATATATATATATAAATACATATATACATATATATTAATAACAAGAAAATAAAATATAAAAATCAAAATATTGATAACCGATTTCATATAACATAAAATGTTTTATAAAAATCGAAATGCTAAAACAAATCGTATATGATTCAACTTCGATGCCATGCGGTACATGGTACCTGCTATCACAGGTCTGCCTGATAGCGGGTACAGAGTACCCCTGTCATCGCAGTCCCTGTGATGGCAGGCCCTCTGCGTACCCATGGGGTGATACGGCGCCGCCGAATTCAAAATTCTTTTTTATACAATTTAAACATTTTCAAAAACACTTCCGCCTGCACGGTGCGATTTGGTTTTTAAATAATGTTTAACATTTTTTCAAAAAAAAATTTGATTAATGATATTCGACTTTTAACACATATGAATATATATATATATATATATATTATATATATATATATATTATATATATATATATATTATATACATATATATATATTATATACATATATATATATATATACATATATATATATATATATATTATATACATATATATATATATATATTATATACATATATATATATATTATATATACATGTATATATACATACATATATATATATACATATATATATATAAAGGTATATGTATATATATATATATAATATACAGAATTATAAATATCACATTATATATAGATATATATATATATATATATAAATGATAATTTATGAATACAAGCTTTCATTTTCAAAAATTCTCTATGAAACTTGTTTTTCAAAATTTCTAATAATTAATTCTAATGGGTTTGTCTATGAATTGCAACCCTAGCCCCGTGTCATTTTCAGATCTAAGCATATAGAATCCTCAAATAAATTTTAATTGCTCAAATTGAAAGTGCATAATGAAGACATATGGAAGACACGAAGAAGACAGGGAAAGCAAGATGCAGAAATAGCATAAGTGAAATCACAAGAATCTACCTGAATTCTGATGCTAATTCGCTCTTCCTCAGAAAACCTGTAGAGCAAGCTCCCTTCTTCAAAATTCTCGAATCCTCCAATGCTCCAATTGCTCTCCACACTATCCACGCTATCCAAGCTTCTAAGGATGCTTGAATATAAAGAGCTCTTAGGAAACCTCTAGAATGCTTCTAGAAATAGCTGGAAGGTGTCACCAACTAAGCATGGGTCTTTTCCAACCTTTTTGATGAGCCATAGGGTTGTAGACACCATGTGCTTAATTGATGCACTAACCCCCATGTTGTTGACACATTAGAAATAGAGAACTGTGTTAACTCTCATGCACACTTATAACTCCAATTACTTTTTAAAAATAATATCCATTTAAATATTTATAACTCCCATTTTAATTTTTATAATGTTTATTATTATTATTTGTTTATTAATTTATTAGTATTTTTATAATTATTATTTATTTTAATTTTCTAATTTTCTTTTAATTTAATTCTTTTCTCTCAATTAATTCTCCTTTAATTAATTATAATCAAAATATCAAAGATCATGATATTTAATTTTTTTAAATAATTAATTTATTAATTAAATCTATTTGTTAAGACTTAATTAATAGAAAATTCACCATAGACCTTCAAGATAAAATATGAAAACCCATCATAGGAAAATTCATACAAAATGAATCTAAAGGATTAAAAATCATGAAATATGTCATCCAACACATTTAGTGGGTACTCAACTCTGATACTTGTCCTAACCCACTAGGACAAATGGTTTTATGGTTTGGGATTTGGACTTAACAATTTATCTCCCTTCTCTTATCATTGAGATAGAATAATAGGGTATGCTCATCCTGGAAATTCAGGGAAGTCGATACCTAGTACCTGTAACCTATAGAAAAACCATGCATGTACATACAATATATATATATATATAATGTTAAACTAAACAGGCAATGGCAGGAAGTGGTGCATCGTGTAGATCCTGACTAAGTAGGTGACTACATCTCCCTTCCTTAACCACATCAAAAACGTCATACAATAAGAAAAAATGCACACCATACACATGCAAGTATGGGGTAAGTATCCATAATAAAACACATGAGATAATAAACCATCTAACTAATCATCAAAAATAACAATATAATGATCATCATACATACATGAAATGTAAAGTCTAAATGATCTTATCATATAACAACTGAATCCATAACATAATGTCTGATAGTCTCAAAACAATACCACTAATCCATCAACATAAAGCTAGTCTATCATAGTCTGATAATAATAGTAATAGTATGTCCAGAAAAGACGTGAACGAGGGTAGGCACTACACATCCTATCACTTCTCTCCAAAGAAAAGGAAAGAAGTTCCTATGGATAGAGAAATGCGAGGAAGCTTTTCAGAAGCTCAAGAAGCTTTTGACCAGTGCACCGATTCTAGCTATACCAAATCTAGAAGGTGATTTTATTATATGTACAGATGCTTCTCTTGGAGGGATTGGGGCAGTGTTGATGCAAAATAGATGGGTGATTGCATATGAATCACACAAGCTCAAGGATCATGAGTTAAATTATCCTACACATGATCTTGAGTTAGCAACAGTAGTTCATGCTTTGACAAGGTGGAGACATTTCTTGTTGGGGCACAGATTTGAGCTACATAGTGATCATTGTAGTCTTCAGTACATTTCTACTCAGCCTAATTTGAATGCTCGCCAGAGCCGATGGATGGAGTTTCTGTGTGAGTATGCTTTTGAGGTTAAGTACATTCTGGGTAAGGAGAATGTGGTGGCAGATGCTTTGAGTCACAGGAGACATGTGTTATCATCGATGACTCTTAGTGTGGATTTGAGGAGTTAGATTCTTTAGGTACTTCCTACAGATTCCTGGTATCAGGAAGTGTGCAGAGAGATTTATTCAGGAAGACCTTTGGAAGGTAAGTTTGCAGATTATGTTCAAGAGTCAAATGGTCTTTTGAGACATTTGGGGAGGATTTATGTGCCATTTTCAGATGAGCTTCGCACCTTGTTACTGGTAGAAGCCCATCATACACCTTACTGAACACATCCAGGTGTCAAGAAGATGCATGCTGATTTGAGACGTTCGTTCTTTTTTTCTAGGATGAAGTGAGATAGTGTTGATTTTGTGGCTAGGTGCCTTGAGTGTCAGAGACTTAAGGCAGAACATCAGCACCTAGCTAGACTTTTGCAGCCTAATCTTATTCTTTCTTGGAAGTGGGATATCATCTCCATGGATTTCATAGTAGGATTACCTATGACAGTTCGACATCATGATGCTATCATAGTCACCGTTGATCGATTGACTAAGGTGGTGCATTTTTCTTTGATTAGGTCTTCCTACACAGCAACTTTTTTAGCTAATGTCTTTATGCATGATATTGTGAGGTTACATGGTATTCCTAGAAAGATCATTTCTGATAGGGATCCTGTATTTACATCTGCATTCTAGACATCGCTGCAGCATGATCTTGGAGCATAGTTAAACTTCAGTTCGACATATCATCTAGAGATTGATGGTCAGACAGAGAGGGTGAATCATGTTTTGGAGGATATGTTACGGATGTATGTGATGGATAGGCAGATACATTGGGAGGATTATCTCTACCTGGTGGAGTTTTCTTACAATAATGGGTATCATAGTTCTATTGGTATGGCACCATTTCAGGCATTATATGGATGTCCTTGTCGTACACCATTGAGTTGGGACAGTTTTGAGGATTGCATCTTGTTGGGTCTTGAGATGCTTCATGATATGGAGCAATAGGTAGTGCGTATCCATGAGAACTTGACTAAAACATAGGATAGGTAGAAGAAGTATGCCGATGTTCATAGGACTGATAAGAAATTTGCTATGGGAGATAAGGTTTTCTTGAGAGTGCATCCATGAAAGAGTCCAATCCGATATGGAAAGGGTTCTAAGCTAGCACCTTGCTTTGTGGGACCATTCAAGATTCTAGAGAGGATTGGCCCGATTGCTTACTGCCTTGCTCTACTGCCCAACCTAGCTCGCATTCATGATGTTTTCCATATTTCAATACTTCGGCAGTATATACCTGATATTGTACATGTTCTTGATTGAAATGCATTGCAGGCAGAGGACGGGCAGCTGGCTTTGGAGCTGATTCATATTCTGCAGTAGCTGGAGTTGACCCTCAAGGGTCGAACCATCGAGCAGGTAAGGGTCCAATGGGACCCTACTGATAAATCTTTAGCCACTTGGGAGGATGCAGCTAGATTAAGGGAGTTATATCCCTACTTGTTTGTAGGCTTCTAAGAGTAAGCCTAACCCAAGGGGGGGTGGATGTAGTGCCAACGCTCATTTACATCTTTTCTAGACATTGTTGTTATTATCAGACTATGATAGACTAGTTTTATGTTGATGGATTAGTGGTATTGTTTTGACACTATCAGACACTATGTTATAGATTCAGTGATTTTATGATGAGATCATTTAGATTTTACATTTCTTGCATACATGATGATCATTATACTATTTTTAGTTATTATTGATGATTAGATGGATGATTTATTATCTTATGTGTTTTATTATGGATACTTACCCCATACTTACATGTGTATGGTGTGCGTGTTTTCTTATTGTATGGTATTTTTGATGTGGTTAAGGAAGGGAGTCATAGTCACTTGCTTAGTTAGGATCTACACGATGCACCACTTCCAGCCATTGTCTGTTTAGCTTAGCATTATATATATTGTATGTACATGCATGGTTTTTTTGTAGGTTGCAGGTACTAGGTATCGACTTCTTTGAATTGCCAGGATGAGCGTACCCTATTATACTATCTCAATGATAAGAGAAGGGAGATAAATTCTCAAGTCCAAATCCCAAACCCTTAAACCAATTGTCCTAGTGAGGTAGGACAAGTATCTAGATATTTTACCCGCCAAATGTGTCGGATGACATAATTCATGATTTTTAACCCTTTAGACTGATTTTGAGTGATTTTCTCTATGATGGGTTTTCATATTTTATCTTGGAAGTCTATGGTGAATTTTCTCTTAATTAAGTCTTAATAAATAGATTTAATTAATAAATTAATTATTTGAGGAAATTAATATTAAATATCATATTGTTTAATATTTTTATTGTAATTAATTAAATGTGAATTATTGAGGAAAAATGAATTAAATAAAAGAAAAATTAGAAATTAAAATTAATAATAATAAAATAATAATAAAGTAATAAATAAATAATAATAATAAAAGTTATAAAGTTAAAATGAAAGTTATAAATATTTAAATAGAAATTATATAAAGAGTAAATTGGAGTTATAAGCTTTCATGGGAATTAACTTCTCTATTTCTCATGTGTCAACAACACGAGGGTTAGTGCATCAATTAAGCACATGGTGTCTACAACCCTATGGCCCATCTTGAAGGTTGGAAAAGACCCATGCTTAGTTGGTGACACCTTCCAGCTATTTCTAGAAGCATTCTAGATGTTTTCTAAAAGCTCTTTATATTCAGGCATTCATAGAAGCTTAGACATAGCATTGGGAGAGCAATTGGAGCATTGGAGGACTTGAGAATTCTGAAGAAGGGAGGAGCTTGCTCTGCGGATTTTTTGAGGAAGAGAAATTTAGCATCAGAATTCGAGTAGATTCTTGTGATTTTATTTATGATATTTTTGCATCATGCATTCCCTGTCTTCTTCGTGTCTTCCATATGTCTTCTAAGAAGTTCATATTTATATGCATTCTCAATATGGGTAGATTAGTTTTATTGAAGAATTTTATATGCAATTTATAATGCAAATATTTTGTAGATATAATCTTGTTGGAAAAAAAAATATATACATGGTTATATATTCAGATCAACATACATATATATATATATATTTATATATATGCATATGTATACATTTATTATGAATCTATTATAAAATTTGAATATATATATACATACAAATATATATATATATATATATATATATATATATATACTGATACATATATATATTAAAAAAAATATAATGCACCGAATTGAGCGATTGATAAATCATAGTGGGAGATTTAATAAATCGCAATGCAATTCATATCGCATGAAACAAGTATATATTATAATGCCATGGGCACGATTCGTACCCCGTGCCTGTGGAAGGCAGAGACTTGCCGTCACAGGTTTGCGGCGATAGGGGTACTACGTACCCACTGTCGGTGCAGTGCCTGCGACCATAGGTACTGCGTACTGCAGCAAGTGCTTTGGGGGTTATTAATGTTAATGTGATGCAAGGGAAAAAAAAAAAAAACATTTACGTTAAAACATTTATATACAATCGATTTCTCATTGCTATATAATATGATGTCAATTGAAATTGTTAAATCGATTTTATGAAAACGTATTAATATATTTACATATACATATACATATATATATATATACATATACATATACATATATATATATATATATATATGTAATATGTAGATATGTTATTTATAAATTTAAGTTATTATTATTTGATAAATGATTTACATTGAAGGTTTATTTTCATAAGGTGACTCTTTAATAACTTTCAACTATTTAATAATTTAAATGTTTTAAATTATTAAATAAGGAATTGATAGTTGGGTGGGGGATGTATCAAAAAAATATTATAAATTGGAAAATGGATATTTTTAGTTCTGTTAAGAAAAACTTATATCCAAAAAAAAAAAAAAAACAATATATGTGTTCCTCCATTCATTCTTCAGACTTGGAAACTTAAACTGAGATCTCTACATTTAAGTTCAAGTGGTAAACTTGGTAAAACCAAAACATGTGTTTGCATTCTGTATTCTTTATGCTATTGTTTTGGGTTTTGGGTTGACTAGTGTTGACCAGTATAGGATGTTTACCAGAGGCTTGGGGGTTACGTGATTGTGGTGACATGATGATGTTTTAATCTCGATGTTTATAAACCCAACCATGGTTATGTGATGGAATGCTCTATGTATTGGTTGTGATTACTGATTGTTATAGTTGAGATTCTTATGTATGAGACACTTGACTTAACCATTATTTTGGTCATCGATCAGTTATCCTTGGTTATTTTCTAGTCGCCATGATGGGACTGTAATGTGGATTTATTTTGATGATGTCATGCTATGACATGTTTGACTCAACCATTTTTGGAGTCTTTGATCAGTATGATTGAGATATATATATATATATTTGTTATTGAGAACCATTAGATATTTGATTATCAGTGATACTTCAGTTGCCAATAGAGAGCTGTTGTGTTCATGATTTTCTATGGATGTTAACTCATGGAGATTTGATGCTTTTATGCATATTTGATGATTTTATGGATTATATTTTTTGATTTTGAGATATATGAGTCCATGAGCATTAGGGTAGGACATCTGGATGTAGTGACAAGAAGTGGCTTGCAATGAGGGTCGGGGCCCTAAGAGGCTACCAGGGTAACTCATTGCAAGTTAGATTAATAAGTGATAACATTCACACCTAATACTAACTGAATGAACCTAAAAAGATAAGTGTTTTGTTCTCGCCCATGCCTTGAGTGCTTGTACAGGCTAGGATGGGAGTAGTGAGATGCATGGTTGCGACCTTGCATTTCGTAGTATGCCTCGTCAGTATGAGAGGATACTAGTGGTCGCATGAATTCAGTATGGACCTGTGGAGTTTAGCTAACTGCCAGGGTAACTTGTATGTGATAATTGCGATGACACTTTCTCGCTTTCATAGTAGGTTCCTACATGTCATTGTGTGCCTCTGGGATTAGATGTCAGATTTTCTGTTTGGAACCTTTGAGTTAGTATACTTTTAGGATTTTTGGACTTATAGAGATATGTGCTATATGATTTTGATAGCCTATTTGGGACTTGAGATTATCTCCTTAGCACAGTGGGAGTGGACCACTTAGGTACCATGTGGTCGGGTGGTAGTGTATTTTCCACTCTTATCATTTTGAGATTCATTGAGACATCGTGGTTGATGCGTCCTTCATGTTGGTGGATATGTATCATTTTTCATTGACATCTGATTAGCATATGTTAGATGATGTTATCTTATGCTTTTATTTGCGTATTAGATTACTTCTACATATGATGTTGTATTTATTAGGAGTGACATTCCTACTATGTAATACCGATGATCTCTTCGGTGATTTGGAATGTTACGCACGGAGGGATGGCTAGGATCCACGATGGTCTAATGATGCTATTAATGGTTGGGAGGAACCGTGCACTTAGGTTATTATGTTTGATCTTTATGATGGATGTATATGACTTCTATGATGATGTATCATGTGATTATCTTTACTTTGATGTATCATGGATTAGAATATGATGATGTACCTTATTATATGTATATGTATTCTTTTGAGCTTGTCATACCCTGTGACATGTACAGTGGATGATTGAGTATTTGAAATGTAATGTATAAACATTGGAATTATCATTATTGTTTCATGTGGATGTTGTACTAGATGGATTCATGTATGTAATTCAACGTTAAGGGATCTTTAAGAATGTAATCCATAATTTATGTTATGGACATTGCTATTGCTTCCGATTATTGTGCAAAAAAAAAAAAAAATGCTACTAAACTTAGTGAAATTCTAGGTTAATTCTTTGGATCCCTTGGCGAGGCATTACAAGGGTAGCCATCCCAAGCATCATCCTAGAAATGTGCCTCAAATCCACTTTTCATATCCAGAAAAGGCCACCTTTAATGAGCATAGCCCCTCTCTTAAGGGTGGTCCAAATCATCGAACCTTTCCCATAAAGGCCATACCGGGGAATATCCTTGTGGGGGGTTCCAGGAAAGTACTTCTAAGACAAGATTTTGGCCCAAACATGGTCCTGTTCTACACACCATCACCAATACAATTTGGCCGCCGAGGAAGTACTAGTTAGCATTGATTGTCTTAGTCCAAGACCCCCAAATTGCTTAGGACTACAAACAACCTCTCATTTAATAAGACTCCACTTAGATGTAGATAAACTTCCAGCCCATAAAAACTATCTAGCTAAAGCATCCAAGTCCCTAACAAAGCTCATGGGAGCCACTTGAATCATACACCTATATAGAGGAAGAGCTTGAACCACAGATTGGATCAGCTAGACCCGACCCGCAAAGGATAGCCACCTATGGGTCCAATGAGTGACTTTGGCTCAAAATTTATCTAGAATGACCTGCCAAGACTCCCTAGACTGTCTACCCATAGAAATGGAAATCCCAAGATAGAGAAATGGAAGACTCCTAGTTTGGAATATGAGAATATGAGCAATTCTCCTTTGAATAGACAATAGAGTGTTGAAGAAAAAGATGGAAGACTTGCCCTCATTAATTTGCTGACCTGAGGCTGTAAGGTAGACATCCAACACCCTACGAATGTTAGAAGCTTCTTGAATAGTAGCCATACCCATCAAAGCCATATCATCCACAAACTGTAAGTGTGATTGAACTGGAAGGCCCCCTCCCCACTGCCAGCCCTGAATGAAGCCCCCTGCTACATTCATCTTTATCAATTGACCCAAACCTTCTGCCAGAAGAATAAATAGGTACAGAGAGAGTGGATCACCTTGCCATAGACCATTAGAGGCCCCAAAAAGATCAGAGTGCTCCCCATTAATCAAAATAGAGAAAGAGGTTGAAGTCACGCAACTCATAACCCAACAGATCCAATCCTTCTCAAAACCAAAGGCACCCAAAACCTTTTGGAGGAATGACCAATGAACCCTGTCATACGCCTTAGCCATATCTAGCCTAATGAACATAGCCTTGTCCTTAGATTTGGCCATGGAATGAATAGTCTCAGTAGCCACCACCACCCCATCCAAGATTTTGCGACCCGCCACAAAGCCACTTTTTTCTTCAGAAATAAGCTTTGGAAGCCATGTTTTTAGCCTATTAGCAATCAACTTAGATATAATTTTATAAATGACATTGCAAAGAGAAATCGGGCGAAAGTGACTTAACCGATCAGCCCCTTCCTCCTTGGGAATGAGAGCAAGGAAGGTAGAGTTTAAAGCCTGAAGCATCTACTTATTCTTCTAGGATTCTTGAACAACTGCCAGTAAATTTATCTTGATAATGTCCCAAAATTCCTAGAAGAACTCAATCAAAAAACCATCCGGACCAAGAGCTTTCCCTTTTTTCATCTGGAAAATAGTCAACTCTAGCTCCTCCAAAGAAATGGCTCTCATAAGGCGCTCCTTCATATCCAAAGAGACCAAAAAAGGAATATAGGAAAGGACCTGAGCCTCTTCCACTAATTCTCCCTCTGAATCCTCCCTAAATAAAGAAGTAAAGTACTACATAACTTCATTGGAGATATCCTGAAAGGAAGAAAGAACCTCCCCCCTATCATTCACCAAAGTTGATATAGCATTACCATGTCATCTAGCCTTCACTGAATTGAAGAAGAATGTAGTATTCTTATCACCCTCCTGTAGCCACTCAGTCTAGGCTTTTTGTTTCCAAAAGATTTCCTCCCTTAGCTCCCATTCCTCCATAGATCTTAAGACTCTAGCTTCCTCACTTAACAGATGCTCAGACATCCCATCTTCCCTAATCTTCCTGGTGATATCATTCAACTCAGCTTGAGCCACCCTTTTCGCATGGAAAATATTGCCAAAACATTGTCGATTCCATCATTTTAGCTGATATTTAGTGAACTAGAGGAGTTTAACAAAGATATACATTGTTGTACCATAGGCTGGTCTACCAATCTTCCACCACTCAGCCACACATCCATACAAGTCTAGGTCCCTCAACCACATGACCTGGAATTTGAAAGGTGGCCTTTGAGGCAATCGAGTAGAAGAAATAGCAAGCCTAATGGGCCAATGGTCCGAACCACACCAGTCCAATATGTTAAAATTGGAAGACCACAATCTGCCCACGCAAAAACATGAAACCATAAATTGATCCAGATGTTCAACAACACATCTATCTCCTACCCTTCTATTGTTCCAAGTGAATTGACCATTGATGGGTTTAACATCCACTAGATTGAGTGCCAATATATTATCTCGGAATAACACTGAAGAGGACTCAAGTCTAGCATTGCCCCTCCATTTTTCAAATAAATCAAGGATAGCATTAAAATCACCTGCCATGATCCATGGTAAGTAAGGAAATTGACTACGAACAAAATGAATATTATTCCATGCAAGAAGTTTACCTTGGAACTCAATAGGAGCATAGATATTGGTAAATAGAATAGATTCTCCTGACTCAGGGCACAAAGAAACCATGGATAAGGAGGATCTAAAAGATAACCACCGAAAAGGATGAATCTTGCGAGGGTTCCAAAGACATGCCACCCCCCCTGAAGAGCCCTGCACACCAATGCACTGACATTGCCCACTCTTCCATAATTTAGGTGCCAGGCTCATCATGCACTCAATAGAGACCTTCGTTTCTTGAAGAAAAAGAACATCAGGAGAATGACTTCTAACCAATTCTCGAACAACTTTTTGTCTAGGGCCGCTGTTCAGGCCCCTAACATTCCATGAAATAATGATCATTTTTGGGGGGGCCAAAAATGAGAATCTAGGGTCTTAATAGATCCTGACTCCACCAGAGTTTCCCCAACCATCTTGATCTTCTCCAAGTCCTTCTTACGTCCACTCTTACCACTTTTCTCTAAAACCCCCTTTTTTCCATCCTTCTGAAGGATACCCAAATGGGAAGAAGACTTTCCACACTTGTCCATATCTGAAGCAGTCATCCTTGCAGGAAGAACAGGGCCCTCTTCTCTCTGTCCCAAATCAACATTTGACTCATGAACCAATTGGGCACCTGTATGCCCATCAGTGACCATAGGAGTATCAGATTCCACCTATAGAGCCAGGATAGGAATGGAAGTGGCAATAGCCAGGCTTTGATCCACCGCAAATTGATCTACACTAGTAAAACCAGGAATGGCATCATGCTAACCTAGTTCATCCAGGACCTCAAACCTATTAAAAGTATCCCCCTCCTATCTTTCCATAAGAGTCCTCTTCTGACCTCTTCTCTGGTTATGAGCCTTAACTTGAACAAAACCCTCAACATCCATACCATCACCAGAGGTAGGCTTCTTCCCTTTATTCCAACCAGGGGTATTTCCAAGAGGAGGCAAAGGCTGCTGCTCCCCAGTTTTGGCCTTCGGGCATCTTCTCATCAAGTGTCCATATTCATGACACAAGTGACATCAAAAAGGAAGGGTTTCATAATCCAATTACTGCACCCAAGAGTGTGACCCTGCACACATATCCACCACATCTGGCAAAGGTTTACTCAAATCAAGCTCTATGCAAATCTGAGAAAAAGTCATTACCTTCTTACCAAGGGTTTGTGTTGAAGGCCCCACTGGCCTCCCAAGCATCGAGGCTAGCATATGAAGAACATCCTCTTGGCAATATTCTATTGGAAATCTAGGTAGACGTACCCACACTGGAACCCGATTTGGAAGCTCCTCAGAGAGATTGAAACCTACATTCTATGGCTTAACAAAAAGCCCAAATTGGTTATAAATATAGGGTCCTCCCTAAAAAACCCTATTGTGATCTGCTATGCATGTGAATGTAACCATGAAATAGTTATTTGCAAGCAGGGAGACCTCCATTTCCCCCTCTAGATCCCATGTTCTCCGAGCCCAATTTTCCAAAAATTGTAGGGAGACTCTTAATCCCAAAAATTTACAATATAATGAGTGCTTAGAATAATAATCAACATCTTCAGCAATCATTTCAAAAGGGATTACTAGCTTTGGTCTTTCCTTACATCTCTCAAGGCAACCGTTGATCTTTGAGATCTGGGATCCACCAAGTGAGCTCAAATCCGTAGCTCCTGACCTCTAAGAAAAGAGAGTATTATTGAACATCCTCGCCCTCTGCCCTGATGGACACACTTCCTCCGCATCAAACAAATCTAAATCAGGTGTAGCCCTAGAAGGCTCACCCTGAGACATCGTTGGGCACCAACCTGGACAATCCACCCCAGGTCACATTGTCTAGGTACACCCCTACAGATCGACCATGCAAAAACCCTCAGAAATGCATCCAAAAAAATTCAAACCCACGTCCACCAATAATTGCAGCAGTTGTTCTTCCCCCCTACCCAACTAGATGCACCCCCTAGCCAATGCAAGCATAGAAAGAACAAAAATGAGCTAGGGCACGACTACCCTAGCTCGACGTCGAGATGCAGAGCTATGCCATCACTTCCAACTTTTAATTTAATATATATAATTACATTTAATCAATCAAGATAGCCGTATTTATTAAATGTATGTAAAAATATGAGCAAATGTGAGTATGAATTCCAATAGCGATTCGATGCAAATTCTCCAAATTCATCCTCTCCTAAAATGAAGAGACGAGGGTCTCTTAAATAAACTTTCCTAAAATCCAACAATGGTTGAGATCAAATTCAATCAACGGTCAGGATTAAAGTTGAAGTTCAATCATAAAGGGAGATTCCCAAATTAAAAGGAGTTAACAGATTTAATTTGAGTAAAATAAGGAGTTAACTGATTTAATTTGAGTAGAAAAAGGAGTTAACTGATTTAACTCATTTTTTATCAATAGTGAACTGAAAATTTTGCTTTTTGAACTGAAGAGATATTTTGTTGAGATAATTAATTTAATAAAATGAGATATGCTCTCACAATTACTTTTTCTATTTAATTAAATAATCTTTTAATTAATTAGAGACACTTTTCTTATTTAATTAAATAACTTCATTTAATTAATCAAGAATGGATTCCTATTTTATTAAATAACTTTGTTTAATTAATTAGAAGTAAGTACTCCATTTAATTAAATAATTTCATTTGAATAATTAGATATACCTTTCCCATTTAATTAAATAATTACATTTAATTAATCAAGATAGGCGTATTTATTAAATGTATGTAAAAATATACGCAAATGTGAGTATGAATTCCAGCAGCAATTCGATGCAAATTCTCCAAATTCATCCTCTCCTAGAATAAGGAGATGAGGGTCTCTTAAATAGACATTCCTTGAATCCATCAATGGTTGAGATCAAATTCAATCAACAATTAGGATTAAAGTTGAAGTTCAGTCATAAAAGGAGATTCTTAAATTAAAGGGAGTTAACAGATTTAATTTGAGTAAAATAAGGAGTTAACTAATTTAATTTGAGTAGAAAAAGGAGTTAACTGAATTAACTCATTTTTTATCAATAGTGAACTGAAATTTTCCCTTTTTGAACTAAAGAGAGATTTTGTTGAGATAATAATTTAATAAAATGAGATATGCACTCATAATTACTTTTTCTATTTAATTAAATAATCTTTTAATTAATTAGAGACACTTTTCTTATTTAATTAAATAACTTCATTTAATTAATTAGGAATGGCTTCCTATTTAATTAAATAACTTTGTTTAATTAATTAGAAGTAAGTACTCCATTTAATTAAATAATTTTGTTTAATTAATTAGAAATACCTTTTCCATTTAATTAAATAATTACATTTAATTAATCAAGACAGGCCTATTCATTAAATGTTTGTAAAAATATGAGCAAATGTGAGTATGAATTCCAGCAGTGATTCAATACAAATTCTTCAAATTCATCCTCTTCTAAAATGAGGAGATGAGGATATCTTAAATAGACTTTCCTGGAATCCATCAACGGTTGAGATCAAATTTAATCAACGGTCAGGATTAAAGTTGAAGTTCTGTCATAAATGGAGATTCTCAAATTAAAGGGAGTTAACAGATTTAATTTGAGTAAAATAAGGAGTTAACTGATTTAATTTGAGTAGAAAAAGGAGTTAACTAATTTAACTCATTTTTTATCAATAGTGTACTAAAAATTTCCCTTTTTGAACTGAAAAGAGATTTTGTTGAGATATTTAATTTAATAAAATGAGATATACTCTCATAATTACATTTTCTATTTAATTAAATAATCTTATAATTAATTAGAGAGACTTTTCTTATTTACTTAAATAACCTCATTTAATTAATTAGGAATGGCTTCCTATTTAATTAAATAACTTTATTTAATTAATTAGAAGTAAGTACTCCATTTAATTAAATAATTTTGTTTAATTAATTAGAAATACCTTTCCCATTTAATTAAATAATTACATTTAATTAATCAAAATAGGCGTATTCATTAAATGTATATAAAAATGTGAGCAAATGTGAGTATGAATTCCAGCATCAATTCGATCCAAATTCTCCAAATTCATCATCTCCTAAAATGAAGAGATGAGGGTCTCTTAAATAGACTTTCCTGTAATCCATCAATGGTTGAGATCAAATTCAATTAACGGTCAGGATTAAAGTTGAAGTTCAGTCATAAAGGGAGATTCCCAAATTAAAGGGAGTTAACAAATTTAATTTGAGTAAAATAAGGAGTTAACTGATTTAATTTGAGTAGAAAAAAGAGTTAACTGATTTAACTCATTTTTTATCAATAGTGAACTGAAAATTTCCCTTTCTGAACTAAAGAGAGATTTTGTTGAGATATTTAATTTAATAAAATGAGATATGCTCTCATAATTACTTTTTCTATTTAATTAAATAATCTTTTAATTAATTCGAGACACTTTTCTTATTTAATTAAATAACTTCATTTAATTAATTAAGAATGACTTTCTATTTAATTAAATAACTTTGTTTAATTAATTAGAAGTAAGTACTTCATTTAATTAAATAATTTTGTTTAATTAATTAGAAATACCCTTTCCATTTAATTAAATAATTAAATTTAATTAATCAAGATAGGCATATTCATTAAATGTATGTAAAAATATGAGCAAATGTGAGTATGAATTTCAGCAGAGATTTAATGCAAATTCTTAAAATTCATCCTCTCCTAAAATGAGGAGATGAGGGTATCTTAAATAGACTTTCCTGAAATCCATCAACGGTTGAGATCAAATTCAATCAACGGTCAGGATTAAAGTTGAAGTTCAGTCATAAAGGGAGATTCTCAAATTAAAGGGAGTTAACAGATTTAATTTGAGTAAAATAACGAGTTAACTGATTTAATTTGAGTAGAAAAAGGAGTTAACTAATTTAACTCATTTTTTATCAATAGTGAACTAAAAATTTTTTCTTTTTGAACTGAAGAGAGATTTTGTTGAGATATTTAATTTAATAAAATGAGATATGGTCTCATAATCACTTTTTCTATTTAATTAAATAATCTTTTAAATTTTTAGAGACACTTTTCTTATTTAATTCAATAACTTCATTTAATTAATCAGGAATGGTTTCCTATTTAATTAAATAACTTTGTTTAATTAATTAGAAGTTAGTAATCTATTTAATTATATAATTTCATTTAACTAATTAAAAATACCTTTCCCATTTAATTAAATAAATCAAGATAAGTGTATTTATTAAATATGTGTAAAAATATGAGCAAATATGAGTATGAATTCCAGCAGCGATTCGATACAAATTTTTCAAATTCATCCTCTCCTAAAATGAGGAGATGAAGGTCTCTTAAATAGACTTTCCTAGAATCCATCAATGGTTGAGATCAAATTCAATCAACGGTCAAGATTAAAGCTAAAGTTTAGTCATAAAGGGAGATTCCCAAATTAAAGAGAGTTAACAGATTTAATTTGAGTAGAAAAAGTAGTTAACTGATTTAACCTTTTCTTTATCAATAGTGAACTAAGAATCTCCCTTTTTGAACTAAAGAGAGATTTTGTTGAGATATTTAATTTAATAAAATGAGATATGCTCTCATAATTACTTTTTCTATTTAATTAAATAATCTTTTAATTAATTAGAGACACTTTTCTTATTTAATTAAATAATTTTATTCAATTAATTAAGAATGGCTTCTTATTTAATTAAATAACTTTGTTTAATTAATTAGAATTAAGTACTTCATTTAATTAAATAATTTTATTTAATTAATTAGAAATATTTTTCTCATTTAATTAAATAATTACATTTAATTAATCAAGCTAGGCGTATTTATTAAATGCATGTAAAAATATGAGCAAATGTGAGTATGAATTCCAACAACGATTCGATGCAAATTCTCCAAATTCACCCTCTCCTAAAATGAAGAGATGAAGGTCTCTTAAATAGACTTTTCTGAAATCCATCAATGGTTGAGATCAAATTCAATCAACGGTGAGGATTAAAGTTTAAGTTCAGTCATAAAGGGAGATTCTCAAATGAAAGAGAGTTAACAGATTTAATTTCAGTAAAATAAAGAGTTAATTGATTTAATTTGAGTAGAAAAAGGAGTTAACTGATTTAACTCATTTTTTATTAATAGTGTACTAAAAAAATTTTTTTTGAATTGAAGAGAGATTTTGTTGAGATATTTAACTTAATAAAATGAGATATGCTCTCATAATTACTTTTTCTATTTAATTAAACAATATTTTAATTAATAAGAGACACTTTTCTTATTTATTTAAATAACTTCATTTAATTAATTAGGAGTGGCTTCCTATTTAAATAAATAAAATTATTTAATTAATTAGAAGTAAGTACTCCATTTAATTAAATAATTTTTTCTAATTAATTAGAAATACCTTTCCCATTTAATTAAATAATTACATTTAATTAATCAAAATAGACGTATTTATTAAATATATGTAAAAATATGAGCAAATGTGAGTATGAATTGCAGCAACGAGTTGATGCAAATTCTTCAAATTCATCCTCTCCTAAACTGAGGAGATGAGGGTCTCTTAAATAGACTTTCCTGAAATAAATCAATGGTTGAGATCAAATTCAATCAATGGTCAGGATTAAGGTTAAAGTTCAATCATAAAGGGAGATTCTCAAATTAAAAGGAGTTAATAGATTTAATTTGAGTAAAATAAGGAGTTAACTAATTTAATTTGATTAGAAAAAGGAGTTAACTAATTTAACTCATTTTTTGTCAATAGTGAACTGAAAATTTCCCTTTTTTAACTAAAGAGAGATTTTGTTGAGGTATTTAATTTAATAAAATGAGATATGCTCTCATAATTATATTTTATATTTAATTAAATAATTTTTTAATTAATTAGAGACACTTTTCTCATTTAATTAAATAACTTTATTTAATTAATTAAGAATGACTTCCTATTTAATTAAATATCTTTGTTTAATTAATTAGAAGTAAGTACTCCATTTAATTAAATAATTTTTTTTAATTAATTAGAAATATTTTTTGATTTAATTAATTAAGATAAACGTATTTATTAAATATATGTAAAAATATGAGCAAATATGAGTATGAATTCAAGCAGTGATTCGATGCAAATTCTCCAAATTCATCCTCTCCTAAAATGAGTGGATGAGGGTGTCTTAAATAGACTTTCTTGGAATCCATCAATGGTTGAGATCAAATTCAATCAACGGTCTGGTTTAAAGTTGAAGTTTAGTCAGTAAGGGAGATTCCCAAATTAAAGACAGTTAACAGATTTAATTTGAGTAAAATAAGGAGTTAACTAATTTATTTTGAGTAGAAAAAAGAGTTAACTCATTTAACTTATTTTTTTATCAATAGTGAACTGAAAATTTCTCTTTTTGAACAGAAGAGAGATTTTTTTGAGATATTTAATTTAATAAAATGAGATATGCTCTCACAATTAATTTTTCTATTTAATTAAATAATCTTTTAATTAATTAAAGACACTTTTCTTATTTACTTAAATAACTTTATTTAATTAATTAGGACTGGTTTCATATTTAATTAAATAATTTTGTTTAATTAATTAGAAGTTAGTACTCTTTAATTAAATAATTTTATTTAACTAAATAGAAATACATTTCCCATTTAATTAAATAATTACATTTAATTAATCAAGATTAGTATATTTATTAAATATATGTAAAAAAATGAGCAAATATGAGTATGAATTCCAACAGTGATTCGATGCAAATTCTTCAAATTCATCCTCTCCTAAAATGAGGAGATGAAGGTCTCTTAAATAGACTTTTTTGGAATCCATCAACAGTTGAGATCAAATTCAATCAATGGTCAAGATTAAAGTTGAAGTTCAGTCATAAAAGGAGATTGCCAAATTAAAGAGAGTTAACAGATTTAATTTGAGTAAAAAAAGTAGTTAACTGATTTAACACATTTTTTCTCAATAGTGAACTGAAAATTTCCCTTTTTGAACTAAAGAGAGATTTTATTGAGATATTTAATTTAATAAAATGAGATATGCTCTCATAATTACTTTTTCTATTTAATAAAATAATATTTTAATTAATTAGAGACATTTTTATTATTTAATTAGATAATTTTATTTAATTAATTAAGAATGGCTTCCTTTTTAATTAAATAACTTTGTTTAATTAATTAGAAGTACTCCATTTAATTAAATAATTTCATTTAATTAATTAGAAATATTTTTCTCATTTAATTAAATAATTACATTTAATACATCAAAATAGGCATATTTATTAAATGTATAAAAAAATATGAGCAAATATGAGTATGACTTCCAGCAGCCATTTGATGCAAATTCTCCAAATTCACCCTCTCCTAAAATGAAGAGATGAAAGTCTCTTAAATAGACTTTTCTGAAATCCATCAACGGTTGAGATCAAATTCAATCAACGGTTAGGATTAAAGTTGAAGTATAGTCATAAAGGGAGATTCTCAAATTAAAGAGAGTTAACAGATTTAATTTGAGTAAAATAAAGAGTTAACTAATTTAATTTGAGTAGAAAAAGGAGTTAACTCATTTAACTCATTTTTTATCAATAGTGACCTAAAAATTTCTCTTTTTGAACTGAAGAGAGATTTTGTTGAGATATTTAATTTAATAAAATGAGATATGCTCTGATAATTATATTTTCTATTTAATTAAATAATCTTTTAATTATTTAGAGACACTTGTTTTATTTAATTAAATAACATCATTTAATTAATTAGGAATGGATTCCTATTTAATTAAAGAACTTTGTTAAATTAATTAGAATTAAGTACTCCATTTCATTAAATAATTTCATTTAATTAATTAGAATTAAGTACTCCATTTAATTAAATAATTACATTTAATTAATTAGAAATAAATTTTTTATTTAATGAAATAATTACATTTAATTAATCAAAATAAGCGTATTTATTAAATATATGTAAAAATATGAGCAAATGTGAGTATGAATTTAAACAGTGATTCGATGCAAATTCTTTAAATTCATCCTCTCCTAAAATGAGTGGATGAGGGTCTCTTAAATAGACTTTCTTGGAATCCATCAATGGTTGAGATCAAATTCAATCAACGGTCAGGTTTAAAGTTGAAGTTCAGTCATAAAGGGAGATTCTCAAATTAAAGAGATTTAACAGATTTAATTAGAGTAAAATAAGGAGTTAACTGATTTAATTTGAGTAGAAAAAGGAGTTAACTGATTTAACTCATTTTTTATCAATAGTGAACTAAAAATTTCCCTTTTTGAACTGAAAAGAGATTTTGTTGAGATATTTAATTTAATAAAATAAGATATGCTCTCACAATTACTTTTTCTATTTAATTAAATAATCTTTTAATTAATTAGAGACACTTTTCTTATTTAATTAAATAACTTCATTTAATTAATTATGAATAGCTTCCTATTTAATTAAATAACTTTGATCAATTAATTAAAATTAAGTAGTCCATTTAATTAAATAATTTCATTTAATTAATTAGAAATAATTTTTCCATTTAATTAATCAAAATAGGCATATTTATTAAATGTATATAAAATGTGAGCAAATGTGAGTATGAATTCCAGCAGCGATTCGATGCAAATTCTTCAAATTCATCATCTCCTTAAATGAGGAGATGAGGGTCTCTTAAATAGAATTTCATGGAATCCATCAACAGTTGAGATCAAATTCAATCAACGGTCAGGATTAAAGTTGAAATTCAGTCATAAAGGGAGATTCTTAAATTAAAGAGAGTTAACAGATTTAATTTGAGTAAAATAAGGAGTTAACTGATTTAATTTGAGTAGAAAAAGGAGTTAACTGAGTTAACTCATTTTTCATCAATAGCTAACTGAAATTTTCCCTTTTTGAACTGACAAGAGATTTTGTTGAGATATTTAATTTAATAAAATGAGGTATGCTCTCATAATTACTTTTTCTATTTAGTTCAATAATCTTTTAGTTAATTAGAGACACTTTTCTTATTTAATTAAATAACTTCATTTAATTAATTAGGAATGGCTTCCTATTTAATTAAATAACTTTGTTTAATTAATTAGATGTAAGTACTCCATTTAATTAAATAATTATGTTTAATTAATTAGAAATACCTTTCCCATTTAATAAAGTAATTACATTTAATTAATCAAAATAGGCGTATTTATAAAATGTATATAAAAATGTGAGCAAATGTGAGTATGAATTCTAGCAGCAATTCAATGTAAATTCTTCAAATCATCCTCTCTTAAAATGAGGAGATGATGGTCTCTTTAATAGAATTTGATGGAATCCATCAACGGTTGAGATCAAATTAAATAAACAGTCAGGATTAAAGTTGAAGTTCAGTCATAAACGGAGATTCCCAAATTAAAGGGAGTTAACAAATTTAATTTGAGTAAAATAAGGAGTTAACTGATTTAATTTGAGTAGAAAAAGGAGTTAACTCATTTAACTCATTTTTTATCAATAGTGAACTGAAAATTTCCCTTTCTAAACTAAAGAGAGATTTTGTTGAGATGTTTAATTTAATAAAATGAGATATGCTCTCATAATTACTTTTTCTATTTAATTAAATAATCTTTTAATTAATTAGAGACACTTTTCTTATTTAATTAAATAACTTTGTTTAATTAATTAGAAGTAAGTACTCCATTTAATTAAATAATTTTGTTTAATTAATTAGAAATACCTTTCCCATTTAATTAAATAATTGCATTTAATTAATCAAAATAGGCGTATTTATTAAATGTATATAAAAATGTGAGCAAATGTGAGTATGAATTCCAGCATCAATTCGATGCAAATTCTCCAAATTCATCATCTCCTAAAATGAAGAGATGAGGGTCTCTTAAATAGACTTTCTTGTAATCCATCAACGATTGAGATCAAATTCAATCAACGGTTAGGATTAAAGTTGAAGTTCAGTCATAAAGGGAGATTCCCAAATTAACGAGAGTTAACAAATTTAATTTGAGTAAAATAAGGAGTTAACTGATAAAATTTGAGTAGAAAAAGGAGTTAACTGAATTAACTCATTTTTTATCAATAGTGAACTGAAAATTTCCCTTTCTGAACTAAAGAGAGACTTTGATGAGATATTTAATTTAATAAAATGAGATATGCTCTCACAATTACTTTTTCTATTTAATTAAATAATCTTTTAATTAATTAGAGACACTTTTCTTATTTAATTAAATAACTTCATTTAATTAATTAAGAATGGCTTCATATTTAATTAAATAACTTTACTTTATTAATTACAAGTAAGTACTTCATTTAATTAAATAATTTCGTTTAATTAATTAGAAATACCCTTTCCATTTAATTAAATAATTACATTTAATTAATCAAGATAGGCATATTCATTAAATGTATGTAAAAATATGAGCAAATGGGAGTATGAATTTTAGCTCCGATTTGATGTAAATTCTCCAAATTCACCCTCTCCTAAAATGAAAAGATGAGGGTCTCTTAAATAGACTTTCCTGGAATCCATCAATGGTTGAGATCAAATTCAATCAACGGTCAGGATTAAAGTTGAAGTTCAGTCATAAAGGGAGATTCCCAAATTAAAGGGAGTTAACAGATTTAATTTGAGTAAAATAAGGAGTTAGCTGATTTAATTTGAGTAGAAAAAGGAGTTAACTGATTGAACTCATTTTTTACAAATAGTAAACTGAAAATTTACCTTTTTGAACTGAAGAAAGATTTTCTTGAGATATTTAATTTAATAAAATGAGATATGCTCTCATAATTACTTTTTCTATTTAATTAAATAATCTTTTAATTAATTAGATACATTTTTATTATTTAATTAAATAACTTCATTTAAGTAATTAGGAATGGCTTCCTATTTAATTAAATAACTTTTCTTAATTAATTAGAAGTAAGTACTCCATTTAACTAAATAATTTTATTTAATTAATCAAAAATACCTCTCTCATTTAATTAAATAATTAAATTTAATTAATCAAGATAAGCGTATTTATTAAATGTATGTAAAAATATGAGCATATGTGAGTATGAATTTCAACAGCGATTCAATGCAAATTTTTAAAATTCATCCTCTCCTAAAATGAAGAGATGGGGGTCTCTTGAATAGACTTTCCTGGAATCCATCAACGGTTGAGATCAAATTCAATCAACGGTCAGGATTATAGTTGAAGTTCAGTCATAAAGGGAGATTCCCAAATTAAAGGGAGTTAACAAATTTAATTTTAGTAAAATAAGGAGTTAGCTAATTTAATTTGAGTAGAAAAAGGAGTTAACTCATTTAACTCATTTTTTTATCAATATTGAACTAAAAATTTCTCTTTTTGAACTGAAGAGAGATTTTGTTGAGATATTTAATTTAATAAAATGAGATATGCTCTTATAATTACTTTTTCTATTTAATTAAATAATTTTTTAATTAATTAGAGACACTTTTCATATTTAATTAAATAACTTTATTTAATTAATTAGGTATGGCTTCCTATTTAATTAAATAACCTTGTTTAATTAATTAAAAATAAGTACTGCATTTAATTAAATAATTTTGTTTAATTAATTAGAAATACCTTTCCCATTTACTTAAATAATTACATTTAATTAATCAACAAAGGCATATTTATTAAATGTATGTAAAATATGAGCAAATGTGAGTATGAATTCCAACAGCGATTCAATGCAAATTCTCCAAATTCATCCTCTCCTAAAATGAAGAGATGAGGGTCTCTTAAATAGACTTTCTTGGAATCCATCAACGGTTGAGATCAAATTCAATCAACGGTCAGGATTAAAGTTGAAGTTCAGTCATAAAGGAAGATTCCCAAATTAAAGGGAGTTAACAGATTTAATTTGAGTAACATAAGGGGTTAACTGATTTAATTTGAGTAGAAAAAGGTGTTAACTGATTTAACTCATTTTTTATCAATAGTGAAATAAAAATTTTCCTTTTTCAACTAAAGAGAGATTTAGTTGATATATTTAATTTAATAAAATGAGATATGTTCTCATAATTACTTTGTCTATTTAATTAAATAATTTTTTAATTAATTAGAGACATTTTTCTTATTTAATTAAATAACTTCATTTAATTAATTAAGAATAGATTCCTATTTATGTAAAAATAGGTGTATTAATTAAATGTATGTAAAAATATATGCAAATTTGAGTATGAATTTCAGCAGTGATTCGATCCAAATTCTCCAAATTCATCCTCTCTTAAAATGAAGAGATGAGGGTCTCTTAAATAGATTTTCTTGAAATCCATCAACAGTTGAGATCAAATTCAATCAACGGTTAGGACTAAAATTGAAGTTCAGTTATAAAGGGAGATTCCCAAATTAAAGGGAGTTAATAGATTTAATCTGAGTAAAATAAAGAGTTAATTGATTTAATTTGATTAGAAAAATGATTTAACTGATTTAACTCATTTTTTATCAATAGTAAACTAAAAATTTCCCTTTTTGAACAGAAGGGAGATTTTGTTGAGACATTTA
The DNA here is from genome assembly GCA_028749045.1 of Cupressus sempervirens. Lineage (NCBI taxonomy): Eukaryota > Viridiplantae > Streptophyta > Pinopsida > Cupressales > Cupressaceae > Cupressus > Cupressus sempervirens. The sequence goes on from CM053783.1 coordinate 120,133,553, forward strand.
ATTTCATAAAATGAGATATGCTATCATAATTACTTTTTCTATTTAATTAAATAATCTTTTAATTAATTAGAGACACTTTTCTTATTTAATTAAATAAATTAATTTAATTAATTAGGAATGACTTCCTATTTAATTAAATAACTTTGTTTAATTAATTAGAAATAAGTGTTGCATTTAATTAAATAATTTTGTTTAATTAATTAGAAATACCTTTCTAATTTAATTAAATAATTACATTTAATTAATCAAGATAGGCGTATTTATTAAATGTATGTAAAAATATAAGCAAATGTGAGTATGAATTCCAGCAGTGATTCGATGAAAATTCTCCAAATTCATCCTCTCCTAAAATGAAGAGATGAGGGTCTCTTAAATAGACTTTCCTGGAATCCATCAATGGTTGAGATGAAATTCAATCAACGGTCAGGATTAAATTTGTAGTTCAGTCATAAAGGGAGATTCCCAAATTAAAAGGAGTTAACAGATTTAATTTGAGTAAAATAAGGAGTTAACTAATTTAATTTGAGTAGAAAATTGAGTTAGCTGATTTAAGTCATTTTTTATCAATAGTGAACTGAATTTATTTTTTTTGAACTGAAGAGAGATTTTGTTGAGATATTTAATTTAATAAAATGAGATATGTTCTCATAATTAATTTTTCTATTTAATTATGTAATCTTTTAATTAATTAGAGACACTTTTCTTATTTAATTAAATAACTTCATTTAATTAATTAGGAATGGCTTCCTATTTAATTAAATAACTTTGTTTAATTAATTAAAAATAAGTACTGCATTTAATTAAATAATTTCATTTAATTAATTAGAAATACGTTTCTCATTTAATTAAATAATTACATTTAATTAATCAACATAGGCATATTTATTAAATGTATGTAAAAATATGAGTAAATGTGAGTATGAATTCCAGTAGTGATTCGATGCAAATTCTCCAAATTCATTCTCTTCTAAAATGAAGAAATAAGGGTCTCTTAAATAGACTTTCCTCGAATCCATCAACGGTTGAGATCAAATTCAATCAACGGTCAGGATTAAAGTTGAAGTTCAGTCATATAGAAAGATTCCCAAATTAAAGGGAGTTAACAGATTTAATTTGAGTAAAATAAGGAGTTAACTGATTTAATTTCAGTAGAAAAAGGAGTCAACTGATTTAACTCATTTTTTATCAATACTGAACTGAAAATTTTTCTTTTTGAACTGAAGAGAGATTTTGTTGAGATATTTAATTTAATAAAATGAGATATGCTCTCATAATTATTTTTTCTATTTAATTAAATAATCTTTTAATTAATTAGAGACACTGTTCTTATTGAATTAAATAACTTCATTTAATTAATTAAGAATGGCTTCCTATTTAATTAAATAAATTTATTTAATTAATTAGAAGTAAGTACTTTGTTTAATTAAATAATCTCATTTAATTAATTGGAAATACCTTTTGCATTTAATTAAATAATTACATTTAATTAATCAGAATAGGCGTATTTATTAAATGTATGTAAAAATATGAGCAAATATGAGTATGAATTTCAACAGCGATTCGATGCAAATTCTCCAAATTCATCCTCTCCTAAAATGAACCGATGCGGGTCTCTTAAATAGACTTTCCTTTAATTCATCAATGGTTGAGATCAAATTCAATCAACAGTTAGGATTAAAATTGAAGTTCAGTCATAAAGTGAGATTCCCAAAGTAAAGAGAGTTAACAGATTTAATTTGAGTAAAATAGAGAGTTAATTAATTTAATTTGAGTAGAAAAAAGAGTAACCCATTTAACTCATTTTTTATCAATAGTGAACTGAAAATTTTCCCTTTTTGAACTGAAGAGAAATTTTGTTGAGATATTTAATTTAATAAAATGAGATATGCTCTCATAATTACTTTTTCTATTTAATTAAATAATATTTTAATTAATTAGAGCACTTTTCTTATTTAATTAAATAACTTCATTTAATTAATTAGGAATGGCTTCCTATTTAATTGAATAACTTTGTTTAATTAATTAGAAGTAAGTACTTCATTTAATTAAATAATTTTATTTAATTAATTAGATATGCCTTTCCCATTTAATTAAATCATTACATTTAATTAATCAAGATAGGCATATTTATTAAATGTATGTAAAAATATGAGCAAATGAGAGTATGAATTTTAGTAGCAATTCGATGGAAATTCTCCAAATTCATTCTCTCTTAAAATAAAGAGATAAGGGTCTCTTAAATAGACTTTCCTAGAATCCATCAATGGTCGAGATTAAATTCAATCAATGGTCAAGATTAAAGTTGAAGTTGTGTCGTAAAGGGAGATTCCCAAACTAAAGGGAGTTAATAGATTTAGTTTGAATAAAATAAGGAGTTAACTAATTTAATTTGAATTGAAAAAAGAGTTAACTGACTTAACTCATTTTTTATCAATATTGAACTAAATTTTTTTTTTTTTGAACTGAAGACAGATTTTCTTGAGATATTTAATTTAATAAAATGAGATATGCTCTCATAATTACTTTTTCTATTTAATTAAATAATCTTTTAATTAATTAGAGACACTTTTCTTATTTAATTAAATAACTTAATTTAATTAATTAGGAATGGCTTGCTATTTAATTAAATAACTTTGTCTAATTAATTAGAAATAAGTACTACATTTAATTAAATAATTTTGTTTAATTAATTAGAAATACGTTTCTCATTTAATTAAATAATTACATTTAATTAATCAACATAGGCATATTTATTAAATGTATGTAAGAATATGAGAAAACGTGAGTATGAATTTCAGCAGTGATTCGATGCAATTTCTCCAAATTCATCCTCTTCTAAAATGAAGAAATGAGGGTCTCTTAAATAGACTTTCCTGGAATCCATCAACAGTTGAGATCAAATTCAATCAACGGTCAGGATTAAAGTTGAAGTTTAGTCATATAGGAAGATTCTCAAATTAAAGGGAGTTAACAGATTTAATTTGAGTAAAATAAGGAAATAACTGATTTAATTTCAGTAGAAAAAGGAGTTAACTGATTTAACTCATTTTTTATCAATACTGAACTGAAAATTTTGCTTTTTGAACTGAAGAGAGATTTTGTTGAGATATTTAATTTAATAAAATGAGATATGCTCTCATAATTACTTTTTCTATTTAATTAAATAATGTTTTAATTAATTAGAGACACTTTTCTTGTTGAATTAAATAACTTCATTTAATTAATTAAGAATGGCTTCCTATTTAATTAAATAACTTTTTTTAATTAATTAGAAGTAATTACTTTGTTTAATTAAATAATCTCATTTAATTAATTAGAAATACCTTTTGCATTTAATTAAATAATTACATTTAATTAATCAGAATAGGCATATTTATTAAATGTATCTAAAAATATGAGCAAATATGAGTATGAACTCCAGCAGCGATTCGATGCAAATTCTTCAAATTCATCCTCTCCTAAAATGAACAGATGAGGGTCTCTTAAATAGACTTTCCTAGAATCCATCAATGGTTGAGATCAAATTCAATCAACGGTTAGGATTAAAATTGAAGTTCAGTTATAAAGTGAGATTCCCAAATTAAAAAGAGTTAACAGATTTAATTTGAGTAAAATGAAGAGTTAATTGATTTAATTTGAGTAGAAAAAAGAGTTAACTGATTTAACTCATTTTTTATCAATAGTGAACTGAAAATTTTCCCTTTTTGAACTGAAGAGAAATTTTGTTGAGATATTTAATTTAATAAAATGAGATATGCTCTCATAATTACTTTTTCTATTTAATTAAATAATCTTTTAATTAATTAGAGACACTTTTCTTATTTAATTAAATAACTTCATTTAATTAATTAGGAATGGTTTCCTATTTAATTAAATAACTTTAATTAATTAATTAGAAGTAAGTACTTCATTTAATTAAATAATTTCATTTAATTAATTAGATATGCCTTTCCCATTTGATTAAATAATTACATTTAATTAATCAAGATAGGCATATTTATTAAATGTATGTAAAAATATGAGCAAATGAGAGTATGAATTTTAGCAACGATTCGATGAAAATTCTCCAAATTCTTTCTCTCTTAAAATAAAGAGATAAGGGTCTCTTAAATAGACTTTCCTAGAATCCATCAACGGTTGAGATTAAATTCAATCAACGGTCAAGATTAAAGTTGAAGTTCAGTCATAAAGGGAGATTCCCAAACTAAAGAGAGTTAATAGATTTAGTTTGAGTAAAATAAGGAGTTAACTAATTTAATTTGAATTGAAAAAAGAGTTAACTGATTTAACTCATTTTTTATCAATATTGAACTGAATTTTTTTTTTGAACTAAAGAGAGATTTTCTTGAGATATTTAATTTAATAAAATGAGATATGCTCTCATAATTACTTTTTCTATTTAACTAAATAATATTTTAATTAATTAGAGACACTTTTCTTATTTAATTAAATAACTTCATTTAATTAATGTTGTGGTATTTACAACACAAGCCCCATTCTGAGTCCAGAATGGGGACCCCCTAACTTTTTTTTTGACTCTTGACTCTCATTTTGAGAAATGGGAGAAGAAAATTAGTTGATTAGTTAGATTATTTGAGACAAAATAAAAAAAGAAAAATAAATTTAAAAATTTTTAAAAAAAAGAAAAAAACAAAAAAATAAATTTAAAATAAAAATCTCGCGCACGTGCGCATACCAAGGCGCACGCGCTTTGTAAGAGAAAGCAAGGGGAGGGGTTATAAAACCCCCTCCTTCCTCCCACTCTTTCCATTTTTTTCTTCCCACTATCTTGTTTGGCTAAGGGAGGAAGGTGAGGAAAATTCTTCCCCCCCCTTTCTCTCTCTCCATTTTGTACCGCGTGCGCCGCGCCACCGCAGCACTCTTTTGGGCAGGCTGCAGGGGCCTTTTGGGCACTATGCAAGCCTCCTAGGTGTGCACGCGTGGTGCTCCACCGCGACGTCCCTTTTGTGCGGCACGCGTGGCCATGACCATCGCCCTCACTTTTTTAAATTATTTTATTTTATTTTATTTTTTATTTTTATTTTGTCAAAAAAAAAAAATTTAAAAATAATAATAATAATAATAATAAAAAGCATAAGTAAAATAAAATTGGTTTTCGAGTATCACTTTTTTAATATGTTTTATGTATCCAGTAATTAATTATTTTTTCTTTTTGTGATGTGCAGGTAATATAATCAAATGGCATCCACATCTAGATCAATAGCAAAGCTAGTCGTATACAAGTATCAAAGCGTAACCCTGAAGTCACGGTTACACAATGAACACTCTGAGATCAAAGACATAGAACTTGGACACACGAACTTGGGAGAATTTTTGAGGGTTTGTAACAATCTAACTGAAAGATCTTCTATGAGATCTGCCTTAATATGGTCTGGATTGGTAAATGCAGCATCACATCCTGAGGCTGTTCAGTCAACTGAATTGATCATGATCTTATCCCGACATTTTGTTCCTGAGGAAAGGGTGGTAAAGAGTGTCACTGGGGAAGTAGTCGTGGATCTACGACCTGATAATATCAAGAGAATCTTTGACTTACCCAGAGCTGATCAATTTATCAAGCTTTCATATGAAGGAGCTAAGAGGTGGCATAAAGATCATCACCAAGAGGCCATGGACATTATATATTCCTCATACTTCATTGAGAAGCCATCTCGAGGAAAGACAATCAAAAAAGTGGATTTGGCTTGAGGATATATGAGGGATGACATTGGATATTCAATCATTCTCCTGAGTAGAGTTATGGGACTGCCGGAAGCAGGTCATCTCGCTCCATTCATGGTTAACTTCATTGAAACCATTAGACACACAAAGATGCCACTAGATTGGGCTACCACACTTAGTGAGAACTTGTGTGATCAGTTGCGGATAGTAAAGGACAAGAAGAAGTGCTATATGACTTCTTATGTGATTTATCTACTTGTAGCAAGGGCCACCAACTATCTCGGGTTGTACAAAAAGGGTAGTATGCAGGATCGTAACGCATGGCCTTATATAGTTTATCCTCAGCTAGTTAAGAAAAAGCTCTCGCTGCAAAGCAAAGAGTACCAGATTGTGAATGATGCCTTTATCTTCGCCATCATTCGATTCATCGAAGGTGACTATGGAAAGAGATTGTCTAATGAGGCCAAGGCACAAATCATAGCTCTCGATGCATATTATACCTAGTTTTGGACATTCACATACATTTGGGTCGGTGGTGCATCTATCCATCCAAAGAAGCTCCCAAAGTACCCAAGTGATAAGTTGGTTCTGATGGAAATTTCTCGGCAGATTGAGTCAGCCTATGAGAGGATCAAGAAACAATGAAGACCTTGTTGGGATTGGCCTTTTGTAATAGGGGCATACCAAGTAAAGAGAAAGCAATATATCCTGACCTTCAAGTGGGAATGGGAGAACTATCCTTTTGAGGAATATAACTCTCCCTGGTCGTTCTTTGATAGTGTTGGTAAAGTGGAAAATTTGGCAAGAAAAGAATTCTACCACGAGGACACTATTGAAGATCATTGGATAAATGCCACAAATGACTATGATGTCTATATCAGGGACTATTGTAGAATGACTTTGTATTTAGCAGAGAAAGCTCTCTATTTGACCATCCCCGATGAGATAAGGATACAAGATTCACAGGAGCTATTAGATCCCTTATTTAATATAGATAAAGTTGATGAGAGGCCCATTCTAAATGCAAAAATTGATAGAGAGGAAGGGGATGATATTAATCATCAAGAAAGACATGTCATCAAAATGACAAAGAGTTGGATCAAGAAACCCTTTCTTCTTGATCCAATTCCAGATAGTGTGATATTCTATATACATGCTCACCCAGAAAAGGTAAAGGGGAGGAAATTCATAGTTCCTATCTTTGAGCTCCAATCTCCTATCAGGCCAGAAACGGTCTACTAGCTTGATCATCCAGTGGGATATTACCATCCACCAGAGAAGAAGAAAGAAAAGAGGAAGAGAGCCTCTCCTCAGAGGATCCAGATAGAGCATGTTGAAGAATAGGCCCTTTTGCAGCAACATGAATCTACTCCCCAGGACCCCCATGACTCTGCGATTTCTCATTTCCAGGTTGATTTTCCATTGCCTCCTATTTTGTCAAGCCAACAAGGGGAGGGAGAGATTCTAGAGACATCCATTCCTCTGATGCATCAAGAGCTCGCTTCTCCTATGGTTCCATAGAAGCAAAGGAGGGTCAAGGTTAGAATGAACAAGAGGCAGAGAGTTCATAAAAGATTAGTGCCTAATCCCTCTGTTCCTAAAACTATTACCGAGGAATTAGATAAGAAAGAAATAGAGTGAGATGGGGAGGAAGAACAAGTGCCTCTACAAGGGAGAACCTGACTTGCCAAAGCTACAGAATTGGAAAGAATGAAGAATGTCACAAATATCCCACCACCCACCCAAGCTGAAACAGTAGAACTCTCTTCGTTGGAAGATGAAGTACAATGATGGGTGAATGAGCAAAGAGAGCTAGGTGATAATATTCTCTCCATTTTAGATTTTGATTTCATGCCAATGGGTACAAAATTGGTTGGAGATAAGATTAGAGATACTCCCACAGGTGAATCTCAATAGAAAGATGGGATCCAGATGCCATCTGAGACACAAGGTCCTCATCCAACGCCCCCATCTTCACCTCAGTCTATGATGGTAGATAGGGTTTCAGTGACACCTCCACCTTCAAGTTCAGAAGAACATGTTCAGAAGGAATCATCATTACAAGGAGAACCAGTACTAAGGGTTACTAGTGAGCCATCAAAAGAGGCACAGGTAATGGAATGTATACAACAACCTTCTTAGGAAGTTGAGGATCAAACTATGGGATCTACAAAAATTGAGACTACAAAAGAAGAACCCTCACAACAGGAAACTCCAAGAAAAAATGACAAAGGGAAGGAGGTAGCTGAACACATCCCTTCATCATCTAGAGCTAAGGTTGGAGAAAGACATATCTCGAGATGGTTTCGGAAGGAAATAATGAGAAGTGCTAAGCATCAATTCTTTGCTTCACAAGATGATATCTATGACATTGCATAGATTTTGAGCAAGCCTGACTCTCCATTACAGGATGTAACACCATTTGCATTCATTACCACTACTCAAAATCAGGACCTATTTGCACAAGTGGCTCATCCCCCGAAAGGTACAGATGAAGAAGTTGTCAGCCTTCAGGACTATGAGGTAAAGGATATCACATTAGGGAAACCTACACGGGATACTTCTCAACAAATGATGACTATGGGAGTCAAAGAGGTTCTTAACCACATGGAACATGATGAGATTAAAATCAAAGCACTTCGAAGGCAAGTTGAGATCTTGAAAGGATATCTAGCTAAAGTTATTAGTCCTCTTGACTCTGAACACCCCAAGGAGACTTTGACTACCATTTTGAAAGAAGGGGAAGGTGTACATCTCAATCCATTTTTGAGAGCTTGTCAGGATTGGCGAGACAAACTTGAGGATAAAGGTATCACTATAATTATAGGAAGTCTAAAATTATTGCACGCTACACAAGACAACGTTGATAAGATCATGGCAATTTTGAGGCAGGATTTTAGCATTATGGATGAGGTACGAGTTTGGGGCAAGGATTTGCAAATTCTACATGCCACAAAAGGAAAAAGGTACCACATTTTGATTGATTTTTATACTGGCAAAGAACTAGACATAATAGATGATTGGATAGAAAAGATTGCAGAGGGAAATAAAGTGATGGAAACATTTCATGATGAGATACATAGGCTCAAGAACCAAGCTCGAGAGCAAATTTTGGAAGCAGAAAAGCTATATAGTGATGCATGCTTGGATATTTTTGAAGATGAAGAATGGGAGAAGCTTTTACCAGTTGAGGTAGTTGTGGAAAACTTCAAAAAAACTTTAGAGGAAGCATCCAGTGATGAATATATCAGACAAGCCTTCAGGACAGAAGAAGCATTGTTAGAGTTGGATACCAAACTCAGGGATTTTGCAAAAACTCAGATTGAGGTGGAAAACTATAGACAGAAGGTCAAAGATAAGTATGAGGCTTTGGATCTTCCCGATGCCACTAAAATTACTGAGATTATAGAGAAATTCAAGGGCAAATATCCAAACATATCTTTAGGATGAAGATGAACAAAACCCAGATGCCAGAATTTCAATTTTGACACTTCAAAAGTTTTGAGGGTTTTGGACTCAGTCGAGGTCCACAACTCTACAGCTTTGCAAATCCGTAGGTCCGTAGCTTTGCAGCTTCACAGATCTATAGCTTCGCAGGTCTACAGGTCCACACCTCTGCATTTTCATGAGGCTCCGCAATTCAGAAGTGCGCCAATAGTCAACTGCCAGTTCCAAAAATAACACTTTCCATGCATTGGAAACACATTTTGATGGCAAGATAACTCCAACACACATCAAGTGAAGGGCCAGCTTCTATTTTTGGTGTCTCCATGCACTTCTACTTCAACTGATGGCTTCTTCCTATTTTCTCTCTCATGCTTTCATTGTTTTAACATGTAAAGGGCTCATGCATCCAATTAATGAATAAAATATGGATGGAGTCACTCCAAGCATCAGTTAGATTACCAGTTTGTATATATTTAGTTTGTTTTAATGTTTTAAAAGTATTTTTATTGCATTAAGATATCTCTCACTCTCAACACAAATTTAGGAGACAATTTCTTATAAATACCCCTTTGTAAAATGTAAAAAGGGGCCGCCGTTATTATGCAATAAAATTATGCTTTTGGTGCTAGCATTTGGAGTGTAGTTATTCTTGCCTGAATGTGTCACTGTTTTTTGGATTTTATTCATAAGATTGTGATTGAGCCAAAGGTTTAATGCATTATTTTTGGTTGTGTGATCTTTTAGTTCTAGTGTTTGCTACAGATATATGAATTTCATTGATGTAACGAGCTTGAGAAGAGATCACCCAATTGTGTCTACATAACTTTTTGTCTCGCATGAGCGCACTTTCCGTGGCCTTGCAATTTGATGAAGAGTGAAACGTCATTCGATTTGTTAAAGATTCTCACCGACGATTGCATCAGTGGATTCTAGGAAGCGCTGCCCCTATTTTCATTGGTTTCCTACTAATTTCTTTGAAGGTTTAACTCGCAGCATGTTGTGTTCTGTAGCTTATGTCCGTTTAGGAATTTCAATTTCAAGTTATTTGATTTCATGTTATTTGCTTTCAGTTTTGTTATTTTCTTTGCTAAACCCTCTGTTAGAATAGGACCTCATAGTAAGTTGCATTGTTAGAGTTGCATTCATTAAAAAAAAAAATACAAAATACAAAAAAATTGTTCTTTTTGGTGTGATATTTTGAGACCGCGAACAGATTTTACTTGATTCCAAGGTAAAGAGTTTTTGGAACTAGCAAAGGCCTCCTTGCGAACATTCACATTTATCTTCTACTGAGAAAATTTTGGTACGTCGCAAGACAAACACTGAACCTTGGAGTGGATCCTTAAAAAGATTTGCTTTTCAAGAGAGGAATTACACTATGGATTCCTGCCGTTGACCTCATGCAAAATGAATGCCCAATAGAAGTGGCGCTAGAAGGAGGGCCTAATACAAAGAACATACTATTAGAAACAAGAAAGATTTGATCAAGTTTCAAATTCTTTTTTACACCCTTGCAATAATCTACCCTACGTAAAAGGTTCAGAAATCACTTCTGAAATTTTCAAAAATTTAGCTCCGCAGCTCCGCAGATCCGCAACTCTGCAGATCTGTAGTTCAGTAGCTCCGCAAAACTTTGTGGTGCACAAAATTTAGAAGAAGTGAGGAAGTGTACTTCTATAGAGGTGCATTTTTTCCTATATTGATACAATTTGGAAGATATTGATCCTAGATCCCCATTCCAGCGAGCGTTAAGATCTTCACCAAGTGCCCAAGAATTTCTAGAGCTTACTCATTTTTGTAAGACACGTAGTGACAGAGGAATACCCCGAATTCAACCACTTCCATTCAAAATTTCATCATCTTCTTCTACTCCACCACCCATTCAACCAACAGGTGGACCTCCACATATTCCAACACTCCCATCACCTTTCAACCCGCCTTTAGGTCCACAAAATCCTCCGATGGCCTTTTCCACAAACACAGTTGATTCACCCCTTAGATTGAGAGGTGCCCTCCATGACCTCCCAAAGAATCTCGAGAAATTCTATCCAAGGTTTATTTATGGAGAAACAAGAACCGCTGAAGATCACGTCAAGATTTTTAAGGAAATTTTGCAATCAGAAGAAAATTGCTAATGAAGATGTGGTTTTTTGTTTATTTCCCTACTCTTTGGGGGAGATTTCCTTCAATTGGCACGTGAACCTACCACCAAGTTGTATTGGAGACTGGGACACTTTTGAAAAATCATTTTTGGAACAATTCAAAACTTTCATCAATCCAACAGTGATACATCAAAAATTCATATCAATAAAAAGGGACCCAGCTGAAACAGTTTCACGCTTCAATCATCGTTTTCATTTGGCCTACCGCAAGTTGGAAACATTGTACACAATTTTGGTTGAAGCTGCCATCCAAGTTTATTTCAATGCCATGGATCCTCTTACTACAATTTTTTTGAGAAGACTTACTGCAGCAAATATTGACATGTTGGACAAAGTCTTTGCAGAAGCAATCGCGTTCATAAAGCAAGCTAATCCTAATGGAGGAGGAATGATGCTTCCTATGCAAATAGTTCCTACCATGCCAACGGTTCCTATAGGAGCACCCACTATACCTAGTCAGTTCATACCAATGAACCCAGTTCCATTGCAATAGGTACTCGCTCCACAAACTCAAGTGATAACATACCCAGTGTATGAGCCCTCGAAAATAGCCTTCTTTGAAAAAAAAGCAATGGTTCTTGTGGAAACAAATAAAAATCTCCTTTCAAAAGTTGGTTAGATGGAGAAGACCATGTCACAAATGAAAAATGAGTTGACTCATCTTAGATTGTCACAAGGACAAAGTAACAACTCCCAGAGAAACAATGTTAGCCCCTACAACAACAATTTTGGTTAGAATTACAACAGGAACTTCAACAATAATAGTAACAACAATGCAGGAAACAACAACGAAGGGAACAACATCAATCCTCCTGATCGCAACAATGGCTTCTAAAGACAAAATCAACAATGGAACACTCGACCAAATAATGGAAGTATTCCTGCTGATAATAACAACATTCAGTATGTTGATATTAATTAGTATGATGATATGCCTAGCAATGATGGTGTGTACTATAATGGTAATTAGGATGTGAATCAAAACCCACCAATGAATGATAATCCACCTCCTGTTCAATTCAATGCAATGCTATTAGAATCTTATGATCCTACACAGAATGTACGAGTGGAATAACAAGCAAATGAAGAATTCTCGTTCCCTTTTAGTCAAGACCCTGATCTTCAACATTATGAGATGTTTTCCTTTCGAAATGATAATCGAAACACATATAATCTCAGAAACAAGAGGGATCCATTGACTAATGGAATTCCTCCTGGTTTGCAACCAACTCCACCTGATCCTAGAGCAAGCAACAATCCACCACCGGTAAGGTCAGCCCAAGGAGGACCACAGTATCATAATCAGGTGAACATACCAACAATACTAAAGAACCCTGCTTGGTCTACTGAAAAATATAACACGGTTGAAGACCTAAAGAAAACAAAGGCCAATATGTCCATGTTCGACATGTTGCAGAATTGTCCACAACAAAGAGAAGCACTCATGAAGACATTGGATAATACAAAGGTTTCCCATAATATGAATAGTGTCCCTCAAAAGATGGTGCCACAACAAGTAAATGCCGTAGAAGCAACGCCCACTATGTTTAAGGACAAAATTGAGGTACCCCCATTTTTGCTGAGCATAAGGATATATGGGAAGAATCTTCACAATTGTCTTATTGATTCAGGAGCTTCGTTTAATGTGATGCCATTATCCATAGCTCAAAGGCTACGAGTTGATCCTCAACCCTCTAACCGAGTGGTAATATAGTTGGATAAAACAGAGGTAAAAGTTATTGGAGTATTAAAAGATGTGTGGATACAGCTAACAATTGATCCTCGAATCTAGGATATTGTTGACATACATGTGGTGGACATCCCAAAAACATATGGATTACTCCTAAGTAGGGAGTGGACAAAATGTCTTAGAGGATGGTTCTCCACATATTTCACTCAATTATGGTTTCCCTGGAAAGGTTTGAACAATCAAATCAAGATAGATGCTGAGCCCAAACTGAAAACAATGATTACAGATTACAATGCCCCGAATGAGGTAGCATTCTTACAATCTAACTTGGGGTCATATAAAGTGATGGCATTGGACCTGGTTCCAAACAAGACATCTCAAGTGGAAAATGAAGAACCTAAGGTTTTGGTCCCCAAAATTGAGATTGTGACACAATTCATAGAAAGTATGGTGACTAATCTATAGTGTTTAGGAAAGGATGTTGACCCTAGTGTCCTCCTCCTTCTAGGATTTTTTTAGTTGCACAAAGTTAGTCATTCAGAGTTTGAATGTTCAGCATGCCAAGAAGTAGTAGCAAAAGTTTTGACACAAATAATGGGAAAAAAAAGTACAAAGACCTCCAGTAAAAAAGTTATCCAAAGTCAAAATTCAATCAATTCATCCAACTTTATTGAGCAAACTGAAGAGGAAAGTGAAGATTTAAATGTATCATACAACGATACCTCTTCAGATGGTGGAGGTTTTTCTTCTCCTCCTCCCGAGATGATCAAAGTTCAAAGAAGAAGATGATATGTCAAAGGTAAAGGATGGACTTCAATAGTCATTCATCTTGAACCTAAAGTCGAACAAATCAATGGGCTAATAGGAGAAATTCAGGAGAAGCAAGAAAAAAACACTCTTCCTTTTTCCTTTTGATATGAAGGAGATTCATCAAGCCCCACATACGAAAAGTTACAATGGGTTCCCAAGAAATAGTCGTTCAAGGCTCAAGTAAAAGAAAAGTTGAGGACGAATAAACACAAAGTCAGAAAACCCAAGGAAAATACAGTTTGGACACTCTGCTTTGATGGTTCTAGATGCAAATCAGGAGCCGGTGTAGGTATTGAACTAATCAACCCAAAAGGTAGGTCTTTCTATGCCGCATATCGTTTGCAGTTTAGATGTACTAATAATGGTGCAGAATATGAAGCCTTGATTCGAGGACTTCTCTTTACATTGGAAAAGGGATTTATTGCTCTTATAATTGAAGGAGATTCTCAACTAGTGATAAGACAAGTAAAATCCATATACTCATGCAATGACAAAAGATTAATCACTTACAGGAAAAGGGTATGGGATATAATGGATGACTTTCAAGCTCTAAACATCAAATCCATTCCAAGAAGAAGGAATGTGGTAGCAGATGCCCTTGCAATTTTAGCCAGCGCTTTACAACTAGTAGAAAGAAAAAAGTTGAAAAGATTCTTAGTTGAATTATTTTCCATTCCTGCCATTCTCGATAATATCACAAACTTTCAGGTCTTTCAAGATGATCAACATATACTCGAGTTTATAATGTGCAGTCACCATTTCCAAGGACAAGAGATTGATGATACACCTAAAGACAAGCTTGAAGATGATGAGATTGAGGATGAGGATGGAATCCTTAATTTGAAAACAAACAATATTCTGAAAGGGATGGTTGAACTTGAACACATCTTCAACCGTGATGAATCAACACTCAATAGAAGGGCAACTCAAGAGAAAGGAATCAAAGAATGTGACTCGTACAATTTAAGCACGAATGAAGAACCAAAAATGGTGCAAATAGGAAAAGCATGCAATCAAAAGGAAAGGGATGACTTGCTCAAGTTTCTCACTGAGTATAAAGATGTGATTGCTTGGAGTTATGAAGAGTTAAAGACTTATGATCCTAATATTATCACACATGACATCCTATTGAAACCAGATGCTAAACCTTTCTGGTAGAGACAACGACCAGTAAATCTGATAATCGAACCATTGATTATGAAAGAAGTTAAGAAATTACTGGATGCTAAGATCATATTTCCTATCTGTCATTCCACCTAGGTAGCAAATTTGGTCCCTGTACAGAAAAAGACTGGAGAAATTTGCCTTTGTGTCGACTTTCATAATTTGAATTTGGCATCTCAGAAGGATAACTACCCTCTACCCTCGCTAGATGAAGTGTTGCAAACCGTTAATGGTTCAAAGATGATGTCATTCTTGGACAGTTACTCAGGATATAACCAGATCATGGTTGATGAAGAAGATAGGCTAAAGATTGCTTTCACAACCAAGTGGGGAACGTTTGCCTATAGAAGGATGCCTTTCAGGTTGATTAATGCATGGGCTACATTTCAACGAGCAATGGATGAAGCTTTTAAAGGATTGATAAACAGATGTATAGTCATCTACATGGATGACTTGATTGTCTTTTCAAAAGATCGAAGTACTCATATTGCTAATCTGAGGTAGGTATTTAATAGATGTCATAGGTACGGCATATCACTCAATCCCAAGAAATGTTCATTCAATGTTACTAAAGGAAAGCTCTTGGGACATGTCATTTCTAAAGTTGGAATTTCAATTGATCCTGATAGATTTGAATCAATTTTGAAGTTAGTACCCCCTCATAGTCAGAAGGAGTTGAAATCTTTTTTTGGAAAGATAAACTTTGTACGCAAATTCATAAGTGGTTTTGTGGAAATAGTCCACCCCCTCAATGATTTACTCAAAAAGGGGGCCAAAATAGAATGCGTACCAGAGATAAAGAAATCCTTCCAAGATATCAAGGTTGCCATTTCCATAGCCCCTATTTTGGTAAGCCCATATTACGAGTTACCTTTCAAGATCTATTCCTTTACTTTCGAACATTCTTGCGCAGGGATCTTGACACAAAAAAGAGAGAAGGAAGATGAGTGACCCATTGCTTTCATGAGTTGTCCTCTAAAGAATGCTGAGTTAAAATATTCAAATCTTGATAAACAGTCCTTTGCGTTAATCAAGGAAGTGAAGAAGTTTTGTCACTATATACTTAGAAGTAAGGTATATGCAATTGTACTTGACCTAGCAGTAAAAATGCTTTTGATGCAGAATGAACTTGGTGAAAGAAGAGGAAAGTGGATGGCAATACTTCAACAATTTGATCTAGAGATTCAACCTATGCGTTTAGTCAGATGTCAAGGATTATCCAAAATGATCGTTGACAACCAAGAAGGAAATCAAAATGAATTCAAATTTGATGATGAAACTAATGAAGAAGATCAAAAGAAGATGGTTGTATCACAAGTTGATATCAATCAAGGTGTGGTGATAGATGTCTGGTACCAAGATATTGCTTATTATCTCCTACAGGATCAATGCCGCAAATGGATGAACAGTTCGTAACGTAGGGGACTTAAGATGAAATGCGAGTCTTACAAGTTACTTGATAACAAGTTGTATAAAAGGAACTATGAGGGGATTTATTTGAAATTCTTAGGATGTGGAGAAGCTAAGGATGTCTTGGAATAGTTTCATGACAAGTATGGTACAGGACACGATTCAGCAGAAGCCACAACACACATGATTTTAAGGTTGGGTTATTTTTGGCCCTCAATATTCAAGGATACATTTGAACATGTGCATTCCTGTCATACATGCCAAACTAGTGCTAACAAAGAAAGGCACCCAGCAATGCCACTTCAATCGGTATACGAGGTGCACCCTTTCGCAAAGTGGGGACTGGATTCCATTGGTCTAGTAAACCCACCATCATCAAATGGACACGCATTCATCCTTACAGCTACCGACTACTACACACGTTAGACAGAGGCTGAGACTTTCAGAAATTGCACTGCTAAGGTGGTGATAGACTTTTTGGAAGAGCACATTGTTACCAGATTTGGAATGCCGTTCACTCTTGTATGCGACAATGGATCTGCATTTGCATCCGCATTTTTAACACAATGGGCATTTGAAAATAAAGTCATCATCAGATTCTCTTCAAATTATTACCCGCAAGGAAACGGGGTAGCGGAGTCTACGAACAAAAATTTGATCACTATGATAAAATGACTACTGAAGGAGAACCCTCAGGATTGGCATACACAATTGAAATACGCCTTGTGGATAGATTAGGTCAGAGTAAAAAAGGCTTTGGGTACTTCTCCCTATCTACTTGTTTACGGGCAAGAATCGGTATTCCTGCTCAATCTTAAGATTCCTGTTTTAAAATTCATGAGTGGGTATGCGGATGGCATTGATAGAGTACAAATCCGATTGATGAATCTTCTAGAAATGGAAGAGAAATGAACAACTACATTGGAACACATGGCTAAACATCAAGCCATTGTCAAGAGATGGTTCGACAAGAGGGCCACTATAAAATCTTTTAGGATTTCTAACCTAGTCCTACTTTGGGATAAGGCGAAAGAAAAGCTGGGAAGCCATACTAAGTTTCAACACTTGTGGATAGGCCCATATCAGATTGCGGAAATTCTCGAAGAAAACACATTTAGGCTAGAAAAATAATAATAATAATTTTTAAAAAAAAAGAGAAAAAAAAAGAAAAAGAGATTTGTTTGATTTCAAGTTGTGTGTTTTCTTTCAGTCATGTGTTTCCTTTCAATTGTGGTTTTGTTTTCAAAGTTGAGTCCTAGGGGGTAAGGTGTACTTGAGATTTTTCTAGGATTCTACTAACAACTCTTTGGTCCCAATTTTAGGAAGGGGTATTTCTTTGTCAAAACATTCAAACGATTGTGCATTATGCACCAACCAAACATTGGACATTTCTTGTGGAAATAAAGAGTTTTTCAGTCAGGAAATCAGGACTCTAGACCAACAAGTTCTCAACACTTTGCAAATCTTAAAATTTGATCATTTTAGGTGTTGTTGGATTGAAGTCAAAGATGGTGAGGGATGATTCAAGCTCCAACTGGTTCAAACGGGAGGGGTCTCCTCGGAGATAGCTAAGACCATTGATTGGCGTGAGAGTTTCTAAAAAGTTCTAAAAGAGGAACGCAAGGGATGTTCATAAGAGATCGAATTCAAGAAACAACACTGATGTTCTGACTACACAGTCTAAGTATAGTCAGGATATAGAAGATTAAAAAAAAAAAAAAAAATGGTGTTAAGAATGAAGGATTCCAAAGATCTGAAAAGGCTCCAAGATATGTTCTCAAAATAGAATAGCTTATGTTCAAAGTATTGCTCTATCAAAAGTGGCATTTCAAACGACATGGAACAATTCTTCAAAAGACCTAAAAATCAAAAGAACGTGACATCCTCCCAAGAGCCCTTGAACTGATTCTATCATCTGGTCAATCAATTGGTTGATTAAAGTCTTCATGGAGATTTTGAACGAATGAGCTAGGAGGAGTGGAAGATCATTTTTGAGTTGTCAAAAAATTTCAATGGACTACATCCTAAGGCATCGAAGGGAATGAATTCATAACACACACACTGAGCTTCAAAGTTTAGAGTCCTGGTATTTTGACTAAGAAGTCATTCGAAATAAGCCTGAGATGTTCAAAGCTAGGTTGATGTCTGATACACGTCAGAAGGATGCTTGCTGATAAAGAAATGCTTAACACATTTCTTCCTTTTTTGGGGGCTATTTGTTGTGGTATTCACAACACACGCCCCATTCTGAGTTTGGAATGGGGACCCCCTAACTTTTTTTTTCGACTCCTGACTCTCATTTTGAGAATCGGGAGAAGAAAATTAGTTGATTAGTTAGATTTTTGAGTCAAAAGAAAAAAAAAATTACAAAATTTTAAATAAAAATTTTGTTTTTAAAAAAAGAAAAAAATCCCCCGCGCACGTGCATACAGAGGCACACGCACTTTGTAAGAGCAAGCAAGGGGAGGGGTTATAAAACCCCCTCCTTCCTCCCACTTTTTTCATTTTTTTCTTCCCACTATATTGTTTGGCTAAGGGAGGAAGGTGAGGAAAATTCTTCCCCCCCCCTTTCTCTCTCTCCATTTTGCACTGCGCACGCCCTTAAGGCCGCGTCGCTCCTTTAGGTAGGCCGCGGTGCCCTTTTGGATGTGCCACGTGTGCATGCTGTGTTGCGTGCGCCTTTAAGGCTACGTGTGCGTCACGCCACTGTGCCACATACGCGTGCTGCACTGTGCACGCCTTTAAGGCCATCCGCGTGCCGCGTCGCCCTCATGGGGGGTGCGCGCCTTTAAGGCCACAAGCGTGCACAGTGTTGCGCAAGCCTCCTGGCTGCGCACGCGTGGTGCTGCACCGCGGCATCCCTTTTACGCGGCACGCGTGGCCGCGGCCACCACCCTCACTTTTTTAAATTATTTTATTTTATTTTATTTTTTATTTTTATTTTTTCAAAAAAAAAATAATAATTAAAAAAAAAATAATCAAAAAAAAAAAAAACCATAAGTAAAATAAAATTGGTTTTTGAGTATCATTTTTTTAATGTGTTTTATGTATCCAGCAATTAATTATTTTTTCTTTTTGTGACATGCAGGTAATATAATCCAATGGCGTCCACATCCAGATCAATAGCAAAGCCAGCTGTATACAAGTATCAAGGTGTAACCTCGAAGTCACGGTTACACAATGAACACTCTGAGATCAAAGACACAGAACTTGGACACACGAACTTGGGAGAATTTTTGAGGGTTTGTAAGAACCCAACTGAAAGATCTTCTTTGAGATCCGCCTTAATACGGTCTAGATTGGTAAATGCAGCATCACATCCTGAGGCTGTTCAGTCAACTGAATTGATCATGACCTTATCTCAAAATTTTATTCCCGAGGAAAGGGTAGTAAAGAGTGTCACTGGAGAAGTAGTCTTGGATCTATGACTTGATAATATCAAGAGAATATTTCACTTACCCAGACCTGATCAGTTTATCAGGCTTTCATATAAAGCAGCTGAGAGGTGGCATAAAGATCATCACTAGGAGGCCATGGACATTATATATTCTTCATACTTCATTGAGAAGCCATCTCGAGGAAAGACAATCAACAAAGTGGATATGGCTCGAGGATATATGAGGGATGACATTGGATATTCAATCATTCTCCTGAGCAGAGTTATGGGACTATCGACAGCAAGTCATCTCGCTTCATTCATGGTTAACTTCATTGAAACCATCAGACACGCAAAGATGCCACTAGATTGGGCTACCACACTTAGTGAGAACTTGTGTGATTAGTTGCGGATAGTAAAGGACAAGAAGAAGTTCTATACAACTTCTTATGTGATTTATCTACTTGCAGCAAGGGCTACCAACTATCCTGAGTTGTACAAAAAGGGCAGTATGCAGGATCCTAATGCATGGCCTTATATAGTTTATCCTCAACTAGTTAAGAAAAAGCTCTCGTCGCAAAGCAAAGAGTATTGAATTGTGAATGATTCCTTTATCTTCACCATCATTTGATTCATTGAAGGTCACTATGGAAAGAGATTTTCTGATGAGGCCAAGGCACAAATCATAGCTCTTGGTGCATATTTTATCCAGTTTTGAACATTCACATACATTCGGGTTAGTGGTGCATCTATCCATCCAAAGAAGCTCCCAAGGTACCCAAGTGATAAGTTGGTTCTGATGGAAATTGCTCGGCAGAATGAGTTAGCCTATGAGAGGATCAAGAAACAATGAAGGCCTTGTTGGGATTGGCCTTTTGTAATAGGGGCATACCAAGTAAAGAGAAAGCAAGATATCTCAACCTTCGAGTGGGAATGGGAGAACTATCCTCTTGAGGAATATAACTCTCCCCGGTCCTTCGTTGATAGTGTTGGTAAAGTGGAAAATTTGGCAGGAAAAGAATTCTACCATGAGGACGCTATTGAAGATCATTGGATGAATGCCACAAATGACTATGATGTCCGTATCAGGGACTATTATAGAATGACTTTGTATTTAGCAGAGAAAGCTCTCCATTTGACCATCCCAGATGAGATAAGGATACAAGATTCACAGGAGCTATTAGATACCTTATTTAATATAGATAAAGTTGGCGAGAGGCCCATTCTGAATGCAAAAATTGATAGAGAGGAAGGGGATGATATTAATCATCGAGAAAGACATGTCATCAGAATGACAAAGAGTTGGATCAAGAAACCCTTTCTGCTTGATCCAATTCCGGATACAGTGATATTCCATATATATGCTCGCCCAAAAAAGGTAAAGGGGAGGAAAGTAATAGTTCCTATCTTTGCACTCCAGTCTCCTATTAGGCCAGAAACGGTCTACCAGCTTGATCATCCAGTGGGATATTACCATCCACTAGAGAATAAGAAAGAAAAGAGGAAGAGAGCCTCTCCTCAGAGGATCCAGATAGAGTATGTTGAAGAACAAGCCCCTTTGTAGCAACATGAATCTACTCCCTAGGACACCCACGACTCTAGGATTTCTCATTTCTAGGTTGATTTTCCATTGCCTCCTATTCTGTCAAGCCAAAAAGGGGAGGGAGAGATTCTAGAGACATCCATTCCTCTGATGTATCAAGAGCTCGCTTCTCCTATGGTTCCACAAAAGCAAAGGAGGGTCAAAGTTAGAATGAACAAGAGGTAGAGAGTTCATAAAAGATTAATGCCTAATCCCTCTATTCCTGAAACTATTCTTGAGGAATCAGATGAGGATGAAACAGAGTCAGATGGGGAGGAAGAACAAGTGCCTCTACAAGGGAGAACCTGACTTGCCAAAGCTATAGAATTGGAAAGAAAGAAGAATGTCACAAATATCCCACCACCCACCCAAGCTGAAATAGTAGAGCTCTCTTCATTAGAAGATGAAGTACAACAATGGGTGAATGAGAAAAGAGAGCTAGGTGATAATATTCTCTCCATTCCAGATTTTGATTTCATGCCAGTGGATACAGAATTGGTTCGAGATAAGATTAGAGACACTCCTACAGGTGAATCTCAATAGCAAGATGGGATCTAGATGCCATCTGCGACACAAGGTCCTCATCCAACGTGCCCATCTTCACCTTAGTCTATGATGGTAGATAGGGTTTCAGTGACACCTCCACCTCCGAGTTCAGAAGAACATTGAATCATCATTACAAGGAGAACCAGAACCAAGGGTTACTAGTGAACCATCAAAAGAGGCACAGGTAATGGAATGTATACAATAGCCTTCTCAGGAAGTTGAGGATCAAACTACGAGATCTATAGAAACTAAGACTACAAAAGAAGAACTCTCACAATAGGAAACTCCAAGCAAAAATGACAAAGGGAAGGAGGTAGCTGAACACATCCCTTCATCATCTAGAGCTAAGGTTGGAGAAAGACATATCCCGAGATGGTTCCAAAAGGAAATAATGAGAAGTGCTAAGCATCAATTCTTTGCTTTAGAAGATGATATTTGTCACATTGTAGAGATTTTGAGCAAGCCTGACTCTCCATTATAGGATTCAACACCATTTGCATTCATTACCACTACTCGGAATCATGACCTATTTGCACAAGTGCCTCATCCCTTGAAAGGTACAGATGAAGAAGCTGTCAGCCTTCAGGACTATGAAGTAAGGATATCACATTAGGGAAACCTACACAGGATACTTCTCAACATATGATGACTATGGGAGTCAAAGAGGTTCTTAACCACATGGAACGTGATGAGATTTAAATCAGAGCACTTCGAAGGAAAGTTGAGATCTTGAAAGGATATCTAGCTAAAGTTATTGGTCTTCTTGACTCTAAACTCCCTGAGGAGACTTTGACTACCATTCTGAAAGAAGGGGAAGGTGTATGACTCAATTCATTTTTGAGAGCTTGTCAAGATTGGCGAGACAACCTTGAGGATAGGGGTATCACTATAATTATAGGAAGTCTAAAATTATTGCACACTACATAAGACAACGTTGATAAGATCGTGGCAATTTTGAGGCAGGATTTCAGCATTATGGATGAGGTATGAGTTTGGGGCAAGGATTTGCAAATTCTACAGGCCATAAAAGGACAAAGGTACCACATTTTGATTGATCTATATACTAGCAAAGAACTAGACATAATAGATGATTGGATAGAAAAGATTGCAGAGGGAAATAAAGTGATGGAAACATTGCATGATGAGATACATAGGCTCAAGGACCAAGCTCGAGAGAGAATTTTGAAAGTAGAAAAGCTATATAGTGATGCATGCTTGGATATTTTTGAAGATGAAGAATGGGAGAAGCTTTTACCAGTTGAGGTAGTTGTGAAAAAATTCAAAAAAACTTTAGAGGAAGCATCCAGTGATGAAGATATCAGAAAAGCCTTTAGGATAGAAGAAGCATTGTTAGAGTTGGATACCAAACTTAGGGATTTTGAAAAAAATCAGATTGAGGTGGACAACTATAGATAGAAGGTTGAAGATAAGTATGAGGCTTTGGATCTTCCTGATGCCACTAAAATTACTGATATTATAGAGAAATTCAAGGGAAAATATCCAAACATATCTTTAGGATGAAGATGAACAAAACCTAGATGCCAGAATTTCAATTTTGACACTTAGAAAGTTTTGAGGTTTTTTGATTCAGTCGTGGTTTGTGGCTCTGCAGCTTCGCAGATCCGCAGGTCCACAGCTTTGCAGATCTGCAGGTCCGCAGCTGCAGGTCCACAGCTCTGCAGCTTTGCAGGTCTGCAAGTCCGCAGCTCCACATTTTCATGAGGCTCCGCAATTCAGAAGTTCATTGACAGTCAACTACCAGTTCCAAAAATAACACGTTCCATGCATTGGAAACACATTTTGATGGCAAGATAACTCCGACACACATCAAGTGAAGGGCCAGCTTCTATTTTTGGTGTCTCCATGCACTTCTACTTCGACTGATGGCTTCTTCCTATTTTCTCTCTCATGCTTTCATTGTTTTAACATGTAAAGGGCTCATTCATCTAATTAATGAATAAAATATGGATGGAGTCACTCCAAGCATCAGTTAGATTACCAGTTTGTATATATTTAGTTTTTTTTAATGTTTTAAAGGTATTTTTATTGCATTAAGATATCTCTCACTCTCAACACAAATTGAGGAGACGATTTCTTATAAATACCCCATTGTAAAATGTAAAAAGGGGTCGCTGTTATTATGCAATAAAATTATTCTTTTGGTGCTAGCATTTGGAGTGTAGTTATTCTTGCTTGAATGTGTCATTATTTTGTGGATTTTATTCATAAGATTGTGATTGAGCCAAAGGTTTATTGCATTGTTTTTGGTTGTGCGATCTTTTAGTTCTGGTGTTTGGTATAGATATATGAATTCCATTGACGTAATGAGCTTGAGAAGAGATCACCCGATTGTGTCTACATAGCTTTTTGTCTCACGTGAGCGCGCTTTCCATGGCCTTGCGATTTGATGAAGAGTGAAACATCATTCGATTTGTTAAAGATTCTCACCGACAATTGCATCAGTGGATTCTAGGAAGTGTTGCTCCTATTTTCATTGGTTTCCTACCAATTTCTTCAAAGGTTTAACTCGTAGCGTGTTGTGTTCTGTAGCTTATGTCCATTTAGGAATTTCAATATCAAGTTAATCTGATTTCATGTTCTTTTCTTTTAGTTTCGTTATTTGCTTTGCTAAACCCCCTGTTAGAATAGGACCTCGTAGTAAGTTGCATTGTTAGAGTTGCATTCATTAAAAAGAAAAAATAGAAAATACAAAACATTGTTCTTTTTGGTGTGATATTTGGAGATAGCGAACAGATTTTACTTGATTCCAAGGTAAAGAGTTTTTGGAACCAGCAAAAGCCTCCTTGTGAACATTCACATATATCTTCTATTGAGCGGATCTTGGAACGTCTCAAGACAAACACTGAACCTTGGAGTGGATCCTTAAAAAGATTTGCTTTTCAAATTCATCCTCTCCTAAAATGAAGAGATGAGGGTCTCTTAAATAGACTTTCTTGAAATCCAGCAACGGTTGAGATCAAATTCAATCAACGGTCAGGATTAAAGTTGAAGTTCAGTCATAAAGGAAGATTCTCAAATTAAAGGGAGTTAACAGATTTAATTTGAGTAAAATAAATAGTTAACTGATTTAATTTGAGTATAAAGAGGAGGTAACTGATTTAACTCATTTTTGATCAATAGTCAACTAAAACTTTCTCTTTTTGAACTAAAGAGATATTTTGTTGAGATATTTAATTTAATAAAATGAGATATGCTCTCATAATTACTTTTTCTATTTAATTAAATAATCTTTTAATTAATTAGAAACACTTTTCTTATTTAATTAAATAACTTCATTTAATTAATTAAGAATGACTTTCTATTTAATTAAATAACTTTGTTTAATTAATTAGAAGTAAGTACTCCATTTAATAAAATAATCTTGTTTAATTAATTAGAAATACCTTTTTCATTTAATTAAATAATTACATTTAATTAATCAAGATAGGCGTATTTATTAAATGTATGTAAAAATATGAGCAAATGTGAGTATGAATTCTAGCAACGATTCAATGCAAATTCTCCAAATTCATCCTCTCCTAAAATGAAGAGATGAGGGTCTCTTAAATAGACTTTCCTGAAATCCATCAACGGTTGAGATCAAATTCAATCAACGATCATGATTAAAGTTGAAGTCCAGTCATAAAGGGAGATTCCCAAATTAAAGGGAGTTAACAGATTTAAATTGAGTAAAATAAGGAGTTAACTGATTTAATTTGAGTAAAAAAAAGAGTTAACCAATTTAACTCATTTTTTATCAATAGTGAACTTAAAATTTCCTTTTTTGAACTGAAGAGAGATTTTGTTGAGATATTTAATTTAATAAAATGAGATATGCTCTCATAATTACTTTTTTTATTTAATTAAATAATCTTTTAATTAATTAGAGACAATTTTCTTATTTAATTAATTAACTTCATTTAATCAATTAGGAATGGCTTCTTATTTAATGAAATAACTTTGTTTAATTAATTACAAGTAACTACTCCATTTAATTAAATAATTTTGTTTAATTAATTAGAAATGCCTTTCCCATTTAATTAAATAATTACATTTAATTAATCAAGATAGGCATATTTATTAAATGTATGTAAAAATATGAACAAATGCTAGTATGAATTCTACTAGCAATTCGATGCAAATTCTCTAAATACATCCTCTCCTAAAATGAAGAGATGAGGTTCTCTTAAATAAACTTTCTTGGAATTCATCAGTGGTTGAGATCAAATTTAACGAATGCTCAGGATTAAAGTTGAAGTTCAGTCATAAAGGGAGATTTCCAAATTAAAGGGAGTTAATAGATTTAATTTGAGTAGAATAAGTAGTTAACTGATTTAATTTGAGTAGAAAAAATAGTTAACTCATTTAACTCATTTTTTATCAATAGTTAACTGAAAATTTCCCTTTTTCAACTGAAGAGAGATTTTGTTAGGATATTTAATTTAATAAAATGAGATATGCTCTCATAATTACTTTTTCTATTTAATTAAATAATATTTTAATTAATTAGAGACACTTTTCTTATTTAATTAAATAATTTCATTTAATTAATTAGGAATTGCTTTCTATTTAATTAAATAACAGTGTTTAATTAATTAGAAGTAAGTACTCTATTTAATTAAATAATATTGTTTAATTAATTAGAAATACCTTTCCCATTTATTTAAATAATTACATTTAATTAATCAATATAGGTGTATTTATTAAATGTATGTAAAAATAGAGAAAATGTTAATATGAATTCCAACAGCGATTCGATATAAATTCTACAAATTCATCCTCTCCTAAAATGAAGAGATGAGGGTCTCTTAAATAAACTTTCTTTAAATCCATCAACGGTTGAGATCAAATTCAATCAACGATCAAGAGTAAAGTTGAAGTTCAGTCATAAAAGGAGATTTGCAAATTAAAGGGAGTTAACAGATTTAATTTGAGTAAAATAAAGAGTTAACTGATTTAATTTGAGTAGAAAAAGTAGTTAACTAATTTAACTCATTTTTTATCAATAGTGAACTGGAAATTTCCCTTTTTGAACTAAAGAGAGATTTTGTTGAGATATTTAATTTAATAAAATGAGATATGCTCTCATAATTACTTTTTTCTATTTAATTAAATAATCTTTTAATTAATTAGAGACACTTTTCTTATTTAATTAAATAACTTCATTTAATTAATTAAAAATACCTTTTTTATTTAATTAAATAATTACATTTAATTAATCAAGATAGGCGTATTTATTAAATGTATGTAAAAATATGAGCAAATGTGAGTATGAATTCCAGAAGCGATTCGATGCAAATTCTCCAAATTCAACCTCTCCTAAAATGAAGAGATGAGGGTCTCTTAAATAGACTTTCCTTGAATCCATCAATGGTTGAGATCAAATTCAATCAACGGTCAGGATTAAAGTTGAAGTCATAAAGGGAGATTCCGAAGTTAAAGAGAGTTAACATATTTAATTTGAGTAAAATAAGGAGTTAACTGATTTAATTTGAGTAGAAAAAGGAGTTATCTGATTTAACTAATTTTTTATCAATAGTGAACTGAAAATTTCCCTTTTTGAATTGAAGAGAGATTTTGTTGAGATATTTAATTTAATAAAATGAGATATGCTCTCATAATTATTTTTTCTATTTAATTAAATAATCTTTTAAATAATTAGAGACACTTTTCTTATTTAATTAAATAACTTCATTTAAATAATTAGGAATGACTTCTTATTTAATTAAATAATTTTGTTTAATTAATTAGAAGTAAGTACTCCATTTAATTAAATAATTTTGTGTAATTAATTAGAAATACATTTCCCATTCAATTAAATAATTATATTTAATTAATCAAGATAGGCGTATTTATTAAATGTATGTAAAAATATGACAAATGTGAGTATGAATTGGAGCAGTGATTTGATGCAAATTCTCCAAATTTATCCTCTCTTAAAATGAAGAGATGAGGGTCTCTTCAATAAACTTTCTTGGAATCCATCAATGGTTGAGATCAAATTCAATCAATGGTCAGGATTAAAGTTGAAGTTCAGTCATAAAGGGAGATTCCCAAATTAAAGGGAGTTAATAGATTTAATTTGAGTGAAATAAGGAGTTAACTGATTTAATTTGAGTAGAAAAATCAGTTAACTGATTTAACTCATTTTTTATCAATAGTGAACTGAAAATTTCCCTTTTTGAACTGAAGAGAGATTTTGTTGAGATATTTAACTTAATAATATGAGATATGCTCTCATAATTACCTTTTCTATTTAATTAAATAATCTTTTAATTAGTTAGAGACACTTTTCTTATTTAATTAAATAACTTCATTTAATTAATTCGGAATGGCTTCCTATTTAATTAAATAACTTTGTTTAATTAATTAGAAGTAAGTACTCCATTTACTTAAATTATTTTGTTTAATTAATTAGAAATACCTTTCCCAATTAATTAAATAATTGCATTTAATTAATCAAGATAGGTGTATTTATTAAATGTATGTAAAAATATGAGCAAATGTGAGTATGAATTCTAGCAGCAATTCGATGCAAATTCTTCAAATTCATCTTCTCCTAAAATGAAGAGATGAAGGTCTCTTAAATAGACTTTCTTGTAATCCATCAACGGTTGAGATCAAATTCAATCAATGGTCAGGATTAAAGTTGAAGTTCAATCATAAAAAGAGATTCCCACATTAATGGGAGTTAACAGATCTAATTTGAGTAAAATAAGGAGTTAATTGATTTAATTTGAGTAGAAAAAGGAGTTAACTGATTTAACTCATTTTTTATCAATAGTGAACTGAAAATTTCCTTTTTTGAACTGAAGAGAGATTTTGTTGAGACATTTAATTTAATAGAATGAGATATGCTCTTATAATTACTTTTTCTATTTAATTAAATAATATTTTAATTAATTAGAGACACTTTTCTTATTTAATTAAATAACTTCATTTAATTAATTAGGAGTGGCTTCCTATTTAATTAAATAACTTTGTTTAATTAATTAGAAGTAAGTACTCCATTTAATTAAATAATTTTATTTAATTAATTAGAAATACCTTTTTAACATTTGATTGATGATGAATATTTGATGGAAAAAGAAGCATCTAATGGTGAAAATTTGGAGAGGAGCGATGGTTGGTGACGGGCATCTGAGATGCTATTCGAGCTCAAGCACTCATGCCCTAGCTCTATGTGTTTTCTTTCTGTGTTGCGAAGGCTAGGTTTTTGTGGTTGCAGGTTGCAGAGTGGGTGGCTCTACTATCGGGTCGCGGATTGGGCCAAACTTTCGGTAGTCAAGCATTCAAATCAGTGCGGGTGGAGTGTTGGCTATGGAGAGTTTTGTCTTCTTCATGCTGCAGTTTGGTCAGTCTGAGGCATGGTGTGCTGGGCTGAGGCTTTGGTCTGCCTCCTTTTGCATGGTTTAGGAAGACTACTAGTGTGGGGGGATTTAGGGTTGGTAAAGGCCCTTTCCCCATTCTTTGTTTGTATGAATGGCGGATGCCAAGGGTGCGATGGTTGGAAGTAGTTCCCAAATGGATTGTCGGGCAGTTGTAGGCCCTAAGGTTTTAAGTCAGCAGATGAAGACCTTTGACAACAATCTATTTGTCTCGAAATTTGGTCCTGGTGATTTTGGGATATCGAATTCCTCGAGAGGTGTGCAAAGAGGCCAAAGCTAGTTATTCCAGCTAAAATGATTGCTGAAGATGTGGAGTATTATTCACAACACTCCTTATACTGTAGGTTTTTGGGGATGAGAGTCTCTTTGCAATTTTTGGAGGTTTGGGCTCGAAGGACTTGGGAACCGAAAGGGGAAATGGAGATAATTTTGTTGGCAAATAGCTATTTCATGGTAACTTTTAATTGCACAGCAGATCACAATTAGGTATTTGAGGGGGGCCCTTATTTTCACAATAAGGTTGGGGTATTCATTAAGCCATGGCATGTTGGTTTCAATCTTGCAGAGGAGCTTCCAAATCGAGTTCCAGTGTGGGTTCACTTGCCGAGATTTTTTGTGGTCGAGAAGATGTGTTACACCTTTTGACCTCGGTGCTTGGAAAACCTGTCGGGACGTCATCCCAGACCTTGGGTAAAAAGGTAATGACTTTTGCATGCATTTGTGTTGAAATTGACCTAAGTAGGCCTTTACCAAATGCAATAGAGATGTGTGTGGGTTCTTATTCTTGGGTGCAACATTTAGACTATGAAACTCTTCCTTTTTGCTATCGGTTATGTCGAGAATATGGTCATTTACAGAGGTGATGCCCAAGAAACATGCCTCGGGAATCCCAGTCCTCATAGCCTATGAGAAACCCTCCAGAGATAGATAAAGAGAAGCGTATTTCTCATGATGAGGCAGGTACTTCTAATGGATTTTCTCTAGCTAGGGCTCGCAATAGGAATAGGGGTCAAAAGAGGTCATTTAATGAAAGGCAAGAGGACAATGCCTTCAATAGATTTGAGATTTTGGATGAGCTCAACCAACAGGAAGTCAATCCAGGTTTGGTCAATTTGGATCAAGGGCTAGTGGGCTTAACCCAAGATGATCTTGTTCTTGATTCCTCTATGGATCTATTGGGGGAGGATTGTCGGCAACTGGTAGCAGATCAACAAAAGGGGATTTCTGAAGTTCAGGAACCCTTGGCCTTTGGTTCTATAGTTGGAGTCGATGCCCCGTCTATTGGAGAAATTAGTGGATCAACATTGGCAGCAAAGCCTAAGTCTCCTCCCAAATTGGGCATTTTGCAGAAAGATATCAAGAAGGGTGGGGCAGAGAAATTTGTTAAACCTGGCAGGAAAAAGGATATGGAAAAGATTAAGGTGACTGGGGAAAATTTGGTCAAGTCAGAGGCAATTAAACCTTTGGATTCTATCTTTTCAAGCCCCTTGAAATGATGGTTATATCATGGAATGTACGGGGCTTGAGCAGTGGCCCTAGACAAAAAGTTGTTCATGAGTCAATTAGAAGGCAAGGTCTTGATGTTGTATTTTTATAGGAAAGTAAATTATCTGTTGAGAGTATGCAAGATGTGATGCCTAGGTTGCGGAGAAGTGGGGAGTGCCAGTGCATTGGAGCTCTTGGAGCTTCTGGAGGGTTGGCATGTTTATGGAATCCTCAGAAAATTCAGCCTCTTTGGTGGATTTCCTCTAAAGCCTCTTTTTCTATGATTGCTACCTACCTAGAGTCAGGGGCTATCATATTATTTTCCAATATAGGTAAACATGTTTTGTGGTCTCACATCAGGTTGATCCATAGCATGCTGCCCTTTCATCCTTGGATTTTGGTTGGAGATTTCAATGCTATTTTTGATTTAGCTAAGAAGTGTAGAGGAAATGGGAGGTTGGATCCTTCTGCACCATTGCTCTAAGATAATATCAATGCCATGAACCTCATGGATGTCAAACCAAACAATGGTTAGTTTACCTAGAACAATCGTCGGGTGGGAGAGTTTTGTGTTGTAGAAAGGTTAGATCGATTTTTAGTCTCTTGTTGCTAGGTTGGAGAAATGTGGACTTCTTACTCTGAAATTTTGGACTGGAGAGGTTCAGACCATTGGCCTATTAAATTATGTATGAAATCAGCTCAGATGCTTTGAAAACCTTCTTTTAGGTTCCAAATTATGTGGTTAGGGGACTCATCTTTGTATGACTTGGTTTCTAAGTGGTGGAAGAAAGGTAGACCAGCTTATGGCACCTCAATGTATGTCTTTGCTAAATTACTTCAACATGTTAAATTCGAGCTCAAACAGTGGAATCATTTGCATTTTGGGAACATCTTCCATGAAAAGGCTTTGGCTTAGGTAGAGTTGGATGGTGTCATGCGAAGGATAAGGGAGGAAGGGGTAACTACTGAATTGCTTCAAGAGGAGGCTCAGGCTAACAAACAATTGGAAGAGTGGGAGCAATGAGAGGAATTGTATTGGAAATAGAAGGCGTGTATTGAATGGCTTCAGGAGAGGGACAAAAATACAACTTTCCTCTTCAACTCTGTGAAAGCCAGGCACCATGGTAACTCTATTTCTGAATTGGTGAATGATAGGGGAGATTGTCTTTCTTCCTTTCTAGATATGTCTAGGGAGGTGGTGCAGTACTTTGAATCCCTCTTTCATGAAGACTCGCAGGGGGGATCTCCTGAGGAAGTGTAGATTCTTTCTTGTATTCTGTCTCTTGTATCTGGAGATTTGAATCAACAACTCATGAAAGATATCTCGCTGGATGAGCTTAAAGGGGTTGTGCTTAATATGAAGAAAGGGAAAGCACCAGGGCCAGATGGTTTCCTAATAGAGTTTTTCCAAGAATTCTGAGGTATAATCAAGCTTGATCTTCTCGCAGTGGTTCAGGAGTCTCAACACAATAGGTAGATGTTAAGGGCTCTGAATGCTACCTTCCTTACCCTTATTCGCAAGAATGAGGGGGCTAATAAGTTAAGCCAATTTTGGCCCATCTCTTTATGCAATGTTATCTATAAAATTATTGCCAAAATTATTGCAGACAGGTTGAGGAAGGGGCTTGTGGAATTGATCTCTGAAGAGCAAGGTGGTTTTGTTGCAGGCAGGCAAATTTTGGATGGCATTGTTATTGCAACTGAGGTTATCCATTCTATGGCTAATTCAAATGAAAAATAAATGTTTATCAAGCTTGACATGGCTAAGGCTTATGACAAGGTGAGGAGGTCCTTCCTTCATCGGATTTTGAGTGCTTTTGGTTTTGCGGAGCAATGGATTCAGTGGGTTTGGAGCTGTGTAACTTCAGTGTCCTTTTTGGTGCTTATTAATGGAAGTAATTCTAAGCTTTTCAAAGCTTCTAAAGGGCTTTTTTAGGGAGATCCTCTTTCCCCTTATGTGTTCATTCTTTTGGCAGAAGGCTTGGGGAGGTGGATTAAGCAGAATGTGGAGGATGGCTTCATTCAAGGTTGGAAATGTGGTGGCACCTTACCTACACAGACTCATCTACAATTTGTAGATGATACTACTTTGATAGGGATGGCTACTATGTGAGAGGCCTTTAATCTGTGAAGGGTCTTGGATATTTATTTGGTTGCTTCTGGGAAATAGATTAATGAAGGAAAATCTTCCATTTTATTCTTTAATACTTCGGGCTGCATTCAACAAAGGATTGCTCGCATGTTAAGATTTCAGATCAGCAACCTCCCTTTGACTTACCTTGGTATTCCCATCTCAATGAGGAGACTTCCTAAGGAGTCTTGGTAGATAATTTTAGATAAGTTTCAGGCTAAAGTTAATCACTGGACTCATTGTTGGCTATCCTTTTCTGGTTGGGTCCAGTTGATTAAGTCAATTGTGCAGGCTTTGCCCATTTATAGATGCATGCTTTAGGTTGCCCCTGTTGGATTCCTAAAAGACCTTGATTCTATGGTGAGACAATTTTTATGGGTAGGTTTCTTGGAGTCTTCTAAATGGAGCTTGGTTAGTTGGGAAGTTTTTTGTAGCCCGAAACATTATGGTGGGTTAGGTCTGAGGCAATTAGCTATGACTGGGGAGGCCTTGGCTGCTAAACTTTACTAGAGGTGGTGTAATGAGCGAGATAAAAGCTTGTCCAAAATTCTCTCCCAGAAGTATCTCCTTGGGATTCCTCAACTTGAAATCTCTAGGTACCCCCTTGTTGGTAAGGGATCGATGATATGGGATACCCTTAAGAAACGAGCCATGCTTATTAAGGATGGACTATTCTGGATCTGCAAGAGGGGGTTAGAGGCTCAATTCTGGTTTGATTCTTGGGATGGTTTTCCTCCCATTGCCTCTCAATTTCCCAACTTACAAAGTCTTTGTCAAAGATTCTTGGAGGCTGGTTGGTCATGGGTGAACAATTTTAAATCTGTTGTCCCCTGTGGTCAGCTGGTGGTGGCTAGTTGGAAGTCCCTAGAGGAGTGGCTAGTTGCAGGCTTGTAGGAGGAATGTGCTATGTTGCCGAACATCCTTTCCAGTAGAAGATGTTGCTCTCTAATGGAGGATGATGTGCTTGCCTGGTCCCCCAATCCCAAAGGGATCTATACTGTTACATCTGGCTATGATAGGTTATTATCTCAGAAGTTGGTTGGGCCTAAAATTCAGTGGTGGAAGAAGGTATGGAACAAGCTTTCCTAGCCAAAATGTAATTGTTTTGCTTGGATGTTGGCTTTGAATAAATGCTTGACTTGGGATAACATTCGGAAGAGAGGTTTTCTTGGGCCTTCTATTTGTGTTATGTGTGGGGCTAGTGAGGAGGATTCTTCCCATTTTTTCTTCCACTACTCCTTTTCCCTACAACTTTGGCATCTTTGGTGGGATTTTTGGACAATGCCTTGTGTTCATGCTTCTTCATTGATTGAGTTTTGGTAGGGGATGGACCGACCTCCTTCTGTGGCACCTTTTTTGTAGGAGGTTTGGTTTGTGGGTCTTATTTCCTTATTGTGGCAGATTTGACTAGAACATAATCGAAGGATTTTTAAAGGAGAACAAAGACTGGTGTAGCAAACTTGGCAGAGGTTATTAGGTATAGTTCAAGAGATAGTGGGAGCTAGATATGATGTGGAATTCCCTTTGGGGAAAAGGGACACAGAGTTGGTGGAAAGATTGGGGATTATGGGCTCTTCCTTGGCCTTGTCTTGTGCTAAGAGAAGGGGTCAAGAGAAAAGTAAAATTAATAAGAATGGTAAATGGCAATTTCCTCCCTATGGCATTTTGAAGATCAATACTGATGGTTCCTCTAAAGGCAACCTGGGCCGGCTGGTATTAGTGGGATAGGTAGGGATTACCTGGGTTTAGTGATCTTTCTCTTTTTTAGATATGAAGGAATACAGACTATCAACTTGGTGGAAGGGTTGGCTATCTTGGGCACTCTTGAGAAAGCATATGCTTTGGGGTGGCAGAGAGTTGTTTGTGAATCTAATTCATAGGTGCTGATCAATTTGCTTATTGAGCAGAAAGTAGCTGATGTGAACTGGCAGTTGGCCAATGTGGTGCAACAAATTTTAGGAGTTGGTTCTTTGATGAACATGGTGACTTTTGTCCATATCCCTAGAGAAAGAAATAGGGCAGATGATTCTCTGGCTAAATGGGCTTCAGAGCATGCTGAGGGTTGGAGAGTTGAGGAGAGGGAATCAGTTCCCCAGGAGATCCACATAGATTTAATGAATATACTTGATGAAGATAAGGCTGAAAATGGCCACAATTGATGTTGTTGGTTCTTTTGCTTTTGCCTTTCTTTGGGAATTCATTCCCTTGTCTATTTTGTAATTTTGTTCTCTGACATTCAATAAAGTTTTTACCCCTTTTAAAAAAAAAAATTAGAAATACCTTTCCCATTTAATTAAATAATTACATTTAATTAATCAAGATAGGCGTATTTATTAAATGTATATAAAAATATGAGCAAATGTGAGTATGAATTCCAGCAGCGATTCGATGCAAATTCTTCAAATTCATCCTCTCTTAAAATGAAGAGATGAGGGTCTCTTAAATAGACTTTCCTAGAATCCATCAACGGTTGAGATCAAATTCAATCAACGGTCAAGATTAAAGTTGAAGTTCAGTCATAAAGGGAGATTTCCAAATTAAAGGGAGTTAATAGATTTAATTTAAGTAAAATAAGGAGTTAACTGATTTAATTTGAGTAGAAAAAGGAGTTAACTGATTTAACTCATTTTTTATCAATAGTGAATTGAAAAGTTCTCTTTTTGAACTGAAGAGAGATTTTGTTGAGATATTTAATTTAATAAAATGAGACATGCTCTCATAATTACTTTTTCTATTTAATTAAATAATCTTTTAATTAATTAGAGACACTTTTCTTATTTAATTAAATAACTTCATTTAATTAATTAGGAATGGCTTCCTATTTAATTAAATAACTTTGTTTAATTAATTAGAAGTAAGTACTCCATTTTATTAAATAATTTCATTTAATTAAATAATTATATTTAATTAATCAAGATAGACATATTTATTAAATGTATGTAAAAATATGAGCAAATGTGAGTATGAATTCTAGCAGCGATTCGATGCAAATTCTCCAAATTCATCCTCTCCTAAAATGAAGAGATGAGGGTCTCTTAAATAGAATTTTCTAGAATCCATCAATGGTTGAGATCAAATTCAATTAACGGTCAGGATTAAAGTTGAAGTTAAATCATAAAATGAGATTCTCAAATTAAAGAGAGTTAACAGATTTAATTTGAGTAAAATAAGGAGTTAACTGATTTAATTTGAGTAGAAAAATGAGTTAACTGATTTAACTCATTTTTTATCAACAGCGAACTAAAAATTTTCCTTTTTGAACTGAACAGAGATTTTGTTGAGATATTTAATTTAATAAAATGAGATATGCTCTCATAATTACTTTTTTTATTTAATTAAATAGTCTTTTAATTAATTAGAGACACTTTTCTTATTTAATTAATTAGGAATAGCTTCCTATTTAATTAAATAATTACATTTAATTAATCAAGATAGGTGTATTTATTAAATGTATGTAAAAATATGAGCAAATGTGAATTTGAATTCTAGCAGTGATTTGATGCAAATTCTCCAAATTCATCCTCTCCTAAAATGAAAAGATGAGGATCTGTTGAATAGACTTTCCTGAAATCCATCAACGGTTGAGATCAAATTCAATTCACGGTTAGAATTAAAGTTGAAGTTTAGTCATAAAGGGAGATTCCCAAATTAAAGTGAGTTAACAGATTTAATGAGTAAAATAAGGAGTTAACTGATTTAATTTGAGTAGAAAAAGGAGTTAACTCATTTAACTCATTTTTTATCAATAGTGAACTGAAAATTTCCCTTTTTGAATTGAAGAGAGATTTTGTTGAGATATTTAATTTAATAAAATGAGATATGCTCTGATAATTACTTTTTCTATTTAATTAAATAATCTTTTAATTAATTAGAGATACTTTTCTTACTTAGTTAAATAACTTCATTTAATTAAATAGGAATGGCTTCCTATTTAATTAAATAACTTGGTTTAATTAATTAGAAGTAAGTACTCCATTTAATTAAATAATTTCGTTTAATTAATTAGAAATACCTTTCCCATTTAACTAAAAAATTACATTTTTTATTAAATGTATGTAAAAATATTAGCAAATGTGAGTATGAATTCCAGCAGCGATTCGATGCAAATTCTCTAAATTCATCCTCTCCTAAAATGAAGAGATGAGGGTCTCTTAAATAGACCTTTTTAGAATTCATCAATGGTTCAGATCAAATTCAGTCAATGGTCAGGATTAAAGTTGAAATTCAGTCATAAAGGGAGCTTCCCAAATTAAAGGGAGTTAACAGATTTAATTTGAGTAAAATAAGGAGTTAAGTGATTTAATTTGAGTAAGGAAAAGAGTTAACTGATTTAACTCATTTTTAATCAAGAGTGAACTAAAAATTTCCCTTTTTGAACTGAAGAGAGATTTTGTTGAGATATTTAATTTAATAAAATGAGATATGCTCTCATAATTACTTTTTCTATATAATTAAATAATTTTTTAATTAATTAGAGACACTTTTCTTATTTAATTAAATAACTTCATTTAATTAATTAGGAATGGCTTCCTATTTAATTAAATAACTTTGTTTAATTAATTAGAAGTAAGTACTCTATTTAATTGAATAATTTCATTTAATTATTTAGAAATACCTTTCCCATTTAATTAAATAATTACATTTAATTAATCAAGATAGGCGTATTTATTAAATGATTGTAAAAATATGAGCAAATGTGAGTGAATTCGAACAGCGATTCGATGCAAATTCTCCAAATTCATCCTCTCCTAAATTGAAGAGATGAGGGTCTCTTAAATAGACTTTCTTAGAATCCATCAACGGTTGAGATCAAATTAAATAAACGGTCAAGATTAAAGTTGAAGTTCAGTCATAAAGGGAGATTTCCAAATTAAAGGGAGTTAACAGATTTAACTCATTTTTTTATCAATAGTGAATTGAAAATTTCTCTTTTCGAACTGAAGAGAGATTTTGTTGAGATATTTAATTTAATAAAATGAGATATGCTCTCATAATTAATTTTTCTATTTAATTAAATAATCTTTTAATTAATTAGAGACACTTTTCTTATTTAATTAAATAACTTCATTTAATTAATTAGGAATGGCTTCTTATTTAATTAAATAACTTATTTAATTAATTAGAAGTAAGTACTCCATTTAATTGAATAATTTTATTTAATTAATTAGAAATACCTTTCTCATTTAATTAAATAATTACATTTAATTAATCAAGATAGTCGTATATATTAAATATATGTAAAAATATGAGCAAATGTGAGTATGAATTTCAGCAGTGATTCGATGCAAATCCTCCAAATTCATCCTCTCCTAAAATGAAGAGATGAGGGTCTCTTAGATAGACTTTCCTAGAATCCATCAATGGTTGAGATCAAATTCAATCAACGGTCAAGATTAAAGTTGAAGTTCAATCATAAAGGGAGATTCCCAAATTAAAGGGAGTTAATAGATTTAATTTGAGTAAAATAAAGAGTTAAATGATTTAATTTGAGTAGAAAAAAGTGTTAACTCGTTTAACTCATTTTTTATCAATAATGAACTGAAAATTTCTCTTTTTGAACTGAAGAGAGATTTTGTTGAGATATTTAATTTAATAAAATGAGATATGCTCTCATAATAACTTTTTCTATTTAATTAAATAATCTTTTAATTAATTAGAGACACTTTTCTTATTTAATTAAATAACTTCATTTAATTAATTAGGAATGGCTTTCTATTTAATTAAATAAGTTTGTTTAATTAATTAGAAGTAAGTACTCCATTTAATTAAATAATTTTTTAAAATTAATTAGAAATACTTTTTCCATTGAATTAAATAATTACATTTAATTAATCAAGATAGGTGTATTTATTAAATGTATGTAAAAATATGAACAAATGTGAGTATGAATTCCAGCAGTGATTGGATGCAAATTCTCCAAATTCATCCTCTCCTAAAATGAAGAAACGAGGGTCTCTTAAATAGACTTTACTAGAATCCATCAACGGTTGAGATCAAATTCAATCAATGATCAGGATTAAAGTTGAAGTTCAGTCATAAAGGGAGATTCCCAAATTAAAAAGAGTTAATAGATTTAATTTGAGTAAAATAAGGAATTAAATTATTTAATTTGAGTAGAAAAAGGAGTTAACTGATTTCAATCATTTTTTATCAATAGTGAATTAAAAATTTCCCTTTTTGAACTGAACAGAGATTTTGTTGAGATATTTAATCTAATAAAATGAGATATGCTCCCATAAATACTTTTTTTATTTAATTGAATAATCTTTTAATTAATTAGAGACACCTTTCTTATTTAATTAAATAACTTCATTTAATTAATTAGGAATGGCTTCTTATTTAATTAAATAACTTTGTTTAATTAATTAGAAGTAAGTACTCTATTTAATTAAATAATTTCATTTAATTAATTAGAAATACATTTTCTATTTAATTAAATAATTACATTTAATTAATCAAGATAGGTGTATTTATTAAATGTATCTAAAAATATGAACAAATGTGGGTATGAATTCCAGCGACGATTGGATTCAAATTCTCCAAATTCATCCTCTCCTAAAATGAAAAAAAGAGGGTCTCTTAACTAGACTTTACTAGAATCCATCAACGGTTGAGATCAAATTCAATCAACGGTCAGGATTAAAGTTGAAGTTCAGTCATAAAGGGATATTCCCTAATTAAAGGGAGTTAACAGATTTGATTTCAGTAAAATAAAGAGTTAAATGATTTAATTTGAGTAGAAAAATGAGTTAATTGATTTCTCATTTTTTATCAATAGTGAACTGAAAATTTCCCTTTTTGAACTAAAGAGAGATTTTGTTGAGTTATTTAATTTAATAAAATGAGATATGCTCTTATAATTACTTTTTCTATTTAATTAAATAATCTTTTAATTAATTAGAGACACTTTTCTTATTTAATTAAATAATTTCATTTAATTAATTAGGAATGGCTACATATTTAATTAAATAACATTGTTTAATTAATTAGAAGTAAGTACTCCATTTAATTAAATAATTTTATTTTAATTAATTAGAAATACTTTTTTCATTGAATTAAATAATTACATTTAATTAATCAAGATAGGCGTATTTATTAAATGTATGTAAAAATATGAGCAAATGTGAGTATGAATTTCAGTAGCGATTCGATGCAAATTCTCCAAATTCATCCTCTCCTAAAATGAAGAGATGGGGGTCTCTTAAATAGACTTTCTTGGAATCCATCAACGGTTGAGATCAAATTCAATCAACGGTCAGGATTAAAGTTGAAGTTCAGTCATAAAAGGAGATTCCCAAATTAAAAGGAGGTAGCAAATTTAATTTGAGTAAAATAAGGAGTTAACTGATTTAGTTTGAGTAGAAAAAGGAGTTAACTGATTTAACTCATTTTTTATCAATAGTGAACTGAATATTTCCTTTTTGGAATTGAAGAGAGATTTTGTTGAGATATTTAATTTAATAAAATGAGATATGCTCTCATAATTAATTTTTTTATTTAATTAAATAATCTTTCAATTAATTAAATGACTTTGTTTTATTTAATTAAATAATCTTTCAATTAATTAAATGACTTTGTTTAAATCACTTCCTATTTAATTAAATGACTTTGTTTAATTAATTAGAAGTAAGTACTCCATTTAATTAAATAATTTTATTTTAATTAATTAGAAATACTTTTTTCATTGAATTAAATAATTACATTTAATTAATCAAGATAGGCGTATTTATTAAATGTATGTAAAAATATGAGCAAATGTGAGTATGAATTTCAGTAGCGATTCGATGCAAATTCTCCAAATTCATCCTCTCCTAAAATGAAGAGATGGGGGTCTCTTAAATAGACTTTCTTGGAATCCATCAACGGTTGAGATCAAATTCAATCAACGGTCAGGATTAAAGTTGAAGTTCAGTCATAAAAGGAGATTCCCAAATTAAAAGGAGGTAGCAAATTTAATTTGAGTAAAATAAGGAGTTAATTGATTTAGTTTGAGTAGAAAAAGGAGTTAACTGATTTAACTCATTTTTTATCAATAGTGAACTGAATATTTCCTTTTTGGAATTGAAGAGAGATTTTGTTGAGATATTTAATTTAATAAAATGAGATATGCTCTCATAATTAATTTTTTTATTTAATTAAATAATCTTTCAATTAATTAAATGACTTTGTTTTATTTAATTAAATAATCTTTCAATTAATTAAATGACTTTGTTTAATTAAATAATCTTTCAATTAATTAAATGACTTTGTTTAAATCACTTCCTATTTAATTAAATGACTTTGTTTAATTAATTAGAAGTAAGTACTCCACTTAATTAAATAATTTCATTTAATTAATTAGAAATACCTTTCCCATTTAATTAAATAATTACATTTAATTAATCAAGATAGACGTATTTATTAAATTTATGTAAAAATATGAGCAAATGTGAGTATGAAATCTAGTAGGGATTCGATGCAAATTCTCCAAATTCATCATATTCTACAGTGAAGAGATGAGGATCTCTAAAATAGACTTTTCTGAAATCCATCAAGGGTTGAGATCAAATTCAATCAACGATTAGGATTAAAGTTGAAGTCCAATCATAAAGAGAGATTCTCAAACCAAAGGGAGTTAACAGATTTAATTTGACTAAAATAAGGAGTTAACTAATTTAATTTGAGTAGAAAATTCAGTTAACCGATTTAACTCATTTTTTATCAATAGTGAACTGAAAATTTCACTTTTTGAACTGAAGAGAAATTTTTTTGAGATATTTAATTTAATAAAATTAGATATGCTCTCATAATTACTTTTTCTATTTAATTAAATAACCTTTTAATTAATTAGAGACACTTTTCTTATTTAATTAAATAACTTCATTTAATTAATTAGGAATGGCTTCCTATTTAATTAAATAACTTTGTTAAATTAATTATAAGAAAGTACTCCATTTAATTAAATAATTTCATTTAATTAATTAGAAATACCTTTCCCATTTAATTAAATACTTACATTTAATTAATCAAGATAGGCTTATTTATTAAATGTATGTAAAAATATGAGCAAATGTGAGTATGAATTCAGACAGCGATTCGATGCAAATTCTCCAAATTTATCCTCTCCTAAAGTGAAGAGAAGAGGGTCTCTTAAATAGACTTTCCTGGAATCCATCAACGGTTGAAATCAAATTCAATCAACGGTCAGAATTAAAGTTGAAGTTTAGTCATAAAGAGAGATTCCCAAACCAAAGGGAGTTAAGAGATTTAATTTGAGTAAAATAAGGAGTTAACTAATTTAATTTGAGAAAAAAAATGAGTTAACTGATTTAACTCATTTTTTATCAATAGTGAACCGAAAATTTCCCTTTTTGAACTGAACAGAGATTTTGTTGAGATATTTAATTTAATAAAATTAGATATGCTCTCATAATTACTTTTTCTATTTAATTAAATAATCTTTTAATTAATTAGAGACACTTTTCTTACTTAATTAAATAACTTCACTTAATTAATTAGGAATCGCTTCTTATTTAATTAAATAACTTTGTTTAATTCATTAGAAGTAAGTACTCCATTTAATTAAATAATTTTGTTTAATTAATTAGGAATACCTTTCTCATTTAATTAAATAATTACATTTAATTAATCAAGATAAGCATATTTATTAAATGTATGTAAAAATATGAGCAAATGTGAGTATGAATTCCAGCAGTGATTCGATGCAAATTCTCCAAATTCATCCTCTCCTAAAGTGAAGAGATGAGGGTCTCTTAAATAGACTTTCCTAGAATCCATCAACGGCTGAGATCAAATTTAATGAACAGTCAGGATTAAAGTTGAAGTTCAGTCATAAAGGGAGATTCACAAACTAAAGGGAGTTAACAGATTTAATTTTAATAAAATAAAGAGTTAATTGATTTAATTTGAGTAGAGAAAGGAGTTAACTGATTTAACTCATTTTTTATCAATAGTGAACTAAAAATTTCCCTTTTTGAACTAAAGAGAGATTTTGTTGAGATATTTAATTTAATAAAATGAGATATGCTCTTATAATTATTTTTTCTTTTTAATTAAATAATTTTTTAATTAATTAGAGACACTTTTTTTATTTAATTAAATAACTTCATTTAATTAATTAGGAATAGCTTCCTATTTAATTAAATAAGTTTTTTTAATTAATTAGAAGTAAGTACTCTATTTAATTACATAATTTTGTTTAATTAAATAAAAATATCTTTCTCATTTAATTAACTAATTATATTTAATTAATCAAGATAGGCATATTTACTAAATGTATGTAAAAATATGAGC
Source organism: Cupressus sempervirens (assembly GCA_028749045.1). Classification (NCBI taxonomy): domain Eukaryota; kingdom Viridiplantae; phylum Streptophyta; class Pinopsida; order Cupressales; family Cupressaceae; genus Cupressus; species Cupressus sempervirens. The sequence continues at coordinate 120,176,719 of CM053783.1, forward strand.
AAATGTCAGTATTAATTTCAGTAGCGATTCAATGCAAATTCTTCAAATTCATCCTCTCCTATAGTGAAGAGAAGAGGGTCTCTTAAATAGACTTTCCTGAAATCCATCAATAGTTGAGATAAAATTCGATCAACGGTCAGGATTAAATTTGAAGTTCAGTCATAAAGGGAGATTCCCAAACTAAAGATAGTTAACAGATTTAATTTGAGTAAAATAAGGAGTTAACTAATTTAATTTGAATAGAAAAAAGAGTTAACTGACTCATTTTTTATCAATAGTGAACTGAAAATTTTCCTTTTTAAACTGAAGAGAGATTTTTTTGAGATATTTAATTTAATAAAATAAGATATGCTCTCATAATTACCTTTTCTATTTAATTAAATAATCTTTTAATTAATTAGAGACACTTTTCTGAGTTAATTAAATAACTTCATTTAATTAATTAGGAATGGCTTCTTATTTAATTAAATAACTTTATTTAATTAATTAGAAGTAAGTACTCCATTTAATTAAATAATTTTGTTTAATTGATCAGAAATACCTTTCTCATTTAATTAAATAATTATATTTAATTAATTAAGATAGGTGTATATAATAAATGTATGTAAAAATATGAGCAAATGTGAGTATCAATTTCAGTAGCGATTGGATGCAAATTCTAAGGATTAAGAATCCCTTTCCCATTTAATTAAATAAGTAAATTTAATTAATCAAGATAGGCATATTTATTAAATGTATCTAAAAATATGAACAAATGTGATCATGAATTCTAGCAACGATTGGATGCAAATTCTCCAAATTCATCCTCTCCTAAAGTGAGGAAACGAGGGTCTCTTAAATAGACTTTCCTAGAATCTATCAACGATTAAGATCAAATTCAATCAACGGTAAGGATTAAAGTTGAAGTTCAGTCATAAACAAAGATTTCCAAACTAAAGGGAGTTAACAGATTTAATTTGAGTAAAATAAGGAGTCAACTAATTTAATTTGAGTAGAAAAAGCAGATAACTATTTTAACTCATTTTTTATCAATAGTGAACTGAAAATTTCCCTTTTTGAACTGAAGAGAGATTTTGTTGAGATATTTAATTTAATAAAATGAGATATGCTCTCATAATTATTTTTTCTATTTAATTAAATAAGTTTTTTTAATTAATTAGAAGTAAGTACTCTATTTAATTACATAATTTTGTTTAATTAATTAGAAATACCTTTCTCATTTAATTAACTAATTATATATAATTAATAAAGATAAGCATATTTACTAAATGTATGTAAAAATATGAGCAAATGTCAGTATGAATTTCAGTAGCGATTCGATGCAAATTCTTCAAATTCATCCTCTCCTAAAGTGAAGAGATGAGGGTCTCTTAAATAGACTTTCCTAAAATCCATCAATAGTTGAGATAAAATTCAATCAACGGTCAAGATTAAATTTTAAGTTCAGTCATAAAGGGAGATTCCCAAACTAAAGATAGTTAATAGATTTAATTTGAGTAAAATAAGGAGTTAACTAATTTAATTTGAGTAAAAAAAAGAGTTAACTGACTTAACTCATTTCTTATCAATAGTGAACTGAAAATTTCCCTTTTTAAACTAAAGAGAGATTTTGTTGAGATATTTAATTTAATAAAATAAGATATGCTCTCATAATTAATTTTTTTATTTAATTAAATAATCTTTTAATTAATTAGAGACACTTTTCTTATTTAATTAAATAACTTCATTTAATTAATTAGGAATGGCTTCTTATTTAATTAAATAACTTTATTTAATTAATTAGAAGTAAGTTCTCCATTTAATAAAATAATTTTGTTTAATTAATTAGAAATACCTTTCTCATTTAATTAAATAATTACATTTAATTAATCAAGATAGGCGTATATATTAAATGTATGTAAAAATATGAGCAATTATGAGTATGAATTCTAGTAGCAATTGGATGCAAATTCTCAGGATTGAAAATACCTTTTCCATATAATTAAATAATTACATTTAATTAATCAAGATAGGCATATTTATTAAATGTATCTAAAAATATGAACAAATGTGATTATAAATTCCAGCAGCGATTGGATGCAAATTCTCCAAATTCATCCTCTCCTAAAGTGAAGAAACGAGGGTCTCTTAAATAGACTTTCCTGGAATCTATCAACGGTTGTGATCAAATTCAATTAACGGTCAGGATTAAAGTTGAAGTTTAGTCATAAAGAAATATTTTCAAACTAAAGGGAGTTAACAGATTTAATTTGAGTAAAATAAGGAGTTAACTGATTTAATTTGAGTAGAAAAAGCAGATAACTGTTTTAACTCATTTTTTATCAATAGTGAACTGAAAATTTCCCTTTTTGAACTGAAGAGAGATTTTGTTGAGATATTTAATTTAATAAAATAAGATATGCTCTCATAATTACTTTTTCTATTTAATTAAATAATATTTTAATTAATTAGAGACACTTTTCTTATTTATTAAATGTATGTAAAATATGAGCAAATGTGAGTATGGTTTTCAGCAGCGATTCGATGCAAATTCTCCAAATTTATCCTCTCCTAAAGTGAAGATATGAGGGTCTCTTAAATAGACTTTTCTTGGATCCATCAACGGTTGAGATAAAATTCAATCAACGGTCAGGATTAAAGTTAAAGTTCAGTCATAAAGAGAGATTCTGAAACTAAAGTGAGTTAACAGATTTAATTTGAATAAAATAAAAAGTTAACTGATTTAATTTGATTAGAAATAGGAGTTAACTGATTTGTCATGCCCAAAACACCAACAAGTTTTGTTTTAATCTTTAAAAGTGATAATAGGATTAAATGTAATAAACAAGTATTCAAATAAATTCACTTAACTTCCTCACGCACATGTATAATTACAAAATTTAAGCACAACTCAAATACAAATTTTGTTAACATATTTTAAACTTAAATTTGCATGCCTAAGTATATATCAACATGTTATGGGTAAAAGCACAGATCTGTGTCACCGTTTGTGATACCAAAACCTATTTTGGTCAAATCTCATTTCTCTATCAAAACTCAATTTTTTTCAAAAACTAAAAATACCCTTTTATAGATCTCAGATTCAATATCATCATTATATAAATTTTTGATTGTTTTGATTAATTATAATATATTATAATCTCAAAGTATTATAAGTCAATATTTTAACATTTTAGAAGATACTCCCTCAAAAAAGAAAAAAAATAGTAAATCATATCAAAAAAATTTAAAAATTATATTTATCTCTAGAGGAGAGAATCCTCTTCATGAATATGTAATTTTTTTTCAAGAAGGTATAAATTTGATAGGAAAGTTTTGACGGCAGGAAAAAATTGTTGGATTCTGATAAGGTCGAACTTGAGTACTTATAACAAAAAATATATACATCAAAAATAATTTGTATTTTTTTTGTGCACTAGCTATACATGTCATCTATAAGATACTTTCAAATCAAAACAAAAAAAGATGATTTGCAAATACTTGTTTGATTGGAACTACACCCTATATTTTTTACAGTTAAAAAAAGGACTTCAAAATAAAATAAAATGAATAAATTCCTACTCAAAAAAATTATAAAAATTATAGGCATAAAATTCATCCAATTCTACACATTTCATCAGTTTACATCATCTTCATAGTTTAAACACAAATACCATTTTTTTTGTCACTAATGTTGAACTGTCACATTCTGATATCACGTTTCTTTATAAAAGGTGACACAAGTTTGTGCTTTTACCTTTATCTGATTAATCTAGTTTAAACAAATGTGATTACCAATCATAAAAATGTGCAGTAACGTAACACCATCACATCTATTTTTTTTAAATTACATATGCAAAACTAAAAAAAAAAGCTATAAGACTCAATGGAAGCATATATACTCAAACACCATTTTATTGGCAAACCTGATTCAAAGGCTCAGTCGGGAAAGAATGAGGAAGAAAACCTTTACGTCCCTCATCAAGGGATCCATATCTGTAATGCCCCGCCAAGGGATCAAAAGAATTAACCTAAAGTTTGCCAAACATTTTTTTTTTTTAAAAAACATGAAAATAAATCCATCTACATCATTCACATGATAGTGGAAGCAATAGCAACAAATCAAATGAAAGTAAACATAACATACATAACAGTTACATTCTTTAAGGATCCCTTAACATTGAATTACATCTAAATCAACCATTCATCTAACATCACATCTTTATGAAATAACAATGATACATCCAACATTCTTAAACCATATACAAGTGTTCTTTTTGTAACTACATTTTAGTTTAGCTTAATCATCCACTATACATGTTACAAGGTATGAAAGGCTTAAAAGAATAAACATCTGTGTAAATAAAGTACATCAACATCCAATATTAATCCATGATGCAATTAAAGTAAATGAAACTATATGTCATACATGATACATTATCACAAAATATATAAACATCCATCATAAAAGATAACCATATATCACAAACATAAATAACTAAGTGCACAGTTCCTCCCAACCGTAAATAGCATCATTAGACCATCATAGATCCTAGCCATCCTTACGTGCATAACATTCCAAAGCACTGAAAAGATCATCGGTATTATCATAGTAAGAATGTCACTCCTAAAACATCCTACTAACATGCAAAGTAAATCATAGGATACCATCATCTAACATATGCAAATCATCAATATAAGAAACATACCAATAAATACATCCATCATAAGGTATATCATCTATCATAATGCTCCAAGATCATAATGAAGATAAATACCAACCAAGAAAGCATTAGCCACGATGTCTCAGACGGATCTCAAATGATAAGAGTGAAAAATACACTACCACCTGACCGCGTGGAACCTAAGTGGTCCACTCCCACCATGCTAAGGAGATAATCTCAAGTCCCAAACAGGCTATCAAAATCACATAGCATAAGAATACTCTCTAAGTCTAGGAATCCTAAAAGTATACTAACTCAAAGGTTCCAATCACAAAATTGACATCTAATCCCAGAGGCACAACAATAAGTACACCACCAGAGGTACACAAAATTTATAGAGGAGACTCAGGCTACATACTAGGGAGTGTCATCACATGGCTACTTGAGTTACCCTGGACTAGTTACTTTAAACTCTAAACCCTCAACGTGGCACATGTGAAAACCAAGAAGCCCTCTCAAGAAGATGAGGCACTTCTTCCATCCATAATCTATACAAGCATTCAAGGCATGGGTAATTTAAATATATCTAACTTATCTTTTTGGTTTGTTTTTCCCTCATAAATTTTAATTACTAGATTATCACTTATTACATAACTTGCATTAAGTTACCCTAGTACTAACCACTTTGGGCCCCAGACCCCTATGCAAGCCACTCCCATAGTCATGTGCCTAGACAACCTCTCCTAAGCACATAAATTCATAGTTGTGTCCCATACCACAACACTCATAAAGATCAAACTCGATTCCTTGACAGGCAACTTGAATAAGATGGTTCTCCCATCCAAGAACACATAAAAGCTCCACAAAATAAATATCATAAATATAATCTCCAATATGAATCACAATATCCATTGGTTCTTAACAAGAAACCAAGAATATCTCAAAATAATACTGATCAAAGACTCCAAAATGGTTGAGTCAAACATGTCACAACATGACATCATCAAAAAATAAATCAACGTTTCAATCCCATCATGGTGACTAGAAGCAATCTAAGGATAACTAATCGATGAATCAAAAATGGTTAAGTCAAGTGTCTCAGATACAAATAACTCAGCTTCACTCAAGAAGACTGATAAGCAATAACAATCAGTAATACAATCATTACATAGAGCATACTATCACATAACCATAGTTGGGTTTATAAAGATCAGAATTAAGACATCATCATGACATCACAATCATAACCCCTGAGCCTCTGGTAGATGTCCTATAACTGGTCAACACTAGTCAACCCAAAACCCAAAACAAGAAGCATAGAAAAAACACGATGCAAACCCATGTTTTGATTTTGCTATATTACATAGTTGAAATAAGTGTAGAGTTTCAGTTTTCACTTCAAGTGTCTAAGTTTCATCATTTGACGTACAAGTCAACCTATTTTTTCCTTGATAGCATTAGCCTTCCATTATTTAAAATAGTGTTCTAAGAATAACTTAAGGATAAATACTATACTCATTAAACTGATCATCATTGACTCTTAATCAACTTGTTCTCTTTATTTAACTATGATCCATATTCTAATTGATTAACTTTCCTATAATGTTACTTCAAATTTTTCACATAAATTAAAGATCATTATTCGTTAAAATATAAGAAAGCCAATTATCAATCTTCGAATAAGAATATTATAACTTAATTAAAATGATCAATTAAATCAATCAATTAACATAGGTACACAATCCATGACCTATTAACATTCTAATAGTTAAAACTCAATTAAATATGTCTAACACTTAAGCCTCTTAATTATCATTATAATAATTAAATCGTCACTAATAATCGTTAAAGTATCTAAGTCATTATTCAAGTCATTAGAATAAGACTTATCAACTTTGATGTAATTACTTTGCAACTTTGCTAAAAGAATCATATCAATTAAAAACTTTATTATATTAACTTAATTATTAATTAAATCTAATTAACTCTAATTAATTGATTTAATTAATAATTACATAACCATATCAATGACCCAATGAATATCAGTTGATTAATAACTAACTATAATTTGTAAGTTATAAGTCAACTACTATTTTCAAATTTAAAGTATTTTCTAGGTAGAAGGGATTCCTGATTCCACCCATTTTTATATTTAAATGATAGGTGCAATTACTCGTAGTAATTGCTTATTTTTAACTATCAAAATAATGCTTATAAATTTTCAATTAATCAATCCATTGCATAACTTAATTGATAATTAAATTATTATTATCAAGCAAGAAGACTTCCTTTAACCCTATAGTTATCCTATTTAAATAGTATAATCCTCATAATATTTTGAAATCAACCTTTCTAAACTCAACTAAGGATAAATGTTTGAATCATTATAATTTAATGTTCTCTCAAGAGATGATTTCGATTTAATCATAATATAATGAATTTCCTTTCCTCTATCTCGACCAATTAGTCTTGTTAAAACTATTTATACCATCACTCATTAATAATCTTATCCATTAAATAATGATCTCATTAATAATTCAATTATTTAATTCCACTTATTAATAACTTTTTTCTTTTAATTTTCCCTCATGTAAAAATTCATTTACTTAAATTGACTAATAATTAATTACACTTCTTCTACTATTAACTAATCTTAATTAAATTTGATTTAATTATATTAGATAATAAATCATATAAAACTAATGCATATTAATAAGATTCTACTAAGAGAAGATTGCAATAATATCTTTAATTCATTCTATGCTTTGATATATTATTTTTGTGAATTTTAAGCATAAAGAACTCTTGGTTATGAAAAATGAAAAAATATCTATCCTTGAATAAAATAGTCTTAGTACAACGGTCATATCTCCCTAATGAAATGTTGGATCAGGCTGAAATTGAAATATGTTGGAGAGGGCCAAGTTGCACAAATTTTGACTGGAGCGATCGAATAAATTAAATCACGATAAAAAGTTATGAATGACTGAGTTCAGGTCTATCAAAGGGGTAGCGACAAGACAATTTGTGATGAATTAAGAATTTTTTCTTAAAATAATTGTTCTCTAAATTTAACCATAAAAAGGTTTGTTCATATGCATCTAAAAATATAATTGATAGAAATATTACATCTAATCATTTGAATTTTCACCATAAAATTTCTATTTTAATTCCAAATCTTGTCTTTTTAATTTAATATAAATTCGAACCCAAACCCGATTCATATCTAATTATTTCTCATTAATTGGATCTAGGATTTTTCTATTATTTTCTTTTCAACCAAATAGCATATCTAGATTTCAATTTCAAAATTGTAGATTCAATCACAGAGAATATTCAGACACATATAGCAAACACGATGAAGACAGGAAGAGAAAGAGTGCAAATAAATTATGTGATTATCACGAGTGCACCTGGACACTGATGCTAATTTGTCATGCCTCAGAAGTCCATAGAGAATCCCTTCCTTCTCCAACATTTGCAATTCCTCCAAGATCCAAGCCAACTGAATCCTCCAAGTGACTAGAAGTGCTAGAAGAAGCATGGAAGCATATAGAAGCATATGGATATGTAAAAATATATGAGCATGTAGAAACATATGAGCATGAAGGAGCATATGAGCATGAAGAATAATATGAGCATGTAATCTTGAAGCTTTATTTTAAGCTTGAAGCTTGTAGCTTGTAGCTTCCATTAAACTTGTCCAAACACACTAGGAGAGCCTCTATTTAAAGGTCTCTAAGATGCATCTAGAGTGTCTTCAGAAATAACTAGAAAATAAGAATGACAACCAAGCATGGGTCTTCTCCAACCTTCTAGATAAGTCTTAAGGTTGTAGAGACCATGTGCTCAAAAAAATGCTAAATTCTAAGTGTAGACAACTTGTGCATTCTTAGAGTACAAACTCCTGTGTTGTCTACATGACAACACCCAAAAATTTGCAAACTCTTAAATATTAAAATAATGCACATTAATTAATATAATATTTAGTTTACTCTTTCCAATTTAATTTATTTGTTTATTAAATCTCATGCACTAACTTTAATAATTCCACTTATTCTTATCTTAATATATTTATATTTTAATCATATGAAATCTAGAATCTTTTAATAATTTTAATATATTTTCCACTTTTAAATTCATTTTTGAAACTTAATTGATAAATATTTATTTATTTAAATAAATATTATCACATTTCAACTTTAAAATTATAACTTTTATCTTTAAATTTAATTATTTTATTTAATTAATTTTCTAATTAATTAAATAAAATAAATATTAAAATATCATAATTATTTTTTATTAAATTAAACCATTAATTAAATTTTTTAATTAGCCTTAATTAATAGAAAATACACCAAAGGCTCACAAGATAAAATACGAAAACCCATCATAGCATAAGACGTACTAAATCAAACCAAAAGGGTTAATATCACGAATTACGTCATCCAACGCATTTGGAGGGTACTCAACTCAGATAATTGTCCTAATTTCCAATTAGAAAAAATATCTTAAAGGGTTGAAATTTGGACTTGAGAATTTATCTCTCCTCTCTTATCATTGAGATAATATGATAGGGTACGCTCATCCTGGCAATTCAGGGAAGTTGATACTCGGTACCTGCAACCTGCATAAAAACCATGCATGTACAACCACAATATATACTAAACTGAACATGCAATGGGAGGAAGTGGTGCATCATGTAGGTCCCAACTAGTAGGTGACTGCGACTCCCTTCCTTAACCACATCAAACATGCCATACAAAAGCAAACGTGCACACCATACACATGCAAGTATGGGGTAAGTATGCATAAGAAAATACACATGATAATAAATCATTATCATTAATAACTACAAACACTAAAAATAATCATCATGCATATATGAAATGTAAAGTCTAAGTAATCTCATCACATATCAATGGAATCCATAGCACAATATCTGATAGTCTCAAAACAATGCTACTAACCATCAACAATGCGAACTAGGGGAAGGCACTACAATATCATTTTGTGCAATACATTGCTAAGATCATGGAGAGAACAAAATCTGATCAGGTGACAAACAAGCATGACCAAGAGACAAAACCAAACATGCATATTCATACTAGGTTTTCACAACAAGATTCACAATGAATCAAAACTAGGGAAAGGTGGATTTTTCCAACAGGAGATGTCAGACACAACATCAAACTAGGTGCCCAATCGAGCCTATAAATCAAGAACTTTCATTCTTCCATTCTTAGATGCCAAAATTCATACGTGGTTTGTGTTGACAGATAGGGGCTCATAACACCCTACCCTCTCTCTCTCTCTTTTCATCCTAAGAAGATACTCTACACTGTTGGAGTCCAACTAAAAGGACCTTTCCCAAAATTGGCCACTTCTACCCTCTCCAAAGGTGAGTAATGCCAAAACACCCATACAAGAAAACTTTGAAAATCAAACAGAAACATGAAAGAAAATCATTCAAAAATAGGGTTTTCAAATCTTCCCAACATACCCACAAACATACAAACATCCAAACAACAACAAGTAGCATAAGCATGAAATAAGCATGAAAATCTAAACAAGGAAGATGAAGAACTCCTACCTTCACAAAGAGGTAATGGTAAATGAACAATTTGAGTAGAGCTTTTCCCTCGCCTTCAATCTTCCAAGACCCCTCTCTAAAAGTAGAGATTGGGTAACAATCTCAACTAGTCTAAAAAGGGCCTCTAAATAAGCTTCAAAATCAACCACCAACAAAAACAATAACTTCTCCCACCCACCTACAAATCTAGAAGCTCCTAACTAAACCCACACTATGGTTAAACACTAAGTGGAGGTGAGGTGATGCAACTCATGGTAGCCATAGTCAATTTTCGCACAAGGGCAAAAAGAGACTTTTTGAGTGACCTCAAAAGTCAATAAAAGGGGCTTAGAGGTCGACAAAGACCCCCAACACATACCCATACCCTTTGGGCATAAATATTTCATGTTTTAAAGCCTTAGGAATAGGTTCGGAACCAAAAAAAAGCTAGAAAATAATTTGGACCAACTAACAAATCTAAAAATGTAAATTAAGCACTAATCTGGATTAAGGGTGACTAAACTTGATTAAAAACCAAATTAGCAAAAAGACACTAACTTAATCTGACTTAGGTCCAAAGGTTACATAGCTAACCCTAACTAGCATGCTGAAAAACATAAACAATTCACGAGTGTCAAGCGACACTAAAAGAACATAGTTACAAACATTAACATTTATTGATCACAGAAAGATACATACATACATCTCACAATAAAGTTTTCACAATTAGCACATAGGGATCAGTTTTGTTTCTTCATTAGTTTTCTTAGCTAAAATATTCTGCACACTCATTGCACCCATCAGTAGCTCAAAAATATCACATACATATATTCAAAACTTATCTGGATAGTTACATAAATCAAAACATGAATCTTTCATATAATTAACTGTTTCATTTCATTTCTACTCACATTTAATCATCAGTAAGCAACTAATCAATATAACATAACTTAATCATTAATTTGGATTAAAATACTAGGATAATCATCATTAGGCATGCATATACCTAACATCATAGACATCACCATTTGAGGAATACTAAACTCTTTGGAACATAAAACTTAATCATCGAGGTCTCAAAGTCAACACCCTTATCATCAGTTAAAAGAGTCTCATATCATCATTAGTGAAATTTGAATGTTTGAGTAGTTGAGATAATGCAGTTTGTTCTTCAATCACTAAATATTTAAAGCATGAATGCATTAGGATCTCAGTTCTTATTAGGACATCTAAACCATAAAACAAAATTTCATAACCATTCTTACCACCTACAACAATTTTAACAGGGAGATACATATTTAATAAGTACATGCGAGGAGGAATTTTACATCCTCCCCCACTAGCCTTTGACTTTCTCCTAGAAGTCACACAACTAACATGTTTGTCTTATGCTAGACCTTGCCCAAAACACCAACAAGTTTTGGGCATCACACGATTCAACTCATTTTTTATCAATAGTGAACTGAAAATTTCCCTTCTTGAACTGAAGAGAGATTTTGTTGAGATATTTAATTTAATAAAATGAGATATGCTCTCATAATTACTTTTTCTATTTAATTAAATAATCTTTTAATTAATTAGAGACACTTTTTTTATTTAATTAAATAACTTTATTTAATTAATTAGGAGTGGCTTCCTATTTAATTAAATAACTTTGTTTAATTAATTAGAAGTAAGTACTCTATTTAATTAAACAATTTAGTTTAATTAATTATAAATACCTTTCTCATTTAATTAATCAAGATAGGCGTATTTATTAAATGTATGTAAAAATATGAGCAAATGTGAGTATGAATTCTAGCAGCGATTTGATGCAAATTCTCCAAATTCATCCTCTCCTAAAGTGAAGAGATGAGGGTCTCTTAAATAGACTTTCCTGGAATCTATCAACGGTTGAGATCAAATTCAATCAACGGTCAGGATTAAAGTTGAAGTTCAGTCATAAACGGAGATTCTCAAACTAAAGGGCATTAACAAATTTAATTTGAGTAAAATAAGGAGTTAACTGATTTCATTTGAGTAGAAAAAAGAGTTAACTAATTTAACTCATTTTTTATCAATAGTGAACTGAAAATTTCCCTTTTTGAACTGAAGAGAGATTTTGTTGAGATATTTAATTTAATAAAATGAGATATGCTCTCATAATTACTTTTTCTATTTAATTAAATAATCTTTTAATTAATTAGAGACACTTTTCTTATTTAATTAAATAACTTCATTTAATTAATTAGGAATGGCTTTTTATTTAATTAAATAACTTTGTTTAATTAATTAGAAATGCCTTTTCCATTTAATTAAATAATTACACTTAATTAATCAAGATAGGCGTATTTATTAAATGTATGTAAAAATATGAGCAAATGTGAGTACGAATTCTAGCAGCGATTTGATGCAAATTCTCCAAATTCATCCTCTCCTAAAGTGAAGAGATGAGGGTCTCTTAAATAAACTTTCCTAGAATCCATCAACGGTTGAGATCAAATTGAATCAACAGTCAGGATTAAAGTTGAAGTTCAGTCATAAAGGGAGGTTCCCAAACTAAAGGTAGTTAACAGATTTAATTTGAGTAAAATAAGGAGCTAACTGATTTAATTTGAGTACAAAAAGGAGTTAACTAATTTCACTCATTTTTTTAATCAATAGTGAACTAAAAATTTCTCTTTTTGAACTGACTAGAAATTTTGTTGAGATACTTAATTTAATAAAATAAAATATGCTCACATAATTATTTTTTCTATTTCATTAAATAATCTTTTAATTAATTAGAGACACTTTTCTTATTTAATTAAATAACTTCATTTAATTAATTAGGAATGGCTTCCTATTTAATTAAATAACTTTATTTAATTAATTAGAAGTAAGTACTCCATTTAATTAAATAATTTCATTTAATTGATTAGAAATACCTTTCTCATTTAATTAAATAATTACATTTAATTTATCAAGATAGGCATATTTATTAAATGTATGTAAAAATATGAGCAAATGTGAGTATGAATTCAAGCAGTGATTCGATGCAAATTTTTCAAATTCATCCTCCCCTAAAGTGAAGAGATGACTGTCTCTAAAATAGACTTTCCTGGAATCCATCAATGGTTGAGATCAAATTCAATCAACAATCAAGATTAAAGTTGAAGTTTGGCCATAAAGGGAGATTCCCAAACTAAAGGGAGTTAACAGATTTAATTTGAGTAAAATAAGTAGTTAACTGATTTAATTTGATTAGAAAAAGGAGTTAACTGATTTAACTTATTTTTTATCAATAGTGAATTGAAAATTTCCCTTTTTGAACTGAAAAGAGATTTTGTTGAGATATTTAATTTAATAAAATCATATATGCTCTCATTATTAATTTTTCTATTTAATTAAATAATCTTTTAATTAATTAGAGACACTTTTCTTATTTAATTAAATAACTTCATTTAATTAATTAGGAATGGTTTCCTATTTAACTAAATAACTTTGTTTAATTAATTACAAGTAAGTACTCGATTTAATTAAATAATTTCATTTAATTAATTAGAAATATCTTTCTCATTTAATTAAATAATTACATTTAATTAATCAAGATAGGCATATTTATTAAATGTATGTAAAAAAATGATCAAATGTGAGTATGAATTCCAGCAGCGATTCGATGCAAATTCTGCAAATTCATCCTCTCCTAAAGTGAAGAGATGAGGGTCTCTTAAATAGACATTCCTAGAATCCATCAACGGTTGAGATCAAATTCAATCAACGGTGAAGATTAAAGTTGAAGTTCAGTCATAAAGAGAGATTCCTAAACTAAAGGGAGTTAACAGATTTAATTTGAGTAAAATAAAGAATTAATTGATTTAATTTTTTAAAAAAAAGGTGTTAACCGATTTAACTCATTTTTTATCAATAGTGAACTGAAAATTTCCCTTTTTGAACTGAAGAGAGATTTTGTTGAGATATTTAATTTAATAAAATGAGATATGCTCTCATAATTACTTTTTCTATTTAATTAAATAATCTTTTAATTAATTAGACACACTTTTCTTATTTAATTAAATAACTTCATTTAATTAATTAGGAATGGCTTCTTATTTAATTATATAACTTTGTTTAATTAATTAGAAGTAAGTACTCCATTTAATTAAATAATTTTTTTTAATTAATTAGAAATACCTTTCCCATTTAATTAAATAATTACATTTAATTAATCGAGATAGGCGTATTTATTAAATATATGTAAAAATACGAGCAAATGTGAGTATGAATTCCAACAACGATTTGATGCAAATTTTCCAAATTCATCCTCTCCTAAAGTGAAGAGATGAGGGTGTCTTAAATAAACTTTTCTAGAATCCATCAATGGTCGGGATCAAATTCAATCAATGGTCAGGATTAAAGTTGAAGTTCAGTCATAAAGGGAGATTCCCAAACTAAAAAAGAGTTAACAAATTTAATTTGAGTAAAATAAAGAGTTAATTGATTTAATTTTAGTAGAAAAAGGAGTTAACCGATTTAACTCATTTTTTATCAATATTGAATTGAAAATTTCCCTTTTTGAATTGAAGAGAGATTTTGTTGAGATATTTCATTTAATAAAATGAGATATGCTCTCATAATTAGTTTTTTTATTTAATTAAATAATCTTTTAATTAATTAGAAACACTTTTTTTATTTAATTAAATAGCTTCATCTAATTAATTAGGAATCGCTTCCTATTTAATTAAATAACTTTGTTTAATTAATTAGAAGTAAGTACTCTATTTAATTAAATAATTTTGTTTAATTAATTAGAAATGTCTTTCCCAGTTAATTAAATAATTACATTTAATTAATCAACATAGGCGTATTTAATAAATGTATGTAAAAATGTGAGCAAATGTGAGTATGAATTCCAATAGCGATTCGATGCAAATTTTCCAAATTCATCCTGTCCTAAAGTGAAGATATGAGGGTCTCTTAAATAGACTTTCCTAGAATCCATCAACAGTTGAGATCAAATTCAATCAACGGTCAGGATTAAAGTTGAAGTTTAGTCATAAAAAGAGATTCCCAAACTAAAGGGAGTTAACAGATTTAATTTGAGTAAAATAAGGAGTTAACTAATTTAGTTTGAGTAAAAAAAGGATTTAACTAATTTAACTCATTTTTTTATCAATAGTGAATTAAAAATTTCTCTTTTTGAACTAAAGAGAGATTTTGTTGAAATATTTAATTTAATAAAATGAGATATGCTCTCATAATTACTTTTTCTATTTAATTAAATAGTCTTTTAATTAATTAGAGACACTTTTCTTATTTAATTAAATAACTTCATTTAATTAATTAGGAATGGATTCCTATTTAATTAAATAACTTTGTCTAATTAATTAGAAGTAAGTACTCCATTTAATTAAATAATTTCATTTGATTAATTAAAAATACCTTTCCAATTTAATTAAATAATTACATTTAATTAATCAAGATAGGCATATTTATTAAATGTATATAAAAATATGAGCAAATGTGAGTATGAAGTCCAGCAGTGATTCGATGCAAATTATCCAAATTCATCCTCCCCTAAAGTGAAGAGATGAGGGTCTCTTAAATAGACTTTTCTGGAATCCATCAACAGTTGAGATCAAATTCAATCAACAGTCAAGATTAAAGTTGAAGTTCGGCCATAAAGGGAGATTCTCAAACTAAAGGGAGTTAACAGATTTAATTTGAGTAAAATAAGTAGTTAACTAATTTAATTTGAGTAGGAAAAGGAGTTAACTAGTTTAACTCATTTTTTATCAATAGTGAATTGAAAATTTTCCTTTTTGAATTGAAAAGAGATTTTGCTAAGATATTTAATTTAATAAAATCATATATGCTCTTATAATTACTTTTTCTATTTAATTAAATAATCTTTTAATTAATTAGAGACACTTTTCTTATTTAATTAAATAACTTCATTTAATTAATTAGGAATGGTTTCCTATTTAATTAAATAACTTTGTTTAATAAATTACAAGTAAGTACTCAATTTAATTAAATAATTTCATTTAATTAATTAGAAATACCTTTCTCATTTAATTAATCAAGATAGGTGTATTTATTAAATGTATGTAAAAATATGAGCAAATGTGAGTATGAATTCCAGCAGCGATTCGATGCAAATTCTGCAAATTCATCCTCTCCTAAAGTGAAGAGATGAGGGTCTCTTAAACAGAATTTTTTGGAATCTATCAACGGTTGAGATCAAATTCAATCAACGGTCAAGATTAAAGTTGAAGTTCAGTTATAAAGAGAGATTCCCAAACTAAAGGGAGTTAACAAATTTAATTTGAGTAAAATAAAGAGTTAATTGATTTAATTTAAAAAGAAAAAAGAGTTAACTGATTTAACTCATTTTTTATCAATAGTGAACTGAAAATTTCCCTTTTTGAAATGAAGAGAGATTTTGTTGAGATATTTAATTTAATAAAATGAGATATCCTCTCATAATTACATTTTCTATTTAATTAAATAATCTTTTAATTGATTAGACACACTTTTCTTATTTAATTAAATAACTTCATTTAATTAGTTAGGAATGGCTTCTTATTTAATTATATAACTTTGTTTAATTAATTAGAAGTAAGTACTCCATTTAATTAAATAATTTTGTTTAATTGATTAGAAATACCTTTCACATTTAATTAAATAATTACATTTAATTAATCGAGATAGGCGTATTTATTAAATGTATGTAAAAATACGAGCAAATGTGAGTATGAATTCCAGCAATGATTTGATGCAAATTCTCCAAATTCATCCTCTCCTAAAGTGAAGAGATGATGGTCTCTTAAATAAACTTTTCTAGAATCCATCAATGGTTGGGATCAAATTCAATCAACGGTCAGGATTAAAGTTGAAGTTCAGTCATAAAGGGAGATTCCCAAACTAAAAAGAGTTAACAGAATTAATTTGAGTAAAATAAGGAGTTAATTGATTTAATTTGAGTAGAAAAAAGAGTTGACTGATTTAACTCATTTTTTATCAATAGTGAATTGAAAATTTCTCTTTTTGAACTGTTGAGAGATTTTGTTGAGATATTTAATTTAATAAAATGAGATATGCTCGCATAATTACTTTTTCTATTTAATTAAATAGTCTTTTAATTAATTAGAGACACTTTTCTTATTTAATTAAATAACTTCATTTAATTAATTAGGAATGACTTCCTATTTAATTAAATAAATTTGTTTAATTAATTAGAAGTAAGTACTCCATTTAATTAAATAATTTTGTTTAATTAATTAAAAATACCTTTCCCATTTAATTAAATAATTACATTTAATTAATCAAGATAGGCATATTTATTAAATGTATGTAAAAATATGAGCAAATGTGAGTATGAATTCAAGTAGCGATTCGATTCAAATTTTCCAAATTCATCCTCTCCTAAAGTGAAGAGATGAGGGTCTCTTAAATAGAGTTTCCTTGAATCCATCAAAGGTTGAGATCAAATTCAATCAACGATCAGGATTAAAGTTAAAGTTCAATTATAAAGGGAGATTTCCAAACAAAAGGGAGTTAACAGATTTAATTTGAGTAAAATAGGGAGTTAACTTATTTAATTTGAGTAGAAAAAGGAGTTAACTAATTTAACTCATTTTTTATCAATAGTGAATTGAAAATTTCCCTTGTTGAACTGAGAGAGATTTTGTTGAGATATTTAATTTAATAAAATGAGATATGCTCTTATAATTACTTTTTCTATTTAATTAAATAATCTTTTAATTAATTAGAGATACTTTTCTTATTTAATTAAATAACTTTATTTAGTTAATTAGGAATGGCTTCCTATTTAATTAAATAACTTTGTTTAATTAATTAGAAGTAGGTACTCCATTTAATTAAATAATTTCATTTAATTAATTAGAAATACCTTTGCTATTTAATTAAATAATTATATTTAATTAATCAAGATAGGCGTATTTATTAAATGTATGTAAAAATATGAGCAAAGGTGAGTATGAATTCCAGCAGCAATTCGATGCAAATTCTTCAAATTCATTCTCTCCTAAAATGAAGAGATGAGGGTCTCTTAAATAGACTTTCCTAGAATCCATCAACGGTTGAGATCAAATTCAATCATCGGTCAGGATTAAAGTTGAAGTTCGGTCATAAACGAAGATTCCCAAATTAAAGGGAGTTGATAGATTTAATTTGAGTAAAATAAGGAGTTAACTGATTTAATTTGAGTAAAAAAATTAGTTAACTGATTTAGCTCATTTTTTTATGTAAGGTTCTTCTTCGCACGTACTTATTAACTATGAATTCCTCTGTAAAAATATGTTGTATGAGAATTGGATGGATATGAAGTTATGTTTTATATTGTGAAGGCCCTATTGAAACTAAGAGCAGATGGCTCAACCATGTTTATGCTTAGTGATTCAAGAACTATTTCATCACCTCGACTATTTAAAACATTAATTGTTACTAACCATGATGCTAGGTGCTTTCACCTAATAATGAGGTTTGCCAATTTTGGTACCTCAATGATTAATTGGTATGCTTTTAGATAGTTCATTTTATCTTATTAATGATGCTTATGATATGCATACCTAACAATGATTATTCTAGTAATTCGATCTAAATTAATGCTTATAGACATGTATGATGAAGTGAATGAATGCGAATTAACACTTTGAATTTTTCCAAGTTTAATGAATAGAACAAGATGGATAATTGAATTGTGAAAATGAATGCTTTTATTAACGTAAAAATATTGATGCATATTTTATAAACATATGTTTCTTGAACTACTGACGGGTGCAATGAGTGTGCAGGTAATGTAGTCGAGAAATCCAATGGAGTGACAAGCTGAACCCCTTGTGTTAAATTTTGTTATCTTTGTATTGTCCATCTTTAAAGGTTGTTATTTGATTTTATTTTCCCCTAACTTTTATGTGTTCCTACCAAAACTCCAAGGCTTAAAAATGTTAAATTTAAGCACCCATGGGTAAGGGTATGGGTTGAGGGTAATTTCCACCCACTTTTGCCACCCTAGTTGACTTTTAGGGTCACTTAAAAATATCATTTATGGTTGATTGCGAAAATGTATTGTCATCCACTTGAGTGGAACTCAAAATCCATCATAAGGTTTCATGGAGTCTAGTTGAGTTAAGGGATCCCTATTTAGTGGATTTTTGGAGAAGTTTTGGGGTTGTCACCCAATCTCTACTTTTAGAGAAAGTTTGGAAGATAGTTGGGGATGGAAGGAAGAAAAGGATAAGCTCTTCTCAAACCTCCATTGTTACCATAACTCCTTGGTGAAGGTAGGATTCTTGGCTCTTGTATTTTTCTTTCTCCATGTTTGATCATGCTTGTTCTTGCATATAGTGTTGTGTTGTTACATGTTGCTTGCTTGTATGTTGGGGTTATGTGGAGGGGTTTTTGTGTTGTTCTTGATGTTTCCTTGTATTTCTTGATGTATTGTTTTGAGGGGTTTTCATGGGGTGTATTTGGCATTACTCACCCTTGGATAGGGAAGAAGTGGCCATGTTGGGGGTAGGGCTTCAGTTGGACCTCAATGGTGCAGAGTCTCCTTTCATGGTGAGAGGAGGGAAAAAAGGGTAGGGTGTATGGGCCCCTACTGGTCATCACATACGTTGTTGATATTGTGAAATTTTGAGTATGGAAAGAAAAGAAACTCCTTATTGGATTGGCCCCGAAAGGGCATTTGTGGAACAAAGAAAGTTCCTGAGATTTTAGCCCTGAAAGGGCTATGTTAAGGTATGGTGATTGACATCTCCCATTGGGAAAATCCACCTCCCCCCCTAAATAGGGTCCTATGGATGGATCTATTGTGTTAAAACGGGTTGGGTGTATGTTTAATTGTGTTGTGTTGAATCACCTTGGGTCAGCTCTTGTTCTCCTTGTGTTTCCATGAAGATTTGAAGTTAAAAGAAGGAAGTCTTGTGAAGAAGTTTGAAGAGTTTATCATTGAATTGTAAATTATATGTAAATTATATTGTGAATGATTGGCAATGACATCGAGTTTTCTTACTGGTTCTTTCCCGATGGAGCCTTGAACTAGGATTCATAATAGAAAAGAAAATAAAAGAGATTATGAAATCTACCTTGCAATGTCTTCTTGTGATTTCAAATTTGGGTTATGTAAGTGAGAAAATGGGATGATAATGATGTCTTGAATTATAAAAGTTGCAAGTTCTTTTTTTTAATCATGGTAATGAAAGGCAATTGATATGTTGAGTTTTCAATTCGATGTGTTGGAGTATTGTCATGGAATAATAATCCTTCTTGAGATCACCAAGTTATCTCTTTCATTGTTAAGCTCCATTAGAAACATAATTAAATTTGATTAAGAATTACCCATCACCTTTTAAAATTCTAAATATAGGGCCATGTTCCTTGTCAAGTTCATTAAGATAAAGAAAAAAAATCAATTTGATTAAGAAATTTTGGTATTTCATTGATTTCTAAATAAATAGAACATACATCTTGATGTATGATAAATAGATAGAAACATAAATTATGAGATGAAAGTCAAAAGAAATGATATCCTTACAAGCTTTTTTGTTAATATTCTTGTTGATAGGGAATCAATGTGACAATAGAAGTGATAAAATTCTTATGTTGTTCCTTCTCAATAAGTCCATATCATGGCAATACTTAGTCAAAATTATTGACTTCCAAATACAAATGTGCAACTCCAGGAGTGAAAAACCTCTCTGGAAAATGTATGGGAAGAAAATTTTAATTCCCAAGTCACAGAGAATATTCCTTCACCTAGATCCTAATTTTATTATCTTGGCACCTCTTCATATAATAATACAATAATGTGAGTTTAAACATTGACTAGGAAGTCCCATCCTATCTAAACACCAACTTAACCTTCAAGCAATACTTTTCACTCAAGTGGGCACAGTCATAGATGACCCTAGGCGCAATAACTAATGCTGACACTACCTAATGCAGAGCTGGTTGCACTTCAATGTGGTTGGAGGAGAACCCAAGTGAATTTCACAGCTCTCCATTGAGGGGCACATCAACCAAGAATGAATGATGGTTTCAAAAGTCTCCCTCCCACCCTATCAGCATGGAGAGCTTTAGCATCAGGGAGAAGTATTGAACGGCCATACTTGCATCACACATTGCAAAGTAGTCAAATCATGTCTTGATCAATGTAAGCATGGCAGAGAAGGTTACCCCTTGGATGGCACACAGGCTCAAGAAGAAGATAGACCACACGTTTTCAGTGCCTGACACTTCCTTGGGCAACGCATCCAAATTTGTTTGATCAGAGCCATGGAGATTGAGTCATTGGTGAGGAGTGGACAGTCAGAAGGATTTATGAGCTCCATTTGTACCCTGCTCTCCATTCAGATTTTCTTAAACCCCCTTCTTGCACGAGATACAATGCTTGAATACACTCATGCAAGGGGTAAGGGGGACAGGTCTGCGCCTGCAGGCTTGGGGCAGTGCGCAGTGCTTGGGAATTCGCCCAAGCACGATGGTGATAGAGCTAGGTTGGTGGGTAGGGGCTTAGGGAGTTAGGAAGGGAGTGTAGGTTGGTAGTTTTAGATTTTACTTGTAGCTTGTTTCTTTTATATTTCATTTGTTATTTAATTTATATTGCAATGTGTTTTAGTTGCAGCATATTAAAGTTATTTATTATTATAATAATATTTGTTTGTAGTTGAAGTAAATTAGTATGTTATGTTATGTTAGTTAAGATTTGTCTTGTTTAGAATTATGATTAATAGTTTTAAATTCTTTTTTTAGTTAGTTAATTTTTTTTAATAGTTAGCATTTTTATTTAATTATTTCATAGATATATAAGAATTATTTAATTATTATTCCTTTATTGCAATTAGATTTGTAAGAAGATTTTAACAAGTTCTTTTGAATATTTAGTTTGATATTATACGTTGCATAAGTGTAGTATTTGAGTATGAAATCTAGGTAAGTAATGACGTTATTGCTAAATAGTGAATTTGGATGTAAAATATTAAATTAGTTTTAATTCAAAGGTTTTGTTTTAAATGTTAAATTCTTAGTTTCAATTTTATTAGTGATTTAATAAATTTCTTTATTAGAATTAGTATGTAATTTTTTTGCTTAATTGTTATTGGTTAGAAGTTATATTATGTTCATTATTTGATAATTGTTTTAAAGATATATGATTATTCAAAAAGAGTTTAGTTTAAAATTAGTTTAGTTTAGTTTAGTTTATCATATTTTGTTAGTGTTAGTTAATAGATTAGTTTGATTGCCAAAAAAAAAGAGTACTAAATTTAGAAAGTTTCCTTTAATAATTTAAAATCAATAGTAGATATAATGTTAAATTAGTAATAGTTATAATCAGAAATCATTTAGTCTTAATTTAAAAGTATAGATGTAAGTTAGTTCGATTTTGATTCATTCAATTGTTAGATATTATGGATATATTCATTAATTTAGATTTGATTCCTTTGAATTAATTTTTAAATGTATTTAGTTTGGGTATTGAAGTCTGAATTTTTGAGTACTAATTAGTTTTAGATTTAAGGTTATTGTCTATTTAAAATAAGTTTTAATGTCGATGTTATTTGGTTAGTTGTTTCTTTAAACTAATTTTGTAGTCATTTGCAGCATTATTAAAATAACTTTTACCATAATTTTATCAATATAAATCTAATAGTGAAAGTTTCAAAATCTTAATGATGTAATCGTCTTCATGTTTATAATCCTAAAACGTAATGTAGAGAACCTATACTTAAATTATGATCACAAAACTTATCTAACATGAGTATTATAATGATTATAATATGCAGTATATAATGGATGATAACATTTACCTCTAATTCTATGTGTATATCCATGGTGAATTAGATTTTGGATTAAAGTTTTTATACGTAGTTAGCATGAGTTGAATAGTTAAATCTAATTGATCTTTTAGTGTTCAATCGGTTAAATATTAGATAGTAATTAGAAAGTTAGTTTCCATTACTAGTATAATATGTCGTTTAAGTAATGTTGTTTGATTCGATTTGTTAAAAGAAGTAATTTAGTATTATTGTGCTAGTAACTAGTAATTACTAAGTTGAATCTTAGTTGTATTAAAGTTAATTGTAGAGATTAGTCACTTAGTTTAGTTTTAGTTTGTAAATATTAATTAGTTTTGATTTGATTAGTAAAAAGGTAGTTTAGATGTTAAGAAAGTTAATCATTATGTTTGTAAACATAACAAGTTATGTTAGACTACCCAGATAATATGATTCATTCTACGTAGTTAAATTTAAGACTAATTTATATTGTTCTTCAAATGATTTAAAATTATCGTTGAGATCTTAATGTGACAACGAACTAAATGTTATTACAAATTTAATAACGACAATTTACTTTACCTATGCATTTCTTCATGTAAGTATAATTCAGGATGAGTGTAGTAAATCTAATTTTTGCGAATCAACTCTTAAAACCCTAGTGAACCTAGTAAGTTTTAAAAAAAATTAAAAAAATTGTGTGTGTTTTGCCCTTACTTTTAGAGCATGACATTTTATCAATAGTGAACTGAAAATTTCCCTTTTTGAACAGAAGAGAGATTTTGTCGAGATATTTAATTTAATAAAATGAGATATACTCCTATAATTACCTTTTCTATTTAATTAAATAATTTTTTAATTAATTAGAGTCAAATTTCTTATTTAATTAAATAACTTCATTTAATTAATTAGAAATAGCTTCCTATTTAATTAAATAACTTTGTTTAATTAATTAGAAGTAAGTACTCCATTTAATTAAATAATTTCATTTAATTAATTAGAAATACCTTTCCCATTTAATTAAATAATTACATGTAATTAATCAAGATAGGCGTACTTATTAAATGTATGTAAAAATTATGAGCAAATGTGAGTATGAATTCCAGCAGCGATTCGATGCAAATTTTTAAAATTCATCCTCTCCTCAAATGAACAGATGAGGGTCTCTTAAATAGACTTTCCTGGGATCCATCAATTGTTGAGATCAAATTCAATCAATGGTCAGGATTAAAGTTGAAGTTCAGTTATAAAGAGAGATTCTCAAATTAAAGGGAGTTAACATATTTAAGTTGAGTAAAATAAGGAGATAACTGATTTAATTTTAGTAGAAAAAAGATTTAACTGATTTAGCTCATTTTTTATCAATAGTGAAATGAAAATTTCCCTTTTTGAATTGAAGAGAGATTTTGTCGAGATATTTAATTTAATAAAATGAGATATGCTCTCATAATTACTTTTTCTATTTAATTAAATAATCTTTTAATTAATTAGAGACACTTTTCTTATTTAATTAAATAGCTTCATTTAATTAATTAGGAATGGCTTCCTATTTAATAAAATAACTTTTTTTAATTAATTAGAAGTAAGTACTCCATTTAATTAAATAATTCCATTTAATTAATTAGAAATACCTTTCTCATTTTCTTTTTTAAAGAGGGGTAAATGCTTTGACTTGGAGGGATGAACCAGTGAGGTCACAAACGGAGGACCTCATCCCCATTAGATTTGAACCTTGATGGCAAGGATAACAACACAACAACTTAGCCATCACAACATGCCTTTATTGGCACCTTTCCCATTTAATTAATAAAGATACACATATTTATTAAATGTATGTAAAAATATGAGCAAATGTGAGTATGAATTCCAACAGCAATTCAATGCAAATTCTCCAAATTCATCCTCTCCTAAAATGAAGAGATGAGGGTCTCTTAAATAGACTTTCTTGAAATTCATCAACGACTGTGTGAGGCCTTGCCCTGACCCTTCGTAGCCTTAGTTGTTACTTTATCTTTTTGTTACTCACAACTCGAGATGTCAAGACATTATCAGATACTTGAACATATCATATTATTTCATGTTGTGGGATGTTATTTTTAGATATTTGATGGCCGTCATTTAATGCTTTATGTATATGTATGTGATGAATTAAGTAAAATGTAGGATTAACACATTGATTTTGGAATCTTTATGATTAAGGATATAAGTAGGATGCAAGAAACCCTGATTTATGTATGTTTCAATTTATGTAAATTTCTGATACGTATATATATGTACATGTGATTTTTGGGGCTACTGATGTGTGCAGATATTTTAGCCGAGGAAATCAACGGAGGAACAGAACTAATCTCTATATGTTAATTTTTGGAAACCTTGTTGTTCATAATTCAAGTATTGTATTGTGAGATATATGTATGTGGCTCTTTGTGATCAGTAAATGTTAATGTTTGTAACTATGTTCTTTTAGTGTCGCTTGACACTCATAAATTGTTTATGTTCTTCAGTGTGCCAATTAGGGCTAGTTGTATAACCTTTGGACCCAAATTAGTTTAAGTTAGTGTTAGTTTGCTAATTAGGTTCTTAATTGAGGTTAGTCATCCTTAATCCGAATTAGTGCTTAATTTGCATGTAGAGTAGTTAGAAGGTCTTATTTTATTCCTAGATTTTATTTGGCTCTAAATCTCTTTTCTAAGGCTTCAAAACATGAAATAATTATACACAAGGGGTATGGATATGGGTTAGGGGTCTTTTCCAACCCCTAAGCCCCTTTTATTGACTTTTGAGGTCACTCAAAAAGTCTCTTTTTACCTTTGTGCGAAAATTGACCATGGTTATCTTGAGTCACCTCACCTCATCTCCACTTAGGGTTTAACCATAGTGTAGGTTGAGTTAGGAGTTTCTAGAATTTCTAGTGGGTGGAAGTAGTTATTGCTCCTTGTGGGTGGTTGATTTTGAGGCTTATTTAGAGGCCTTCATTGGACTAGTTGAGGTTGTTACCCAATCTCTACATTTAGAGAGGAGTTCTTGAAGATTGAAGCAAGAAAAGGGAAGCTCTACTCAAACTTGTTCATTGCCATTACCTCTTTGTGAAGGTTGGAATTCTCATCTCCCTTGTTCAGATTTCATTCTTGTTTCATGCTTATGCTACCTTGTTGTTGTTTGAATGTTTGTATGGTTGTGGGTATGTTGGGAAGCTTTGAAAACCATGTTATTTTTGGATGATTTCCTTTCATGTTTATGTTTGCAATTTTGAGATTTTCTTGCATGGGTGTTTTGGTATTACTCACCCTTGGAGAGGGCAGAAGTGACCAATTTTGGGAAAGGTCTGTTTTGTCAGACTCCAACCAGTGTAGAGTCTATTCTCAGGATGAGAAGAGGGAGAAAGGGTAGGGTGTTATGGGCTCCTACCTATCAACACAAACCTTATATGATTTTGGTATGTTGAAATGGAAGAACAAAATTTCTTGGTTTATAGCCCCGATTGGGCATCTGTTGGTGTTGTGCTTGACTTCTCCTAGTTGGAAGAATCCACCTTTCCCTAGTTTTGATTCATTGTGAATCCTATTGTGTAAACCATGTATGAATACACATGTTTGATTGTCTCTTAGTTATGCTTATTATCACCTGATCAGAATTCTGTTTCATCCATGGTTCTAGAAATGTGTTGTAGAAAACATTATAAATCCCTTGATGAGGGTCATGAAGAAAATTAAATTATATTGTTGAAAATTGGGATTGACATCCTATGTATATTGGTATTTCAAACTTTGTTGGATTGGCAACGAAGCCGGGTTTCCTTCCTGATTCTTTCCCGGCTAAGCCCTTGAATCAGGTTTGCCAATAAAATTGATGTTGGAGTATAATTGGTTGTCATGTGATTTAATTGTAAATTTTAAATTGGATGGATGCACATCAAAATAAGATGGAAATAATGTCGATTTAACTAGGAAAATTTCAAGTTTACTTCTACGTTGGAAATGAAAATTATATCATGGATGTAGATTCAATTTGATTGAGCAAATTATTAAGTTTTTCCTTATTCGATAAATATGAAAATTTATGTTAAGGAAAGCAAAATGATTATAGTTAATAGTTCTATTCAGGATGTTTAGGAGATAAAATTTAATCATGTTTTTATAAGACATAAAATATTGCATCAATGTTTAAAGCTATTCAAAAATATATACCTTAAAAAAAATATATACATGGCTTTGAAATCTACTTAGAATAAATGTGGACAAAAAAAATAATATACTCCAAGAGCAAAAATAGTTCTGGATTTTGTATGGCAAAGTAATTAAATCTCCTCTTAAAATAGAGGATCTTAAAATATTATTTAAAATATCTCAAATGCATAAAATATGTTTCAGTTTTAAATTAAAGAAGAATAATGAATAAAATATAAAACTAAAACAAATATCTATTTTTAAAAAAAACTAATCCTATCCTATTATATTCTATTTATCTCAACTACAAAACTTTATAACAATAAATCTCCACTCACTTTTTACTCCATTATTGGCGCATGAGGTGGGGAGCCGTACCATGATTGGACATTAGTCAAAGCTTGCCTTTAATGTCCACCTTGCTAAAAGGGTCAAAATGATTAAAGCTGCACCTTATTTATTGAACCATCTACCATGGTTTAAGGGAAGCAATAAACTACAAATTTTTAAAAAGTCAACACACTTAGAAGATGGAATATTGAAGTTTGAAATCTGCACCTACATGTTTTGTTTGCAAATCAAATGCCTTGCCACCTAGGCGCCTTGGGTTAGGAAGAGGAGTAGGTGGATTGGTGTAGTATATAATAATAAAATTTTTTTGGAGTTCATAAACAATATTTATATGTTAATTTAATATGTGAAAATTAAATTTGTGATTTGGATAGGACAAAGAAAAAAAAGAGGTAAAGTGGTGTTAAGTATTTTGTGTATAGGTTGATTTTAGATTTTGTTTAGTTAGCATTAGTTTAAAATGATGTCAATTTTAGTTTAGTAAGTTAGGTATATAATTTTATGTGTATGTTTTATTATTAGAATGTATTTAAAGTGTGTGTTGGTAATGTTAGTTATGAATTAAATTGTGTGAGAATTTCATAGATTCTAGGATTAGAATTAGTAAGTTAGTTGTAGTGTAAGATAAATTTAGTATTAGTTTAATTTTTAGTTTAGTTGTATAAAAGTTTGTTTTTTTATTTGTTAAAAGTTTTTAAGAGTTGTTTTAAATTTTAAGTTTAGTTAAGATTTAATTTAATTTAATTTAGATTAAACTTTTGTTTAGTTTTAAGTGATGTTAGTTTTATTTTAATTTAAATAGTGTAGTTTAGTTTTTTATTAATGGTTGTTATTTTATTGTTAAAAGATTTAAATTAGTTGGTTTTTAAATTATAAGTTTTTTTTTTTTGAAAGTAAGTTTTGTTTTTTAGTTAGCATTTAATCTTAGTTTAGTTTATTTTATTTAATGTTGTTTTTAGTTCAAGTGTAATTTAGTTTTAATATAATTTAGTTGTTTAATTTTAATATTAATTTGTAGTTAATTTAGATTTTTAAAATTGATTTATTTAATGTTAGTATGGTTGATTTTAATAAATTACAAGGTTAATTGATATTGTTGTTCAGAAATAAAGCTTAAGTTTGTTATGATATTAAGAATAGATTTAAATAATATTGAAATTTTAATTTAAGTTTTATGGTGGATATAATGTCAATTTAATTAGATGATCTTTTAAGTTCAAATGTTTCAAAAATAATTAATCCTTGTCTCTATTTTAATCTCTTTATTTTCTTATCCTTTATAGTAAATGAAACGTCCATGTGTTAAAACTTTCATGAATTGATATTGGTGTTGTTTAAAATTAATTGATCAATTAAACAATGAAAGTTTTAATCTGACGAACTGTTCATACTCATTGTTTTTAAACTATTCAAGCTTAGTGAACTTAGTTATTATCTTATTTAAAAAAAAAAAATTGTGTGTTTTTGCCCTCGTAGTTTGGGCATGACATTTTGGTATCAGAGCTCATGTTTCAACACTAGGAACCTTAAACCCTTACGCTTTTGAAACTTAAAACTAAAAAATTTAATTGTGTAGGATGCCTCCTATTACTCGAAGTAACCAACGAGGCAGAGGTCATAGGGTGAGAGGTGGTAGAGAAGGACAGGGGGATGGACCACCTCCACCACCACCACCACCTAACCCGAATCAGGACATTATTGATGCACTTCAGACTTTGATCGGTGTAGTTCAGTAGAGGGTAGTACCGATAGTTCAGCCAGTTCAGTAGATTCCAGTAGTGGAAGCAGAGGGTCCCAGAGGAGGCAGGCTCAGAGGCAGAGCAAGGACTAGGAGTCCCCCATCGAGACAGTTAGAGGGGCAGGATGAGCATGAAGGTGAGTCAATACACCAGAGAAGACCCCCACTTGATAGACCTCCTAGACATGTAGGAGATGATATCAATTGATTCGACTTGGGCCACCATTATTTACAGGTTCCACTAAGGGGAAAATGGCAGAGACATGGTTGTAGAGCCTACAACGGTGCTTTGGATTATGACCCTATGGGAGTAATCTAAAAGCACGCCTAGTAGTTCATCAGTTGAGAGGGGATGCCTCCAATTGGTGGCATCGGGAGGAGATCATAGGTGGAGTAAGGATGGATACCCTCACATGGGAATCATTCCTAGAAATATTTCAAGAGAGGTACTTGTTAGAGCATTTTTGACAGAAACAGATAGAGGAGTTCCATTCTATTTATCAGAGAGGTCTTACAGTGGCTCAGTATGAGAGCAGGTTTCTCGAGCTCCTTCCTTATGTGGAATATATGAAGGAAAAGAAACTACAAGTACATCATTTTATCATGAGTTTGAATTTCTCACTTCAGGGTCTAGTTCAGATGGCCTTTCCTACCACCTTCAGACAGGTAGTGGAGATAGCACTAGTGGTAGAGGATACGTGGGGTAGACAAGAATCATGGGATCGGTCTCAGAACCAAAACTCTACTCGGTAGAAACCCCCTTAGAAAGGGAATCAAAACTATACACTAGGGTCCTCTAAGGGCCAACAGTCTCAATAGCAGCAACAAGAACCCTCACAGGGTTATCAGGGCTCTAAGCCCAAGTAGTGGCAGTTACAGCAGGATCAGAGAGTACATACCCCACAGTCACAGTCAGTGCAGACTCAATAGTCTTCCAGGGGTGGATACAGTGGGTCTAGCAGGTCAGGAGGCCCATAGTAGTCAAGATCATAGGATACACAATCTTATACCTGAGGGCCATGCTACACTTTTGGTGGCATGGGTCATTTAGCTAGAGAGTGTCCGCAGGGACAGCCATCCAGTGGTCAAAGAGGGGCCTTTTCAGAGCCGACAGTTGGAGACATGGGTAGGTCCCACAAAGTTTTCGTAGCAGTTGACAACTGCCAGATTGAGCATCAAAGTACAGATATTAGGGCTACAGGTGGAATTGGTCAGCTAGTTAGTGCTAGAGACTATCCTTATTATTGCCCGACAGACCCTAGCTCCTTGAGGTCGAGAGCTGGACCAAGTTAGGGTCTAGCAGGAATGTTATGATGAGGTCACAATTTCTTTGGGAGATGCAGCTCTATACCCTTATCTTTTGATGAACTCTAGGAGGAAGTTCATGCCTAGTGGGGGAGGATGTGAGGCCTTGCCCTGACCCTTCGTAGCCTTAGTTGTTACTTTATCTTTTTGTTACTCACGACTTGAGATGTCAAGATATTATTAGATACTTGAACATATCATATTATTTCATGTTGTGGGATGTTCTTTTTAGATATTTGATGGCCATCATTTAATGCTTTATGTATATGTATGTGATGAATTCAGTAAAATGTAGGATTAACACATTGATTTTGGAATCTTTATGATTAAGGATATAAGTAGGATGCAAGAAACCCTGATTTATGTATGTTTCAATTTATGTAAATTTCTGATACGTATATATATGTACATGTTATTTTCGGGGCTACTAATGTGTGCAATGAGTGTGCAGATATTTTAGCTGAGGAAATCAACAAAGGAACAGAACTAATCTCTATATGTTAATTTTTGGAAACCTTGTTGTTCGTAATTCAAGTATTGTATTGTGAGATATATGTATGTGCCTCTTTGTGATCAGTAAATGTTAATGCTCGTAACTATGTTCTTTTAGTGTCACTTGACACTCGTAGATTTTTTATGTTCTTCAGTGTGCTGATTAGGGTTAGTTGTATAACCTTTGGACCCAAATTAGTTTCAGTTAGTGTCAGTTTTCTAATTAGGTTCTTAATTGAGGTTAGTCATCCTTAATCCAAATTAGTGCTTAATTTGCATGTAGAGTAGTTAGAAGGTCCTATTTTATTCCTAGATTTTATTTGGCTCTAAATCTCTTTTCTAAGGCTTCAAAACATGAAATAATTATACACAAGGGGTATGGGTATGGGTTAGGGGTCTTTTCCAACCCCTAAGCCCCTTTTATTGACTTTTGAGGTCACTCAAAAAGTCTCTTTTTACCTTTGTGCGAAAATTGACCATGGTTATCTTGAGTCACCTCACCTCATCTCCACTTAGGGTTTAACCATAGTGTAGGTTGAGTTAGGAGTTTCTAGAATTTCTAGTGGGTGGAAGTAGTTATTGCTCCTTTTGGGTGGTAGAGTTGGAGGCTTATTTAGAGGCCTTCATTGGACTAGTTGAGGTTGTTACCCAATCTCTACATTTAGAGAGGAGTTCTTGAAGATTGAAGCAAGGAAAGGTAAGCTCTACTCAAACTTGTTCATTGCCATTACCTCTTTGTGAAGGTTGGAATTCTCATCTCCCTTGTTCAGATTTCATTCTTGTTTCATGCTTATGCTACCTTGTTGTTGTTTGAATGTTTGTATGGTTGTGGGTATGTTGGGAAGCTTTGAAAACCATGTTATTTTTGGATGATTTCCTTTCATGTTTATGTTTGCAATTTTGAGATTTTCTTGCATGGGTGTTTTGGTATTACTCACCCTTGGAGAGGGTAGAAGTGACCAATTTTGAGAAAGGTTTGTTTAGTCGGACTCCAACTAGTGTAGAGTCTCTTCTCAGGATGAGAAGAGGGAGAAAGGGTAGGGTGTTATGGGCTCCTACCTGTCAATACAAACCTTATATGATTTTGGTATGTTGAAATGGAAGAATGGAAGTTCTTGGTTTATAGCCCCGATTGGGCATATGTTGGTGCTGTGCTTGACTTCTCCTGGTTGGAAGAATCCACCTTTCCCTAGTTTTGATTCATTGTGAATCCTATTGTGTAAACCATGTATGAATACACATGTTTGATTGTCTCTTGGTTATGCTTGTTGTCACCTAATCAGAATTCTGTTCCATCCATGGTTCTAGAAATGTGTTGTAGAAAACATTATAAATCCCTTGATGAGGGTCATGAAGAAAATTAAATTATATTGTTGAAAATTGGGATTGACATCTTATGTATATTGGTATTTCAAACTTTGTTGGATTGGCAATGAAGTCGGGTTTTCTTCCTGATTCTTTCCCAGCTGAACCCTTGAATCAGGTTTGCCAATAAAATTGGTGTTGGAGTATAATTGGTTGTCATGTGATTTAATTGTAAATTTTAAATTGGATGGATGCACATCAAAATAAGATGGAAATAATGTTGATTTAGCTAGGAAAATTTCAAGTTTACTTCTATGTTGGAAACAAAAATTATATCATGGATGTAGATTCAATTTGATTGAGCAAATTATTAAGTTTTTCCTTATTCGATAAATATGAAAATTTATGTTAAGGAAAGAAAAATGATTATCGTTAATAGTTTTATTCAGGATGTTTAGGAGATAAAATTTAATCATGTTTTTATAAGACATAAAATATTGCATCAATGTTTAAAGCTATTCAAAAATATATACCTTAAAAAAATATATATACATGGCTTTGAGATCTACTTAGAATAAATGTGGACAAAAAAAATAATATACTCCAAGAGCAAAAATAGTTTTGGATTTTGTATGGCAAAGTAATTAAATCTCCTCTTGAAACAGAGGATCTTAAAAGATTCTTTAAAATATCTCAAATACATAAAATATGTATCAATTTTAAATTAAAGAAAAATAATGAATAAAATATAAAACTAAAACAAATATCTATTTTTTTAAAAAACTAATCCTATTCTATTATATTATATTTATCTCAACTATAAAACTTTATAACAATAAATCTCCACTCACTTTTTACTCCATTCTTGGCGCATGAGGTGGGGAGCCGTAACATGATTGGACATTAGTCAAAGCTTGCCTTTAACGTCCACCTTGCTAAAAGGGTCAAAATGATTAAAGCTACCCCTTATTTCTTGAACCATCTACCATGGTTTAAGGGAAGCAATAAACTACAAATTTTTAAAAAAGTCAACACACTTAGAAGATGGAATATTGCAGTTTGAAATCTGCACCTACACGTTTTGTTTGCAAATCAAATTCCTTGCCACCTAGGCGCCTTGGGTTAGGAAGAGGAGTAGCTGGGTTGGGGTAGTATATAATAATAAATTTTTTTTGGAGTTCATGAACAATATTTATATGTTAATTTAATATGTGAAAATTAAATTTGTGATTTGGATAGGACAAAGAAAAAAAAGAGGTAAAGTGGTGTTAAGTATTTTGTGTATAGGTTGATTTTAGATTTTGTTTAGTTAGCATTAGTTTAAAATGATGTCATTGTTAGTTTAGTAAGTTAGGTATATAATTTTATGTGTATGTTTTATTATTAGAATGTATTTAAAGCGTGTGTTGGTAATGTTAGTTATGAATTAAATTGTGTGAGAATTTCATAGATTCTAGGATTAGAATTAGTAAGTTAGTTGTAGTGTAAGATAAATTTAGTATTAGTTTAATTTTTAATTTAGTTGTGTAAAAGTTTGTTTTTTTATTTGTTAAAAGTTTTTAAGAGTTTTTTTAAATTTTAAGTTTAGTTAAGATTTAATTTAATTTAGATTAAATTTTTGTTTAGTTTTAAGTGATGTTAGTTTTATTTTAATTTAAATAGTGTAGTTTAGTTTTTTATTAATGGTTGTTATTTTATTGTTAAAAGATTTAAATTAGTTGGTTTTGAAATTATAAGTTTTTTTTTTTTGAAAGTAAGTTTTGTTTTTTAGTTAGCATTTAATCTTAGTTTAGTTTATTTTATTTAATGTTGTTTTTAGTTCAAGTGTAATTTAGTTTTAATATAATTTAGTTGTTTAATTTTAATATTAATTTGTAGTTAATTTAGATTTTTTAAAATTTATTTATTTAATGTTAGTATGGTTGATTTTAATAAATTACAAGGTTAATTGATATTGTTGTTTAGAAATAAATCTTAAGTTTGTTATGATATTAAGAATAGATTTAAATAATATTGAAATTTTAATTTAAGTTTTATGGTGGATATAATGTCAATTTAATTAGATGATCTTTTAAGTTCAAATGTTTGAAAAATAATTAATCCTTGTCTCTATTTTAATCTATTTATTTTCTTATCCTTTATAGTAAATGAAATTTACATGTGTTAAAGCTTTCATGAATTGATATTGGTGTTGTTTAAAATTAATTGATCAATTAAACAATGAAAGTTTTAATCTAACAAACTGTTCATACTTATTGTTTTTAAAGTATTCAAGCCTAGTGAACTCAGTTATTATCTTATTTAAAAAAAAAAAATTGTGTGTTTTTGCCCTTGTAGTTTGGGCATGACAGACTGAGATCAAATTCAATCAACGGTTAGGATTAAAGTTGAAGTTCAGTCATAAAAGTAGATTCTCAAATTAAAGGGAGTTAATAGATTTAATTTGAGTAGAAAAAGGAGTTAACTAATGTAACTCATTTTTTATCAATAGTGAACTGAAAATTTTCCTTTTTGAACTGAAGAGAGATTTTGATGAGATATTTAATTTAATAAAATGAGATATGCTCTCATAGTTACTTTTTTTTATTTAATTAAACAATCTTTTAATTAATTAGAGACACTTTTCTTATTTAATTAAATAATTTCATTTAATTAATTAGGAATGACATCCTATTTAATTAAATAAGTTTGTTTAATTAGTTAGAAGTAAGTACTCCATTTAATTAAATAAGTTTGATTAATTATTTAAAAATATTTTTCCCATTTAATTAATTAATTATATTTAATTAATCAAGATAGGCGTATTTATTAAATGTATGTAAAAATATGAGCAAATGTGAGTATGAATTCTAGCAGTGATTCGATGCAAATTTTCCAAATTCATCCTCTACTAAAATGAAGAGATGAGGGTCTCTTAAATAGACTTTCCTGAAATCCATCAATGGTTCAGATCAAATTCAAGCAATGGTCAGGTTTAAAGTTGAAATTTAGTCATAAAGGGAGATTTCCAAATTAAATGGAGTTAACAGATTTAATTTGAGTAAAATAAGGAGTTAACTAATTTAATTTGAGTAGAAAATGGAGTTAACTGATTTAACTCATTTTTTATCAATAGTGAACTGAAAATTTCCCTTTTTGAACTGAAGAGAGATTTTGTTGAGATATTTAATTTAATAAAATGAGACATGCTCTCATAATTACTTTTTATATTTAATTAAATGATCTTTTAATTAATTAAATACACTTTTCTTATTTAATTAAACAACTTCATTTAATTAATTAGGAATGGCTTCTTATTTAATTAAATAATTTTTTTTAATTAACTAGAAGTAAGTACTCTATTTAATTAAATTATTTCATTTAATTAATTAAAAATACATTTCCCATTTAATTAAATAATTAGATTTAATTAATTAAGATAGGTATATTTATTAAATGCATGTAAAAATATGAACAAATATGGGTATGAATTCCAGCAGCAATTCGATACAAATTCTCCAAATTCATCATCTCCTAAAATGAAGAGATGACGGTCTCTTGAATAGACTTTCCTGGAATCCATCAACAGTTGAGATCAAATTCAATCAACGGTCAGGATTAAAGTTGAAGTTCAATCATAAAGGGAGATTCCCAAATTAAAGGGAGTTAATAGATTTAATTTGAGTAAAATAAGAAGTTAACATATTTAATTTGAGTAGCGAAAGGAGTTAACTCATTTAACTCATTTTTTATCAATAGTGAACCCAAAATTTTCCTTTTTGAATTGCAGAGAGATTTTGTTGAGATATTTAATTTAATAAAATAAGATATGCTCTGATAATTACTTTTTCTATTTAATTAAATAATCTTTTAATTAATTAGAGAAACTTTTCTTATTTAATTAAATAACTTCATTTAATTAATTAGGAATGGCTTCCTATTTAATTAAATAACTTTGTTTAATTAATTACAAGTAAGTACTCTATTTAATTAAATAATTTCTTTTAATTAATTAAGAATACCTTTGCCATTTAATTAAATAATTACATTTAATTAATCAAGATAGGCATATTTATTAAATGTATGTAAAAATATAAGCAAATGTGAGTATCAATTCCAGCAGCGATTCGATGTAAATTCTCCAAATTCATCCTCTCCTAAAATGACGAGATGAAGGTTTCTTAAATAGACTTTCCTGGAATTCATCAACAGTTGAGATCAAATTCAATCAATGGTCAGTATTAAAGTTGAAGCTCAATCATGAAGGGATATTTCCAAATTAAATCGAGTTAACAGATTTAATTTGAGTAAAATAAGGAGTTAACTGATTTAATTTGAGTAGAAGAAGGGGTTAACTGATTTAATTCATTTTTTATCAATAGTGAACTAAAAATTTTCCTTTTTGAACTAAAGAGAGATTTTTTAAAAATATTTAATTTAATAAAATGAGATATGCTCTCATAATTACTTTTTCTATTTAATTAAACAATCTTTTAATTAATTAGAGACACTTTTCTTATTTAGTTAAATAACTTCATTTAATTAATTAGGAATGGCTCTATTTAATTAAATAATTTTGTTTAATTAATTAGAAATAAGTACTCCATTTAGTTAAATAATTTTATTTAATTAATTAGAAATACATTTCCCATTTAATTAATTAAGGTAGGCATATTTATTAAATGTATGTAAAAATATGAGCAGATGTGAGAAACTTTTCTTATTTAATTAAATAACTTCATTAAATTAATTAGAAATGGCTTCCTATTTAATTAAATAACTTTGTTTAATTAATTAGAATTACTTACTACAATTAATTAAATAATTTTGTTTAATTAATTAGAAATACCTTTCCCATTGAATTAAATAATTACATTTAATTAATCAAGATAGGCATATTTATTAAATATATGTAAAAATATGAGCAAATGTGAGTATGAATTCTAGTAGATATTCGATGCAAATTCTCCAAATTCATCATCTCCTAAAATGAAGAGATGAGGGTCACTTAAATAGACTTTCCTAGAATCCATCAACGGTTGAGATCAAATTCAATCAACGGTCAGGATTAAAGTTGAAGTTTAATCATAAAGGGTGATTCCCAAATTAAACTGAGTTAATAGATTTAATTTGAGTAAAATAAGGAGTTAATTGATTTAATTTGAGTAGAAAAAAAGAGTTAACTCATTTAACTCATTTTTTATCAATAGTGAACTGAAAATTTTCCTTTTTAAACTGAAGAGAGATTTTGTTTAATTAATTAGAAATAATTTTTCCATTTAATTAAATAATTATATTTTATTAATCAAGATAGACGTATTTATTAAATGTATGTAAAAATATGAGCAAATGTGAGTATGAATTCTAGCAGCGATTCGATGCAAATTCACCAAATTCATCTTCTCCTAAAATGAAGAGATGACGGTCTCTTGAATAGACTTTCCTGGAATCCATCAACGGTTGAAATAATTTCATTTAAGTAATTAGAAATACCTTTTCCATTTAATTAAATAATTACATTTAATTATTCAAGATAGGCATATTTATTAAATGTATGTAAAAAGATGAGCAAATATGAGTATGAATTCCAGCAGCGATTCGATGCAAATTATCCAAATTCATCCTCTCCTAAAATGAAGAGATGAGCGTCTTTTAAATAGACTTTCCTAGAATCCATCAACGGTTGAGATCAAATTCAATCAACAGTCAGGATTAAAGTTGGAGTTCTATCATAAAGGGAGATTTTCAAATTAAATGGAGTTAATAGAATTAATTTGAATAAAATAATGAGTTAACTAATTTAATTTTAGTAGAAAAAGGAGTTAGCTGATTTAACTCATTTTTTATGAATAATGAACTGAAAATTTCCCTTTTTTAATTGAAGAGAGATTTTGTTGAGATATTTAATTTAATAAAATGAGATATGCTCTCATAATTACTTTTTCTATTTATTTAAATAATCTTTTAATTAATTAGAGACATTTTTCTTATTTAATTAAATAACTTTA
This sequence comes from Cupressus sempervirens, assembly GCA_028749045.1. Lineage (NCBI taxonomy): Eukaryota > Viridiplantae > Streptophyta > Pinopsida > Cupressales > Cupressaceae > Cupressus > Cupressus sempervirens. Next base: position 120,215,036 of record CM053783.1, read on the forward strand.
TTTAATTAATTAGGAATGGCTTCCTATTTAATTAAATAACTTTGTTGCATTAATTAGAAGTAATTACTCCATTTAATTAAATAATTTTGTTTAATTAATTAGAATTACCTTTCACATTTAATTAAATAATTATATTTAATTAATCAATATAGGCGTATTTATTAGATGTATGTAAAAATGTGAGCAAATGTGAGTATGAATTTTAGTAGCGATTCAATGTAAATTTTTCAAATTCATCCTCCCCTAAAATGAAGACATGATGGTCTCTTAAATAGACATTCCTAGAATCTATCAAAGGTTGAAATCAAATTCAATCAACGGTTAGGATTAAAGTTGAAGTTTAGTCATAAAGGGAGATATCCAAATTAAAGGGAGTTGACAGATTTAATTTGAGTAAAATAAGGAGTTAACTGATTTAATTTGAGTAGAAAAAAATAGTTAACTGATTTAACTCATTTTTTATCAATAGTGAACTGAAAATTTTCCTTTTTGAACTAAAGAGAGATTTTCTTGAGATATTTAATTTAATAAAATGATATATGCTCTCATAATTACTTTTTCTATTTAATTAAATAATCTTTTAATTAATTAGAGACACTTTTCTTATTTAATTAAATAACTTCATTTAATTAATTAGGAATGGTTTCTTATTTAATTAAATAACTTGGTTTAATTAATTAGAAGTAGTTACTGCAGTTAATTAAATAATTTTATTTAATTAATTAGAAATACCATTCTCATTTAATTAAATAATTACATTTAATTAATCAAGATAGACGTATTTATTAAATGTATGTAAAAATATGAGCAAATGTGAGTATGAATTCCAGCAGCGATTCAATGCAAATTCTCCAAATTCATCCTCTCCTAAAATGAAGAGATGAGGGTCTCTTAAATAGACTTTCCTGGAATCCATCAACGGTTGAGATCAAATTCAGTCAACGGTCAGGATTAAAGTTGAAGTTTAGTCATAAAGGGAGATTGTCAAATTAAAGGGAGTTAACAGATTTAATTTGAGTAAAATAAGGTGTTAACTGATTTAATTTGAGTAGAAAAAAGAGTTAAGTGATTTAACTCATTTTTTATCAATAGTGAAGTGAAGATTTCTCTTTTTGAACTGAAGAGAGATTTTCTCGAGATATTTAATTTAATAAAATGATATATGCTCTCATAATTCATTTTTCTATTTAATTAAATAATCTTTTAATTAAATAGAGATACTTTTCTTATTTAATTAAATAACTTCATTTAATTAATTAGGAATGGCTTCCTATTTAATTAAATAACTTTGTTTAATTAATTAGAAGTAAGTACTCCATTTAATTGAATAATTTTGTTTAATTAATTAGAAATACCTTTTCCATTTAATTAAATAATTACATTTAATTAATCAAGATAGACATATTTATTAAATGTATGTAAAAAAATGAGCAAATGTGAGTATGAATTCCAGCAGCAATTCGATGCAAATTATCCAAATTCATCCTCTCCTAAAATGAAGAAATGAAGGTCTTTTAAATAGACTTTCTCAAAATCCATCAACAGTTGACATCAAATTCAATTAACAATCAAGATTAAAGTTGGAGTTCTGTCATTAAGGGAGATATCCAAATTAAATAGAGTTAATAGAATTAATTTGAATAAAATAATGAGTTAATAGATTTAGTTTGAGTAGAAAAAGGAGTTAGCTAATTTAACTCATTTTTTTATCAATAATGAACTGAAAATTTCCCTTTTTTAACTGAAGAGAGATTTTGTTGAGATGTTTAATTTAATAAAATGAGACATGCTCTCATAATTACTTTTTCTATTTATTTAAATAATCTTTTCATTAATTAGAGACATTTTTCTTATTTAATTAAATAATTTCATCTAATTAATTAGGAATGGCTTCCTATTTAATTAAATAACTTTGTTTAATTAATTAGAATTACCTTTCCCATTTAATTAAATAATTACATTTAATTAATCAAGATAGGCGTATTTATTAGATGTATGTAAAAATATGAGCAAATGTGAGTATGAATTTTAGAAGTGATTCGATGTAAATTGTTCAAATTCATCCTCTCCTAAAATGAAGACATGAGGGTCTCTTAAATAGACTTTTCTAGAATCTATCAACGGTTGACATCAAATTCAATCAACGGTCAGGATTAAAGTTGAAGTTTAGTCATAAAGGGAGATACCCAAATTAAAGGGAGTTGATAGATTTAATTTGAGTAAAATAAGGAGTTAACTGATTTAATTTGAGTAGAAAAAGGAGTTAACAAATTTAACTCATTTCTTATCAATAGTGAACTAAAAAAATTTCTTTTTAAATTGAAGAGAGATTTTGTTGAGATATTTAATTTAATAAAATGAGATATGCTCTCATAATTACTTTTTCTATTTATTTAAATAATCTTTTAATTAATTAGAGACACTTTTCTTATTTAATTAAATAACTTCATTTAATTAATTATGAATGGCCTCTTATTTAATTAAATAACTTTGTTTAATTAATTAGAAGCAAGTACTCCTTTTAATTAAATAATTTCATTTAATTAATTAGAAATACCTTTTAAATTTAATTAAATAATTATATTTAATTAATCAAGATAGGCGTATCTATTAAATGTATGTAAAAATATGAGCAAATGTGAGTATGAATTCTAGCAGCGATTCGATGCAAATTCTCCAAATTCATCCTCTCCTAAAATAAAGAGATGAGGGTCTCTTAAATAGACTTTCCTGAAATCCATCAAAGACTGAGATCAAATTCAATCAACAGTTAGGATTAAAGTTGAAGTTCAGTCATAAGGGGAGATTCCCAAATTAAAAGGAGTTAACAAATTTAATTTGAATAAAATAAGGAGTTAACTGATTTAATTTGATTAAAAGAAGGAGTTAACTGATTTAACTCATTTTTTATCAATAGTGAACTGAAATTCAATTTTTTTTGACTAAAGAGAGATTTTGTTGAGATATTTAATTTAATAAAATGAGATATGCTCTCATAATTACTATTTCTATTTAATTAAATAATCTTTTAGTTAATTAGAGACAATTTTCTTATTTAATTAAATAACTTCATTTAATTAATTAGGAATGGCTTCCTATTTAATTAAATAACTTTATTTAATTAATTAGAAATAAGTACTCCATTTAATTAAATAATTTCATTTAATTAATTAGAAATACATTTTTCATTTAATTAAATAATTACATTTAACTAATCAAGATAGACGTATTTATTAAATGTATGTAAAAATATGAGCAAATGTGAGTATTAATTCCAGCAGCGATTCGATGCTAATTCTCCAAATTTATCCTCTCCTTAAATGAAGAGATGAAGGTCTATTTAATAGACTTTCCTGGAATCCATTAACGACTGAGATTAAATTCAATCAACGGTCAGGATTAAAATTTAAGTTCAGTCAGAAAGGGAGATTCCCAAATTAAAAAGAGTTAACAGATTTAATTTGAGTAAAATAAGGAGTTAACTGATTTAATTTGAGTAGAAAAAAGAATTAACTCATTTAACTCATTTCTTATCAATAATGAACTGAAAATTTCTATTTTTGAACTGAAGAAAGATTTTGTTGAGATATTTAATTTAATAAAATGAGATATGCTCTCATAATTACTTTTTCTATTTAATTAAATAATCTTTTAATTAAATAGAGACAATTTTCTTATTTAATTAAATAACTTCATTTAATTAATTAGACTTTCCTGGAATCCATTAACGACTGAAATTAAATTCAATCAACGGTCAGGATTAAAGTTGAAGTTTAGTCAGAAAGGGAGATTCTCAAATTAAAAGAAGTTAACAGATTTAATTTGAGTAAAATAAGGAGTTAAATGATTTAATTTGAGTAGAAAAAGGAGTTTACTTATTTAACTCATTTTTTATCAATAGTGAACTAAAAATTTCTCTTTTTGAACTGAAGAGAGATTTTGTTGAGATATTTAATTTAATAAAATGAGAAATGCTCTCATAATTACTTTTTCTACTTAATTAAATAATCTTTTAATTAATTAGAGACAATTTTCTTTTTTAATTAAATAACTTTATTTAATTATTTAGGAATGGCTTCCTATTTAATTAAATAACTTTGTTTAATTAATTAGAAATAAATACTGTATTTAAATAAATAATTTCATTTAATTAATTAAAAATACTTTTCCCATTTATTTAAATAATTATGTTTAATTACTCAACATAGGTGTATTTATTAAATGTATATAAAAATATGAGCAAATGTGAGTATGAATTCCAGTAGCAATTTGATGCAAATTCTCCAAATTCATTATCTCCTAAAATGAAGAGATGAGGTTCTCTTAAATAGACTTTCTTGGAATTCATCAACGGTTGAGATCAAATTTAATCAACGCTCAGGATTAAAGTTGAAGTTCAGTCATAAAGGGAGATTTTCAAATTAAAGGGAGTTAACAGATTTAATTTGAGTAAAATAAAGAGTGAACTGATTTAATTTGAGTAGAAAAAAGAGTTAATTGATTTAACTCATTTTTTATCAATAGTGAACTGAAAATTTCCCTTTTTCAACTGAAGAGAGATTTTGTTGAGATATTTAATTTAATAAAATGAGATATGCTCTCATAATCACTTTTTTTATTTAATTAAATAATCTTTTAATTAATTAGAGACCCTTTTCTTATTTAATTAAATAACTTCATTTAATTAATTAAGAATGGCTTTCTATTTAATAAATAACAGTGTTTAATTAACTAGAAGTAAGTACTCTATTTAATTAAATAATTTCCTTGAATTAATTAGAAATATCGTTCCCATTTAATTAAATAATTATATTTAATTAATCAATATAGGCATATTTATTAAATGTATGTAAAAATATGAGCAAATGTGAGTATGAATTCTGGTAGCGATTCGATATAAATTCTACAAATTCATCCTCTCCTAAAATGAAGAGATGAGGGTCTCTTAAATAAACTTTCTTGAAATCGATCAACAGTTGAGATCAAATTCAATCAACGGTCATTATTAAAGTTCAAGTTCAGTCATAAAAGGAGATTCCCAAATTAAAGAGAGTTAACAGATTTAATTTGAGTAAAATAAGGAGTTAACTGATTTAATTTGAGTAGAAAAAGGAGTTAACTAATTTAACTCATTTTTTATCAATAGTAAACTGAAAATTTCACTTTTTGAACTGAAGAGAGATTTTGTTGAGATATTTAATTTAATAAAATGAGATATGCTCTCATAATTATTTTTTGTATTTAATTAAATAATCTTTTAATTAATTAGAGACACTTTTCTTATTTAATTAAATAACTTCATTTAATTAATTAGGAATGGCTTCCTATTTAATTAAATAAATTGGTTTAATTAATTAGAAGTAAGTACTCCATTTAATTAAATAATTGTGTTTAATTAATTTGAAATACCTTTCCCATTTAATTAAATAATTATATTTAATTAATCAAGATAGGCGTATTTATTAAATGTATGTAAAAATATGACAAATGTGAGTATGAAATGCAGCATCGATTTGATGCAAATTCTTCAAATTTATCCTCTCGTAAAATGAAGAGATGAGGGTCTCTTAAATAGACTTTCCTCAAATCCATCAATGGTTGAGATCAAATTCAATCAACAGTCAGGATTAAAATTGAAGTTCAGTCATAAAGGGATATTCCCAAATTAAATTGAGTTAACAGATTTAATTTAAGTAAAATAAGGAGTTAACTAATTTAATTTGAATATAAAAATGAGTTAATTTATTTAACTCATTTTTTATCAATAGTGAACTGAAAATTTTTCTTTTTGAACTGAAGAGAGATTTTGTTGAGATATTTAATTTAATAAAATCAAATATGCTCTCATAATTACTTTTTCTATTTAATTAAATAATCTTTTAATTAATTAGAGAGACTTTTCTTATTTAATTAAATAACTTCATTTAATTAATTAGGAATGGCTTCCTATCTAATTAAATAACTTTGTTTAATTAATTAAAAGTAAGTACTCCATTTAATTAAATAATTTCATTTAATTAAACAAAAATAACTTTCCCATTTCATTAAATAATTACATTTAATTAATCAAGATAGGCGTATTTATTAAATATATGTAAAAATATGAGCAAAGGTGAGTATGAATTCTAGCAGCAACTCGATGCAAATTCTTCAAATTCATCTTTTCGTAAAATGAAGAGATGAAGGTCTCTTAAATAGACTTTCTTGGAATCCATCAACGGTTGAGATCAAATTCAATCAATGGTCAAGATTAAAGTTGAAGTTTAATCATAAAAGGAGATTCCCAAATTAATGAGAGGTAACATATTTAATTTGAGTAAAATAAGGAGTTAACTGATTTAATTTGAGTAGAAAAAGGAGTTAACTGATTTAACTCATTTTTTATCAATAGTGAATTAAAAATTTCCCTTTTTGAACTGAAGAGAGATTTTGTTGAGATATTTAATTTAATAAAATGAGATATGCTCTCATAATTATTTTTTCTATTTAATTAAATAATTTTTTAATTAATTAGAGACACTTTTTTTATTTAATTAAATAACTTTATTTAATTAATTAGGAATGGCTTCCTATTTAATTAAATAACTTTGTTTAATTATTTAGAAGTAAGTACTCCATTTAATTAATGTAATGCCCCACCAAGGGATTCAAAGAATTAACCTAAAATTTGCCAACCATTTTTTTTTAAAACATGAAAGTAAAACCATTCATAACATCTGCGAAAATAATAGTAACATCCAACTGAAAGTAAACATAACATAATAGATTACATTCTTTAAAGATCTGTTAACATTGAATTACATTTAAATCAACCATTCATCTAACATCACATTCTTATAAAATAACAATGATACATCTAACATTCTTGAACCATATACAAGTGTCCTTTTTGTAACTATATTTTAGTTTAGCTCAATCATCCACTATATATGATACAAGGTATGAAAGGCTTAAAAGAATATACAATAAAGTACATCATCATCTAGTATTAATCCATGATGCAATTAAAGTAAATAAAATTACATGTCATACATTATACATCATCACAAAAGATATAAACATCTATCATAAAAGATAACCATATATCACAAACATAAATAACTAAGTGCATGGTTCCTCCCAACCGTAAATAGTATCATTAGACCATCATGGATCCTAGCCATCCCTCTATGCATAACATTCCAAAGCATCAAAGAGATTATCAGTATTAACATAGTAGGAATGTCACTCCTAAATATAGTACATCATATGCAGAAAGTAATCTCGCATAAGGCATATCATAATGATCCAAGAATAGAATGAATATAAATACCAATGAAGAATGTATCAGCCACGATGTTTTAGATGGATCTCAAATGATAAGAGTGAAAAAACACTACAACCTAACCACGTCGAACCTAAATGGTCCACTCCCACTATGCTGAGGAGATAATCTCAAGTCCCAAAAATAGAATATCAAATCACATAGCACAAACACTTTTTAAAATAGGAATCTTAAAAGTATACTAACTCAAAAGTTCCAATCACAAAACTAACATTTAATCCCTGAGGCACAACAATAAGTACACCACTAGAGGTATACAAAATCTATAGAGGAGACTCAGGCTACATACTAGGGAGTGTCATCACATGGCTGCTTGAGTTACCCTAGACTAGTTTCTCATTAGACCTCGGACCCTCAAGCATTGAGTTACCCTGGAGTGGTTACTCTAAACTCCAGACCCTCAACGTGGCACATGTGAAAACCAAGAAGCCCTCTCAAGAAGACGAGGCACTTCTCCCATCCTTACTCTATACAAGCACTCAAGGCATGGGTGGTTTAAATATCTCTAACTTATCTTTTTAGTGTATTTTCCCCTCATAAATTTTAATTACTAGATTATCACTTATTACATAACTTGCATTAGGTTACCCTGGTACTGTCCGCTTTGGGCCCCAGACCCCTATGCAAGCCACTCCCATAGTCATGTACCTAGAAAAATTCTCCTAGGCACATAAATCCACAGTTGTGTACCATACCACAACACTCATAAAGATCAAACTCGATTCTTTAACAAGCAACCTGATAATAAGATGGTTCTCCCATCGATGAACACATAAAAGCTCCACAAAATAAGCTTCATAAATATAATCTCCAATATGAATCATAATATCCATTGGTTCTTAACAAGAAACCAAGAATATCTCAAAATAATACTGATCAAAGACTCCAAAATAGTTGAGTCAAACATGTCACAACATGACATCATCAAAAAATAAATCAACGTTTCAGTCCCATCATGGTGATTGGAAGCAATCCGAGGATAACTGGTCGATGACTCAAAAATAGTTAAATCAAGTGTCTCAAATACACATAACTCAGCTTCACTAGAGAAGACTGATGAACAATAACAATCAGTAAATACAAACATCTCATAGAGCATTCTATCACATAACCATGGTTGGGTTTATAAAGATCAGAATATGAAATTATCATGACATCACAATCATAACCCCTGAGTCTCCAATAGACGTCCTATAACTGGTCAACACTAGTCAACCCAAAACCTAAAACAAGAAGCATAGAGAAAACATGATGCAAAAACTTGTTTTGGTTTATTAAAATCACATAGCTAAATAATGTGTAGAGCATCAATTTTTCATTTCAAATATAAATGTGTAAGGTTCTTCATTTGACCTACACATCAACCTATTTGTTTCTCCGATAACATTATTATTTCCATCATTAAAATAATATTCTAAAAATAGCTTAAAGATAAATATCAAATCATTTGACACTTAATAAAATCATTCACTTTATTTTTCTAAGATCAATGCTACAAATTGAATGACTCTTCTTAATGTTACCTCAATCTTTAATATAAATCAAGGATCATTAATCATCTAAATTATAAGAGAGCCAATTACTAGTCTTCGAATAAGAAGATTATAACTTTATTAAAATGATCAATTTAATCAATCAATTAACATAAGTACATCATCCATGACCTATTAACATTCTAATAGTTCTCAATTATATATTACTAAGACTCACTATTAAAATATCTAAGGTCATTATTCAAGTCATGAGAGTACGACTTGTCAACTTCGATGTAATTACTTAACAACTTCACTAAAAGAATTGATATTAGCATATCAATTAAAATTTTATTACATAACTTAATTACTAATTAAATCTAATTAACTCTAATTAATTTAATTAATAATTATATATCCATGGCAACGTTCCAATTAATATTAGTTGACTAATAACTAACTATAATTAATTACACTTCTTCTACTATTAACTAATTTTAATTAAATTTGATTTAATTAGATTAGATAATAAACCAAATAAAACTAATGCATATTAATAAGATTCTAATAAAAAAAGATTGCAATAATATCTTTAATTCATTCCATGCTTTGATATATTATTTTTGTGAAGTTTAAGAATAAAGAACTCTTGTTTACGAAAAATGGAGAAATATCTATCATTGAATAAAATAGTCCTAGTATGAGGGCCATATCTCCCTAATGAACTGTTGGATCAAGCTAAAATTGAAATATGTTGGAGAGGGCTAAGTTGCACCAATTTTGACTGGAGCGATCGAATAAATTTGATCACAATAAAAAGTTATGAATGACTGAGTTCGGGTCTATCCAAGGGGCAGCGACAGGACAATTTGTGATGAATTAAGAATTTTTTCTTAAAATAATTGTTCTCTAAATTAAACCATAAAAGGGTTTGTTCATACGCATCTAAAAATATAATTGATAGAAAGATTACATCTAATCATTCAAATTTTTACCATAAAATTTTTATTTTAATTCCAAATCTTGTCTTTCTAATTTAATATAAATCCAAACCCAAACTCGATTCATATTTAATTATTTCTCCTTAATTTGATCTAGGGATTTTCTATTATTTTCTTCTCAACCAAATAGCATATCTAGATTCTAATTTCAAAATTGCAGATCCAATCAAAGAGAATATTCAAACAAATATAATAGATACAATGAAGACAGGAAGAGAAAGAGTGCAAATAAATTATGTGATTATCACGAGTGCACTTAGACATTGATGCTAATTTTCCATGCCTCAGAAGTCCATAGAGAATCCCTTCTTTCTTCAACATTCACAATTCTTTCAAGATCCAAGCTAACCGAATCCTCCAAGTGACTAGAAGTGCTAGAAGAAGCATAGAAGCATATAGAAGCATATGAGCATATAAAAATTTATGAGCATGTAGAAACATATGAGCATGAAGGAGCATATGAGCATGAAGAAGAATATGAGCATGTAATCTTGAAGCTTCCATTTTTAGCTTGAAGCTTGTAGCTTGTAGCTTCCATTAAGCTTGTCCAAACACACTAGGAGAGCCTCTATTTAAAGGCCTCTAAGATGCATCTAGAGTGTCTCTAAAAACTGTTAGAAGATAAGCATGACAACCAAGCATGGGTCTTCTTCAACTTTTTAGATAAGTCTTAAGGTTGTAGAGACCATATGCTCAAATAAAATGCTAACTTCTAAGTGTAGACAACTTGTGCATTCTTAGAGTACAAACCCCTGTGTTGTCTACATGACAACTTTCGAGAATTTGCCAACTCCTATGTGAGCCAATATTAAAATAATGCACAATCATTAATATAATATTTACTTTACTCTTTCCAATTTAATTTATTTATTTATTAAATCTCATGCACTAACTTTTATAACTCCACTTTTCAATCTTAATATATTTATATTTTAATCACATGAGATTTAGAATCTTTTAATAATTTTAAATATATTTTTCACTTTTAAATTTTATTTTTCAAAATTTAATTGCTAAAATATTTGTTAGCTTTAATAATAATAATATTTATTCATTTATTTAAAAATGAGTTCCAAATATATTATTATTAAAATAAATATTGTCACATTCCAAATTTAAACTTATAACTTTTATTTTCAAATTTAATTATTTTATTTAATTAATTTCTCAAATAATTAAATTAAATAAATATTAAAATATGATATTAATTTTTCATTTAATTAAACTATTAATTAAATCTTTTAATTAGGCTTAATTAATAGAAAATACATCAAAGACTCACAATGTAAAAATATAAAAACTCATCATAGCCAAAATACATACAAAATCAAGCCAAGGGTTAATCTCACAAATTACGTCATCCAACGTATTCAGAGAGTACTCAAGTTAGATACTTTTCCTAATTTTCAATTAGAACAAATGGCTTAAAGGGTTGGGATTTGGACTTGAGAATTATCTCCACTCTCGTATCATTGAGATAATGTGATAGGGTACACTTATCCTGGCAATTCAAGAAAGTCAATACCCGGTACCTAAAACTTGCATAAAAATTATGCATGTACAAGCACAATATATACTAACTAAATAGGTAATGGAAACAAGTGGTGCATTGTGTAAATTTTGACTAGCAGGTGACTACGACTCCCTTCCTTAACCACATCAAACACATCTTAGAAAAAAAAACATGCACACCATACACATGCAAGTATGGAGTAAGTATCCATAAGAAAACACATATGATAAATCATCTTACTAATCATCATTAATAACTGCAAACATTGAAAATAATCATCATACATACATGAAATGTAAAGTACCAAGTAATCTCATCATGTATTAACTGAATCCATAGCACAATATCTGATAGTTTCAACACAATGTTGCTAACCATCCACATGAAACCAACTCTAAAAGAGTTTGACAATGTTAGCAAAAATGTGAACTAGGGGCAGACACTACAATTAAATAATTTTGTTTAATTAATTAGAAATACCTTTCTCATTTAATTAAATAATTACATTTCATTAATTAAGATAGACATATTTATTAAATGTATGTAAAAATATGAGCAAATGTGAGTATGAATTTCAATAGCGATTCAATGCAAATTCTCCAAATTCATCCTCTCGTAAAATGAAGAGATGAGGGTCTCTTAAATAGACTTTCCTGGTATCCATCAATGGTTGAGATCAAATTCAATCAACGGCCAGGATTAAAGTTGAAGTTCAGTCACAAATGAAGATTCCCAAATTAAAGGGAGTTAACAGATTTAATTTAAGTAAAATAAGGAGTTAACTGATTTAATTTGAGTAGAAAAAAGAGTTAACTGATTTAATTCATTTTTTATCTATAGTTAACTGCAAATTTTCCTTTTTGAACAGAAGAGAGATTTTGTTGAGATATTTAATTTAATAAAATGAGATATGCTCTCATAATTACTTTTTCTATTTAATTAAATAATCTTTTAATTAATTAGAGACACTTTACTTATTTAAATAAATAACTTCATTTAATTAATTAGAAATGGCTTCCTATTTAATTAAATAACTTTGTTTAATTAATTAGAAGTAAGTACTCCATTTAGTTAAATAATTTCACTTAATTAATTAGAAATACCTTTCCCATTTAATTAAATAATTATATTTAATTAATTAAGATAGGCGTATTTATTAAATGTATGTAAAAATATGAGCAAATGTGAGTATGAGTTCCAGCAGCGATTTGATGCAAACTCTCCAAATTCATCCTCTCCTAAAATGAAGAGATGAAGGTCTCTTAAAAAGACTTTCCTGGATTCCATCAATGGTAGAGATCAAATTCAATCAATGGTCAGGATTAAAGTTAAAGTTTAGTCATAAAGAGAGATTCCCAAATTAAAGGGAGTTAACATATTTAATTTGACTAAAATAAAGAGTTAACTGATTTAATTTGAGTAAAAAAAGGAGTTAACTAATTTAACTCATTTTTTATCAATAGTGAACTGAAAATTTCTCTTTTTGACTAAAGAGAGATTTTTTTGAGATATTTAATTTAATAAAATGAGATATGCTCTCATAATTACTATCTTTATTTAATTAAATAATCTCTTAATTAATTAGAGACACTTTTTTTATTTAATTAAATAACTTTGTTTAATTAATTAGAAGTAAGTACTCCATTTAATTAAATAATTTTGTTTAATTAATTAGAAATACCTTTCTCATTTAATTAAATAATTACATTTAATTAATCAAGATAAATGTATTTATTAAATGTATGTAAAAATATGAGCAAATGTGAGTATGAATTCTAGTAGCGATTTGATGTAAATTCTTCAAATTCATCCTCTCCTAAAATGAAGAGATACGGGTCTCTTAAATAGACTTTCCTGAAATCCATCAATGGTTGAGATCAAATTCAATCAACGATCAGGATTAAAGTTGAAGTTCAGTCATAAAGGGAGATTCCCAAATTAAAGGGAGTTAACAGATTTAATTTGAGTAAAATAAGGAGTTAACTGATTTAATTTGAGAAGAAAAAGGAGTTAACTGATTTAACTCATTTTTTATCAATAGTGAACTAAAAATTTCCCTTTTTGAACTGAAGAGAGATTTTTTTGAGATATTTAATTTAATAAAATGAGATATCCTCTCATAATTACTTTTTTTATTTAATTAAATAATCTTTCAATTAATTAGAGACACTTTTCTTATTTAATTAAATAACTTCATTTAATTAATTAGGAATGGCTTCCTATTTAATTATATAACTTTTTTTAATTAATTAGAAGTACTCCATTTAAATAAATAATTTTGTTTAATTAATTAGAAATACGTTTTCCATTTAATTAAATAATTACATTTAATTAATCAAGATAGGCATATTTATTAAATATTTATAAAAATATGAGAAAATGTGAGTATGAATTTCAGTAGCGATTCGATGCAAATTCTTCAAATTCATCCTGTCCTAAAATGAAGAGATGAGGGTCTCTTAAATAGACTTTCTTGAAATCCATCAATGGTTGAGATCAAATTCAATCAACGGTCAGGATTAAAGTTGAAGTTCAGTCATAAAGGAAGATTCCCAAATTAAAGGGAGTTAACAGATTTAATTTGACTAAAATAAGGAGTTAACTAATTTAATTTGAGTAGAAAAAGGAGTTAACTCATTTAATTAAAGTTAACTTTTTCTATTTAAGTAAATAATCTTTTAATTAATTAAAGACACTTTTCTTATTTAATTAAATAACTTCATTTAATTAATTAGGAATGGCTTCCTATTTAATTAAATAAATTTGTTTAATTAATTAAAAGTAAGTACTCCATTTAATTAAATAATTTTGTTTAATTAACTAGAAATACCTTTTCGATTTAATTAATCAAAGATAGGCGTATTTATTAAATGTATGTAAAAATATGAGCAAATGTGAGTATGAATTCTAGTAGCAATTCGATGCAAATTCTCCAAATTTATTTTCTCCTAAAATGAAGAGATAAGGGTCTCTTATATAGACTTTTTTGAAATCCATCAATGGTTGAGATCAAATTCAATCAACGGTCAGGATTAAAGTTGAAGTTCAGTCATAAAGGGAGATTTCCAAATTAAAGGGAGTTAACAGATTTAATTTGAGTAAAATAAGGAGTTAACAGATTTAATTTGAGTAGAAAAAGGAGTTAACTGATTTAACTCTTTTTTTATCTATAGTGAACTAAAAATTTTCCTTTTTGAACTGAAGAGAGATTTTGTTGAGATATTTAATTTAATAAAATGAGATATGCTCTCGTAATTACTTTTTCTATTTAATTAAATAATCTTTTAATTAATTAGAGACACTTTTCTTATTTAATTAAATAACTTCATTTAATTAATTAGGAATGGCTTCCTATTTAATTAAATAACTTTGTTTAATTAATTAGAAGTAAGCACTCCGTTTAATTAAATAATTTGATTTAATTAATTAGAAATACCTTTGCCATTTAATTAAATAATTATATTTAATTAATTAAGATAGGCGTATTTATTAAATGTATGTAAAAATATGAGCAAATGTGAGTATGGGTTCCAGTAGCAATTCGATGCAAACTCTCCAAATTCATCCTCTCCTAAAATGAAGAGATGAAGGTCTCTTAAATAGACTTTCCTGAAATCCATCAACGGTAGAGATCAGATTTAATCAATGGTCAGGATTAAAGTTGAAGTTTAGTCATAAAAAGAGATTCCCAAATTAAAGGGAGTTAACATATTTAATTTGAGTAAAATAATGAATTAACTAATTTAATTTGAGAAAAAAAAGGAGTTAACTGATTTAACTCATTTTTTATCAATAGTGAACTAAAAATTTTCCTTTTTGAATTGAAGATAGATTTTGTTGAGATATTTAATTTAATAAAATGAGATATGCTCTCATAATTACTTTTTCTATTTAATTAAATAATCTTTTAATTAATTAGAGACAATTTTCTTATTTAATTAAATAACTTTATTTAATTAATTAGGGATGGCTTCTTATTTAATTAAATAACTTTTTTTAATTAATTAGAAGTAAGTACTCCATTTAATTAAATAATTTGGTTTAATTAATTAGAAATACCTTTCCCATTTATTTAAATAATTATATTTAATTAATCAAGATAGACGTATTTATTAAATATATGTAAAAATATGAGAAAATGTGAGTATGAATTCCAGCACGGATTCGATGCAAATTCTCCAAATTCATCCTCTCCTAAAGTGAAGAGATGCGGGTCTCTTAAATAAACTTTTCTGGAATCCATCAATGGTTGGCATCAAATTCAATCAACGGTCAGGATTAAAGTTGAAGTTCAGTCATAAAGGGAGAATTCCAAACTAAAAAGAGCTAACAGATTTAATTTGAGTAAAATAAGCAATTAACTTATTCAATTTGAGTAGAAAAAAGAGATAACTGATTTAACTCATATTTTAACAATAGTGAATTAAAAATTTCCCTTTTTGAACTTAAGAGAGATTTTGTTGATATATTTAATTTAATAAAATGAGATATGCTCTCATAATTAGTTTTTTTATTTAATTAAATAGTCTTTTAATTAATTAGAAACACTTTTTTTATTTAATTAAATAACTTCATCTAATTAATTAGGAATTTCTTCCTATTTAACTAAATAACTTTTTTTAATTAATTAGAAGTAAGTACTCTATTTAATTAAATAATTTTGTTTAATTAATTAGAAATTTCTTTCCGATTTAATTAAATAATTATATTTAATTAATCAAAATAGGTGTATTTATTAAATATATGTAAAAATATGAGCAAATGTGAGTATGAATTCCAGCAACGATTCGATGCAAATTTTTAAAATTCATTCTGTCCTAAAGTGAAGAGATGAGCGTCTCTTAAATAGACTTTCTTGGAATCCATCAAAGGTTGAGATCAAATTCAATCGACGGTCAGGATTAAAGTTGAAGTTCAGTCATAAAGGGAGATTCCCAAACTAAAGGGAGTTAACAGATTTAATTTGAGTAAAATAAGGAGTTAACTGATTTAATTTGAGTAAAAAAAGGTGTTAACTAATTTAACTCATTTTTTATCAATAGTGAATTGAAAATTTTTCTTTTTGAACTAAAAATTTTTTTTTTTAAGATATTTAATTTAATAAAATGAGATATGCTCTCATAATTACTTTTTCTATTTAATTAAATAGTCTTTTAATTAATTAGAGACACTTTTCTTATTTAATTAAATAAATTCATTTAATTAATTAGGAATGGCTTCATATTTAATTAAATAACTTTGTTTAATTAATTAGAAGTAAGTGCTCCATTTAATTAAATAATTTTTTTTAATTAATTAAAAATACCTTTCCCATTTAATTAAATAATTACATTTAATTAATCAAGATATTCATATTTATTAAATGTATGTAAAAATATGAGCAAATGTGAGTATGAATTTTAGCAGCGATTCGATGCAAATTTTCCAAATTCATCCTCTCTTAAAGTGAAGAGATGAGGGTCTCTTAAATAGACTTTCCTGAAATCCATCAACGGTTGAGATCAAATAAAATCAACGGTCAGGATTAAAGTTAAAGTTTAGTCATAAAGGGAGATTCCCAAAGTATAGGGAGTTAATAGATTTAATTTGATTAAAGTAAGGAGTTAACTTATTTAATTTGAGTAGAAAAAGGAGTTAACTAATTTAACTCATTTTTTATCAATAGTGAATAGAAAATTTCTTTTGTTGAACTGAGAGAGATTTTGTTGAGATATTTAATTTAATAAAATGAGATATGCTCTCATAATTACTTTTTCTATTTAATTAAATAATCTTTTAATTAATAAGAGATACTTTTCTTATTTAATTAAATAACTTTATTTAGTTAATTAAGAATGGCTTCCTATTTAATTAAATAACTTATTTAATTAATTAGAAATAAGTACTCCATTTAATTAAATAATTTCATTTAATTAATTAGAAATACTTTTCCCATTTAATTAAATAATTAAATTTAATTAATCAAGATAGGCGTATTTATTAAATGTATGTAAAAATATGACCAAATGTGAGTATGAATTCCTGCAGCAATTCGATGCAAATTCTTCAAATTCCTTCTCTCTTAAAATGAAGAGATGAGGGTTTCTTAAATAGACTTTTCTGGAATCCATCAATGGTTGAGATCAAATTAAATCAGCGGTCAGGATTAAATTTGATGTTCAGTCATATAGGGAGATTCCCAAATTAAAGGGATTTGACAGATTTAATTTGAGTAAAATAAAGAGTTAACTAATTTAATTTGAGTAAAAAGAGGAGTTAACTGATTTAGCTCATTTTTATCAATAGTGAACTGAAAATTTCCCTTTTTGAACAGAAGAGAGATTTTTTCGAGATATTTAATTTAATAAAATGAGATATACTCTCATAATTACTTTTTCTATTTAATTAAATAATTTTTTAAATAATTAGAGACAATTTTCTTATTTAATTAAATAACTTTATTTAATTAAATAGAAATGGCTTCCTATTTAATTAAATAACTTTGTTTAATTAATTAGCAGTAAGTAATCCATTTAATTAAATAATTTTGTTTAATTAATTAGAAATACCTTTACCATTTAATTAAATAATTTTATTTAATTAGTCAAGACAGGCATACTTATTAAATGTATGTAAAAATATGAGCAAATGTGAGTATGAATGCCAGCAGCGATTCAATGCAAATTTTCCAAATTCATCCTCTCCTAAAATAAAGAGATGAGAGTCTCTTAAATAGACTTTCCTGGAATCCATCAACGGTTGAGATCAAATTCAATCAATGCTCTGGATTAAAGGTGAAGTTCAGTTATAAAGAGAGATTCCCAAATTAAAGGGAGTTAACAGATTTAATTTGAGTAAAATAAGGAGATAAATAATTTAAATTGAGTAGAAAAAAGAGTTCACTGATTTAGCTCATTTTTTATCAATAGTGAAATGAAAATTTGCCTTTTTGAACTGAAGAGAGATTTTGTCAAGATATTTAATTTAATAAAATGAGATATGCTCTCATAATTACTTTTTTTATTTAATTAAATAATCTTTTAATTAATTAGAGACAATTTTCTTATTTAATTAAATAACTTCAATTAATTAATTAGGAATGGCTTCCTATTTAATTAAATAACTTTTTTTAGTTATTTAGAAGTAAGTACTCCATTTAATTAAATAATTTTATTTAATTAATTAGAAATACCTTTCTCATTTTGTTTTTTAAAGAGGGGCAAATTCTTTTGACTACGAGCTATGAACCAGTGAGGTCACAAACAAGGAACTTCATCCCCATTAGATTTGAACCTTGATGCCAAGGATAACAACACAACAACTTAGCCATTCCAACATGCCTTTATTGGCACCTTTCCCATTTAATTAAATAATTACATTTAATTAATTATGATAGGCATATTTATTAAATGTATGTAAAAATATGGGAAAATGTGAGTATGAATTCAAGCAGCGATTCGATGCAAATTCTCCAAATTCATCCTCTCCTAAAATGAAGAGATGAGGGTCTCTTAAATAGACTTTCTTGGAATTCATCAACGACTGAGATCAAATTGAATCAACTATTAGGATTAAAGTTGAAGTTCAGTCATAAAAGGAGATTCTCAAATTAAAGGTAGTTAACAGATTTAATTTGAGTAAAATAAAGAGTTAACTTATTTAATTCGATTAGAAAAAAGAGTTAAATTATTTAGCTCATTTTTTATCAATAGTGAACTCAAAATTTCCCTTTTTGAACTAAAGAGAGATTTTATCAAGATATTTAATTTAATAAAATGAGATATGCTCTCATAATTACTTTTTTTATTTAATTAAATAATCTTTTAATTAATTAGAGACACTTTTCTTATTTAATTAAATAACTTCATTTAATTAATTAGGGATGGCTTCCTATTTAATTAAATTACTTTATTTAATTAATTAGAAGTAAGTACTCCATTTAATTAAATGATTATATTTAATTAATCAAGATAGGCGTATTTATTAAATGTATCTAAAAATATGAGCAAATGTGAGTATGAATTCCAGCAGCGATTCGATGCAAATTCTCCAAATTCATCCTCCCCTAAAATGAAGAGATGAGGGTCTCTTAAAAAGACTTTCTTGGAATCCATCAATCATTGAGATCAAATTCAATCAATGGTCAGGATTAAAGTTGAAGTTCAGTCATAAAGGGAGATTTCCAAATTAAAGGGAGTTAACAGATTTAAGTGTAGTAAACTAAGGAGTTACCTGATTTAATTTGAGTAGAAAAAAGAGTTAACTCATTTAACTCATTTTTTTTTATCAATAGTGAACTGAAAATGTCCCTTTTTGAACTGAAGAGAGATTTTGTTGAGATATTTAACTTAATAAAATGAGATATGCTCTCATAATTACTTTTTCTTTTTAACTAAATAATCTTTTAATTAATTAGAGACACTTTTCTTATTTAATTAAATAACTTCATTTAATTAATTAGGAATGGCTTCCTATTTACTTAAATAACTTTTTTTAATTAATTAGAAGTAAGTACTCCATTTAATTAAATAATTTTGTTTAATTAATTAGAAATACCTTTCTCATTTAATTAAATTATTACATTTAATCAAGATAGGCATATTTATTAAATGTATGTAAAAATATGAGCAAATGTGAGTCTGAATTCCAACAGCAATTCGATGCAAATTTTCTAAATTCATCCTCTCCTAAAATGAAGAGATGAGGGTCTCTTAAATAGACTTTCGTGGAATCCATCAACGGTTGAGATCAAATTCAATCAACGGTCAAGATTAATGTTGAAGTTTAGTCATAAAAGGATATTTCCAAATTAAAAAGAATTAACAGATTTAATTTGAGTAAAATAAGGAGGTAACTGATTTAATTTGAGTAGAAAAAGGAGTTAATTGATTTAACTTTTTTCTTAACCAATAGTGAACTGAAAATTTCCCTTTTTGAACTGAAGAAAGATTTTGTTGAGATATTTAATTTAATAAAATGAGATATGCTCTCATAATTAATTTTTCTATTTCAATAAATAATCTTTTAATTAATTAAAGACACTTTTTTAATTTAATTAAATAACTTCATTTAATTAATTAGAAATTGCTTCCTATTTAATTAAATAACTTTGTTTAATTAATTAGAAGTAAGTACTCCATTTAGTTAAATAATTTTATTTAACTAATTAAAAATAACTTTTCCATTTAATTAAATGATTACATTTAATTAATCAAGATAGGCATATTTATTAAATGAATGTAAAAATATGAGCAAATGTGAGTCTGAATTCCAGCAGCGATTTGATGCAAATTTTCTAAATTCATCCTCTCCTAAAATGAAGAGATGAGGGTCTCTTAAATAGACTTTCGTGGAATCCATCATCGGTTGAGATCAAATTCAATCAACGATCAAGATTAAAGTTGAAGTTCAATCATAAAGGGAGATTCCCAAATTAAAGGAAGTTAACAGATTTAATTTGAGTAAAATAAGGAGTGAACTGATTTAATTTGAGCAAAAAAAGAAGATAATTAATTTAACTCATTTTTTATCAATAGTGAACCAAAAATTTCCCTTTTTGAACTAAAGAGAGATTTTGTTAAGATATTTAATTTAATAAAATGAGATATGCTCTCATAATTACTTTTTCTATTTAATTAATTAATCTTTTAATTAATTAGAGACACTTTTCTTATTTAATTAAATAACTTCATTTAATTAATTTGGAATAGCTTCCTATTTAATTAAATAACTTTGTTTAATTAATTAGATGTAAGAACTCCATTTAATTAAAAAATTTCATTTAATTAATTAGAAATACCTTTCTTATTTAATTAAATAATTACATTTAATTAATCAAGATAGGCGTATTTATTAAATGTATGTGAAAATATGAGTAAATGTGAGTATGAATTCCAGTAGCGATTCGATGCAAATTCGCCAAATTCATTGTCTCTTAAAATGAAGAGATGAGCATCTCTTAAATAGACTTTCCTAGAATCCATCAACGGTTGAGATCAAATTCAATCAACGGTCAGGATTAAAGTCGAAGTTCAGTCATAAAAGGAGATTTCCAAGTTAAAGGGAGTTAACAAATTTAATTTGAGTAGAAAAAGAAATTAACTGATTTAACTCATTTTTTTATCAATAGTGAACTGAAAATATGCTCTCATAATTACTTTTTCTATTTAATTAAAAAATCTTTTAATAAATTAGAAACACTTTTCTTATTTAATTAAATAACTTCATTTAATTAATTAGTAATGGCTTCATATTTAATTAAATAACTTTATTTAATTAATTATAAGTAAGTACTCCATTTAATTAAATAATTTTGTTTAATTAATTAGAAATACCTTTCCTATTTAACTAAATAATTATATTTTAATTAATCAAGATAGGCGTATTTATTAAATGTATGTAAAAATATGAGCAAATGTGAGTATGAATTCCAGCAGCGATTCGATGCAAATTCTCCAAATTCATCCTCTCCTAAAATAAAGAGATGAGGGTCTGTTAAATAGACTTTCCTGGAGTCCATCAACAATTGAGATCAAATTCAATCAACAATCAAGATTAAAGTTGAAGTTCAGTTATAAAGGGAGATTCCTAAATTAAAGGGAGTTAACATATTTAATTTGAGTAAAATAAAGAGGTAACTGATTTAATTTGAGTAGAAAAAGGAGTTAACTGATTTAACTCATTTTTTATCAATAGTGAACTGAAAATTTCCCTTTTTGAACTAAAGAGAGATTTTGTTGAGATATTTAATTTAATGAAATGAGATATGTTCTAATAATTATTTTTTCTATTTAATTAAATAATCTTTTAATTAATTAGAGACACTTTTCTTATTTAATTAAATAACTTCATTTAATAAATTAGGAATGGCTTCCTATTTAATTAAATAACTTTGCTTAATTAATTAGAAGTAAGTACTTGATTTAATTAAACAATTTTGTTTAATTAATTAGAAATACCTTTCTCATTTAATTAAATAATTACATTTAATTAATCAAGATAGGCATATTTATTAAATGTTTGTAAAATATGAGCAAATGTAAGTATGAATTCCAACAGCGATTCAATGCAAATTCTTCAAATTCATCCTCTCCTAAAATGAAGAGATGAGGGTCTCTTAAATAGACTTTTCTAGAATCCATCAACGGTTGAGATCAAATTCAATCAATGATCAGGATTAAAGTTGAAGTTCAATCATAAAGGAAGATTCCCAAATTAAAGGAAGTTAACAGATTTAATTTGAATAAAATAAGGAGTTAACTGATTCAATTTGAGTAGAAAACGGAGTTTACTGATTTAACTCCTTTTTTATCAATAGTGAACTGAAAATTTCCCTTTTTGAACTGAAGAGAGATTTTGTTGAGATAATTAATTTAATAAAATGAGATATGCTCTCATAATTACTTTTTTTATTTAATTAAATAATCTTTTAATTAATTAGAGACACTTTTCTTATTTAATTAAATAATTTCATTTAATTAATTAGGAATGGCTTCCTATTTAATTAAATAAATTTGTTTAATTAATTAGAAGAAAGTACTCTATTTAATTACATAATTTTGTTTAATTAATGTCTTTATATTTTTAATCAAGTTTAGTCACCCTTAATCTAGATTAGTGCTTAATCAGCATTGTTAGAGTTGTTCGTTGGTCCTAATTTTTTTCTAGCTTTTGTTTGGCTCTTAACCTATTCCTAAGGCTTTAAAATATGAAATATTTATACCCAAGGGGTATGGGTATGGGTTGGGGGTCTTTTCCAACCCCTAAGCCCCTTTTATTGACTTTTGAGGCCACTCAAAAAGTCTTTTTTTGCTTTTGTGCGAAAATTGACTATGGCTACCATGAGTTTTATTACCCCACCTCCACTTAATGTTTAACCATAGTGTGGGTTGAGTTAGGAGTTTCTAGAATTGTAAGTGGGTGGGAGAAATTATTGATCCCTTTGGTGGTTGAGTTTGAGGCTTATTTAGAGGCCCTTCGTGGACTAGTTGTGGGGGTTACCCAATCTCTACATTTAGAGAGGAGTCTTGGAAGATTGGAGCAAGGAAGGGGAAAGCTCTACTCAAACTTGTTCATTGCCATTACCTCTTTGTGAAGGTAGGAATTGTCATCTCCCTTGTTCAAATTTCATTCTTGTTTCATGCTTATGCTACCTTGTTGTTGTTTGAATGTTTGTATGTTTGTGGGTATGTTGGGAAGATTTGAAAACCGTGTTATTTTGGATGATTTTTTTTCATGTTTATGTTGAAATTTTGAGATTTTCTTGCGTGGGTGTTTTGGTATTACTCACCCTTGGATAGGGCAGAAGTGACCAATTTTGGGGAAGGTCTATTTAGTCAGACTCCAACCAGTGTAGAGTCTCTTCTCAGGATGAGAAGAGGGAGAAAGGGTAGGATGTTATGGGCCCCTACCGGTCAGCACAAACCTTGTATGATTATGGTATGTTGAAATGGAAGAACAAAAGTTCTCGGTTTATAGCCCCGATTGGGCATCTGTTCGGTGTTGTGCTTGACTTCTCCTAGTTGGAAGAATCCACCTTTACATAGTGTTGATTCATTGTGAATCATATTGTGAAAACCTTGTATGAATACACATGTTTGAATTGTTCTTGGTCATGCTTTTGGTCACCTGATCAGATTCTATTCCCTCCATGGTTCTAGAAATGTGTTGCAGAAATTGTTATGAATCCTTTGATGAGCGTCATGAAGAAAATCCATTGAAATTTTTGTAATTTGAGATTGAACTCCTATGTAATTTGTATCTCAAAACCTTGTTGTAATGGCAACAAAGCCGAGTTTTCTTCCTAGTTCTTTTTCGGCTGAGCCTTTGAATCAGGTTTGTCAATAAAATGGTGTTTGAGCAGATATGTTTGCAATAAGTCTTATAACTTTGTTTTCAATTTTGCATATGTAATTTAAAAATTAGATGTGATGGTATTACCTTACTGCACATTTTTATGGTTGGTAATCACATTAGTTTAAATTAGATTTATCAGATAACATGTTGATATATACTTAGCTATGCAATTTTAAGTTTAAAAAATGTTAAGAAAATTTGCATTTGAGTTGTGCTTAATTTTTATAATTATACATGTGCATGAGGAAGTTAAGTGAATTTATTGAATACTTGTTTATTACATTTAATCCTATTATCACTTTTAAATATTAAAACAAAACTTGTTGGTGTTCTGGGCATGACATGTAGTGCCTAAGCTCGTTCACATTTTTTGGACATATTATTGCTATTATTATCAGACTATGATGGACTAACTTTATGTGATGAATTATTGGTATTGTTTTGACACAAATAGACAATATATAATGGATTCAGTGATTATATGATGAGATCATTTAGACTTTACATTTCATGCATACATGATGATCATTATATTATTTTCAGTTATTATTGATGATTAGATGGATGGTTTATTATCTTATGTGTTTCATTATGGATACTTACCCCATACTTGCATGTGTATGGTGTGTGTGTTTTCTTATTGTATGGCATTTCTGCTGTGGTTAAGGAAGGGATTCGTAGTCACCTACTTAGTCGAGA
This sequence comes from Cupressus sempervirens, assembly GCA_028749045.1. NCBI lineage: Eukaryota > Viridiplantae > Streptophyta > Pinopsida > Cupressales > Cupressaceae > Cupressus > Cupressus sempervirens. The sequence continues at coordinate 120,239,879 of CM053783.1, forward strand.
TCTACATGATGCACCACTTCCTACCATTGTCTATTTAGCTTAGCATTATGTACATGCATAGTTTTTCTGCAGGTTACAGGTACCGGGTATCAACTTCCCTGAATTGCCAGGATGAGCGTACCCTATTATACTATCTCAATGATAAGAGAAGGGAGATAAATTCTCAAGTCCAAATCCCAAACGTTTAAGCCAATTGTCCTAGTAAGGTAGGACAAGTATCTGGATATTTTACCCACCGAATGTGTCGGATGACATGATTCATGATTTTTAACCCTTTAGACTGATTTTGAGTGATTTGCTCTATGATGGGTTTTCATATTTTATCTTGGAGGTCTATAGTAAATTTTTTATTAATTAAGTCTTAATAAATAGATTTAACTAATAAATTAATTATTTGAAAAAATTAATATAAAATATCATGTTATTTGATATTTTTATTATAATTAATTAAATGTGAATTATTTAGGAAAAATGAATTAAATAAAAGAAAATTAGAAATTAAAATTAATAATAATTATAAAATAATAATAAAGTAATAAATAAATAATAATAATAAAATATATAAAAATTAAAATAAAAGTTATAAATACTTAAATAGAAATTATATAAAAAGTGAATTGGAGTTACAAGCTTGCATGGGAGTTAATGCACTTTTCTATTTCTCAAGTGTCAACAACACGGAGGTTAGTGTATCAATTAAGCACATGGTGTCTACAAATCTATGTCTCATCTTGAAGGTTGGAAAAGACTCATGCTTAGTTGGTGACACCTTCTAGCTATTTCTAGAAGTATTCTAGATGTTTCCTGAAAGCTCTTTATATTTAGGAATTCATAGAGGCTTAGATATAGCGTTTTGGAGTGCAATTGGAGCATTGGAGGACTCAAGAACTCTGAAAAAGGGAGGAGCTTGCTCTGCGGATTTTTTGAAGAAGAGTGATTTGGCATCAGAATTCAAGTAGATTCTTGTGATTTTACTTATGCTATTTCTACATCATGCATTCCCTGTCTTCTTCATGTCTTCCATATGTCTTTTGAGAATTTTTCCTATTTTAATTGTATGTATTCTCAATTTGGGTAGTTACATTTATTTGAGAATCTTATATGCATAGATCTGAAAAGATCATAGGGCTAGGATTTAAATTTATAGCCAAAGCCATTAGAAAATTAATTGAGTAAATCTATAGTGTAAATATTTTATAGAAAAATTCTTAAATTGTAGATATAATCTTTGTGAAAAAACATACATGTTTATATATTCAGATCTGCATACATACATACATACATACATACATATATATATATATATATACACACATTTATTATGAATCTAATACAAAATTTGAATATATATATACATACATACATATATATATATATATAGATAGATATATATATATATATATATATATATATATATATATATATATATATATACTGATATATATATACATGTGTATATATATAATACACCGAATGAACGATTGATAAATTGCAGTGGGGAAAACTTAATAAACTGCATTGCGATTCATATTGCTTGAAAACAATGTTAAAAATATATATATTAAAATTGTTGTGGGCACGATTTGTACCCCATGCCTACGAAAGGCAAAGGCCTGCCGTCGTAGGTTTGCGGCGATAGGGGTACTACATACCTGCTGTCGGCACAGTGCCTGTAATCGTAGGTATTGCGTACCACAGCAAGGGTGGGGGGGGTTAACTAATAATATTGTTATGCATTTTAAAAATTAAAAAAAAAAAAAAAAATTTATGTTGCATATTTTAAACAAAAATGTTTATGTTAAAACATTTAAAACAAACAATATACATTTTCTATGAAATTGATTCTCATTGTTATTTAATTTTCATATGATATATGGTGTCAATCGAAATTGTTAATTCAATTTTATGAAACATAATAATTATTTATATATTTATATATGTGTATGTATATATATATATATATATATATATGTATGTATGTATGTATGTATGTATGTATGTATGTATGTATGTAATATGTAAATATGTTATTAATAAATTTAAGTTATTATTATTTGATAAATGATTTATATTGAAGGTTTATTTTCATAATGGTGACTCTTTAATAATTTTCAACTATTAAGATTTAATTGTTTTAAATTATTAAATAAAGAATTGATAGTTTGGTGGGGGATGTATCAAACAAATATTATAATTGGAAAATGGATTTTAGTTTTATTAAGGAAAACTTTTATTTATCCAAAACAATACATGTGTTAGGGAAACGTAAAAAATGTTCTTCCATTCATTCTTCAAACTTGGAAACATAAACTGAGATCTCTACATTTAAATTCAAGTTGTAAATTTAGCAAAACCAAAACATGTGTTTGCATTGTGTATTCTTTATGCTATTGTTTTGGGTTTTGGGTTGACTAGTGTTGACCAGTATAGGACGTCTACCAGAGGCTTGGGGGTTATGTGATTGTGATGTCATGATGATGTTTTAATCTCGATCTTTATAAACCCAACCATGGTTATGTGATGGAATACTCTATGTATTGGATATGATTACTGATTGTTATAGTTGAGGTTCTTATGTGTAAGACACTTGACTTAACCATTATTTTTGGTTATCAATCAGTTAACCTTGGTTATTTTCTAGTTGCTATGATGGGACTGAAATGCATATTTATTCTTGATGATGTCATGATGTGACATTTTTGACTCAACCATTTTTGGAGTCTTCGATCAGTATGATTGAGATATATATTTTGGTTATTGAGAACCATTGGATACTTTGATTATCAGTGATACTTCAGTTGCCAATAGAGAGCTGTTGTGTTCATGATTTTCTATGGGTGTTAGCTCATGGAGATTTGATGCTTTTATGCATATTTGATGATTTGATTTTGGATTATCTTTTGTGATTTTGAAATTTATGATTCCATGAGCATTAGGGTAGGATATCTGCATGTAGTGACGAGAAGTGGCTTGCAATGGGGTCCAGGGCCCTAAGAGGCTGCCAGGGTAACTCATTGTAAGTTGGATTAATAAGTGATAACATTCACACCAAATATTAACTAAATAAACCTAAAAAGATAAGTGTTTTGTTCTCGCCCATGCCTTGAGTGCTTGTACAGGCTAGGATGGGAGTAGTGAGACACATGGTTGCGACCTTGTATTTCATAGTATGCCTCATCAGTATGAGAGGATACTAGTGGCTGCATGAAATCAGTATGGACCCGTGGAGTTTAGCTAACTACCAAGGTAACTTGTACGTGATAATTGCGATCACACTTTCCCGCTTGCATAGTAGGTCCCTACGTGTCATTGTGTGCCTCTGGGATTATATGTCAGATTTTGTGTTTAGAACCTTTGAGTTAGTATACTTTTAGGATTCGTGGACTTATAGAGATTTGTGCTATGTAATTTTTTTAGCCCGTTTGGGACTTGAGATTATCTGTAATGCCCCGCCAAGGGATCCAAAGAATTAACCTAGAATTTCACTAAGTTTAGAAGCAAATTTTTTTTTTTTGAAAGTAAATACCACATATAACTTATGCACAATAACGGAAGCAATAGTAATGTCCATCTAAAAGTAAACATAACATACATAACAGATTACATTCTTTAAGGATCCCTTAACGTGAATTAGATCTAAGTCAACTAACATACATGAATCCATCTAGCACAACATCCACATGAAATAATAATGATACATCCAATATACAAATGTCCTTTCTAAATTACATTCCAGAATGCACAATCATCCACTGTACGTGTCACAGGGTATGATAGGCACAAAGAATATACATATGTAGAATAAGGTACATCATTCTATTCTAATCCATGATACATCAAGTAAAGACAATCACATGATAAACCATCATAGAAGATATAAACATCCATCATAAAGATCAAACATAATAAACTAAGTGCACGGTTCCTCCCAATCATTAATAGCATCATTAGACCATCGTGGATCTTAGCCATCCCTCCGTGCATAACATCTCAAATCACCAAAGAGATCATTGGCACTAACATAGTAAGAATTTCACTCATAATATATACAACATCATATGTAGAAAGTAATCTAACATGCAAATAAAAGCATAAGATAACATCATCCAACATATGCTAATCATCTAATATATATCTCAATCATACTGATCGAAGACTTCAAAAATGGTTGAGTCAAACATGTCACAACATGAAATCATCAAGAATAAATCCACATCTCAGTCCCATCATGGCGACTAGAAAATAATCAAGGATAACTGATCAATGACCAAAATAATGGTTAGGTCAAGAGTCTCATACACAAGAATCTCAACTATAACAATCAATAATCACATCCAATACATAGAGCATTTCGTCACAAACCATGGTTGGGTTTATAAAGATCGAGATTAAAACATTATCATGACATCACAATCACATAACCACCAAGCCTCTGGTAGACATCCTATACTGGTCAACACTAGCCAACCCAAAACCCAAAACAATAGCATAAAGAATACACAATGTAAACACATGTTTTGGTTTTGCTAAGTTTTCAAATTTGAATTTAAAAGTCTCATTTTACGTTTTTCCAAATTATATTAAGTGAAGAAATTTCACGTTTTTCCTAACCCATGTATTTGTTTGATAGATAAAACTTTCTCCCCAAAACTATTAGACTCAATTTTCTAATTGATCTAATAATATTTTGTTTATATAACATTGTTTGAAAATTGACACTCTCAATGAATCAAAACTTCGATTATATATTCTAATAACTAATCTTAATTAAACTGAGTTTAATTAAATTAATTATTAATATCTCTTTATAATTGACAAGCTCAATATCAATATTTTAAATCATTAAAAGTGTGATCCATTAATTTAGAACTTTGTAATATTCATTTATAATTAATTATATATACATATATACTTATATATATATATATATATATATATATATATATATATATATAAATATATACATACATAAAAATATATATATATGTAATAACATTTAATAATTAATGATATTGCAACAAAATCGAGATTCATATCCAAATCTCATATGAAATAACGTTGCAAATAAAATTTTATATAATTTAAAACCAAACTCAAACAGCAATGTGATTTTAAAATCGTGCGGCCCAATACATCCGCACCACAGGTACACTGTGGATCATAGGTTCCCTGCAATCTCGCAAGCCTGTTGTGGGTGGGGTATATAATACCCACCCAACATCATATATATATATATATATTTTTAACATGATTTTCAATAACATTTATTATAAAAATGTTCCCATGCGATATGAAATACTATTAACATGAAACTCTATCGCGATTTGACATTCAATTATTATATAAATAAATATGTATATGTATATATATACATATGTATGTATATATATAAATGGGTATATATATGTGTATATATATATATACATGCTGTGTTTATCACCATCACAACACATACATATATATATATATATATATATATATATATATATATATATATATGTGTGTGTGTGTGTGTGTGTGTGTGTGTGTATAATGATATATATGTATATGTGTATGCAGATTCAAGAATATACACAGTTTACTTAAAAATTCTAATTTTCAAAATTTTCCTTTAAATCTTTGATGTTCAAATTTATCCAATAAATAATCTAATGGGTTTGGCTATGAATTTAAACCCTAGCCCCGTTTTCTTTCAGATCTATGCATATAAAGATTTCCACATAAATTCAATTGCCCATATTGAGAATGCATACAATAAAAATATGAAATTCCTCAGAAGACATATGGAAGACACGAAGAAGACAAGGAATGAAAGATGCAAAAATAGCATAAGTAGAATCACAACAATCTACCCAGATTTTGATGCTAATTCGCTCTTCCTCGGAAAACCCACAGAGCAAGCTCCCTTCTTCAGAATTCTCGAATCCTCCAATGCTCCAATTGCACTCCAAACGCTATGTCTAAGCTTCTAGGGATGTCAGAATATAAAGAGATCTTAAGAAACCTCTAGAATGTTTCTAGAAACAGCTAGAAGGTGTCACCAACTAAGCATGGATCTTTTCCAACCTTCAAGAAAAGCCATAGGGTTATAGACACCATGTGCTTAATTGATACACTAACTCCCATGTTGTTGACACATGAGAAATATAAAAGTGCGTTAATTCCCATGCAAGCTTATAACTCTAATTTACTTTTTATATAATTTCTATTTAAACATTTATAACTTTTATTTTAATTTTTATAACTTTTATTATTATTTATTTATTTATTACTTTATTATTATTTTATTATTATTATTATTTTTAATTTTTAATTTTCTTTTATTTAATTCTTTTCTCTCAATTAACTCTCATTTAATTAATTATACTCAAAATATCAAAGATCATGATATTTTATTAATTTTCTCCAAAATAATTAATTTATTAATTAAATCTATTTATTAATACTTAATTAATAGAAAATTCACCATAGACCTCCAAGATAAAATATGAAAATCCATCATAGAACAAATCATACAAAATCAGTCTAAAGGGTTATAAATCATGAAATATGTCATTCGACACATTTGGTGGGTACTCAACTCTAATACTTGTCCTAACTCACTAGGACAAATGGTTTAAGGGTTTGGGATTTGGACTTGAGAGTTTATCTCCCTTCTCTTATCATTGAGATAGTATAATAGGGTACACTCATCCTGGCAATTCAGGGAAGTCGATATTCGGTACCTACAACCTACAGAAAAACCATGCATGTACATACAATATATAATGCTAAGCTAAACAGACAATGGCAGGAAGTGGTGCATCGTGTAGATCCCAACTAAGCAGGTGACTTTGACTCCCTTCCTTAACCACATCAAAAATGTCATACAATATGAAAACACGCACACCATACACATGCAAGTATGGGGTAAGTATTCATAATAAAACACATGAGATAATATACCATCTAACTAATCATCATTAATAACTAAAAACAATGTAAAGATCATCATACATACATGAAATGTAAAGTCTAAATGATCTCATCATATATCAACTGAATCGATATCATAATATCTGATAGTGTCAAAGCAATACCACTAAACCATCAACATAAAACTAGTCCATCAAAGTCTGATAATAATAGCATCAATGTCCAGAAAAGATGTGAATGAGGGTAGGCACTACATCCACCCCCCCTTGGGTTAGGCTTACTCCTGGAAGCCTACAAACAAATAGGGATATAACTCCCTCAATCTAGCTGCATCCTCCCAAGTAGCTGAAGAATCATCAGTAGAGTCCCATTGGACCATTACCTGCTCGATGGTTCGACTCCTGAGGGTCAACTCCCGCTACTCCAGAATACAAACTAGCTCCAAAGCTAGCTGCCCGTCCTCTACCTCGAGCATTCCATCACAAACCATGGTTGGGTTTATAAAGATCGATATTAAAACATCATCATGACATCACAATCACATAACCCCCAACCCTCTGGTAGACGTCCTATACTGGTCAACACTAGTCAACCCAAAACCCAAAACAATAGCATAAAGAATACACAATGTAAACACATGTTTTGGTAATGCTAAGTTTTCAAATTTGAATTTAAAAGTCTTAGTTTACGTTTTTTCAAATTATATTAAGTGAAGAAATTTCACGTTTTTCCTAACCCATGTATTTGTTTGATAGATAAAACTTTCTCCCCAAAACTATTAGACTCAATTTTCTAATTGATCTAATAATATTTTGTTTATATAACATTGTTTGAAAATTGACACTCTCAATGAATCAAAACTTTGATTATATATTCTAATAACTAATCTTAATTAAATTGAGTTTAATTAAATTAATTATTAATATCTCTTCATAATTGACAAGCTCAATATCAATATTTTAAATCATTAAAAGAGTGATCCATTAATTTAGAACTTTATAATATTCATTTATAATTAATTATATATACATATATACTTATATACATATATATATTTATTTATTTATATATATATATATACATACACACACACACACAGATATATATATATATATATATATATAATAACATTTAATAATTAATGATATTGCAACAAAATTGAGATTCATATCCAAATCTCATATGAAATAATCTTGCAAATAAAACTTTATATAATTTAAAACCAAACTCAAATCGCAATGCAATTTTAAAATTGCACGGCAAAATACATCTACACCACAGGTACATTGCGGATCGCAGGTACCTTGCGATCTCGCAAGCCTGCGGTGGCTGGGGTATATATTACACGCGCAACATCATATATATATATTTTTTAAATGTGATTTTCAATAACATTTTTTATAAAAATGTTCCCATGTGATATGAAATACTATTAACATGAAACTCTATCTCGATTTGACATTCGATTATTATATAAATAAATATGTATATGTATATATATACATATGTATGTATATATATATATGTGTGTATATATATACATGCATAGTTTATCACCATCACAGCACATACATATATATATGTATATAATGATATATACGTATATGTGTATGCAGATTCAAGAATATACACAGTTTACTTAGAAATTCTAATTTTCTAAATTTTCTTTTAAATCTTTGATCTTCAAATTTATCTAATAAATAATCTAATGGGTTTGGCTATGAATTTAAACCCTAGCCCCGTTTTCTTTCAGATCTATGCATATAAAGATTTCCACATAAATTCAATTGCACATATTGAGAATGTATACAATAAAAATATGAAATTCTTCAGAAGACATATGGAAGACATGAAGAAGACAGGGAATGCAAGATGCGGAAATAGCATAAGTAAAATCACAAGAATCTACCCGAATTCTGATGCTAATTCGCTCTTCCTCAAAAAACCCGCAGAGCAAGCTCCCTTCTTCAGAATTCTCGAATCCTCCAATGCTCCAATTGCACTCCAAACACTATGTCTAAGCTTCTAGGGATGCCGAAATATAAAGAGCTCTCGAGAAACCTCTAGAATGTTTCTAGAAATAGCTGGAAGGTGTCACCAACTAAGCATGGGTCTTTTTCAACCTTCAAGATGAGGCATAGGGTTGTAGACACCATGTGCTTAATTGATGCACTAACCCCCATGTTGTTGACACATGAGAAATAGAAAAGTACGTTAATTCCCATGCAAGCTTATAACTCCAATTTACCTTTTATATAATTTCTATTTAAATATTTATAACTTTTATTTTAATTTTTATAACTTTTATTATTATTTATTTATTTATTAGTTTATTATTATTTTATTATTATTATTAATTTTAATTTCTAATTTTCTTTTATTTAATTCTTTTCTCTCAATTAATTCTCATTTAATTAATTATACTCAAAATATCAAAGATCATGATATTTTATTAATTTTCTCCAAAATAATTAATTTATTAATTAAATCTATTTATTAAGACTTAATTAATAGAAAATTCACCATAGACCTCCAAGATAATATATGAAAACCCATCATAGAACAAATCATACAAAATCAGTCTAAAGGGTTATAAATCACGAAATATGTCATTCGACACATTCGGTGGGTACTCAACTCTGATACTTGTCCTAACTCACTAAGACAAATGGTTTAAGGGTTTGGGATTTGGACTTGAGAATTTATCTCTCTTCTCTTATCATTGAGATAGTATAATAGGGTACGCTCATCCTAGCAATTCAGGGAAGTTGATACCCGGTACCTGCAACTTGCAAAAAAACCATGCATGTACATACAATATATAATGCTAAGCTAAACAGACAATGGCAAGAAGTGGTGCATCATGTAGATCTCGACTAAGCAGGTGACTTCGACTCCCTTCCTTAACCACATCAAAAATGCCATACAATATGAAACACGCACACCATACACATGCAAGTATGGGGTAAGTATCCATAATAAAACACATGAGATAATATACCATCTAACTAATCATCATTAATAACTGAAAATAATGTAATGATCATCATACATACATGAAATGTAAAGTCTAAATGATCTCATCATATATCAACTAAATCAATATCATAATATCTGATAGTGTCAAAACAATACCACTAAACCATCAACATAAAACTAGACCATCAAAGTCTGATAATAATAGCATCAATGTCTAGAAAAGATGTGAACGAGGGTAGGAACTACATTATCTCCTCAACACGGTGGGAGTGGACCACTTAGGTACCACGCGGTCAGGTGGTAGTGTATTTTCCACTCTTATCATTTTGAGTTTCATTGAGACATCGTGGCTAATGCGTCCTTCATGATGGTGGATATGTATCCTTTTTCATTAATGATTAGCATGTGTTAGATGATGTTAACTTATGGTTTTATTTGCATGTTAGATTACTTTCTACATATGATGTTATATATGTTAGGAGTGACATTCTTACTATGTTAATACCAATGATCTCTTCGGTGATTTGGAATGTTATGCACGAAGGGATGGCTAGGATCCGTGATGGTCTAATGATGCTATTAACAGTTGGGAGGAACCGTGCACTTAGTTTATTATGTTTGATCTTTATGATGGATGTATATGTCTTCTATGATGATGTATCATGTATATCATGTGATTACCTTTACTTTGATGTATCATGGATTAGAATAGGAAGATGTACCTTATTCTATGTATGTATATTCTTTTGAGCTTGTCATACCCTGTGACATTTACAGTGGATGACTGAGTATTTGAAATGTAATGTATGAACATTGGACTTATCATTATTATTTCATGTATGATAGATGTTTCTAGATGTAATCCAATGTTAAGGGATCTTTAAGAATGTAATCTGATATGTATGTTATGTTTAATTTCAGATGGACATTGCTATTGCTTCCATTATTGTGCATAAGTTATGTATGGTATTTACTTTCATGTTAGAAAAAAAAAATGCTACTAAAGTTAGTGAAATTCTAGGTTAATTCTTTGGATCCTTTGGTGGGGAATTACATGACATTTTGGTATCAGAGCCTAGTTTCGTGACACTGGGCAATAATGGGTCCATGTTAAGTGTGGACATTTATAATTTACTCTATGAAGCAAGGATTTCCCCTTGTAGAAATTTAATAAACAAATGCATTCCTTCTAAATTGTGACACCAATAATTAAAATAAATTGATAAAATTCAAGTTTATAAATGGTACTTTCGTTTTACATGTTTGTAATTATCAGGATGCATAACATTCATATTCAAATATTTCAACAAAACATTAAACCCGATGTTATAATCAACTTAGAGAAAACAAAATGTCCCCTATGGTTAACTAAATAAATTGAATAACTCAATACTTAGAAAAATATGGGACTAATAATAAGAGAGAAAAAAATATATTCCCCATGGTATGATACTATATTCTACACTTAGAAAATATAATGGACTTGAAAAAAAAAAAATTACCTCCTAGAGCAAATATGCTCTCTGGAGTTTGTATGGAAAGAAAAAAAAGAAGAAGAAGTTAATTTCCCTTTTCAATAGAGAATCTTAAAGAATCTTTAAGATTCTCTAAATATCTCTTTGAACATAAAGAATAATTTTTAAAAAATAAAAATAAAATACATATATAGAATCCCAAAAATATCCTAAATCAACCACCTTGCTTTAATTCATAACTCCCCTCCAATGTATGAGCGCATGCAAGCTTTGAAGGAAGCAAGTCAAACTTAACAATTTAATGAAATTTGAAAAGCATTCAAAAAATTTAACTCTTACCCTCCATTCCCCTTACTTGGCATTGAAAAAGGCTTCCAAAATCTGCAACAAAGTACTGCGCATGCCCCCATACTGACATGTCAGTTTGTATGAAGGAGCGAATTCACAGTTGGGCAGGTTTCATTATAATGTTTGTCATAAAAACAATTAAACATTCCTTGTATTTTTTTTATGTTTCCTTTGCCTTGGCATAATCTGATATGGGACAAATGTTGGTCCACGTGAGATGTATTGGAAGGCATCCATCCTTGGCTTACGTGTGTCAAAACTTATGTGTTGATTTTTGGAGGAGGTTTAAGTTTTAATGAGGAGCAGGTGTACTCACATTTTCAACTCCTTGGGCTGCATTTTCAGTGGGACAACGCACCCCATTTTTGGGTAAGCGCATGACATTAAGAGATGGGTAGTTGGTGGTTTAAAGCATGTGCAAGTGCTTTTAAAGCGCTGGGGTTGGGGGCAGGTGACTTTTGTTTTAAATTTTGTTTGGACAGGGGTCTTTAACCCTCTTGTCCCCCTCCATGCGTGTCTGCTAGCCAAATCACTAGCTTTGGGAAATGCACGGCCTTTCCCCATGCACTTGGAAATGTGCCAAGGTTGGGAAGTGGAATCCCACGTGGGGATAGGGGAGTAAGGGGTGTGGGGTAGTTGGGTAGGGTTAGGTTAGTGGATGTTAGGGGTTAGGTTAGTAAGTTTTAATTATTAGTTAAGTTTATATTTTAGTAATATGAGTGTTCTTAAATATTAGTTTATTAGTATTTTTTGTGTGTGAAAATAATTATATTCATTTTTAAAAAAAAAAATTATTTCTAGTTGGGTGTATTATTAGTAAAGTTAGGCTATGTTTTAAGGATTTAATGTTAACTTTGGTGTTAGAATATATTTAGTGTTAGTATGTATTTATGAGTAGATTGAAAATTAGTTTTAGTTAGTAAGGTAGAGATAGTTGTAATTGGTTGATGTTAAAATTAGTTGTTTAAATTTATTATATAATGTTAATAATTAAAGATAAGATATGCACTAAAGTTAAAAGGTTAGGATTTGTATGTTAGATGTCAAATTTGTATAGTTAGTTAACTTGTTTTAATTCTTAGTATTATAAAAGTAAGTTTTATACTTTGGTGTTAATAGTTCTTTTGTTTAGTATTCCTTTTAAGTAGAGTACATTAATATTTTTTAATAAATTAGTCTATGACTTTAAAATGTAATGTTGTCTTTGTTTATTCAACTATATGAAATGTTTTAAGTACGATTGTTCTAAAATTAGGTTTATAAATTAGATTGTGTTAGGTTAAATGGATAAATAATTATAATTATTTGAAAAGAATAATTATAATTTATTTTTGGTTTAGAATATCAAAGTTTTAAGGATTAGAGTCATTATGATGGTACTAGTTATTGTTAGATCTTGCTCTTGGTAGTTAAGTGGAGGATAAAATAGAAAAATGGAATAATTGGAAATCTTATATTAGTAATCTTTGAAGGGAATTATATTAGTATCCTCACATTTTCACTTTCGAGTGAGATCTAATTAGGGTAAACCCTTTAGTACAACAAACCCTAATTGTCGGGCGATGTTGATAGAGATAAATATGTAGTTAGTATGTGGGATCAATCAAAGTTTGAGTAACATGGTTGTTAGATCACCATCAAAAATCAATTCAAGATCCTTGCAATGTTATTGGAAGACCTAATAAATCCCTTTCATTTAGAAACCCTAGTATGACCATATTATTTCAGTAATTTAAATTTTATGAGTAACTGGCTTTATTTCCTTATTTTTTTCTTATTTTAGATGTTGGTATTCTAATGTTCTTCCCTTTTTGCTAACAATGTGATGTGGGGCTATTTAGCCAATTGTATTAGTGATGGTTCTATTTTTGCCTCTTGGTTATGTCTTTACTTCTTGATTGAAATATTACTATTGCGGCCACTCTTTATTTATTTATTTTTTATTATTATTTTCACTTTTTGCGCTGGATGTTTCATCCTTGATGTTGAATTTAAATTTTGAGGCACTTTCTTGTGAATTATGTTGGAAAAGTGACATATGATGGGCCTACCAAAGGGATTCCTTAAAATTAAGTTGATGTGTAACAATAAGGTATGGGGTTACTAGTGAGATTATTCGTGCCCCACCCTCTCCCAAGACTTCGAGTATATGGTCATGGATATTTGTTGACTATTATGAGTGATGGAATTGCACCCAAGCATACAACTAGATAAGGTTACGAAACTAACCAAATGGGCTTTTGGATGAAAAGGTGCATGTGTAAGGATGGATTGATTAGTATTATATCAAGAAATAAGTATGTTGTGGAGACCCTAAAGTAAAAGTGTTTAACCTCAATAGAGATCCAAGTTGCTTATTATGAAAACCTAGTTGGGGGAGTCTTGTACAGATGTTACCTCGGTGAGTAGGTGTGTAGAATATGGCATATCTATGATATTATTTTATTAGAGACTTAATAAGTATGTTATACTAGTTTTAGAATGTTGTTTATATATGATCGATATGTTTTAAGGAATAATTGACCCTAGAAAATGTAACCACATTAGAATTTCAGATTGAACTTCTCTTTTAACAATGGTAATCAGAAAAATATGTTATCTCCCTGTGTATGTATGTTAATTAGTAATCATTCTTTTAGTAAGAGTAAATCTTGGAATAAGTCTAGATAAGGGCTAGCATAGAATGAACATTTTAGTCGTGTGACTTCTAGGAGGAAGTCAAAGGCTAGTGGGGGAGGATGTAAGGTCTCTCCTTGCATGTACTTATTAAATGTGAATTTCTCTGTCAAATCTGTTGTAGGAGATTTGAACGGATATGGAGTAATGTTGTAGGTTTTAGATGTCCTAATGAAAATTGAGATCAATAGATACATCCATGCTTTAATACTTAAAGATTGGAGAACTACTATGTTATCTTGACTGTTTAAACATTAATTTGCACTAACAATAATACAAGGTGTTTCACTTAATGATGATGTTATTGATTGTGTTACCTCAATGATTAGGATTTTATGCATTTAGATAGCTCAATATTCATTGTTGGTGATGTTATGATGTTTAGGTATACGCATGCCTAACAATGATTATTCTCGTACTTAATCTGAATTAATGAATAAGCTATATGTCATATGGATTATGTAATTACTGATGATTAAATGTGAATAGAAATTAATTAAATAGTCAGTTAATTGAAGCATTATGTTCTAAGTTATGTGATTTTTTTGATAAGTTATATATATATGCACGAGATTTTTTGAGCTACTAATGTGTGCAATGAGTGTGCAGGATATTATTAGCCGAGGAAATCAATGGAGGAAGAGAACTGATCTCTATATGTTAATTTTGGAAACCTTTTTGTTCATAATTTAGGTATTTTAACTTTGAGATGTATGTATTTTATTTCTATGTTCAGTGAACGTTAATGTTTGTAACTATGTTCTTTTAGTGTCACTTGACACTCGTGAATTGTTTGTGCTCTTTAGCGTGCTAGTTGGGGTTAGCTGTGTTACCTTTGGACCTAAGTTGGACTAAGTTAGTGTCTTTTTTCTAATTGGGTTTTTAATTGAGTTTAGTGACCCTTAATCCAAATTAGTGCTTAATCTGCATTGTTAGAGTTGTTCGTTGGTCCTAATTTTTTCCTAGCTTTTGTTTGGCTCTTAACCTATTCCTAAGGCTTTAAAATATGAAATATTTATACCCAAGGGGTATGAGTATGGGTTGGGGGTCTTTTCCAACCCCTAAGCCCCTTTTATTGACTTTTGAGGCCACTTAAAAAGTCTCCTTTGCTTTTGTGCGAAAATTGACTATGGCTACATTACCCCACCTCCACTTAGTGCTTAACCATAGTGTGGGTTGAGTTAGGAGTTTCTAGAATTGTAAGTGGGTGGGAGAAGTTATTGATCCCTTTGGTGGTTGAGATTGAGGCTTATTTAGAGTCCATTCTTGGACTAGTTGTGGGGGTTACCCAATCTCTACATTTAGAGAGGAGTCTTGGAAGATTGGAGCAAGGAAGGGGAAAGCTCTACTCAAAATTTTTCATTGCCATTACCTCTTTGTGAAGGTAGGAATTGTCATCTGCCTTATTCAAATTTCATTCTTGTTTCATGCTTATGCTACCTTGTTGTTGTTTGAATGTTTGTATGTTTGTGGGTATGTTGGGAAGATTTGAAAACCATGTTATTTTGGATAATTTCTTTTCATGTTTATGTTAAAATTTTTAGATTTTCATGCATGGGTGTTTTGGTATTACTCACCCTTGGATAGGGCAGAAGTGACCAATTTTGGGGAAGGTTTGTTTAGTCGGACTCCAACCAGTGTAGAATCTCTTCTCAGGATGAGAAGAGGGAGAAAGGGTAGGGTGTTATGGGCCCCTACTTGTCAGCACAAATCTTGTATGATTATGGTATGTTGAAATGGAAGAACGAAAGTTCTTCGTTTATAGCCCTAATTGGGAATCTGTTTGGTGTTGTGCTTGACTTATCCTAGTTAGACGAATCCACCTTTCCCTAGTGTTGATTCATTGTGAATCATATTATGAAAACCTTGTATGAATATGCATGTTTGAATTGTTCTTGGTCATGCTTTTGGTCACCTAATTAGATTATGTTCCCTCCATAGTTCTAGAAATGTGTTGTAGAAATTGTTATGAATCCCTTGATGAGGGTCATGAAGAAAATCCATTGAAATTGTTGTAATTTGAGATTGAACTCCTATGTAATTTGTATCTCAAAATATTGTTGTAATGGCAACGAAGCTAGGTTTTCTTCCTAGTTCTTTCTCGCCTGAGCCTTTGAATCAGGTTTTCCAATAAAATGGTGTTTGAGTAAATATGCTTGCAATAAGTCTTATAGCTTTGTTTTTAGTTTTGCATATTTAATTTAAAAATCAAATGTGATGGTGTTACCTTACTGCACATTTTTATGGTTGGTAATCACATTTGTTTAAATTAGATTTATTAGATAACATGTTGATATATACTTAGCTATGCAATTTTAAGTTTAAAATATGTTAAGAAAATTTGCATTTGAGTTGTGCTTAATTTTTATAATTATACATGTGCATGAGGAAGTTAAGTGAATTTATTGAATACTTGTTTATTACATTTAATCCTATTATTAGTTTTAAATATTTAAATAAAACTTGTTTGTGTTTTGGGCATGACATTAATCAAGATAGGCGTATTTATTAAATGTATGTAAAAATATGAGCAAATGTGAGTATGAATTCCAGCAGCCATTCAATGCAAATTCTCCAAATTCATCCTCTCTTAAAATGAGGAGATGAGGGTCTCTTAAATAGACATTCCTGGAATCCATCAATGGTTGAGATCAAATTCAATCAACGGTCATGATTAAAGTTGAAGTTCAGTCATAAAAGGAGATTCTCAAATTAAAGGGAGTTAACAAATTTAAATTGAGTAAAATAAGGAGTTAACTAATTTAATTTGAGTAGAAAAAGGAGTTAACTAATTTAACTCATTTTTTATCAATAGTGAATTGAAAATTTCCCTTTTTGAACTAAAGTGTAATGCCCTGCCAAGGGATCCAAAGAATTAACCTAGAACTTCACTAAGTTTAGTAGCATTTTTTTTTTCATGAAAGTAAACACCACGTATAACTTATGCACAATAACGAAAACAATAGCAATGTCCATCTGAAATTAAACATAACATACATAACATGTTACATTCTTTAAGATCCCTTAATGTTGAATTACATACATAAATCCATCTAGTACAACATCCACATGAAATAATAATGATATGTCTAATGTTTATACATTACATTTTAAATACTCAATCATCCACTGTACATGTCACAGGGTATGACAAGCTCAAAAGAATATACATACATAGAATAAGGTACATCTTCCTATTCTAATCCATGATACATCAAAGTAAAGATACTCATATGATACATCATCATAGAAGACATATACATCCATCATAAAGATCAAACATAATAAACTAAGTGCACTGTTCCTCCCAACCGTTAATAGCATCATTAGACCATCGTGGATCCTAGCCATCCCTCCGTGCGTAACATTCCAAATCACCGAAGAGATCATCAGTACTAACATAGTAGGAATGCCACTCCTAACATATATAACATCATATGTAGAAAGTAATCTAACATGCAAATAAAAGCATAAGATAACATCATTTAACATATTCTAATCATCAATGAAAAGGATACATATCCATTATCATGAAGGACACATCAGCCATGATGTCTCAATGAATCTCAAAATGATAAGAGTGGAAAATACACTACCACCCGACCGCGTGGTACCTATGTGGTCCACTCCCACCGTGCTGAGGAGATAATCTCAAGTCCCAAACAAGCTATCCAAAATCACATAGCACGAATCTCTATAAGTTCAAGAATCCTAAAAGTATACTAACTTAAAGGTTCCTAACACAAAATCTGACATCTAATCTCCAGAGGCACACAATGACATGTAGGAACCTACTATACAAGCCGAAAAGTGTCATCACAATTATCACGTGAAAGTTACCCTAGTAGTTAGCTAAACTCCATGGGTCCATACTGATTTCATGCGGCCACTAGTATCCTCTCATACTAATGATGCATACTATGAAATGCAAGGTCGTAACCATGTATCTCACTACTCCCATCCTAGCCTGTACAAGCACTCAAGGCATGGGCGAGAACAAAACTCTTATCTTCTTAGGTTCATTTAGTTAGTATTAGGTTTGAATGTTATCACTTATTAATCCAACTTACAATGAGTTACCTTGGCAGCCTCTTAGGGCCTTGGCCCCCATTGCAAGCCACTTCCCGTCACTACATGCAAATATCCTACCCTAATGCTCATGGAATCATAAATATCAAAATCACAAAAGATAATCCATAATCAAATCATCAAATATGCATAAAAGCATAAAATCTCCATGAGCTAACATCCATAGAAAATCATGAACACAACAACTCTCTATTGGCAACTGAAGTATCACTAATAATCAAAGTATCCAATGGTTCTCAATAACCAAAATATATCTCAATCAAACTGATCGAAGACTCCAAATATGGTTGAGTCAAACATGTCACATCATGACATCATCAAGAATAAATCTACATTTTAGTCCCATCATGGCGACTAGAAAATATCAAAATTAATTGATCGATGACCAAAAATAATGGTTAAGTCAAGTATCTCATACATAAGAATCTCAACAAAAAATACATAGAGCATTCCATCACATAACCATGGTTGGGTTTATAAAGATCAAGATTAAAACATCATCATGACATCACAATCACATAACTCCCAAGCCTTTGGTAGACGTCCTATAACTGATCAACACTAGTCAACCCAAAACAATAGCATAAGAATACACAATGTAAACACATGTTTTTATTTTGCTAAAATTACATACTTGAATTAAATGTGGAGGTTTCTAGTTTATGTTTTCCAACTTAGATATCAAGTGGAGAAATTTCATGTTTTGCCTAACCCATGTATTTGTTTGATAGATAAAAGTTTCTCCCCCAAAACCACTAGACTCAATTCTAATTTATCTAATAGTATTTTTTTTTGAAAATAACATTTCCAATGAAATTAACATATTTCAAAACTTTGATTTATAACACGTTCTAATAATCAACCTTAATTAAACTAAGTTTAATTAAGTTAATTATTAATATCTCTTCATTTTAATAATAATTGATAAATTATTATTCATATTTTTAAAATCGTTTATCTTTACAAATTGATTCATCTATACAAATCATTTTAAATAAAATAATTATTTATAATTAATAATATATATACATATATATATATATATATATATATATTTATTTATTTATATATACATACATAAATACATATATATATATACATAATAATAACATATAACAATATTTAATAATGAAAATACTTAATAACATTATATGTAAGACTGAATAAGGAAAATCATTATACAAAAGTGATATCTCATCGCTATCGCCCGTACCCTATGCTTGAATGTATTCAGCATGGGTGTCAGGTCTGTACTACCCATGGCCACAGTAAACACCTACGACTACTGTCACTGAACTGTATATAGGTCACGATGTTAGTCATGTCAGCTGCGACAGTCCCTCCATTAATAACAATAGTGGAAAAGGAGGGAGTACGTGGTATAACCCGCCCCTCCAAATGAACTTTTATATTTTTATTTTTTTCAATTGCGATTTCAAGAACGTTTTGAATAAATGTCTTTCCACTGTCATTCGATTTTTAAAATATATATATATATATATATATATACGTATATATGTATGTATATATATAGAATTAAAAATATCACAGTACATGAACATATATACATATATATATATATAATTGCATATATATATATATATATATATATATGTATGTATGTATGTATGTATGTATGTATGTATGTATGTATGTATGTATAAGAAAATTGACAATATATGAATACAAACTTCAATTTTCAAAATTCCTCCATAGACCTCTGATCTCCAAAATTTCCAATAATTAATCTAATGGGTTTGACTATGAATTCCAACCCTAGCCCCATGTTCTTTTCAAATCTATGCATATAAAATTCTCAAATAAATTAATCTACCCATATTGAGAATGCACAGTAAATTATGAAATTCCTTAGAAGACATATGGAAGACACGAAGAAGACAGGAAATGCATGATGCAAAAATAGCATAAGTAAAATCACAAGAATCTACCCGGATTCTGATGCTAAATCCCTCTTCCTCAGAAAACTCGCAGAGCAAGCTCCCTTCTTTAGAATTATCGAATCCTCCAATGCTCCAAATTGCACTCCAAACGCTATGTCTAGGCTTCTAAGAATGCCTGAATATAAAGAGCTCTCAGGAAACATCTAGAATGCCTCTAGAAACAGCTAGAAGGTGTCACCAACTAAGCATGGGTCCTTTCCAACCTTTTTGATGAGCCATAGGATTATAGACACCATGTGCTTAATTGATGCACTAACCTCCGTGTTGTTGACACTTGAGAAATAGAAAAGTGCGTTAATTCCCGTGCAAGCTTATAACTCCAATTCACTCTTTATATAATTTGTATTTAAATATTTATAACTTTTATTTTAATTTTTATAACTTTTATTATTATTATTTATTTATTACTTTATTATTATTTTATAATTATTATTAATTTTAATTTTCTAATTTTCTTTATTTAATTCTTTTTCCTCAATTATTCTCATTTAATTAATTATAATCAAAATATCAAATAACATGATATTTTATATTAATTTTCTCAAATAATTAATTTATTAATTAAATCTATTTATTAAGACTTAATTAATAGAAAATTCACCATAGACCTCCAAGATAAAATATGAAAACCCGTCATAGAGCAAATCACACAAAATCAGTCTAAAGGGATAAAAATCATGAATTATGCCATCCGACACATTTGGTGGGTAAAATATCTAGATACTTGTCCTACCTCACTAGGACAATTGGCTTAAAGGTTTGGGATTTGGACTTGAGAATTTATCTCCCTTCTCTTATCATTGAGATAGTATAATAGGGTACGCTCATCCTGGCAATTTAGGGAAGTCGATACCTGGTACCTACAACTTGCAAAAAAAACCATGCATGTACATACAATATATAATGCTAAGCTAAACAGACAGTGGCAAGAAGTGGTGCATCATGTAGATCCTGACTATGCAGGTGACTACGACTCCCTTCCTTAACCACATCAAAAATGTCATACAATAAGAAAACACACACGCCATACACATGCAAGTATGGGGTAAGTATCCATAATAAAACACATGAGATAATAAACCATCTAACTAATCATCAACAATATAATGATCATCATGTATGCATGAAATGTAATGTCTAAATGATCTCATCACATAACCTCTAAATCCATAACATAATGTCTGATAGTGTCAAAAAAAACCCACTAATCCATCAACATAAAACTAGTCCATCATAGTCTAATAATAATAGCAACAATATGTCCAGAAAAGATGTGAACGAGGGTAGGCACTACATCCACCCCCCCTTGGGTTAGGCTTACTCTTGGAAGCCTACAAACAAGTAGGGATATAACTCCCTCAATCTAGCTGCATCCTCCCAAGTAGCTAAAGAATCATCAGTAGGGTCCCATTGGACCCTTACCTGCTCGATGCTTCAACCCCTGAGGGTCAACTCTCGATGCTCCAGAATACAAACCGGCTCCAAAGCCAACTGCCCGTCCTCTACCTACAATGCATTCAAATCAAGAACATGTACAATATTAGGTATATACTACAAAAGTACTAAAACATGGAAAACATCATGAATGCGAGATAGGCTAGGTGGTAGAGCAAGGTAGTAAGCAACCGAGCCAATCTTCTCTAAAATCTTGAATGGTCCCACAAAGAGAGGTGCTAGCTTAGAACCCTTTCCATATCGAATTGGAGTCTTTCGTGGACGCACTCTATAGAAACCCTTATCTCCCACGGAAAACTTCTTATCAGTCTTATGAGCATCGGCATACTTCTTCTGCCTATCCTATGTCGTAGTCAAATGCTCATAGATACACACCACCTGTTGCTCCATATCATGAAGCATCTTAGGACCCAATAGGATGTGATCCTCAAGACTATCCCAACTCAATGGTGTACAACAAGGATGTCCATATAATTCCTAAAATCGTGCCATACTAATAGAACTATGATACTCATTGTTGTAAGAAAACTCCACCAGGTAGAGATAATCCTCCTATTGTGTCTGCCTATCCATCACATACATCCGTAACATATCCTCCAAAACTTGATTCACCCTCTCTATCTAACCATCAGTCTCTGGATGATATGCCGAACTGAAGTTTAACTATGCTCCAAGCTCATGCTGTAGCAATGTCCAGAATGCAGATGTGAATATAGGATCTTTGTCAGAAATGATCTTTCTGGGAATACCATGTAATCTCACAATGTCACGCATGAAGACATTAGCTATAGAAACTGTTGTGTAGGAAGACCTGATCAGTGAGAAATGCGCCACCTTAGTTAACCGATCAACAGTAACCATGATAGCATCATGACGCCGAACTGTCATAGGTAATCCTACTATAAAATCCATGGAGATGATATCCCACTTCCAAGAAGGAATGAGATTAGGCTGCAAAAGTCTAGCCGGGTGTTGATGTTTTGCCCTAACTCTCTGACACTCAAGGCACCTAGCCACAAAATCAAAAATATCTCGCTTCATCCCAGACCAAAAGAAAAAATGTCTCAAATCAGCATGCATCTTCTTAACACCTGGATGTGCTGAGTAAGGTGTATGATGGGCTTCTACTAGTATCAAGGTGCGAAGCTCATCCAAAAATGGCACATAAATCCTCCTCAATGTCTCAAAAGACCATCTGATTTTGAATGTAACTTGCAAACTCACCTTCCAAAGGTCTTCCTGAATCTATCTCTCTGCACACTTCCTGATACCATGAATTCATAGGAAGTGCCTGAAGAATCTGACTCCTCAAATCCACTCTAAGAGTCATTGATGATACCACATGTCTCCTGCGACTCAAAGCATCCACCACCACATTCTCCTTACCTTGAATGTACTTAACCTCAAAATCATACTCGCATAGAAACTCCATCCATCGCCTCTAGCGAGCATTTAAATTAGGCTAAGTAAAAATGGACTGAAGACTATGATGATCATTATGTAGCTCAAATTTGTGCCCCAACAAGAAATGTCTCCATCTAGTCAAAGCATGAACTACTGCTGCTAACTCAAGATCATGTGTAGGATAATTTAACTCATGATCTTTGAGCTTATATGATTCATACGCAATCACCCATCCTTTCTGCATCAACACTGCCCCAATCCCTTTAAGAGAAGCATCTGTACATACCATAAAATCACCTTTCAGATTAGGTACAGCTAAAATTGGTGCACTAGTCAAAAGCTCCTTGAGCTTCTGGAAAGCTTCCTCACATTTCTCTATCCATACGAACTTCTTTCCTTTCCTCTAAAGAGGAGTGATAGGATGTGCTATCTTAGAGAATTTCTAGACAAATCTGCAATAATAATCGGCTAAACCCATGGAACTATGAATCTCTGACACATTAGTCGATGTAGGCCAATCTATTATCACCTGAATCTTTGCAGGGTCCACTAAAATACCATCACCTGAAATAACATGCCCTAAATACTGAATCTTCGACTTGAAGAATTTTCACTTAGCTACATTAGCATAAAGTTGATTGTCTCTCAAACACTACAATACCAACTGCAAGTGTTCCTTATGCTCCTTCTAAGTCTTTGAATATATATATATGTCATCAAGAAACATGAGTACAAACCTGTCCAGATAAGATCGAAACACACCATTCATCAAACTCATGAAAATTGATGGAGCGTTAGTCAATCCAAATGGTACCACTGTGAACTCATAATGCCCATAGCGAGTATGAAAAGCAATCTTGTGAATATCTGCTTCCTTAATGCGAAGTTAGTGGTATCCTGACTTAAGATCAATCTTGGAGAATATTGTAGCTCCCTTGATCTGATTGAATAAGTCATCAATCCTAGGCAAAGGATACCTGTTCTTTATAGTCACCTTATTCAACTATCTATAGTCAATACAAAGGTGCAAAGAACCATATTTCTTCTTCACAAAGAGCACTAGAGCTCCCCATGGTGATACACTAGGTCAAATTCTCCCTTTGGCAAGAAGTTCCTCTAGCTGAAGACATATCTCATCCAATTCTTGTGTTGCCATGTAGTAAGGAGCTTTAGAGATAGGCTCCGCTCCAAGAATCAGATCAATACTAAAGTCAATGTCCCTCTTTGGAGGCATGCCTGGAACCTCACTTGGAAAAACATCTGTGTACTCCTACAAAATCTAGTGATCTAAAGTCTCCCTCATAGGATCTTCCTCATCAAGATCGTTTACCATAACAACAAATATCTGACATCCCTTATAGAAACTTCACTTCAATTTCATAGCAAAAATCATCTGCAGAGATATAGGCCTCGGTATCCCAACTATCTGCACATCATTCCCTTGGTCATCTTGGCACAAAATGATCTTCTTTCTACAATCTATACTAGCTCTATGAAATCCAAGCCAGTCCATGCCTAAAACCACATCATAGGAACCAAGGGGTATGACTTGAAGAACCACTGTAGTATCAAAGCTTCCTAAGCTAATCTTGCACTTATGAACTATAGAGTCTGTGGAGACCTTAATGCCTAAGGCTAGTTCCACTTGCCAACCACGATCTTGCTTCACCACATCTAGCTTACACTTAGAAACTATAGATGGTGAAATAAATGAATCTATAGCTCCTGAATCAAACAATACTAAAAGAGATATACCTCTAATAGCACCTGTGGTCTCAACCACTATTCCCTAATGATTTTCCTAATGCTGATCAACTGCTGGAAAGACTCTATGAGCTCTACTTGCATCACCAACTGTAGGCTCTAAAACGGTAGGTCTAGGTCCTGAAAACTAAGCTCCTCGCTAAGGACACTAAGCTGCATAATGTCTAATCTAACCACATGAAAAAAATTCCTTATTTCTGCCAGAACCTCTTTCCATAGGTGGTACATTTGATTGCTAACAACTGTTCCTGCTCACAAAAGACTGGCTACTCTAAGCTAGCTGATTGGACTAATTTTATTTATTGTGTTGAGTATTGCAGTTGTTCTTGGTGTTAGAACCTTTGCCACCACCTTGAACCTGAGAATTCGAACCCTTCTATTGCTGTGTCTGTTCAAACTATTGCTAATACTATTTCCCCTTAGAGAAAGAAAACTTCTTGTTACCACCTGAATTGTAGTTGCCTTTAGATCCTAGTGCTACTAGTGCTCCTACAAAACCACCTTGACCAAGGTTGACACTTTGCTCAACAAGGATAGCTCGATGTACCACATCCTTGAGGGTTTTTGGCTCAAATATCTTAACTCCCCCAATAATACGGTTATTCAAACCCCTAATAAAATGTTGTGTCAATTGAGCTAAATTTTCACTGAACCCTAAAAAAGACATGAGCTCATAAAACTTACGCTCATACTTGATCACTGACAAAGTGTACTGTCTAAGATTATGAAATTCATCAGCCCTTTGCTATTTCCATTTCTCTGGTAGGAATTGTTCACGAAAAATCTCTAGGAATAACTCCCATGTAACACTGCTCATATAGATTCCCAACTTTTTCTCCTCTATCATCCACCAAGTGGCCCCAAAATTCTCTAGATTAGTGATCGCAAATCTTGCCTTAACATTGCTGTCAAACTCCTGCATGGCAAAAATCTTGTTGAGAAAAATAAGCCACTGCTCAGCCACATAACCAAAACCTTGCCCATTGAAAGGCTTAACCTTGGATCTTGAAAGATCCTTCATCTGAGTGGACACAATGGACCTCTGACGATCCTTCCAAGTACTTCTAGATCTGGGTCTATGCTCTTGTTCTATCTGATGCACTTTGGGCTACTCTTGAAAAGGAGGTAGACATTCTAGAATAGTCTGCATCATCTACCTCAAACCAACCTCTTCAGACTCATCTTGGTCCTCTCTACGGCTCTCTTCCTGCTGCCTACTAGAGTGCTCTTCCCTGCTCTCTACATGAGTCGATCCCTCATGGGTAGACTCATTCACACTGATAGCTCTTCCATGACCACGACCTCTTCCATGGCCTCTACCATGACCTCTAATAGAAGACTTAGTCCTAGATACCATCCTACAATAGTACAAGGTACTAGGTTTAGTTCTATGTTTAGGTTTAAGTTAAAATTTCTAGTTTTGAAACTAAGTGTTGAAGTATGAAAAATATTCAAGTAATAGTTTGAGTTCTATTTTGTTTTAGTTCGCCTAGTTCAAGTTCTAAAACTTACACTTAATAGTTCAAAGTTCCAGTTGTTCCAAAATACCCAAAGCTCCCAATGTAGAAACTCGAGCTCTGATACCAAATGTAATGCCCCGCCAAGGGATCCAAAGAATTAACCTAGAACTTCACTAAGTTTAGTAGTATTTTTTTTTATCATGAAAGTAAACACCATGTATAACTTATGAACAATAATGGAAGCAATAGAAATGTCCATCTAAAATTAAACATAACATACATAACATGTTACATTCTTTAAGATACCTTAACGTTGAATTACATACATAAATCCATCTAGTGCAACATCCACATGAAATAATAATGATAAGTCTAATGTTTATACATTACATTTTAAATATTCAATCATCCACTGTACATGTCACAGGGTGTAACAAGCTCAAAAGAATATACATACATAGAATAATGTACATCTTCCTATTCTAATCCATGATACATCAAAGTAAAGATACTCATATGATACATCATCATAGAAGACATATACATCCATCATAAAGATCAAACATAATAAACTAAGTGCATGGTTCCTCCCAACTATTAATAGCATCATTAGACCATCGTGGATCCTAGCCATCCCTCCATGCGTAACATTCCAAATGATCAAAGAGATCATCGGCACTAACATAGTAGGAATGTCACTCCTAACATATATAACATCATATATAGAAAGTAAGCTAACATGCAAATAAAAGCATAAGATAACATCATCTATCATATGCTAATCATCAATAAAAAGGATACATATCCATCATCATGAAGGACGCATCAGCCACGATGTCTCAATGAATCTCAAAATGATAAGACTGAAAAATACACTACCACCCGACCGTGTGGTACCTAAGTGGTCCACTTCCACCATACTGAGGAGATAATCTCAAGTCCCAAACAGGCTATCCAAAATCACATAGCACAAATCTCTATAAGTTCATAAATTCTAAAAGTGTACTAACTCAAAGGTTCCTAACACAAAATCTGACATCTAATCTCCAAAGGCACACAATGACATGTAGGAACCTACTATGCAAGCCAAAAAGTGACATTGAAATTATCACGTACAAGTTACCCTGGCAGTTAGCTAAACTCCACAGGTCCATACTGATTTCATGTGGCCACTAGTATCCTCTCATACTGACGAGGCATACTATGGAATGCAAGATCGCAACCATGTGTCTCACTAGTCCCATCCTAGCCTGTACAAGCACTCAAGGCATGGGTGAGAACAAAACTCTTATATTCTTAAGTTCATTCAGTTAGTATTAGGTGTGAATGTTATCACTTATTAATCCAACCTACAATGATTTACCCTCGTAGCCTCTTAGGGCCCTAGCCCCGATTGCAAGCCACTTCCCATCACTACATTCAAATATCCTACCCTAATGCTCATGGAATCATAAATGTCAAAATCACAAAAGATAATCCATAATCAAATCATCAAATATGCATAAAAGCATCAAATCTCCATGAGCTAACATCCATAGAAAATTATGAACACAACAGCTCTCTATTGGCAACTGAAGTATCACTAATAATCAAAGTATCCAATAGTTCTCAATAACCAAAATATATCTCAATCAAACTGATCGAAGACTCAGAAAATGGTTGAGTCAAACATGTCACATCATGACATCATCAAGAATAAATCTACATTTCAGTCCCATCATGGCGACTAGAAAATAACCAAGGTTAACTAATCGATGACCAAAAATAATGGTTAAGTCAAGTATCTCATACATAAGAATCTCAACAAATAATATGTAGTGCCTACCCTCATTCACATCTTTTCTGGATATTGTTGTTATTATCAAACTTTAATAGACTATTTTTATGTTGATGGATTAGTGGTATTGTTTTAACACTATCAGACATTATATTATGGATTCAGTGGTTATATGATGAGATCATTTAGATTTTACATTTCATGCATACATGATGATCATTATACTATTTTCAGTTATTATTGATGATTAGATGGTTGGCTTATTATCTTATGTGTTTTTATTATGGATACTTAACCCATACTTGCATGTGTATGGTGTGCATGTTTTCTTATTGTATGGCATTTCTGATGTGGTTAAGGAAGGGAGTCGTAGTCAGCTGCTTAGTCGGGATGTACAAGATGCACCACTTCCTGGGATTGTCTGTTTAGCTTAGCATTATATATATTGTATGTACATGCATGGTTTTTCTGCAGGTTGCAGGTACCGAGTATCGACTTTCCTAAATTGCCAGGATGAGCGTACCCTATTATACTATCTCAATGATAAGAGAAAGGAGACAAATTCTCAAGTCCAAATTCCAAACCTTTAAACCAATTGTCCTAGTGAGGTAGGACAAGTATCTGGATATTTTACCCATCGAATGTGTTGGATGACATGATTCATGATTTTTAACCCTTTAGACTGATTTTGAGTGGTTTTCTCTATGATGGGTTTTCATATTTTATCTTGGAGGTCTATGGTGAATTGTCTATTAATTAAGTCTTAATAAATGGATTTAATTAATAAATTAATTATTTGAGAAAATTAATATAAAATATCATGTTATTTGATATTTTGATTGTAATTAATTAAATGTGAATTATTGAGGAAAATGATTTAAATAAAAGAAAATTAGATAATTAAAATTAATAATAATAATAAAATAATAATAAAGTAATAAATAAATAACAATATTAAAAGTTATAAAAATTAAAATGAAAGTTATAAATATTTAAATGGAAATTATATAAAAAAGTGAATTGGAGTTATAAGCTTGCATGAGAATTAACGCACTTTTCTATTTCTCATGTGTCAACAACACGAAGATTAGTGCATCAATTAAGCACATGGTATATACAACCCTATGACTCATAAAAAAGGTTGGAAAAGACCCATGCTTAGTTGGTGACACCTTCTAGCTATTTTTAGAAGCATTCTAGATATTTCCTGAAAGCTCTTTATATTTAGGCATTCCTAGAAGCTTAGTGATAGCATTTGGAGTGCAATTGGAGCATTGGTGGATTCGAGAATTTTGAAGAAGGGAGCTTGCTCTATGGGTTTTCTGAGGAAGGGCGATTTAGCATCAGAATTTGGGTAGATTCTTGTGTTTTTACTTATGCTCTTTCCGCATCATGCATTTCCTGTCTTCTTCATGTCTTCCATATGTCTTATGAAGAATTTCATAATTTACTGTGCATTCTCAATATGGGTAGATTAATTTATTTGAGAGTTTTTATATGCATGGATCTAAAAAAAAAAAACACGGGGCTAGGGTTGAAATTTATAGTCAAACCCTTTAGATTAATTATTGGAAATTTTTGGAGATTAAAGGTCTATGGAGGAATTCTGAAAATTGAAGTTTGTATTCATATATTGTCAATTTGTTTATACATACATACATACATACATACATATATACATATATATATATATATATATATATGTATATACACTCATATGCTGTGATATTTTAATTCTATATATATATATATATACATATACCTTTATATATATATATACATACATATGTATATAATATATATATATGTTTTTTAAAAAATCGGATAACATACCCGTGGGCGGAAATGTTTTAATAAACATTTTTCGCAAATGAAAATTGCGTAGCGATTGTTAAAAGAATAAACATTTTTAAAGCATTGAGTTGGGGGGGGGGGACGAGACTCACACCCCACTGCAGACGCAGCGTATCTCGTCGCAAGTACTGCGACGGCAGTGGTACGCAGTACCACTGATGCCGCAGGCCCTGCAACCGCAGGGTCCTACATACCAACGGTTATATTAATAATGTGTGTGTTGTTTTTTTTTTTTAAATGTTTGCCATATTCGATTTGGCATTAATCAAATTTGATTAAATCGATTTTGTTAAATGATAAATAATTTATATATTCATATATGTATTTATATGTATATATATATATATATGTATATATATATATATATATATATACATATATATATATATATATGTATATATATATATATATATACATATATATATATATATAAAAGTATGTATATAATATGTAAATATAATTATATATTTTATAATTATGAATTTGTTAATTGGCATATATCAAAGGCTCAATATTAAATTTAAATTTTTTATTAAAAATGGATTTGGAAGGAGAACGTTTGGATTAAAATTATAATTAAAGAATGGATTTGTATTCATATATAAATGTTCCTTCAAATTCTTTCTCTTAACTTGGAAACATAAATTGAGATCTCTACATTTAAATTCAAGTTGTAAACATAGCAAAACCAAAACGTGTGTTTACATTGTGTATTCTTAATGTTACTGTTTTGGGTTTTGGGTTGACTAGTGTTGACCAGTATAGGACGTTTACCAGAGGCTTGAGGGTTATGTGATTGTGGTGACATGATGATGTATTAATTTTGATCTTTATAAACCCAACCATGGTTATGTGATGGAACACTCTATGTATTGGTTGTGATTACTAATTGTTATATTTCAGATTCTTATCTATGAGACACTTGACTTAACCATTATTTTGGTCATCGATCAGTTATCCTTGGTTATTTTTCTAGTCGCCATGATGGGACTGTAATGTGGATTTATTTTGATGATGTCTTGATGTGACATGTTTGACTCAACCATTTTGGGAGTCTTCGATCAGTATGATTGAGATATATATTTTTTGGTTATTGAGAACCATTGGATATTTGATTATCAGTGATACTTCAGTTGTCAATAGAGAGCTATTGTGTTCATAATTTTCTATGGATGTTAGCTCATGGAGATTTGATGCTTTTATGCATATTTGATGATTTTATGGATTATCTTTTGTAATTTTGAGATCTATGAGTCCATGAGCATTGGGGCAGGATATTTGCATGTAGTGACGGGAAGTGGCTTGCAATGGGGGCCGGGGCCCTAAGAGGCTGCCAGGGGAACTCATTGTAAGTTGGATTAATAAGTGATAACATTTACACCTAATACTAACTAAATGAACCTAAAAATATAAGTTTTTTGTTCTCACCCATGCCTTGAGTGCTTTTATAGGCTAGGATGGGAGTAGTGAGACGCATGGTTGTGACCTTGCATTCTGTAGTATGCCTCGTCAGTATGAGAGGATACTAGTGGCCGCATGAAATCAGTATGGACCCATGGTGTTTAGCTAAATGTCAGGATAACTTGTACGTGATAATTGTGATGACACTTTCCAACTTGCATAGTGGGTTCCTACATGTCATTGTGTGCCTCTAGGATTAGATGTCAGATTTTGTGTTTGGAACCTTTGAGTTAGTATACTTTTAGGATTCTTGGACTTATAGAGATATGTGCTATGTAATTTTGATAGCTTGTTTGGGATTTGAGATTATCTCCTAAGCACGGTGGGAGTGGACCACTTAGGTACCACGTGGTTGGGTGATAGTGTATTTTCCACTCTTATCATTTTGAGATTCATTGAGACATCGTGGCTGATGCGTCCTTCATGATGGTGGATATGTATCCTTTTCCATTGATGATTAGCATATGTTAGATGATGTTATCTTATGCTTTTATTTGCATGCTAGATTACTTCTACATATGATGTTTTATTTATTAGGAGTGACATTCCTACTATGTAATACCGATGATCTCTTCGGTGATTTGGAATGTTATGCACAGAGGGATGGCTAGGATCCACGATGGTCTAATGATTCTATTGATGGTTGGGAGGAACCATGCACTTAGTTTATTATGTTTGATCTTTATGATGGATGTATAGGTTCTCTATGATGTTGTATCATGTGATTATCTCTACTTTGATGTATCATGGATTAGAATAGGATGATGTACCTTATTCTATGTATGTATATTTTTGAGCTTGTCATACCCTGTGACATGTACAGTGGATGAATGAGCATTTGAAATGTAATGTATAAACATTGGACTTATCATTTCATGAGGATGTTGTACTAGATGGATTCATGTATGTAATTCAATGTTAAGGGATCTTAAAGAATGTAATCTCTTATTTATGTTATGTTTACTTTCATATGGACAATGCTATTGCTTCTATTATTGTGCATAAGTTATATGTGATGTTTACTATCATGAAAAAAAAAATTGTTTCTAAACTTAGTGAAAATTCTAGGTTAATTCTTTGGATCCCTTGGCAAGGCATTACATTTGGTATCAGAGCCCGAGTTTCTACATTGGGAGCTCTGGGTATTTTGGAACAACTAGGACTATGAACTATTAAGTATAACTTTCCAAACTTGATCTAGGTGAACTGAATCAAAACAAGACTCAAACTATTGCTTGAGTATTTTTTTTCATACTTCAACACTTAGTTTCAAAACTTGAAATTTTACTTAAACCTAGACATAGAACTAAACTTAGTACCTCATACTATTTTAGGATGGTATCTGGGACTAGGTCTTCTATTAGAGGCTATGGTAGAGGCCATGGTAGAGGCTGTGGTCATGGAAAAACTATCAGTGTCCATGAGTTTGCCCATGAGGGATCGGCCCATGTAGAGAGCAAGGAAGAGCACTTTAGTAAACAGCAGGAAGAGAGCTGTAGAGAGGACCAAGCTGATTCTGAAGAGGTTGGGTTGAGACAGATGATGCAGACTATTCTAAAACGTCTACCTCCTATTCAAGAACAACCTAAAGTGCATCAGACAGAACAAGAGCATAGACCCAGATCTAGAAGTCCTCGGAAGGAATGCCAGAGGTCCATTTTGTCCACTCAAATGAAGGATCTTTCAAGATCCAAGGTTAAGCCATTCAATGGGCAAGGTTCTAGTTATGTGGTCAAGCAGTGGCTTATTTCTCTCGACAGGATTTTTGCCATGTAGGAGTTCGATAGCAATGTTAATGCAAGGTTTGCGATCACTAATCTAGAGAATTTTGGGGCCAATTGGTGGACGATAGAGGAGAAGAAGTTGGGAATCAATATGAGCAGTGCTACATGGGAATTATTCCTAGAGAGTTTTCATGAACAATTCCTACTAGAGGAATGGAAACAACAAAGGGCTGATGAATTTCATAATCTCAGACAGTACACTTTGTCAGTGATCAAGTATGAGCGTAAGTTTTATGAGCTTATTCCTTTTTCAGGGTTCAGTGAAAATTCAGCTCAGTTGACACAACATTTTATTAGGGGTTTGAATAACTGTATTATTGGGGGAGTTAAGGTATTTGAGCCAAAAACCCTCAAGGATGCGGTGTATCGAGCTATCCTTGTTGAGAAAAGTGTCAACCTTGGTCAAGGTGGTTTTGTAGGAGCACCAACGGCATCAGGATCTAAAAGCAACTACAATTTAGGTGGTAACAAGAAGTTTTCTTTCTCTATGGGGAAATAGTATTAGAAGCAGTCTCAACAGACACAACAACAGAAGGGCTCAAATTCTCAAGCTCAAGGCAGTGGGAAAGGTTCTAACACCAAGGACAACTGCAATGCTCAATGCAATAAACAGAATCAGACCAATCAGCCAGCTCAGAGTAGCTAGTCTTTTGTAAGCAAGAACTGTCATCAGCAATCAAATGTACCACCTATGGGAAGAGGTTCTGGTAGAAATATAGAATGCTTATTATGTGGTTAGATTGGACATTATGCAGCCCAGTGTCCTCAACGAGCACCTTAGCTTTTAGTTCCTAGACCTACAGTTTTAGAGCCTACAGTTGGTGATGCAGGTAGAGCTCATAGAGTTTTTGTAGCAGTTGAGCAGCATCAGGCAGGTCACCAGAGAATAGTGGTTGAGACCACAGGTGCTATTAGAGGTATATCTCTTGTAGTATTATTTGATTCAGGAGCTACACATTCATTTATTTCACCATCTATAGTTTCTAAGTGCAAGCTGGATGCAGTGAAGCAAGATTGTGGTTGGCAAGTGGAATTAGCCTCAGGCAATAAGGTTTTCACAGATTCTATAGTTCATAAGTGTGGGCTTAGTTTAGGAAGCTTTGATACGATAGTGGATTTTTGAGTCATACCCCTTGGTTCCTATGATGTGGTTTTAGGCATGGACTGGCTTGGATCTCATAGAGCCAGTATAGATTGCAGGAAGAAGATTATTATGTGCCAGGATGGCCAAGGGAATGATGTCTTGATAGTTGGGATACCGAGGCCTATATCTCTGCGAATGATTTCTACTATGCAATTGAAGTGAAGTTTTCGTAAGGGATGTCAAATTTTTGTTGTTATGGTAAATGATCTTGATGAGGAAGATTCCGTGAGGAAGGCTTTGGACCACCCGATTTTGCAGGAGTACGCGGATGTTTTCCCAAGTGAGATCGTAGGCATGCCTCCAAAGAGGGACATTGGCTTTAGGATTGATCTGATTCCTAGAGTGGAGCCTATTTCTAAAGCTCCTTATCGCATGACTACTCAGGAATTGGGTGAGCTACATCTTCAGCTAGAGGAACTTATGGCCAAAGGGAGCATTCGACCTAGTGTATCACCATGGGTAGCTCCAATGCTCTTTGTGAAGAAGAAAGATGGTTCTTTGCACCTTTGTATTGACTATAGATAGTTGAATAAGGTGACTATTAAGAACAGGTATCCTTTACCTAGGATTGATGACTTATTTGATCAGATCAAGGGAGCTACAGTATTCTCCAAGATTGACCTTAGTCAGGATACCGCCAGCTTTGCATTAAGGAAGTAGATATTCACAAGACTACTTTTCGAACTCGTTATGGGCATTATGAGTTCACAGTGGTACCTTTTGGATTGACTAATGCTCCATCAGTTTTCATGAGTTTGATGAATGGTGTGTTTCGATCTTATCTGGACAGGTTTGTACTTGTGTTTCTTGATGATATATTGATATATTCTAAGACTTAGAAGGAGCATGAGAAACACCTGTGGTTGGTATTGCAGTGTTTAAGGGACAATCACCTTTATGCTAATGCAGCTAAGTGTGAATTCTTC
Source organism: Cupressus sempervirens (assembly GCA_028749045.1). Taxonomy (NCBI): domain Eukaryota; kingdom Viridiplantae; phylum Streptophyta; class Pinopsida; order Cupressales; family Cupressaceae; genus Cupressus; species Cupressus sempervirens. The sequence goes on from CM053783.1 coordinate 120,275,351, forward strand.
AATCCGGAGATTCAGTATTTAGGGCATGTTATTTCAGGTGATGGTATTTCAGTGGATCCTGCAAAGATTCAGGCAATAATAGATTGGCTGACACTGACTAATGTGTCAGAGATTCGTAGTTTCATGGGTTTAGCTAGTTATTATTGTAGATTTGTCTAGAACTTCTCTAGGATAGCACATCCTATCACTTCTCTTCAAAGGAAAGGAAAGAAGTTCGTATGGACAGAGAAATGTGAGGAAGCTTTTCAAAAGCTCAAGGAGCTTTTAACCAGTGCACCAATTCTAGCTATACCTGATCCAGAAGGTGATTTCATGGTATGTATAGATGCTTCTCTTGAAGGGATTGGGGTAGTATTGATGCAGAATGGATGGATGATTGTGTATGAATCACGCAAGCTTAAGGATCATGAGTTAAATTATCCTACATGTGATCTTGAGTTAGCAGTAGTAGTTCATGCCTTGACAAGGTGGAGACATTTCTTTTTGGGGCATAGATTTTAGCTACATAGCGATCATTGTAGTCTTCAGTACATTTTTACTCAGCCTAATTTGAATGCTCGCCAGAGGCGATGGATGGAGTTTCTATGTGATTATGATTTTGAGGTTAAGTACATTCAGGGTAAGGAGAATGTGGTGGCGGATGCTTTGAGTCGCAAGAGACATGTGGTATCATCAATGACCCTTAGTGTGGATTTGAGGAGTCGGATTCTTCAAGCACTTCCTACAGATTCCTAGTATCAGGAAGTGTGCAAAGAGATTGATTCAGGAAGATCTCTAGATGGTAAGTTTACAGGTTTCGTTCGAGAGTCAAAAGGTATTTTGAGACATTTGGGGAGAATTTATGTGCCATTTTCGGATGAGCTTCACACCTTGATACTAGTAGAAGCCCATAGTACACCTTACTTAGCACATCTAGGTGTCAAGAAGATGCATGCTGATTTGAGATGTTTGTTCTTTTGGTTTGGGATGAAGCGAGATATTGCTGATTTTGTGGCTAGGTGCCTTGAGTGCCAAAGAGTTAAGGTAGAACATCAGCACCCGACTAGACTTTTGCAGCCTAATCTCATTCCTTCTTGGAACTAGGATATCATCTCCATGGATTTCATTATTGGATTACCTATGAAAGTTCGACGTCATGATGCTATCATGGTCACCGTTGATCGGTTGACTAAGGTGGCACATTTTTTACCGATTAGGTCTTCCTACACTGCAGCTTCTATAGCTAATGTCTTTATGTGTGATATTGTGAGATTACATGGTATTCCTAGAAAGATCATTTCTGACAGGGATCCTATATTCACATCTACATTCTGGACATCACTGCAGCATGAGCTTGGAGCACAATTAAACTTTAGTTTGGCATATTATCTAGAGACTGATGGTCAGACATAGAGAGTGAATCAAGTTTTGGAGGATATGTTACAAATGTATGTGATGGATAGGAAGACACATTGGGAGGATTATCTCTACCTAGTGGAGTTTGCTTACAACAATGGATATCATAGTTCTATTGGTATGGCACCATTTTAGGCATTATATGTACATCCTTGTCATACACCATTGAGTTGGGTTAGTTTTGAGGATCACATCCTATTGGGTCCTGAGATGCTTCGTGATATGGAGCAATAGGTAGTTCGTATCCGTGAGCATTTGACTACGGTACAGGATAGGAAGAAGAAGTATGTCGATGCTCATAGGATATATAAGCAATTTGCTATGGGAGATAAGGTTTTCTTGAGAGTGTGACCGCGAAAGAGTCCGATCTGATATGGAAAGGGTTCTAAGCTAGCACCTCATTTTGTGGGACCATTCAAGATTCTAGAGAGGATTGGCCCAGTCGCTTACCGTCTTGCTCTACTACTCACCCTAGCTCGCATTCATGATGTTTTCCATATTTCAGTGCTTCGACAGTATATTCTTGATATTGTACATATTCTTGATTGGAATGTGTTGCAGGTAGAGGACGGATAGCTAGCTTTGGAGCCGGTTCGTATTCTAGAGCAGCGGGAGTTGACCCTCAGGGGTCGAACCATCAAGTAGGTAAGGGTCCAATGGGACCCTACTGATGATTCTTCAACTACTTGGGAGGATGCAGCTAGATTGAGGGAATTATATGCCTACTTGTTTGCAGGCTTCTAGGAGTAAGCCTAACCCAAGGGGGGGTGGATGTAGTGCCTACCCTCGTTCACATCTTTTCTGGACATTGTTGTTATTATCAGACTCTAATAGACTAGTTTTATGTTGATGGATTAGTGGTATTGTTTTGACACTATCAGACATTATGTTATGGATTCGGTGGTTATATGATGAGATCATTTAGATTTTACATTTCATGCATACATGATGATCATTATACTGTTTTTAGTTATTATTGATGATTAGATGGTTGGTTTATTATCTTATGTGTTTTATTATGGATACTTACCCCATACTTGCAAGTGTATGGTGTACGTGTTTTCTTATTGTATGGTGTTTCTGATGTGGTTAAGGAAGGAAGTCATAGTCACCTGCTTAGTTGAGATCTACACGATGCACCACTTCTTGCCATTGTCTATTTAGCTTAGCATTATATATATATATATATATATATATATATATATATATATATATATATATATATATATATATATATATATATATATATATATATATTGTATGTACATGCATGGTTTTTTTGCAGGTTGCAGGTATCGGGTATCAACTTCCCTAAATTGTCAGGATGAGCGTACCCTATTATACTATCTCAATGATAAGAGAAGGGAGATAAATTCTCAAGTCTAAATCCCAAACCTTTAAACCAATTGTCCTAGTGAGGTAGGACAAGTATCTGGATATTTTACCCACCGAATGTGTTGGATGACATGATTATTGATTTTTAACCCTTTAGACTAATTTTGAGTGATTTGCTCTATGATGGGTTTTCATATTTTATCTTGGAGGTCTATGGTGAATTGTCTATTAATTAAGTCTTAGTAAATGGATTTAATTAATAAATTAATTATTTGAGAAAATTAATATAAAATATCATGTTACTTGATATTTTGATTGTAATTAATTAAATGTGAATTATTGAAGAAAATGAACTAAATAAAAAAAATTAGAAAATTAAAATTAATAATAATAAAAATTATAAAAATTAAAATGAAAGTTATAAATATTTAAATGGAAATTATATAAAAAAGTGAATTGGAGTTATAAGCTTGCATGAGAATTAACACACTTTTCTATTTCTCATGTGTCAACAACACAGAGATTAGTGCATCAATTAAGCACATGGTGTCTACAACCCTATGGCTCATCAAAAAGGTTGGAAAAGACCCATGCTTAGTTGGTGACACCTTCTAGCTATTTCTAGAAGCATTCTAGATGTTTCCTGAAAGCTCTTTATATTCAGGCATTCCTAGAAGCTTAGTGATAGTGTTTGGAGTGCAATTGGATCATTAGAGGATTTGAGAATTCTGAAGAAGGGAGCTTGCTCTGCGGGTGTTTTGAGGAAGGGCGATTTGGCATCAGAATCCAGGTAGATTCTTGTGTTTTTACTTATGCTATTTCCGCATCATGCATTTCCTGTCTTCTTCATGTCTTCCATATGTCTTCAGAAGAATTTCATAATTTACTGTGCATTCTCAATATGGCTAGATTAATTTATTTGAGAGTTTTTATATGCATAGATCTAAAAAAAAAAAAACACAGGGCTAGGGTTGAAATTTATAGTCATACCAATTAGATTAATTATTGGAAATTTTTGCAGATTAAAAGTCTATGGAGGAATTCTGAAAATTGAAGTTTGTATTCATATATTATCAATTTGTTTATACATACATACATACATACATATATACATATATATATATATATATATATATAATTTTGTATATATTTATATATATATATATATATATATATATAATTCTGTATATATTTATATATATATATATATACATACATATATATATATACATATATATATATATACATATACCTTTATATATATATATATATATATATATATATATATATATATATATATATATATATATATATATATATATATATATATATATATATACATACATATGTATATAATATATTTATATGTTTGTTAAAAAATCGGATAACATATCCGTGGGCGGAAATGTTTTAATAAACGTTTTTCGCAAATGAAAATCACGTAACGATTGTTAAAAGAATAAACATTTTTTAAGCATTGAGTTGGGGGGGGGACGAGACCCACACCCCACTGCAGACGCAGCATACCCCGTCGCAGGTACTGCAACGGCAGTGGTACGTAGTACCACTAACGCTGCAGGCCCTGCAACCGCAAGGTCCTGCGTACCGGTGGTTATATTAATAATGTGTGTGTTTTTTTTTTTTTTTAAATGTTTTCCATATTCAATTTGGCATTAATCGAATTTGATTAAATTGATTTTGTTAAATGATAAATAATTTATATATTCATATATGTATATATATATATATATATATATATATATATATATAAAAGTATGTATATAATATGTAAATATAAATATATGTTTTATAATTATGAATTTGTTAATTGGTATATATCAAAGGCTCATGATTAAAATAAATTGTTTTATTAAAAATGAATTTGGAAGGAGAACATTTGGATTAAAATTATAATTAAAGAATGGATTTGTATTCATATATAAATGTTCCTTCAAATTATTTCTCTTAACTTGGAAACATAAATTGAGATCTCTACATTTAAATTCAAGTTGTAAACTTAGAAAAACCAAAACATGTGTTTACATTGTGTATTCTTAATGTTACTATTTTGGGTTTTGGGTTGACTAGTGTTGACCAGTATAGGACGTTTACCAGAGGCTTGAGGGTTATGTGATTGTGGTGACATGATGATGTTTTAATTTTGATCTTTATAAATCCAACCATGATTATATGATGGAACACTCTATGTATTGGTTGTGATTACTAATTGTTATAGATGAGATTCTTATGTATGAGACATTTGACTTAACCATTATTTTGGTCATCGATCAGTTATCATTGGTTATTTTTCTAGTCGTCATGATGGGACTATAATGTGGATTTATTTTGATGATTTCATGATGTGACACATTTGACTCAACCATTTTTGGAGTTTTCAATCAGTATGATTGAGATATATATATTTTGGTTATTGAGAACCATTGGATATTTGATTATCAATGATACTTCAGTTGCCAATATAGAGCTATTGTGTTCATGATTTTCTATGGATGTTAGCTCATGGAGATTTGATGCTTTTATGCATATTTGATGATTTTATAGATTATCTTTTGTAATTTTAAGATTTATGAGTCCATGAGCATTAGGGTAGGATATCTGCATGTAGCGACGGGAAGTGGCTTGCAATGGGGGCCAAGGCCCTAAGAGGCTGCCAGGGTAACTCATTGTAAGTTGGATTAATAAGTGATAACATTCACACCTAATACTAACTTAATGAACCTAAAACAATAAGTTTTTTGTTCTCGCCCATGCCTTGAGTGCTTGTACAGGCTAGGATGGGAGTAGTGAGACACATGGTTGCAACCTTGCATTCTGTAGTATGCCTCATCAGTATGAGAGGATACTAGTGGCCGCATGAAATTAGTATGGACCCGTGGAGTTTAGCTAACTGCCAGGATAACTTGTACATGATAATTGCGATGACACTTTCCTTCTTGCATAGTAGGTTCCTACATGTCATTGTGTGTCTCAGGGATTAGATGTCAAATTTTGAGTTTGGAACCTTTGAGTTAGTATACTTTTAGGATTCTTGGACTTATAGAGATATGTGCTATGTGATTTTGATAGCTTGTTTGGGACTTGAGATTATCTCCTCAGCATGGTGGGAGTGGACCACTTAGGTACCACGCGGTCAGGTTGTAGTGTATTTTCCACTCTTATCATTTTGAGATTCATTGAGACATCATGGCTGATGCATGCTTCATGATGGTGGATATGTATCCCTTTTTATTGATGATTAGCATATGTTAGATTACTTCTACATATGATGTTGTATTTATTAGGAGCGACATTCCTACTATGTAATACTAATGATCTCTTCGGTGATTTGGAATGTTATGCATGGAGGGATGGCCAGGATCCACGATGGTCTAATGATGCTATTGACAGTTTGAGGAACCATGCACTTAGTTTATTATGTTTGATCTTTATGATGGATGTATATGTTCTCTATGATGTTGTATCATGTGATTATCTCTACTTTGATGTATCATGGATTAAAATAGGATGATGTACCTTATTCTATGTATGTATATTTTTGAGCTTGTCATACCCTATGACATGTATAGTGGATGAATGAGCATTTGAAATGTAATGTATAAACATTGGACTTATCATTTCATGAGGATGTTGTACTAGATGGATTCATTTATGTAATTCAACGTTAAGAGATCTTAAAGAATGTAATCTTTTATTTATGTTATGTTTACTTTCAGATGGACAATGCTATTGCTTCCTTTATTGTGCATAAGTTATATGTGATGTTTACTATCATGAAAAAAAATTTGTTTCTAAATTTAGTGAAAATTTTAGGTTAATTCTTTGGATCCCTTGGCAGGGCATTACACAATACATAGAGTATTCCATCACATAACCATGGTTGGTTTTATAAAGATCGAGATTAAAACATCATCATGACATCACAATCGCATAACTCCCAAGACTCTGGTAGACGTCCTATAACTGGTCAACACTAGTGAACCCAAAACCCAAAAAAACAGCATAAGAATACATAATGTAAACACATGTTTTGGTTTTGCTAAAATTACATACTTGAATTAAATGTGGAGGTTTCTAGTTTACGTTTTCCAACTTAGATATCAAGTGGAGAAATTTCATGTTTTACCTAACCCATGTATTTGTTTGATAGATAAAAGTTTCTCCCCCAAAACTACTAGACTCAATTCTAATTTATCTAATAGTATTTTTTTTTGAAAATAAAATTTCCAATGAAATCAACATATTTCAAAACTTTGATTTATAACACGTTCTAATAATCAACCTTAATTTAACTAAGTTTAATTAAGTTAATTATTAATATCTCTTCATTTTAATAATAATCGATAAATTATTGTTCATATTTTTTAAATCATTTATCTTTACAAATTGATCCATCTATACAAATCTTTTTAAATAAAATAATTAGTTATAATTAATAATATATATACATATATACTTATATATATATATATATACATATATATATAATAATAACATATAACAATATTTAATAAAGAAAATACTTAATAACATTATATGTAAGACCGAATAAGAAAAATCGTTATACAAAAGCGATATCTCATCACTATCGCCCGTACCCTGTGCTTGAATGTATTCGGTGTAGGTGTTAGGTCTGTACTACCCACGATTGCAGTAAACACCTACGATTGATGTCGCTGAGTCGTATATAGGTCACGACATTAGTCGTGTCAATCGCGGCAGTCCCTCCATTAATAACAACAGTAAATTATGAAATTCCTCAGAAGACATATGGAAGACATGAAGAAGACAGGAAATGCATGATGCGGAAATAGCATAAGTAAAATCACAAGAATCTACTCAGATTTTGATGCTAAATTGCTCTTCTTCAGAAAACCCACAGAGCGAGCTCTCTTCTTTAGAATTCTCAAATTTTCCAATGCTCCAAATTGCACTCCAAATGCTATGTCTAAGCTTCTAAGAATGCCTGAATATAAAGAGCTCTCAGGAAACATCTAGAATGCCTCTAGAAGTAGCTGGAAGGTGTCACCAACTAAGCACGAGTCCTTTCCAACATTTTTGATGAGCCATAGGGTTGTAGACACCATGTGTTTAATTGATGCACTAACCTCTATGTTGTTGACACTTGAGAAATAGAAAAGTGCGTTAATTCATGTGCAAGCTTATAACTCCAATTCACTCTTTATATAATTTTTATTTAAATATTTATAACTTTTATTTTAATTTTTATAACTTTTATTATTTTTATTTATTTATTACTTTATTATTATTTTATAATTATTATTAATTTTAATTTTCTAATTTTCTTTATTTAATTCTTTTTCCTCAATTATTCTCATTTAATTAATTATAATCAAAATATCAAATAACATGATATTTTATATTAATTTTCTCAAATAATTAATTTATTAATTAAATCTATTTATTAAGACTTAATTAATAGAAAATTCACCATAGACCTCCAAGATAAAATATGAAAACCCACCATAGAGCAAATCACTCAAAATTAGTCTAAAGGGTTAAAAATCACAAATTATGTCATCTAAGACATTCGGTGGGTAAAATATCCAGATACTTGTCCTACCTCACTAGGACAATTGGCTTAAAGGTTTGGGATTTGGACTTGAGAATTTATCTCCCTTCTCTTATCATTGAGATAGTATAATAGGGTATGCTCATCTTGGAAATTTAGGGAAGTCGATACCCGGTACTTGCAACCTGCAAAAAAAAATTATGCATGTACATACAATATATAATACTAAACTAAACAGACAATGGCAGGAAGTGGTGCATCGTATAAATCCCAACTATGCAGGTGACTATGACTCCCTTCCTTAACCACATCAGAAATGCCATACAATAAGAAAAAATACACACCATACACATGCAAGTATGGGGTAAGTATCCAAAATAAAACACATGAGATAATAAACCATCTAACTAATCATCAACAATAATTGAAAACAATATAATGATCATCATGTATGCATGCAATGTAATCTCTAAATGATCTCATCACATAACCTCTGAATCCATAACATAATGTTTGATAGTGTCAAAACAATACCACTAATCCATCAACATAAAACTAGTCCATCATAGTCTGATAATAATAGCAACAATATGTTCAGAAAAGATGTGAACAAGGGTAGGCTCTACATGAAGAGAGATTTTGTTAAAATATTTAATTTAATAAAATGAGATATGCTTTCATAATTACTTTTTCTATTTAATTAAATAATCTTTTAATTAATTAGAGACACTTTTTTTATTTAATTAAATAACTTCATTTAATTAATTAGGAATGGCTTCCTATTTAATTAAATAACTTTGTTTAACTAATTAGAAGAAAGTACTCTATTTAATTAAATAATTATATTTAATTAATCATGATAGGCGTATTTATTAAATGTATGTAAAAATATGAGCAAATGTGAGTATGAATTCTAGTAGCAATTTGATGCAAATTCTTTCAATTCATCATCTCCTAAAATGAGGAGATGAGGGTCTCTTAAATAGACTTTCCTAGAATCCATCAATGGTTTAGATCAAATTCAATCAACGGTCAGGATTAAAGTTGAAGTTCAGTCATAAAGGGAGACTCCCAATTTAAAGGGAGTTAACAGATTTAATTTGAGTAAAATAAGGAGTTAATTGATTTAATTTGAGTAAAAAAAAGAGTTAACTGATTTAACTCATTTTTTATCAATAGTGAACTGCAAATTTCCCTTTTTGAATTGAAGAGAGATTTTGTTGAGATATTTAATTTAATAAAATGAGATATGCTCTCATAATTACATTTTCTATTTAATTAAATACTTTCATTTAATTAATTAGGAATGGCTTCCTATTTAATTAAATAACTTTGTTTAATTAATTACAAGTAAGTACTCCATTTAATTAAATAATTTCATTTAATTAATTAGAAATACCTTTCTTATTTAATTAAATAATTACATTTAATTAATCAAGATAGGCGTATTTATTAAATGTATGTAAAGATATGAGCAAATGTGAGTATTAATTTCAACAACGATTCGATGCAAATTCTCCAAATTCATCCTCTCCTAAAATGAAAAGATGATGGTCTCTTAAATAGACTTTCCTAGAATCCATCAATGGTTGAGATCAAATTCAATCAACGGTCAGGATTAAAGTTGAAATTTATTCATAAAGGGAGATTCCCAAATTAAAGGCAGTTAATAGATTTAATTTGAGTAAAATAAGGAGTTAACTGATTTAATTTGAGTAGAAAAAGGAGTTTACTAATTTAACACATTTTTGATCAATAGTGAATTGGAAATTTCCCTTTTTGAACCAAAGAGAGATTTTGTTAAGATATTTAACTTAATAAAATGAGATAGGCTCTCATAATTACTTTTTCTATTTAATTAATTAATATTTTAATTAATTAGAGACACTTTTCTCATTTAATTAAATAACCTCATTTATTTAATTAGGAATGGCTTCTTGTTTAATTAAATAATTTTTTTAATTAATTAGAAATAAGTACTCCATTTAATTAAATAATTTTCTTTAATTAATTAAAAATACCATTATCATTTAATTAATCAAGATAGGCATATTTATTAAATATATGTAAAAATATGAGCAAATGTGAGTATGAATTCTAGCAGTGATTCGATGCAAATTATTCAAATTCATCCTCTCCTCAAATGAAGAGATGAGAGTCTCTTAAATAGACTTTCCTAAAATCCATCAATGGTTGAGATCAAATTCAATCAATGGTTAGGATTAAAGTTGAAGTTCAGTCATAAAGGGAGAGTCCCAAATTAAAAGGAGTTAACAGATTTAATTTGAGTAAAATAAGGAGTTAATTCATTTAATTTGAGTAGAAAAAGGAGTTAAGTAATTTAACTCATTTTTTATCAATAGTGAACTGGAAATTTCCCTTTTTGAATTAAAGAGAGATTTTGTTGAGATATTTAATTTAATAAAATGAAACATGCTCTCATAATTACTTTTTCTATTTAATTAAATAATCTTTTAATTAGTTAGAGACACTTTTCTTATTTAATTAAATAATTTTGTTTAATTAATTAGGAATGGCTTCTTATTTAATTAAACAACTTTTTAAAATTAATTACAAGTAAGTACTCCATTTATTTATATAATTTTATTTAATTAATTAGAAATACCTTTCCCATTTAATTAAAAAATTGCATTTAATTAATCAAGATAGGCGTATTTATTAAGTGTATTTAAAAATATGTGTAAATGTGAGTATAAATTCTAGCAGCGATTTGATGCAAATTCTTCAAATTCATCCTCTTCTAAAATGAGGAGATGAGGGTCTCTTAAATAGAATTTTCTGGAATCCATTAACGGTTGAGATCAAATTCAATCAACAGTCAGGATTAAAGTTGAAGTTCAGTCATAAAGGGAGATTCCCAAATTAAAGGGAGTTAACAGATTTAATTTGAGTAAATAAGGAGTTAACTGATTTAATTTGAGTAGAAAAAGGAGTTAACTGATTTAACTCATTTTTTATCAACAATGAACTGAAAATTTCCCTTTTTAAACTGAAGAGAGATTTTGTTGAGATATTTAATTTAATAAAATGAGACATGCTCTCATAATTAGTTTTTCTATTTAATTAAATAATCTTTTAATTAATTAGAGACACTTTTCTTATTTAATTAATTAGGAATGGCTTCCTATTTAATTAAATAACTTTTTAAAAGTAATTAGAAGTAAGTACTCTATTTAATTAAATAATTTTGTATAATTAATTAGAAATACCTTTCCCATTGAATTAAATGATTACATTTAATTAATTAATATAGGCATATTTATTAAATATATGTAAAAATATGAGCGAATGTGAGTATGAATTCCAGTAGCGATTCGATGCAAATTATTCAAATTCATCCTCTCCTTAAATGAAGAGATGAGAGTCTCTTAAATAGACTTTCCTGAAATCCATCAATGGTTGAGATCAAATCCAATCAACGGTTAGGATTAAAGTTGAAGTTCAGTCATAAAGGGAGAGTCCCAAATTAAACGAAGTTAACAGATTTAACTTGAGTAAAATAAGGAGTTAATTGATTTAATTTGAGTAGAAAAAGGAGTTAACTAATTTAACTCATTTTTTATCAATAGTGAACTGGAAATTTCTCTTTTTGAATTAAAGAGAGATTTTGTTGAGATATTTAATTTAATAAAATGAGATATGCTCTCATAATTACTTTTTCTATTTAATTAAATAATCTTTTAATTAGTTAGAGACACTTTTCTTATTTAATTAAATAACTTCGTTTAATTGATTAGGAATGGCTTACTATTTAATTAAATAACTTTTTAAAATTAATTACAAGTAAGTACTTCATTTATTTAAATAATTTCATTTAATTAATTAGAAATACCTTTCCCATTTAATTAAAAAATTGTATTTAACTAATCAAGATAGGCGTATTTATTAAGTGTATGTAAAAATATGAGTAAATGTGAGTATAAATTCCAGCAGCGATTCGATGCAAATTCTTCAAATTCATCCTCTTCTAAAATGAGGAGATGAGGGTCTCTTAAATAGAATTTTCTGGAATCCATTAAGGGTTGAGATCAAATTCAATCAACAGTGAGGATTAAAGTTGAAGTTCAGTCATAAAGGGAGATTCCCAAATTAAAGGGAGTTAACAGATTTAATTTGAGTAAATAAGGAGTTAACTGATTTAATTTGAGTAGAAAAAGGAGTTAACTGATTTAACTCATTTTTTATCAACAATGAACTAAAAATTTCCCTTTTTAAACTGAAGAGAGATTTTGTTGAGATATTTAATTTAATAAAATAAGATATGCTCTCATAATTAGTTTTTCTATTTAATTAAATAATCTTTTAATTAATTAGAGATAGTTTTCTTCTTTAAATATATAACTTCATTTAATTAATTAGGAATGGCTTCTTATTTAATTAAATAACTTTGTTTAATTAATTAGAAGTAAGACCTCTATTTAATTAAATAATTTTGTTTAATTAATTAGAAATACCTTTCTCATTTAATTAAATAATGGCATTTAATTAATCAAGATAGGCATATTTATTAAATGTATGTAAAAATACGAGCAAATGTGAGTATGAATTCTAGCAACGATTCGATGCAAATTCTCCAAATTTGTCCTCTTCTAAAATGAAGAGATGAGGGTATCTTAAATAGACTTTCCTGGTATCCATCAATAGTTGAGATCAAATTCAATCAACAGTCAGGATTACAGTTGAAGCTCAGTCATAAAGGGAGATTCCAAAACTAAAGGGAGTTAACAGATTTAATTTGAGTAAAATAATGAGTTAACTGATTTAATTTGAGTAGAAAAAGGAGTTAACTGATTTAACTCATTTTTTATCAATAGTGAACTGAAAATTTCCCTTTTTGAACTAAAGAGAGATTTTGTTGAGATATTTAATTTAATAAAATGAGATATGCTCTCATAATTACTTTTTCTATTTAATTAAATAATCTTTTAATTAATTAGAGACACTTTTCTTATTTAATTAAATAACTTCATTTAATTAATTAGGAATGGCTTCCTATTTAATTAAATAATTATATTTAATTAATTAGAAGTAAGTACTCTATTTAATTAAATAATTTTATTTAATTTACTAGAAATAACTTTCCTATTTAATTAAATAATTACATTTAATTAATCAAGATAGGCGTATTTATTAAATGTATGTAAAAATATGAGCAAATGTGAGTATGAATTTCATCAAATGATTCGATGCAAATTCTCCAAATTCATCCTCTCCTAAAATGAAGATATGAGGGTCTATTAAATAGAATTTCCTGGAATCAATCAATGGTTGAGATCAAATTCTATCAACGGTCAAGATTAAAGTTGAAGTTCAATCATAAAGGGAGATTTCCAAATTAAAGGGAGTTAACAGATTTAATTTGAGTAAAAGAAGGAGTTAACTAATTTAATTTGAGTAGAAAAAAGACTTAACTCATTTAAATCATTTTTTTATCAATAGTGAACTGAAAATTTCCCTTTTTTAACTGAAGAGAGATTTTATCGAGATATTTAATTTAATAAAATGAGATATGCTCTCATAATTACTTTTTTTATTTGATTAAATAACTTCATTTAATAAATTAGGAATGGCTTCCTATTTAATTAAATAACTTTGTTTAATTAATTAGAAGTACTCCATTTAATTAAATAATTTTGATTAATTAATTAGAAATACGTCTCCCATTTAATATAATAATTAAATTAAATTAATCAAGACAGGTGTATTTATTAAACGTACGTAAAAATATGAGCAAATGTGAGTATGAATTCCAGTAGTGATTCGATGCAAATTCTCTAAATTCATACTCTCCTAAAATGAAGAGATGAGGGTCTCTTAAATAGACTTTCCTCAAATCCATCAATGGTTGAGATCAAATTCAATCAACGGTCATGATTAAAGTTGAAGTTCAGTCATAAAGGGAGATTCTCAAATTAAAGCTAGTTAATAGATTTTGTTTGAGTAAAATAAGGAGTTAACTAATTTAATTTGATTAGAAAAAGGAGTTAACTCATTTAACTCATTTTTTATCAATAGTGAACTGAAAATTTCTCTTTTTGAACTGAAGAGAGATTTTGTTGAGATATTTACTTTAATAAAATGAGATATGCTCTCATAATTACTTTTTCTATTTAATTAAATAATTTTTTAATTAATTAGAGACACTTTTCTTATTTAATTAAATAACTTCATTTAATTAATTAGGAATAGCTTCCTAATTAATTAAGTAACTTTGTTTAATTAATTAGAAGTAAGTAATCCATTTATTTAAATAATTTTGTTTAATTAATTAGAAATACATTTCCTATTTAATTAAATAATTACATTTAATTAATCAAGATAGGCGTATTTATTAAATGTATATAAAATTATGAGCAAATGTGAGTATGAATTCCAGTAGCGATTCGATGCAAATTCTACAAATTCATCCTCTCTTAAAATGAAGAGATGAGGGTCTCTTAATTAGACTTTCTTTGAATCCATCAATGGTTGAGATCAAATTCAATCAACAGTCAAGATGAAAGTTGAAGTTCAGTCATAAAGGGAGATTTCCAAATTAAAGGGAGTTAACAGATTTAATTTGAGTAAAATAAGGAGTTAACTGATTTAATTTTAGTAGAAAAAGGAGTTAACTAATTTAGCTCATTTTTTATTAACAGTGAACTGAAAATTTCCCTTTTTGAACTGAAGAGAGATTTTGTCGAAATATTTAATTTAATAAAATGAGATATGGTCTCATAGTTACTTTTTCTATTTAATTAAATAATCTTTTAATTAATTGGAAAAACTTTTCTTATTTAATTAAATAACTTCATTTAATTAATTAGGAATGGATTCCTATTTAATTAAATAACTTTATTTAATTAATTAGAAGTAAGTACTCCATCTAATTAAATAATTTCGTTTAATTAATTAGAAATACGTTTCTCATTTAATTAAATAATTATATTTAATTAATCAAGATATGCGTATTTATTAAATGTATGTAAAAATAAGAGCAAATGTGAGTATGAATTCTAGCAGCGATTCGATGCAAATTTTCCAAGTTCTTCCTCTCCTAAAATGAAGAGATGAGACTCTTTTAAATAGACTTTCTAGAAATTCATCAATGGTTTAGATCAAATTCAATCGATCGTCAGGATTAAAGTTGAATTTCAGTCATAAAGGGAGATTCCCAACTTAAAGGGAGTTAACAGATTTAATTTGAGTAAAATAAGGAGTTAACTAATTTAGTTTGAGTAAAAAAAAGAGTTAACTGATTTAACTCATTTTTTATCAATAGTGAACTGAAAATTTCCCTTTTTGAATTGAAGAGAGATTTTGTCGAGATATTTAATTTAATGAAATGAGATATGCTTTCATAATTACTTTTTCTATTTAATTATATAATCTTTTAATTAAAGAGAGACACTTTTCTTATTTAATTAAATAACTTCATTTAATTAATTAGGAATGGCTTCCTATTTAATTAAATAACTCTGTTTAATGAATTAGAATAATTACTCCATTTAATTAAATAATTTCATTTAATTAATTAGAAATATCTTTCTTATTTTATTAAATAATTACATTTAACTAATCAAGATAGGCGTATTTATTAAATGTATGTTTAAATATGAGCAAATGTGAGTATGAATTCCAGCAACGATTCAATGCAAATTTTCCAAATTCATCCTCTCCTAAAATGAAGAGATGAGGGTCTCTTAAATATACTTTCCTATAATCCATCAACGGTTGAGATCAAATTCAATCAACGGTCAAGATTAAAGTTGAAGTTCAGTCATAAAGGGAGATTCCCAAATTAAAAATAGTTAACAGATTTAATTTGAGTAAAATAAGGAGTTAACTGATTTAGTTTGAGTAGAAAAAGAAGTTAACTGATTTAGCTCATTTTCTATCAATAGTGAACTGAAAATTTTGTTTAGTTAATTAGAAATACCTTTCCCATTTAATTAAATAATTATATTTAATTAATCAAGGTAGGCGTATTTATTAAAGGTATGTAAAAATATGAGTAAATGTGAGTATGAATTCCAGCAGTGATTCGATGCAAATTCTTCAAATTTATCCTCTCCTAAAAT
Source organism: Cupressus sempervirens (assembly GCA_028749045.1). Lineage (NCBI taxonomy): Eukaryota > Viridiplantae > Streptophyta > Pinopsida > Cupressales > Cupressaceae > Cupressus > Cupressus sempervirens. The sequence goes on from CM053783.1 coordinate 120,291,713, forward strand.
GAAGAGATGAGGGTCTCTTAAATATACTTTCCTTGAATCCATCAACGGTTGAGATCAAATTCAATTAATAGTCAGGATTAAAGTTGAAGTTTAGTCATAAACGGAGATTCCCAAATTAAAAGGAGTTAATAGATTAAATTTGAGTAAAATATTAACTGATTCAATTTGAGTAGAAAAAGGTGTTAACTGATTTAACTCATTTTTTATCAATAGTGAACTGGAAATTTCTCTTTTTGAACTGAAGAGAGATTTTGTTGAGATATTTAATTTAATAAAATGAGATATGCTCTCATAATTAATTTTTCTATTTAATTAAATAACTTCATTTAATTAATTAGGAATGGCTTCATATTTAATTAAATAACTTTGTTTAATTAATTATAAGTAAGTACTCCATTTAATTAAATAATTTTATTTAATTAATTAGAAATGCCTTTCTCATTTAATTAAATAATTACATTTAATTAATCAAGATAGGTATATTTATTGAATGTATGTACAAATATGAGCAAATGTGAGTATGAATTCCAGCAGCGATTCGATGCATATTCTCAAAATTCATCCTCTCCTAAAATGAAGAGTCTCTTCTCAGGATGAAAAGAGGGAGAAAGGGTATGGTGTTATGGGCCCCTACCTGTCAGCACAAACTTTGTATGATTATGGTATGTTGAAATGGAAGAACGAAAGTTCTTGGTATATAGCCATGATTGGGCATCTGTTTAGTGTTGTGCTTGACTTCTCCTAGTTGGAAGAATCCACCTTTCCCTAGTGTTGATTCATTGTGGATAATATAGTGATAACCTTGTGTGATTATGCATGGTTGAATTGTTCTTGGTTGTGCATGTTGTCACCTGATTAGAATTCTATTCCATCCTTGATTTTAGAAATGTTTTGCAGAAAGTGTTATGAATCCCTTGATGAGGGTCATGAAGAAAATTCAATTATATTGTTGAAATTTGGGGTTGATATCCTATGTAAATTGGTATTTCAAACTTTGTTGGATTGGCAACGAAGCTGAGTTTTCTTCTTGATTCTTTCCTGGCTGAGCCCTTGAATCAGGTTTGCCAATAAAATTGGTGTTTGAGTATAATTGCTTGTCATGTGATTTAATTGTAAATTTTAATTTGGATGGATGCACATCAAAGTAGGATGGAAATGGTGTTGATTTAATTAGGCAAATTTCAAGATTACTTCTATGTTGGAAATGAAAATTATATCATGGATGTAAATTCCGTTTGATTGAGCAAATTTTTTAAAGTTTTTCTTATATGTTAAATATGAAAAAAACTATGTTGAGGAAAGAGGAATAATTATGGTTTATAGTTCTATTCAAGTTGGTTGAGAAATCAATTAAATCTTGTATTATGGTGTCTCAAACTATTAAATCCTTTCAAAAATATACCCCTTATAAAAAAAATACATTTCTTGTAAATCCATACTTAGAAAAATAAGACAAAAAAAAAGTTCCAAGAGAGCAAAAACTCTCTAGTTTTTGTATGGAACCAAATTTAATTCTCTCATTTTGTAACAGAGAATCTTTAAAAGATTCCCCTTTTTATCCTTGTTGTATAACATAAATAAATTAGTAAACTTACTTTCATTACCAAGATAAATAAATAAATCTATATATATATATATATATATATATATATATATATATATATATATATATAAAGGAACTAATATCTATTTCTACCTATAAAACTTAATGTCTTTATTTTTGCTCCTTTTTTCCTCTCTTGGTGCCAGCTTCTTAAGGGCTTGAAAGGATGTTTTTTAAAGAAAAGTCAATGTGTCTATTCTAGGGTGACATCACCCTATACCATTCCATCTTCCTTGCAAGTAATAAATTGCCGTGTAGGAGGCTTTAGGCTTTTCCTTGGATGGAGATTACATTGTTTAAAATTTCGTTGCCACCCTTGCCTTTCTTTTGGTTAGCGCATGCATTTTTGAATGGGGTGTCTTGGGAAGCGGTTTGAAGTGCTGAAGTACTTGGAGTAGAAGTATTAAATGTGTTTGGTTGGTGTCAGTTTTGCGGGCAGGGAGATGTCGTTGAGAGATTTCTTTGCTATGTTTAAAAGCTTTGCATTTGTTATACCTCCTTTGGTCAAGATAGGTAGGCACTCCATTTTGGGGTTCAGCACTGAAGTTTCTTTTCCTTGTTTTGGGGTTGGAGATTTTTACTTTACTTTCAAACCTGCCTTGCTTTATCATGGTCACCACCTCATTGGCAGGTTGTGTCAGTACTTTTTTTTCTTGGGCTACGAGTTTAATTCCTTGGAAAGCGCTTAGATATTGCGCAGGACTTCCATACAGATTAGAATGTGACGTGGGTGGGTGTTTTTTTTATTAATCTAATTTGAGTTTTGGGAAAATGTATGAATTGACATGGGGTTTGGGAATAGATTATATTAGTTTAGTTTACATTAGTTAGTAAGAGTTTAGGTTAGTGGGTAGTTAGATCTTATTGAATTTAGATAGTTTTAGATTAAGTTATAATGTTAGTTACATCTTTAGGTTAGTTGTTTGGTTATTTGAAAGTTTTTGTTTAAAAAGTTGTTATTAATTATGTTTATTTAATTGTTATTTGTCTAAAAGTTATTGTTTAAAATTTTAATATATATTTAGTAGATTAGTTTAAGTTAGTAAGGTATTATTGATGTAATCTAGTTTAGACTTTGATTTCTTCAACTTTTGTTTATTAATTAATGTCATCATTATTTTAGGAAAGTTCTTAAAATTTTAAATGTATTTAGTTTTAGTATTCAAGTTATTTTAATTTTTGAGTATTAATTAGTTTTAATTTAAAGGTTAATTGGCTATTTGAAATATGTTTAAATGTAGATTTCATTTGATTAATAATTTTAATTAATTTTAAAATCGAACTCATTTAAATTGTTATTTAAATAATTTTCTCATATTGTTGTAAGTTAATGTAATGACATAACTTTTGTCGATATCAATCTAATAACAAAAGTTTATAAATCTTAAAGATGTATTCCTCCACAAGAGTTTATAAACTTAAAATGAATTGTAGAGAACCTTTACTCTAACTGTGAGCACAACCATATCGAACTTAGAGCTTTTTAATTATTAATTTAAAAAAAAAAATTGTGTGTTTTTGCCCTCGTAGTTTGGGCATGAAATTTTGGTATCAGAGCTCGTGTTTCAACATTGGGAACCTTAAACACTTACGCTTTTGAAACTTAAAACTAAACATTAAATTATGTAGGATGCCTCCTGTTACTCGAAGCAACCCACGAGGTAGAGGTCATAGGGTGAGAGATGGTAGAGCGAGACATGGGGATGGACCACCTCCATCACCACCACCTCCACCTCCACCACCACCTAACCTGAATTAGGACATTATTAATGCACTTAAGACTTTGATCGATGTAGTTCAGCAAAGGATAGTACCGATAGTTTAGCCAGTTCAGTAGATTCCAGTAGTGGAAGCAGAGGGACCTGGAGGAGGTGGGCCCAGAGGTAGAGAGAGGACTAGGATTCCCCCACAAAGACAGTTAGAGGGGCAAGATGAGTAGGAAGGTGAGTCAATACACCAGAGAAGACCCCTACTTGATAGACCTCCTAAACATGTAGGAGATGATATTAGGGAATTGATTCGACTTGGGCCACCATTATTTATGGGTTCCACTAAGGGAACAGTAGCAGAGGTATGGTTGCAGAGCCTACAATGGTGCTTTTAATTATGACCCTATGGGAGTAATCTAAAGGCATGCCTAGCAGTTCATTAGTTGAGAGGGGATGCCTCCAATTGGTGGCATCAGGAGGAAATCATAGGAGGAGTAAGGATGGACACCCTCACATGGAAATCATTCCTAGAAATATTTTGAGAGAGGTACTTGTCAGAACATTTCTGACAGAAACAGATAGAGGAGTTCCATTCTCTTTATCAAAGAGGTCTTACAGTGGCTCAGTACGAGAGTAGGTTTCTTGAGTTTCTTCCTTATGTAGAATATATGAAGGATAAGAAACTATGGGTACATCACTTTATCATGGGTTTAAATTTCTCACTTCAAGGTCCAGTTTGAAAGGCCTTCCCTACCACCTTCAGACAGGTAGTGGAGATAGCACTAGTGGCAGAGGATACTCGGGGTAGACAGGAATCACGGGATCGGTCTTAGAACCGAAACTCTATTCGACATAAACCCCCTTGGAAAGGGAATCAGAACTATACACTAGGGTCCTCTAAGGGCCAACAGTCTCAACAACATCAACAGGAACTCTCACAAGGTTACCAGGGCTTCGAGCCCAAGCAGAGGCAGTCATAGTAGGATCAAAAAATACATACCCCACAGTCACAATCAATGCAGACTCAGCAGTCTTCTAGGGGTGGATACAGTGGGTCTAGCAGGTCAGGAGGCCGACAGCAGTAAGGATCATAGGATACACAATTTTATACCTGAGGGCCATGCTATGCTTGTAGTGGCATGGGTCATATAGCTAGAGAGTGTCTGCAAGGATAGTCATCCAGTGGTCAGAGAGGGGCTTTTTCAGAGCCGACAGTTGGAGACATGGGTAGGTCCCACAGAGTTTTTACAGCGGTTGAAAACTGCTAGATTGAGCATCAAGGTACAATTATTGAGGCTACAAGTGGATGTGGTCAGCCAATTAGCTCTAGAGACTATCCATATTATTGTTCAACAGACCCTAGCTCCTCGAGGTTGAGAGCTGGACCAAGTTAAGGGTCTAGTGGGAATGTTACGATGAGGTCACGATTTCTTGGGAGGATGCAACACGGATGCGATCTCAATACCCTTGTCTTTTGATGAACTCTAGGAGGAAGTTCATGCCTAGTGGGGGAGGATGTGAGGCCTCGCCTCGACCCTTCATAGCCCTAGTTACTACTTTATCATTTTGATACTCATGACTCGAGATGTCAGGACATTATCAAATACTTGGACATATCATATTAGTTAATGTTGTGTGTTGTTATTTTTAGATATTTGATGTCCGCCATTTAATTTTTTATGTTTATGTATGTTGATGAATTAAGTAGAACGTAGGATTAACACTTGGATTAAGAGATTTTAATGGTTGAGAATTGAGAGAAAACCTGACTGATTTATAGATGTATGTTTTAATTTATGTGAATTTCTGATACGTATACATATATGTACATGTGATTTTATGGGACTACTAATGTGTACAATGACTGTGTAGATATTTTAGCCAAGAAACCCTATGAAGGAACATAACTAATCTCTATGTGTTAATTTTGGAAACCTTGTTGTTTGTAATTCAAGTATTGCATTGTGAGATGTATGTATGTATCTCTCTGTGTTCAGTAAATGTTAATGTTCGTAATTATGTTCTTTTAGTGTCACTTGACACTCGTAAATTGGTTATGTTCTTTAGTATGCTGATTAGGGTTAGTTGTGTAACCTTTGGACCCAAGTTGGTATAAGTTAGTGTCAATTTGCTAATTGAGTTCTTAATCGAGTTTAGTCACCCTTAATCCAGATTAGTTCTTAATCTACTTTGTTAGAGTTGATAGTTGGTCCTAATTATTTCTTAGCCTTTTTTTGGCTCTAAACCTATTCCTAAGGCTTCAAAACATGAAATAATTATACCCAAGGGGTATGGGTATGGGTTGGGGGTCTTTTCCAACCCATAAGCCCCTTTTATTGAATTTGGAGATTACTCAAAAAGTCTCATTTTACCTTTGTGCGAAAATTGCAAGTGGCTATCTTGAGTTACCTCACCTCACCTCCACTTAGTGTTTAACCATGGTGTGGGTTGAGTAAGGAACTTCTAGATTTGTAGGTGGCTGGGTGTAGTTATTGATCCTTTTTGGGTGTTTGAGTTTGAGGCTTATTTAGAGGCCTTTCTTGGACTAGTTGAGGTTGTTACCCAATCTCTAAATTTAGAGAGGAGTTTGAAGATTGAAGCAAGGAAAGGGAAACTCTATTCAAACTTGTTCATTGCCATTACCTCTTGTGAAGGTAGGAAATTCTCATCTCCCTTGTTTAGTTTCCATGTTTATTTCATGCTTATGCTACCTTGTTGTTGTTTCAATGTTTGTATGTTTGTGGGTATGTTGGGAAGCTTTGAAAACCATGTTATTTTTTTTGGATGATTTTCTTTCATATTTATGTTTGCAACTTTGAGATTTTTTTTGCATAGGTGTTTTGGTATTACTCACCCTTGGAGAGGGCAGAAGTGACCAATTTTGGGAAAGGTCTGTTTAGTCAGACTCCAACCTGTGTAGAGTCTCTTCTCAGGATGAAAAGAGGGAGAAAGGGTATGGTGTTATGGGCTCCTACCTATCAGCACAAACCTTGTATGATTATGGTATGTTGAAATGGAAGAATGGAAGTTTTTTGTATATAGCCCCGATTGGGCATCTGTTTGGTGTTGTGCTTGACTTCTCTTGGTTGGAAGAATCCACCTTTCCCTAGTGTTGATTCATTGTGGATCATATAGTGATAACCTTGTTTGATTATGCATAGTTGAATTGTTCTTCGTCATGCTTGTTGTCACTTGATCAGAATTCTGTTCCATCCTCAGTTTTAGAAATGTGTTGCAGAAAGTGTTATGAATCCCTTGATGAGGGTCATGAAGAAAATTCAATTATATTGTTGAAATTTGGGGTTGATATTCTATCTAAATTGGTATTTCAAACTTTGTTGGATTGGCAACGAAGTTGGGTTTTCTTCCTGATTCTTTCCTGGCTGAGCCCTTGAATTAGGTTTACCAATAAAATTGGTGTTTGAGTATAATTGCTTGTCATGTGATTTAATTGTAAATTTTAATTTGGATGGATGCTCATCAAAGTAGGATGGAAATGGTGGTGATTTAATTAGGCAAATTTCAAGATTACTTCTATGTTGGAAATGAAAGTTATATCATGGATGTAAATTCTATTTGATTGAGAAATTTTTTTTAAGTTTTTCTTATATGTTAAATATGAAAAAAACTATGTTGAGGATAGAAGAATAATTATGTTTTATAGTTCAATTCAAGTTGGTTGAGAAATCATTTAAATCTTATATTATGGTGTCTCAAACTATTAAATCCTTTCAAAAATATACCCCTTATAAAAAAAATACATTACTTGTAAATCCATACCTAGAAAAATAAGACAAAAATTTTTTTCCAAGAGAGAAAAAACTCTCTGGTTTTTGTATGGAACCAAATTTAATTCTCTCATTTGGTAACAAAGAATCTTTGAAAGATTCCCCTTTTTATCCTTGTTGTATAACATAAATAAATTAGTAAACTTACTTTCATTACCAAGATAAATAAATAAATCTATATAAAAAAAAGAAAAAAAGAACTAATATCTATTTCTACCTATAAAACTTAACGTCTTTATTTTTGCTCCCTTTTTCCTCTATTGGCGCCAGCTTCTTAAGGGTTTGAAAGGATGTTTTTTAAAGAAAAGTCAATGTGTCTATTCTAGGGTGACATCACCCTGTACCATTCCATCTTCCTTGCAAGTAATAAATCGCCTTGCAGGAGGCTTTAGGCTTTTCCTTGAATGGAGATTACATTGTTTAAAATTTCGTTGCCACCCTTGCCTTTCTTTTGGTTAGTGCATGCCTTTTTTGAATGGGGTGTCTTGGGAAGTTCTTTGAAGCACTAAAGTACTTGGAGTAGAAGTATTAAATGTGTTTAGTTGGCATCAATTTTGTAGGCAGGGAGATGTCATTGAGAGATTTCTTTGCTATGTTTAAAAGCTTTGCATTTGTTATACCTCCTTTGGTCAAGATAGGTAGGCGCTCCATTTTGGGGTTCAGCACTGAAGTTTCTTTCCTTGTTTTGGGGTTGGATATTTTTACTTTACTTTCAAACCTACCTTTCTTTATCATGGTTGCCATCTCATTGGCAGGTTGTGTCAGTACTTGTTTTGCTTTGGCTGCGAGTTTAATTCCTTGGAAAGCGCTTAGATATTGTGCAAGACTTCCATATAGATTAGAATGTGACGTGGGTGGGGGGTTTTTTTATTAATCTAATTTGAGTTTTGGGAAAAGGTATGAATTGATGTGGGGTTTAGGAATAGATTATATTAGTTTAGTTTACATTAGTTAGTAAGAGTTTAGGTTAGTGGGTAGTTAGATCTTATTGAATTTAGATAGTTTTAGATTAAGTTATAATGTTAGTTACATCTTTAGGTTACTTGTTTAATTATTTGAAAGTTTTTGTTTAAAAAGTTGTTATTAATTATGTTTGTTTAATTGTTATTTTTTTTAAATTTTAATATGTATTTAGTAGATTAGTTTAAGTTAGTAAGGTATTATTGATGTAATCTAGTTTAGACTTTGATTTATTCAACTTTTGTTATATTATTAATATCATCGTTATTTTAGGAAAGTTCTTAAAATTTTAAATGTATTTAGTTTAGTATTCAAGTTATTTTAATTTTTGAGTATTAATTAGTTTTAATTTAAAGGTTAATTGGCTATTTGAAATATGTTTAAATGTAGATTTCATTTGATTAGATATTTCAATTAATTTTAAAACCGAACTCATTTAAATTGTTATTTAAATAATTTTCTCATATTGTTGTAAGTTAATGTAATGACATAACTTTTGTCGATATCAATCTAATAACAAAAGTTTATAAATCTTAACGATGTATTCCTCCACAAGAGTTTATAAACTTAAAATGAATTGTAGAGAACCTTTACTCTAACTATGAGCACAACCATATCGAACTTAGAGCTTTTTAATTATTAATTTTAAAAAAAAATTGTGTGTTTTTGCCCTTGTAGTTTGGGCATGACATTTAATTTGAGTAGAAAAAGGAGTTAACTGATTTAGCTCATTTTTTATCAATAGTGAACTAAAAAATTTCCCTTTTTGAACTGAAAAGAGATTTTGTTGAGATATTTAATTTAATAAAATGAGATATGCTCTCATAATTACTTTTTCTATTTAATTAAACAATCTTTTAATTAATTAGAGACACTTTTCTTATTTAATTAAATAACTTCATTTAATTAATTAGGAATGGCTTCCTATTTAATTAAATAACTTTGTTTAATTAATTAGAAGTAAGTACTCCATTTAATTAAATAATTTTGTTTAATTAATTAGAAATACCTTTCCCATTTAATTAAATAATTACATTTAATTAATCAAGATAGTCGTATTTATTAAATGTATGTAAAAATATGAGCAAATGTGAGCATGAATTCTAGCAGCGATTCGATGCAAATTTTCCAAATTCATCCTCTCCTAAAATGACGAGATGAGGGTCTCTTAAATAGACTTTCTTGGAATCCATCAACGGTTGAGATCAAATTCAATCAACGATCAGGATTAAAGTTGAAGTTTAGTCATAAAGGGAGATTCCCAAATTAAAGGGAGTTAACAGATTTAATTTGAGTAAAATAAGGAGTTAACTGATTTAATTTGAGTAGAGAAAGGAGTTAACTAATTTAACTCATTTTTTATCAATAGTGAATTGAAAATTTCCCTTTTTGAACTGAAGAGAGACTTTGTTGAGATATTTAATTTAATAAAATGAGATATGCTCTCATAATTACTTTTTCTATTTAATTAAATAATATTTTAATTAATTATAGACAGTTTTCTTATTTAATTAAATAACTTCATTTAATTAATTAGGAATGGCTTCCTATTTAATTAAATAACTTTGGTTAATTAATTAGAAGCAAGTACTCCATTTAATTAAATAATTTTGTTTAATTAATTAGAAATACCTTTCCCATTTAATTAAGTAATTACATTTAATTAATCAAGATAGGCGTATTTATTAAATGTATGTAAAAATATGAGCAAATGTGAGTATGAATTCCTATAGCGATTCGATGCAAATTTTTCAAATTCATCCTCTCCTAAAATGAAGAGATGAGGGTCTCTTAAATAGACTTTTCTAGAATCCATCAACGGTTGAGATCAAATTCAATCTACGGTCAGGATTAAAGTTGAAGTTCAGTCATAAAGGGAGATTCCCAAATTAAAGGGAGTTAATAGATTTAATTTGAGTAAAATAAGGAGTTAACTAATTTAATTTGAGTAGAAAATGGAGTTAACTAATTTAACTCATTTTTTATCAATAGTGAACTGAAAATTTCCCTTTTTGAACTGAAGAGAGATTTTGTTGAGATATTTAATTTAATAAAATGAGATATGCTCTCATAATTACTTTTTCTATTTAATTAAATAATCTTTTAATTAATTAGAGACACTTTTCTTAGTTAATTAAATAACTTCATTTAATTAATTAGGAATGGCTTCCTATTTAATTAAATAACTTTGTTTAATTAATTAGAAGTAAGTACTCCATTTAATTAAATAATTACATGAGATGTGAGGGCAGGCTATGAGCGATGGGTTTCTGTGCGAGGTTGATGAGCTAGGGCTGTCGTTCCCTAGCCCAGTTCTGAGCCTTCTATGCGTGTGTCTGCGGAGGAAGGTGTTCCACTTGTCGTGAGGGTGGGTGCCTGGTCTTTTTTGCCATTTTTTGCAGGCTATTCTCTGTTCTTGGGTCGGTTTGTAGGCTGTGAGGATGGTGGGGCATGTGACGCCTAGTTCATGGTCCCCTACTATGATTTCTCCAGGCCGGGGGTAGAATGACGAGGGGTGAGCCGTCAGGGGTCTCACCTGACAATTTTTTGCATGATGCGGAGGACATGCATCCACCAAATCAAGGGGCGTAGGTGTTTGATAATGCCCTTTTTTCTCAGAGTTTAGGAGTTATAGCATCAAATCCGTCTAGTAGTTCCCAGATCACAAAGATTAATGGGTGCTTGGAGCGATGCAAAGAAAGACCTAAATTGGTAATCCCTTATGAGATGATTGCTGAGGATGTGGAATACTATTCAAAGCATTCGCTGTACTATAAATTTTTGGGTTTAAGAGTATCCCTTCAATTTCTAGAAAATTGGGCTCAGAGAGTTTGGGAGCCAGAGGGTGAAATGGATGTCACGTTGCTTGCAAACAACTTTTTCATGGTTACATTCACCTGTATGGCAGATTGTAATAGGGTATTTGAGGGCGGGCCCTATTTTTACAACCAGGTTGGGCTATTTGTTAAGCCATGGCATGCAGGTTTTAACCCCTCTGAGGAGCTTCTGAATCAGGTCCTATTGTGGATTCGACTACCCAAATTTCCAATAGAGTGTTGTCGGGAGGATGTTTTCTATACGCTCACTTTGATGTTGGGGAAACTGATAGGGTCCTCAAACCAAACCCTTGGGAAAAGGGTTATGACTTTTGCTCAAATCTGTGTGGAGCTTGATTTGAGTAGACCATTTCCAGATGAAGTTGAATTGTGCGTGAGTTCACATTCTTGGGTGTAGCAACTCGATTATGAGACCCTTCCCTTTTGGTGACAACTTTGTCATGAATATGGCCACCTACTGCACAGATGCCTAAAGGCCAAGCTGATTGATCAGCGGCCTCCACCCCCTCCTCGTCACAATCTTGGGGCTAATAAAGGGAAGAAGCCAAATTCAGGAGAGGAAAAGGATGTTGAGGGCTTCGTGCAGGTCAAGGCTCACAATTGTAATAGAGGTCAAAAGAGGAGTTTGATGGAGAGACAGAAAGAGGATACCTTTAATAGATTTGAAGTCCTAGATGAGCTGGGGCAGCAAGAAGTTATTTTGGGATCAAGTAGCTTGGCTCATTTGGTTGTGGAGCCTAATCAGGAGATTGTCTCTTTCGACCCTCCTCCTGCTCCACAGGTTGAACCCGCTATGCCTATAGTCACTGATGGGTAGGCAGGGGCTCAAGTGTCTCTGGGGTTAAATGCTAGTTGAGGTCAAGAAGTAGGGGGCATGACCCTTCTTGCAAGGAGTGTAGTTTCAAATATGGATAAGCATGGCAAGTCTTCTCCTCACTTGGGTATTCTTCAGAAGGATGGCAAGAAGGGGGTTTCTGAGAAAAGTGGTAAAAGTGGGTGTAAGAAGGACATGGAGAAGATTAAGATGATGGGTGAGAATTTGGTGGAGTTAGGAGCTATCAAGACCTTGGATTCTCATTTCTCAACTTCCCAAAAATGATCATTATTTCATGGAATGCAAGGGGCTTGAACAACAACCCTAGACAAAAAGCTATTCAAGAATTGGTTACAATTCATTCTCTTGATGTTCTTTTTCTTCAAGAGACCAAAGTTCTGTTGAGAGTATGATGAGTATAGCTCATAATTTGTGGAAGAATGGTCAATGTCAGTGCATTGGAGCGCAGGGATCTTCAGGGGGGCTAGGTTGCCTCAGGAACCCACGAAAGATCCAACCTATGTGGTGGATATCCTTTAGATCTTCTATTTCCCTGGTCTCTCTATGCTACGAATCAGGAGAGTTTGTTCTTCTCTCCAATGTCTATGCCCCTGTTGAGCTCCAAGGTAAGATCCTTACATGGAATAATATTCATTTTGTTCAAGGGTTATTTCCTTATCTGCCATGGATTATTGCTGGAGATTTTAATGCTATTCTAGATCTCTCTAAAAAATGGGGGGGTATCACAAGACTTGAGCCCTCCTCTATGCTTCTTCAGGATAACATTTCGGAACTCAATCTTGTTGATATCAAGCCTAGTAATGGCCAGTTCACCTAGAATAATAGAAGAATAGGAGATCATTGCATTGCGAAAAGACTAGATCACTTCATGGTGACCTATTTTTGGGTGGGTGGATTATGGTCATCCAAGTCTGAGATTTTAGATTGGAGAGGGTCAGATCACTAGCCCATTAAGTTAGTTATTTCCTCCAACCAGTTGCCTCAGAAGCCACCTTTTAAATTCTAGCTTATGTGGTTAAGGTACCCTGACCTATATGGCTATGTTGCTGAGTGGTGGAAGGATGGTAGACTTTCCTTTGGTACAACAATGTATATCTTTGCTAAACTCCTACAATATGTTAAATTTCAGCTTAAAAGATGGAACAGGTATTTCTTTGGTAATATTTTCCAAGAGAAATATGCGTCCTAGGCTAAGTTGAATGATATTACTAGGTTGTTAAGGGAAGAGGGGGTGTCAGATTATTTGTTGCAGGAGGAAGCTAGGGCTCTAAAAACTTTGGAGGAGTGGGAACTGAGAGAGGAAATCTACTGGAAATAAAAAGCTCGTATTGTATGGCTTCAAGAAGGTGATAAGAATACTACTTTCTTCTTCAATTCAGTTAAGGCCAAACAACATGGTAACTCCATATCAACCTTGGTGAATGCTAGGGGAGAGACGCTCTCTTCTTCTCAGGATATTTTTAGTAAAGCTATACAGTATTTTGAGTCTTTATTTAGGGAGGTTTCACAAGGGGACTCGGTTGAAGAGGCCCATGTCCTTTCTTGAATTCCTTCTTTAGTCTCTTTGGAAATGAAAGAGCATCTTATGAGTGCCATCTCTTTGGAGGAATTAGAGGGGATTGTTTTCCAAATGAAGAAAGGAAAAGCTCTAGGTCTAGATGGCTTTCCGATTGAGTTCTTCCAAGAATTTTGGGATATTATCGAGATAGATTTACTGGCAGTTGTTCAGGAATCCCAGAGAAACAAGCAAATGCTCCAGGCTTTGAATTATACTTTCCTTGCTCTCATCCCCAAGGAGGAAGTGGCTAATTGGATTAGTCAATTTTGCCCTATCTCTCTCTGCAATGTTATTTATAAAATTATATCTAAGTTGATAGCTAACATGTTAAAAAAGTGGCTTCCCAAGTTAATTTCTGAAGAATGGAGTGGCTTTATGACGGGGCACCAGATCCTAGATGGGGTGGTTGTGGTGACTGAGACTATTCATTCTATGACCAATTCTAAAGACAAGGCTATGTTCATTAAGTTGGACATGGCTAAGGCATATGACAGAGTCTGTTGGTCATTTCTCCAAAGGATTCTTGGTGCCTTTGGTTTTGAGGAGGAATGGATTTAGTGGGTTTTGAGTTGTGTGAATTTGACTTTTTTCTCAATCTTGATTAATGGGGAACACTCTAATCTCTTTGGTACTTCTCGAGGTTTACGGTAGGGTGATCCCCTATCTCCTTATTTGTTTCTTCTTTTGGTAGAAGGTCTGGGCTGGTTGATAAAAAATAATGTGGAAGGGGGCTTTATTTAGGGATGGCAATGGGGAGGAGGTCTCCTTGTGCAATCTCACCTATAGTTTGTGGATGATATAGCCTTGATGGGTATGGCTACCATTCGGGAGGCTTCTAATATATGCAGAGTGTTGGATGTTTATCTTTCTACTTTAGGTCAAATGATTAACGAGGACAAATCTTCCATTTATTTCTTTAATACTCCACCTTCTATTCAAAGGAGATTGCTCATATTCTCAGATTCCAAATTGGAGGTCTTCCGATGTTCTACCTCGGCATTCCTATCTCTGGTGGTAGGCATTCTAAGGAATCATGGTAGGTTATTCTTGATAATTTTTGGGCCAAATTTACTCATTGGAATCACCACTGGCTATCCTTTGTGGGATTGGTCCAACTGATTCAATCTGTGGTTCAAGCTCTTCCTCTCTATAGAAGTATGGTTCAGGTGGCACCGTTGAGCTTTCTTAGGGAATTGGATTCCTTAGCAAGACAATTTTTATGGGCTGGTAATCTATCTTCAACCAAGTGGAGTCTTGTCAAATGGGAGGTTGTCTGTAGTCCAAAACGATTTGGTGGTCTTGGCTTACGGCAATCAGTGCTGACTAGTACTGCTCTGGCTACTAAATTGTATTGGCATTGGTGTGTAGAAAAGGAACAGGTCTGGGCTAGGATTTTGTCTCTAAAGTACCTTCTAGGGATCCCCCATAATGATATTCCTCAGTATGGCTTGTGTGGGAAAGGCTTTGTGATTTGGAGTACTCTCATGAAAGGAGCGGCGCTCATTAAGGGTGGCTTACACTGGATCTGCAAAAGTGGCTCAGAGGCTCAGTTCTGGCATGATGCTTGGGATGGGTATCCTCCCTTGGTTGTTTAGTATCCTCATTTGCATAGGTTGGCTTAGAGTTTCTATGATGCTGGATGGTCAAGAGTGTGTGACTTTAAATCCTTTTCCCCTCAGGGTCAGCTAGTGGAGGCAAGGTGGAAGAATCTGGAGGAGTGGCCTATTTTTGGTTCGAAAGTGGAGCAGGCTGAGCTCTAGCTCATTCTTTTGGGGTGGGACTGTAATGCCCTTAGGGGTGTGGATGTGTTGGCTTGGTCTGCTAATCCCAAGGGCATTTATACTATTTCCTCTGGTTATCAGGAGTTGCTCTCCTAGCAGCTGGTGGGAGGGGAAGTTCATTGGTGGAAGAAAGTTTGGAGTTAGTTTTCTTGGCCAAAATGTAACTTCTTTATTTGGACCTTGGCTTGTAACAGGTGCCTGACATTGGACAATATTCGGAAGAGGGGTTTTTCTGGCCCAGCGAGATGTATCCTGTGTAGTAGTGGGGAAGAAGACTCTATGCATTTATTCTTCCATTTCTCTTTCACTCTACAGTTATGGCATTTTTGGTGGGAGGTTTGGAAATTCCCGTGCGTTCACGCCTCCTCTCTAATGGATTTTTGGTTGAGACTGCAGAGGCCCCCATCCCTGGCTTCCTTTTTGTAGGATGTTTGGTATACTGGTCCTACCTTTTTGCTATGGCAAGTCTAGCTAGAACGAAATCAGAGAATATTTTGGGGAGAAGCTTTGGGGATTTAGCAGGTTTGGATTAGAATTTTGGGAATGATTTAAGACATAGTCTTAGCTAAAAGTGAGGTGATGATTCCTCTCGAGAGGGATGATGTTGTAATGGTTGACAGGTTTGGAATTCAAGGAATTTCTCTAGCCTTTGCCTATGTTAGGAGAGGCAAAAGGATGAAACATAAAGTCCAAAGGATAGGGAAGTCGATGACCCCTCCGGATGGCATTTTGAAAGTTACTACTAATGGTTCATCTAGGGGAAACCCAGTGCCTGCTGGTATAGGTGGGATTGGCAGGGACTCTTCTGGAAGGGTGGTTTTTATATTCTCAGTCAATAAAGGGATGCAAACTGTTAATAGAATGAAAGGTTTGGCCATTCTTTATGCTTTGTAGAGGGCATATGCTTTGGGGCGGCACAAGGTGATTTGTGAATCTGACTCTCAGGTTCTTGTGAATCTTCTACTTGAGAGGAAGTGTTTAGATGTTAGTTGGGAGTTGTCTTTGATAGTACAACAAATTTTACAGGTTAGTTCTATGATGGATTCAGTGTCTTATATCAATATTCCAAGGGAGTAGAATAGGGCAACTGATAGTTTGGCAAAGTGGGCATCTAGAAATGTAGATGGTTGGCGGATTGATGAGTGGGAGCAACTGTCAGGTGAGTTACATCAAGACTTGGAGAGAACGTTGTCAGAGGATGTAAGTGGAATCAAGGAGAGTTGATTTTGCTTCTATGGTTTTTCTGTGGTTTCTACTATTTCCTAGGGTTTAGGCCCTATTCTCTTTTGTACTGCTTTTCTCTCTTCTTCAATAAAGTTTTTACGCCTCTTTTTTTTAAAAAAAAAATTAAATAATTACATTTAATTAATCAAGATAGGCATATTTTTTAAATGTATGTAAAAATATGAGCAAATGTGAGTATGAACTCAAGCAGTGATTCGATGCAAATTCTCCAAATTCATCCTCTCCTAAAATAAAGAGATGAGGGTCTCTTAAATAGATTTTCCTGGAATCCATCAACAGTTGAGATCAAATTCAATCAACGGTCAGAATTAAAGTTGAAGTTCAGTCATAAAAGGAGATTTCCAAATTAAAGGGAATTAACAGATTCAATTTGAGTCAAATAAGGAGTTAACTGATTTAATTTGAGTAGAAAAAGGAGTTAACTGATTTAACTTATTTTTTATCAATAGTGAACTAAAAATTTCCCTTTTTGAACTAAAGAGAGATTTTGTTGAGATATTTAATTTAATAAAATGAGATATGCTCTCATAATTACTTTTTCTATTTAATTAAATAATTTTTTAATTAATTAGAGACACTTTTCTTACTTAATTAAATAACTTCATTTAATTAATTAGGAATGGCTTCCTATTTAATTAAATAAATTTGTTTAATTAATTAGAAGTAAGTAATCCATTTAATTAAATAATTTTGTTTAATTAATTAGAAATACCTTTCCCATTTAATTAATCAAGATAAGTGTATTTATTAAATGTACATAAAAATATGAGCAAATGTGAGTATGAGCTCCAGCAGTGATTCGATGCAAATTCACCAAATTCATCCTCTCCTGAAATGAAGAGATGAGGGTATCTTAAATAGACTTTCCTGAAATCCATCAACGGTTGAGATCAAATTCAATCAACGATCAGGATTAAAGTTGAAGTTCAGTCATAAAGGGGGATTCCCAAATTAAAGGTAGTTAATAGATTTAATTTGATTAAAATAAGGAGTTAACTGATTTAATTTGAGTAGAAAAAGGAGTTAACTAATTTAACTCATTTTTTATCAATAGTGAACTAAAAATTTCCCTTTTTGAACTGAAGAGAGATTTTGTTGAGATATTTAATTTAATAAAATGAGATATGCTCTCATAATTACTTTTTCTATTTAATTAAATAATCTTTTATTTAATTAGAGACACTTTTCTTATTTAATTAAATAACTTTATTTAATTAATTAGGAATGAATTCCTATTTAATTAAATAACTTTGTTTAATTAATTAGAAGTAAGTACTAAATTTAATTAAATAATTTTATTTAATTAATTAGAAATACCTTTTCCATTTAATTAAATAATTATATTTAATCAATCAAGATAGGCGTATTTATTAAATGTATGTAAAAATATGAGCAAATGTGAGCATGAATTCCAGCAGCGATTCGATGCAAATTCTCCAAATTCATGCTCTCCTAAAATGAAGAGATGAGGGTCTCTTATATAGACTTTCTTGGAATCCATCAACGGTTGAGATCAAATTCAATCAACGGTCAAGATTAAAGTTGAAGTTCAGTCATAAAGGGAGATTCTCAAATAAAAGGAAGTTAACAGATTTAATTTGAGTAAAATAAGGAGTTAGCTGATTTAATTTGAGGAGAAAAAGGAGTTCACTGATTTAACTCATTTTTTTTGTCAATAGTGAACTGAAAATTTCCCTTTTTGAACTGAAGAGATATTTTGTTGAGATATTTAATTTAATAAAATGAGATATGCTCTCATAATTACTTTTTCTATTTAATTAAATAATTTTTAATTAATTATAGACACTTTTCTTATTTAATTAAATAACTTCATTTAATTAATTAGGAATGGCTTCCTATTTAATTAAATAACTTTATTTAATTAATTAGAAGTAAGTACTCCATTTAATTAAATAATTTTGTTTAATTAACTAGAAATACCTTTCCTATTTAATTAAATAATTACATTTAAATAATCAAGATAGGCGTATTTATTAAATGTATGTAAAAATATGAGCATATGTGAGTATGAATTCCAGCAGCGATTCAATGCAAATTCTCCAAACTCATCCTCTCCTAAAATGAAGAGATGAGAGTCTCTTAAATAGACTTTCCTAGAATCCATCAACGGTTGAGATCAAATTCAATCAACAGTCAGGATTAAAGTTGAAGTTCAGTCATAAAGGGAGATTCTCAAATTAAAGGGAGTTAACAGATTTAATTTCAGTAAAATAAGGAGTTAACTGATTAAATTTGGGTAGAAAAAGGAGTTAACTGATTTAGCTCATTTTTTATCAATAGTGAACTAAAAATTTTCCTTTTTGAACTGAAGAGAGATTTTGTTGAGATATTTAATTTAATAAAATGAGATATGCTCTCATAATTACTTTTTCTATTTAATTAAATAATCTTTTAATTAATTAGAGACACTTTTCTTATTTAATTAAATAACTTAATTTAATTAATTAGGAATGGCTTACTATTTAATTAAATAACTTTGTTTAATTAATTAGAAGTAAGTACTCCATTTAATTAAATAATTTTATTTAATTAATTAGAAATACCTTTCCGATTTAATTAAATAATTATATTTAATTAATCAACATAGGTGTATTTATTAAATGTATGTAAAAATATAAGCGAATGTGAGTATGAATTCCAGCAGCGATTTGATGCAAATTTTCCAAATTCATCCTCTCCTAAAATGAAGAGATGAGGGTCTCTTAAATAGACTTTCCTAGAATCCATCAACGGTTGAGATCAAATTCAATCAACGGTCAGGATGAAAGTTCAAGTTCAGTCATAAGGGAGATTCACAAATTAAAAGGAGTTAATAGATTTAACTCAATTTTTTATCACTAGTGAACTGAAAATTTTCCTTTTTGAACTAAAGAGAGATTTTTTTGAGATATTTAATTTAATAAAATGAGATAAGCTCTCATAATTACATTTTCTATTTAATTAAACAATCTTTTAATTAATTAGAGACACTTTTCTTATTTAATTAAATAACTTCATTTAATTAATTAGGAATGGCTTCCTATTTAATTAAATAACTTTGTTTAATTAATTAGAATTAAGTACTCCATTTAATTAAATAATTTCATTTAATTAATTATAAATACCTTTCCTATTTAATTAAATAATTACATTTATTTAATCCAGATAGGCGTATTTATTAAATATATGTAAAAATATGAGCAAATGTGAGTATGAATTTTAGCAGCGATTCGATGCAAATTCTCCAAATTCATCCTCTCCTAAAATGAAGAGTTGAGAGTATCCTAAATAGACTTTCCTAGAATCCATCGACGCTTGAGATCAAATTCAATCAACGGTCAGGATTAAAGTTGACGTTCAGTCATAAAGGGAGATTCCCAAATTAAAGGGAGTTATCAGATTTAATTTGCGTAAAATAAGGAGTTAACTGATTTAATTTGAGTAGAAAAAGGAGTTAACTGATTTAATTCATTTTTTATCAATAATGAATTGAAAATTTCCCTTTTTGAATTGAAGAGAGATTTTGTTAAGATATTTAATTTATTAAAATGAGATATGCTCTCATAATTACTTTTTCTATTTAATTAAATAATATTTTAATTAATTAGAGACACTTTTCTTATTTAATTAAATAACTTCATTTAATTAATTAGGAATGGCTTCCTATTTAATTAAATAGCTTTTCTTAATTAATTAGAAACAAGTACTCCATTTAATTAAATAATTTTATTTAATTAATTAGAAATATATTTCTCGTTTAATTAAATAATTAGATTTAATTAATCAAGATAGGCATATTTATTAAATGTATGTAAAAATATGAGCAAATGTGAGTATGAATTTTAGCAGCGATTCGATGCAAATTTTTCAAATTCATCCTCTCCTAAAATGAGGAGATGAGGGTTTCTTAAATAGACTTTTCTGAAATCCATCAACGGTTGAGATCAAATTTAATCAACGGTCAGGATTAAAGTTGAAGTTCAATCATAAAGGGAGATTCCCAAATTAAAGAGAGTTAACAAATTTTATTTGAGTAAAATAAGGAGTTAACTTATTTAATTTGTGTAGAAAATGGAGTTAACTGATTTTTCTCATTTTTTATCAATAGTGAACCGAAAATTTTCCTTTTTGAACTGAAGAGAGATTTTGTTGAGATATTTAATTTAATAAAATACGATATGCTCTCATAATTACTTTTTCTATTTAATTAAATAATCTTTTAATTAATTAGAGACACTTTTCTTATTTAATTAAATAACTTCATTTAATTAATTAGGAATGGCTTCCTATTTAATTAAATAACTTTATTTAATTAATTAGAAGTAAGTATTCCATTTAATTAAATAATTTATTTAATTAATTAAAAATACCTTTCCCATTTAATTAAATAATTACATTTAATTAATCAAGATAAGCATATTTATTAAATGTATGTAAAAATATGAGCAAATGTGAGTATGAATTCTTGTAGCGATTCAATGTGAATTGTCTAAATTCATCCTCTCCTAAAATGAAGAGATGAGGGTCTCTTAAATAGACTTTTCTAGAATCCATCAACGGTTGAAATCAAATTCAATTAATGGTCAGGATTACAGTTGAAGTTCATTTATAAAGGGTGATTCCAAAATTAAAGGGAGTTAACAGATTTAATTTGAGTAAAATAAAGAGTTAACTGATTTAATTTGAGTAGAAAAAGGAGTTAACTAATTTAACTCATTTTTTTTAATCAATAGTAAACTGAAAATTTCCCTTTTTGAACTGAAGAGAGATTTTGTTGAGATATTTAATTTAATAAAATGAGATATGCTCTCATAATTACTTTTTCTATCTAACTAAATAATTTTTTAATTAATTAGAGACACTTTTATTATTTAATTAAATAACTTCATTTAATTAATTAGGAATGGCTTCCTATTTAATTAAATAACTTTATTTAATTAATTAGAATTAAGTACTCTATTTAATTAAATAATTTTATTTAATTAATTAGAAATACCTTTCCCATTTAATTAAATAATTACATTTAATTAATCAAGATAGGTGTATTTATTAAATGTATGTAAAAATATGAGCAAATGTGAGTATGAATTCCAACAGCGATTCGATGCAAATTCTCCAAATTCATCCTCTCCTAAAATGAAGAGATGAGGGTCTCTTAAATAGACTTTCCTAGAATCTATCAATGGTTGAGATCAAATTCAATCAATGGTCAAGATTAAAGTTGAAGTTCAGTCATAAAGGGAGATTCCCAAATTAAAGGTGTAAGGTCCCTCCTCACATGTACTTATTAAATATGAATTTCTCTGTCAAATCTGTTGTAGGAGATTTGAATGGATATGGGTAATGTTGTAGGATTTTAGATATCCTAAGGAACATTGAGAACAATAGATATATCCATGCTTCAATACTCAAAGATTAGAGAACGACTATGTTGTCTTGACTGTTTAAACATTAATTTGCACTAACAATAATACAAGGTGTTTCACTTAATGATGATGTTATTGATTTTGTTACCTCAATGATTTGGATTCTATGCATTTAGATAGTTCAATACTCACTATTGCTGATGTTATGATGTTTAGGTACATGCATGCTTAACAATGATTATTCTTGTATTTAATTTGAATTAATGAATAAGTTAGATGTCATATCAATTTTGTAATGACTAATGATTAAATGTGAGTAGAAATAAATTAAATAGTTAAATAATTGAAGCATTATGTTCTGAGTTCACCCCGATTCATCGTAGCATAATGATACATTACTATTATTTGGATACTCACGACTCGAGATGTCGAGACATTATCTAATGCTTGAACATATTTTATTATTTCATGTTGTGTGATGTTACTTTCAGATATTGATATTCATGATTTAAGGATTTATGTATATGTATGCTAATGAATTAAGTAAAATGTAGGATTAACACTTTGATTTTTGGAATCTTTATGATTAAGGATATAAGTAGGATGAAAGAAACCCTAATTGATGTATGTTTCAATTTATATAAATTTTTGATATGTATATACATATGTACATGTGATTTTATAGAACTACTGATGTGTGGAATGAGTGTGCAAGTATTTTAGCTGAGAAACCCGACGGAGGAACATAATTGATCCCTATGTGCTCATTATGGAAACCTTGTTTTTCATAATTCAAGTATTTTATTGTGAGATGTGTGAATGTGTCTTTCTGTGATCAGTAAATGTTAATGTTCATTACTATGTTTTTTAGTGTCGCTTGACACTTGTGAATTATTTGGGATCTTTAGTGTGCTTATTAGGGTTAGCTGTGTAACCTTTGGACCTAAGTCAGTTTAAGTTAGTGTTAATTTGCTAATTGGGTTCTTAATTGAGTTTAGTCACCCTTAATTCAGATTAGTGCTTAATCTTCTTTTCAGAGTTGTTAGTTGGTCCTAATTATTTTCCTAGTTTTTGTTTGGTTCCAAACCTATTCCTAAGGCTTTAAAACATGAAATAATTATGCCCAAGGGGTATGCGTATGGGTTGGGAGTCTTTTCCAACCCCTAAGCCCCTTTTGTTAACTTTTGAGATCACTCAAAAAGTCTCATTTTACATTTGTGTGAAAACTGCAAGTGGTTACCATGAGTTGCCTTACCTCACCTCCACTTAGTGTTTAACCATAGTGTGGGTTGAGTTAGGAGCTTCTAGATTTGTAAGTGGGTGGGAGAAGTTATTGATCCTTTTGGTGGTTGAGTTTGAGGCTTATTTAGAGGCCTTCTTAGAGTAGTTGAGGTTGTTACCCAATCTCTACATTTAAAGAAAGAGTCTTGAAGATTGAAGCAAGGAAAGGGAAGCTCTACTCAAATTTGTTCATTTCTATTACCTCTTTGTGAAGGTTGGAGTTCTCATCTCCCTTGTTCAGATTTCATTCTTGTTTCATGCTTATGCTACCTTGTTGTTGTTCCAATGTTTGTATGTTTGTGGGTATGTTGGGAAGCTTTGAAAACTAGATTATTTTTGGATGATTTATTTTCATGTTTATGTTTGAAATTTTGAGATGTTTCTTGTATGGGTGTTTTGGTATTACTCACCCTTGGAGAGGGCAGAAGTGACCAATTTTGGGAAAGGTCTATTTAGTCAGACTCCAACCAGTGTAGAGTCTCTTCTTAGGATGAGAAAAGGGAGAAAGGGTAGGGTGTTATGGGCCCCTACCTGCCAGTAGAAACTTTGTATGATTATGGTATGATTATGGTATGTTGAAATGGAAGAACGGAATTTCTTGGTATATAGCCCCGATTGGGCATCTGTTTGGTGTTGTGCTTGACTTCTCCTGGTTGGAAGAATCCACCTTTCCCTAGTTTTGATTCATTGTGAATCCTATTGTGCAAACCATGTATGATTATGCTTGTTTGATTGTCTCTTGGTTATGCTTGGTTGTCACTCGATCAGATATTTGTTTCCTCCTCAGTTCGTATAAATGTTTTGCAAAATTTGAAATGAATCCCTTGATGAGGGACATGAACAAAATTCAATTATATTGTTAAAATTTGGGATTAATATCCTATTGTAAATTGTATTTTAAACTTTTTTGTAAATGGCAACAAAGTCATGTTTTCTTACTAGTTCTTTCTCGGCTGAGCCTCTGAATCAGGTTTGCCAACAAAATTGATGGTTGAGTATAATTGGTTATCATGTGATTAAATTGTGATTTAAATTTAGATGGATGTATCTCAAAAATAGGATGGAATTGATGATGTTCAATTTGGTTAAATTTCAAGTTTTCTTTCATGTTGAAAATGAAAATTATGATCATGGATGTAGATTCAGGTTGCATGATTATTTGAATCAAACAATTCTTGCATTATTGATTTAAAATGGATAATTCATATTTTTGTATGTTAAGGTTGTAATTAGGCTTTATGGATTTTCATTTAAAAGAAATTATTGGCAAAGGTCGAATTATTCCAATTAAATCTATTCAAAAGAAAAAAAATTGTTTTGCCCATGTAGTTTGGGCATGACAAAAGGGAGTTAATAGTTATAATTTGAATAGAAAAAAGAGTTAACTCATTTAACTCATTTTTTTATCAATAGTGAACTGAAAATTTCCCTTTTTGAACTAAAGAGAGATTTTTTTGAGATATTTAATTTAATAAAATAAGATATGCTCTCATTATTACTTTTTCTATTTAATTAAATAATATTTTAATTAATTAGAGAAACTTTTCTTATTTAATTAAATAACTTCATTTAATTAATTAGGAATGGCTTCCTATTTAATTAAATAACTTTGTTTAATTAATTAGAAGTAAGTACTCCATTTAATTAAATAATTTTGTTTAATTAATTAGAAATACCTTTCCCATTTAATTAAATAATTACATTTAATTAATCCAAATAGGAGTATTTATTAAATATATGTAAAAATATGAGCAAATGTGAGTATGAATTCCAATAGCGATTCAATGTAAACTCTCCAAATTCATCCACTCCTAATATGAAGAGATGAGGGTCTCTAAAATAGACTTTCCTAGAATCCATCAACAGTTGAGATTAAATTCAATTAACGGTCAGGATTAAAGTCGACGTTCAGTCATAAAGGGAGATTCTCAAATTAAAGGGAGTTAATAGATTTAATTTGAGTAAAATAAGGAGTTAACTAATTTAATTTGAGTAGAAAAAAGAGTTAACTCATTTAACTCATTTTTTATCAATAGTGAACTGAAAATTTTCCTTTTTGAACTAAAGAGAGATTTTGTTGAGATATTTAATTTAATAAAATGAGATATGCTCTCATAATTACTTTTTCTATTTAATTAAATAATCTTTTAATTAATTAGAGACACTTTTTATTTAATTAAATAACTTCATTTAATTAATTAGGAATGGTTTCTTATTTAATTAAATAACTTTGTTTAATTAATTAGACGTAAGTACTTCATTTAATTAAATAATTTTGTTTAGTTAATTAGAAATACCTTTTCCATTTAATTAAATAATTACATTTAATTAATCAAGATAGGCATATTTATTAAATGTATGTAAAAGTATGAGCAAATGTGAGTATGAATTCCATTAGCGATTCGATGCAAATTTTTCAAATTCATCCTCTCCTAAAATGAAGAGATGAGGGTTTCTTAAATAGACTTTCCTGGAATCCATCAACGGCTAAGATCAAATTCAATCAACGGTTAGGATTAAAGTTGAAGTTCATTCATAAAGGGAGATTTCCAAATTCAAGGGAGTTAACAGATTTAATTTGAGTAAAATAAGGAGTTAACTAATTTAATTTGATTAAAAAAAGGAGTTAACTGATAAAAATCATTTTTTATCAATAGTGAACTAAAAATTTCTCTTTTTGAACGAATCAGAGATTTTGTTGAGATATTTAATTTAATAAAATGGGATATGCTCTCATAATTGTTTTTTCTATTTAATTAAATAATCTTTTATTTAATTAGAGACATTTTTCTTATTTAATTAAATAACTTCATTTAATTAATTAGGAATGGCTTCCTATTTAATTAAATAACTTTGTTTAATTAATTAGAAGTAAGTACTGCATTTAATTATATAATTTTGTTTAATTAATTAGAAATACCTTTCTCATTTAATTAAATAATTAGATTTAATTAATCAAGATATGCGTATTTATTAATTGTATGTAAAAATATGAGCAAATGTGAGTATGAATTCTAGCAGCGATTCGATGCAAATTCTCCAAATTCATCCTCTCCTAAAATGAAGAGATCAGGGTCTCTTAAATAGACTTTCCTAGAATCCATCAACAGTTGAGATCAAATTCAATCAACAGTCAGGATTAAAGTTAAAGTTCAGTCATAAATTAAAGGGAGTTAACAGATTTAACTCATTTTTTTATCAATAGTTAGGTGAAAATTTCCCTTTTTGAACTGAAGAGAGATTTTGTTGAGATATTTAATTTAATAAAATGAGATATGCTATCATAATTAATTTTTCTATTTAATTAAATAATCTTTTAATTAATTAGAGACACTTTTTTTATTTAATTAAATAACTTCATTTAATTAATTAGGAATGGCTTCTTATTTAATTAAATAACTTTGTTTATGTAGTGCCTATCCTCGTTCACATCTTTTCTAGACATTGATGCTATTATTATCAGACTTTGATGGACTAGTTTTATGTTGATCATTTAGTGGTATTGTTTTGACACTATCAGCTATTATGATATGGATTCAGTTGATATATGATGAGATCATATAGACTTTACATTTCATGTATGTATAATGATCATTACATTGTTTTCAGTTATTAATGATGATTAGTTAGATGGTATATTATCTTGTGTGTTTTATTATGGATACTTACCCCATACTTGCATGTGTATGGTGTGCGTATTTTAATATTGTATGGCATTTCTGATGTGGTTAAGGAAGGGAGTCGTAGTCACCTGCTTAGTCAGGATCTACATGATGCACCACTTCCTGCCATTGTCTGTTTAGCTTAGCATTATATATTGTATGTACATGCATGGTTTTTTTGCAAGTTGTAGGTACCGAGTATTGACTTTTCTGAATTGCCAGGATGAGCGTACGCTATTATACTATCTCAATGATAAGAGAAGGGAGTTAAATTCTCAAGTTCAAATCCCAAACCCTTAAACCATTTGTCCTAGTGAGTTAGGACAAGTATCAGAGTTGAGTACCCACCAAATGTGTCAGATGACATATTTCATAATTTTTAACCCTTTAGACTAATTTTGTATGTATGATTTATTCTATGATGGGTTTCCATATTTTATCTTGGAGGTCTATGGTGAATTTTCTATTAATTAAGTCTTAATAAATAGATTTAATTAATAAATAAATTATTTTGGAGAAAATTAATAAAATATCATGATCTTTGATATTTTGAGTATAATTAATTAAATGAGAATTAATTGAGAGAAAAGAATTAAATAAAAGAAAATTAAAAATTAATAATTAATAATAATAATAAAATAATAATAAAGTAATAAATAAATAAAATGATAAAAGTTACAAAAATTAAAATAAAAGTTATAAATATTTAAATAGAAATTATATAAAAAGTAAATTGGAGTTATAAGCTTGCATGGGAGTTAACGCACTTTTCTATTTCTCATGTGTTAACAACACGAGGGTTAGTGCATTAATTAAGCACATGGTGTCTACAACCCTATGGCTCCTCTTGAAGGTTGGAAAAGACCCATGCTTAGTTGGTGACACCTTCCAGCTATTTCTAGAAACATTCTAGAGGTTTCCTAAGAGCTCTTTATATTTAGGCATCCCTAGAAGCTTAGACATAGCATTTGGAGTGCAATTGGAGCATTGGAGGATTCGAGATTTCTGGAGCTTGCTCTGTGGGTTTTCTAAGGAAGGGCGAATTAGCATCAAAATTCGAGTAGATTCTTGTGATTTTACTTATGCTATTTCTACATGTTGCATTCCCTATCTTCTTCATGTCTTCCATATGTCTTCTCAGGAATTTCATATTTTTATTGTATCCATTCTCAACATGGGCAATTGAATTTATGTGAAAATCTTTATATGCATAGATCTGAAAAAAAATGGGGCTAGGGTTTAAATTCATAGCCAAACCCATTAGATTATTTATTGGATAAATTTGAAGATCAAAGATTTAAAGGAAAATTCTGAAAATTAGAATTTCTAAGTAAACTGTGTATATTCTTGAATCTGCATACACATATACGTATATATCATTATATATATATATAAGTATGTGCTTTGATGGTGATAAACTCTGTGTGTATGTATATATATATATACATATATATATACATATATATATATATATATACACATATATATATATATATATACATATATATACCCATATATATATATATATATATATATATATATATACATACATATATATACCCATATATATATATATACATACATATGTATATATATACATATATATATATTTATTTATATAATAATCTAATGTCAAATCGTGATAGAGTTTCATGTTAATAGTATTTCATATCGCATGGGAAATTTTTTATAAAAAATGTTATTCAAAATCACGTTAAAAAATATATATATATGATGTTGGGCGGGTATTATATACCCCACCCACCGCAGGCTTGCAAGATCGCAGGGTACCTATGATCGCAGTGTACCTACAGTGCGGATGTATTGGGCGACACGATTTTAAAATTGCATTGCGATTTGAGTTTGGTTTTAAATTATATAAAATTTTATTTGCAATGTTATTTCATATGAGATTTGGATATGAATCTCGATTTTGTTCCAATATCATTAATTATTAAATGTTATTATATATATATATATATATAAATATATAAATAAATAAATATATATATGTATATAAGTATATATGTATATATAATTAATTATAAATGAATATTATAAAGTTCTAAATTAATGGATCACTCTTTTAATGATTTAAAATATTGATATTGAGCTTGTCAATTATGAAGAGATATTAATAATTAATTTAATTAAACTCAGTTTAATTAAGATTAGTTATTAGAATATATAATTGAAGTTTTGATTCATTGAGAGTGTCAATTTTCAAACAATGTTATATAAACAAAATATTATTAGATCAATTAGAAAATTGAGTCTAGTAGTTTTGGGAAAAAACTTTTATCTATCAAACAAATACATGGGTTAGGAAAAATGTGAAATTTCTCCACTTAATATAACTTGGAAAAATGTAAACTAAGACTTTTAAATTCAAATTTGAAAATTTAGCAAAACCAAAATATGTGTTTACATTGTGTATTCTTTATGCTATTGTCTTGGGTTTTGGGTTGACTAGTGTTGACCAGTATAGGACGTCTATCAGAGCTTGGGGGTTATGTGATTGTGATGTCATGATGATGTTTTAATCTCGATCTTTATAAACTCAACCATGGTTTGTGATGGAATGCTCTATGTATTGGATGTGATTACTGATTGTTATAGTTGAGATTCTTGTGTATGAGACTCTTGACCTAACCATTATTTTGGTCATCGATCAATTATCCTTGATTATTTTCTAGTCGCCATGATAGGATTGAGATGTGGATTTATTCTTGATAATGTCATGTTGTGACATGTTTGACTCAACCATTTTTAGAGTCTTCAATCAGTATGATTGAGATATATATTTTGGTTATTGAGAACCATTGGATACTTTGATTATCATTGATACTTCAGTTGCCAATAGATAGTTGTTGTGTTCATGATTTTCTATGGATGTTTACTCATGGAGAATTGATGCTTTTATGCATATTTGATAATTTTATTATGGATTATCTTTTGTGATTTTGAGATTTAAGAGTCCATGAGCATTAGGGTAGGATATCTGCATGTAGTGACGGGAAGTGGCTTGCAATGGGGGCCGGGGCCGTAAGAGGCTGCCAGGGTAACTCATTGTAAGTTGGATTAATAAGTGATAACATTCACACCTAATACTAACTGAATGAACCTAAAAAGATAAGTGTTTTGTTCTCGCCCATGCTTTGAGCGCTTGTACAGGCTAGGATGGGAGTAGTGAGATGCATGCTTGCAACCTTGCATTCCATAGTATGCCCTATTAGTATGAGAGGATACTAGTGGCTGCATGAAATCAATATGGACCCATGGAGTTTAGCTAACTGCCAGGGTAACTTGTACGTGATAAATGCGATGACACTTTTCTACTTGCATAGTATGTTCCTACATGTCATTTTGTGCCTCAGGGATTAGATGTCAGTTTTGTGATTGGAACCTTTGAGTTAGTATACTTTTAGGATTCCTGGACCTATGGAGATTTGTGCTATGTGATTTTGATAGCCTATTTGGGACTTGAGATTATCTCCTTAGCACGGTGGGAGTGGACCACTTAAGTACCATGCGGTTAGGTGGTAGTGTATTTTCTACTCTTATCATTTTGAGATTCATTGAGACATTGTGGCTGATGTGTCCTTCATGATGGTGGATATGTATCCTTTTTTATTGATGATTAGCATATGTTAGATGATGTTATCTTATGCTTATATTTTCATGTTAGATTACTTTCTACATATGATGCTGTATATATTAGGAGTGACATTCCTACTATGTTAGTACTGATGATCTCTTTGATGGTTTGGAATGTTACGCACGAAGGGATGGCTAGGATTCACGATGGTCTAATGATGCTAATAATGGTTGGGAGGAATCGTGCACTTAGTTTATTATGTTTGATCTTTATGATGGATGTTTATATCTTCTATAATGTTGTATCATGTGATTATCTCTACTTTGATGTATCATGGATTAGAATAGGATGATGTACCTTATTCTATGTGTGTATATTCTTTTGAGCTTGTCATACCCTGTGACATGTACAGTGGATGATTGAGTATTTGAAATGTAATCTATAAACATTGGACTTATCATTATTATTTCATGTGGATGTTGTACTAGATGGATTCATGTATGTAATTCAACGTTAAGGGATCTTAAAGAATGTAATCTGTTATGTATGTTATGTTTACTTTTAGATGGACATTACTATTGCTTCCATTATTGTGCATAAGTTATATGTGGTATTTACTTTCAAAAAAAAAAAAAGTGTTTCTAAAACTTAGTGAAACTCTAGGTTAATTCTTTGGATCCCTTGGCGGGGCATTACATTTGGTATCAGAGCCTGAGTTTTTACATTGGGAGCTCTGGGTATTTTGGAACAACTAGAACTTTGAACTTTGAACTTTGAACTTTGAACCAGGCGAACTGAAACAGAACTTGAACTGTTACTTGTATATTTTTCATACTTCAACACTTAGTTTCAAAATTGGAAATTTAACTTAAACCTTAACATAGAACTATACTTAGTACCTCGTACTATTGTAGGATGGTATCTGGGACTAGGTCTTCTGTTAGAGGCTGTGGTAGAGGTCGTGGAAGAGGTTGTGGTCATGGTAGAGCTGTCAGTGCCCATGAGTCTACCCATGAGGGATTGGCTTGTGTAGAGAGTAGGGAAGAGCACTCTAGTAGGCAGCAGGAAGAGAGCCGTAGACAGGACCAAGCTGAGTTTGAAGAGGTCAGTTTGAGATAGATGATGCAGACTATTCTATAATGTCTAACTCCTGTTCAAGAACAGCCTAAAGTGCATCAGATAGAACAAGAGCATAGACCTAGGTCTAGGAGTCCTCGGCAGGATCATCAGAGGTCCATTGTGTCCACTCAGATGGAGGATCTTTCAAGATCCAAGGTTAAGCCTTTCAATGGGCAAGGTTTTGGTTATGTGGCCGAGCAGTGGCTTATTTCCCTCGACAGGATTTTTTCCATGCAGGAGTTTGATAGCAATGTTAAGGCAAGATTTGTGATCACAAATTTAGAGAATTTTGGGGCCACATGGTGGATGATTGAGGAGAAGAAGTTGGGAATCGATATGAGCAGTGTTACATGGGAATTATTCTTAGAGAGTTTTTGTGAACGATTCCTACAAGAGGAATGGAAACAACAAAGGGCTGATGAATTTCATAATCTCAGACAGTACACTTTGTTAGTGACCAAGTATGAGCGTAATTTTTATGAGCTCATGCCTTTTTCAGGGTTCAGTGAAAATTCGGCTCAATTGACACAACATTTTATTAGGGGTTTGAATAACCGTATTATTGGGGGAATTAAGGTATTTGAGCCAAAAAGCCTCAAGGATGTGGTGCATCGAGCTATCCTTGTTGAGAAAAGTCTCATACTTGGTCAAGGTGGTTTTTTAGGAGCGCCAGCAGCATCGGGATCTAAAAGCAACTACAATTGAGGTGGTAACAAGAAGTTTTATTTCTCTAAGGGGAAATAGTGTTAGCAATAGTCTCAGCAGACACAGCAATAGAAGGGCTCGAATTCTCAAGCTCAAGGTGGTGGTAAATGTACTAACACCAAGAACAACCGCAATGCTCAATGCAATAGACAGAATCAGTCCAAATAGCTAGCTCAGAGTAGCCAGTCTTTTGTAAGTAGGAACAATCGTCGGCAATCTAATGTACCACCTATGGGAAGAGGTTTTGACATAAATATGAAATGTTTTTCATGTGGTTAGATTGGACATTATACAGCTCAGTGTCCTCCACGAACACCTCAGTTTCCAGGACCTAGACCTACAGTTTCAGAGCCTATAGTTGGTGATGTAGGTAGAGCTCATAGATTTTTTGCAACAGTTGATCAGCATCAGGCAGATCATCAAGAAATAGTGGTTGAGACCACAGGTGTTATTAGAGGTATATCTCTTTCAGTATTGTTTGATTCAGGAGCTACAGATTCATTTATTTCACCATCTATAGTTTCTAAGTGTAAGTTGGATGCAGTGAAGCAAGATCATGGTTGGCAAGTGGAACTAGCCTCAGGCATTAAGGTCTCCACAGATTTTGTAGTTCATAAGTGTGGGCTTAGCTTAGGAAGCTTTGATATGATAGTGGATCTTTGAGTCATACCCCTTGATTCCTATGATGTGGTTTTAGGCATGGACTGGCTTGGATCTCATAGAGCCAGTATAGATTGTAGGAAGAAGATCATTATGTGCCAAAATGACCAAGGGAATGATGTCTTGATAGTTGGGATACCGAGGCCTATATCTCTGCAGATGATTTCTGCTATGCAATTGAAGCAAAGTTTTCGTAAGGGATGTCAGATATTTTTTGTTATGGTAAATGATCTTGATGAGGAAGATCCTATGAGGAAGACTTTGGATCAACCAATTTTGTAGGAGTACGTGAAAGTTTTTCCAAGTGAGATTCCAAGCATGCCTCCTAAGAGGGACATTGATTTTAGTATTGATCTGATTCTTGGAGTGGAGCCTATCTCTAAAGCTCCTTATCGCATAACTACTCAGGAATTGGGTGAGCTACATCTTGAGCTGGAGGAACTTCTGGCCAAAGGCAGCATTCGACCTAGTGTATCACCATGGAGAGCTCCAGTGCTCTTTGTGAAGAAGAAAGACAGTTCTTTGCACCTTTGTATTGACTACAGACAATTGAATAAGGTGACTATTAAGAATAGGTATCCTTTGCCTAGGATTGATGACTTATTTGATCAGATCAAGGGAGCTACAGTATTCTCCAAGATTGATCATAATTGAGGATACCACCAGCTTCGCATTAAGGAAGCAGATATTCACAAGACCGCTTTTCAAATGCGCTATGGGAATTATGAGTTCATAGTGGTACCTTTTGGGTTGACTAATGCTCCATCAGTTTTCATGAGTTTGATGAATGGTGTTTTTCGATCATATCTTGATAGGTTTGTACTTGTGTTTCTTGATGAGATATTGATATATTCTAGGACTCAGAAGGAGCATGAGGAACACCTGCGGTTGGTATTGCAGTGTTTGAGGGACAATTGGCTTTATGCCAATGCAGCTAAGTGTGAGTTCTTCAAATCAGAGATTCAGTATTTAGGGTATGTTATTTCAGGTGATGTTATTTTAGTGGATCTTCCAAAGATTCAGGCAATAATAGAATGGCCTACATTGACTAATGTGTCAGAAATTCATAGTTTCATGGGTTTAGCTAGTTATTATCGTAGATTTGTCCAGAACTTCTCTAAGATAGCACATCCTATCACTTCTCTTCAAAGGAAAGGAAAGAAGTTCGTATGGACAGAGAAATGTGAGGAAGCTTTTCAAAAGCTCAAGGAACATTTGACCAGTGCACCGATTCTAGCTTTACCTGATCTAGAAGGTGATTTCATGGTATGTACAGATGCTTCTCTTGAAGGGATTGGGGCAGTGTTGATGCAGAATGGACAGATGATTGCGTATGAATCACATAAGCTCAAGGATCATGAGTTAAATTATCCTACGCATGATCTTGAGTTAGCAGTAGTAGTTCATGCTTTGACAAGGTGGAGACATTTCCTGTTGGGGCATAGATTTGAGCTACAAAGCGATCATTGTAGTCTTTAGTACATTTTTACTCAGCCTAATTTGAATGCTCGCCAGAGGTGATGGATGGAGTTTCTATGCGAGTATGATTTTGAGGTTAAGTACATTCAGGGTAAGGAGAGTGTGGTGGCAGATGCTTTGAGTCACAGGAGACATGTGGTATCATTGATGACTCTTAGTGTGGATTTGAGGAGTCGTATTCTTCAGGCACTTCTTATGGATTCTTGGTATCTGGAAGTGGGCAAAGAGATTGATTCAGGAAGATCTTTGGAAGGTAAATTTGCAAGTTTCGTTTGAGAGTTAGATGGTCTTTTGAGACATTTAGGGAGGATTTATGTGCCATTTTCAAATGAGCTTCGCACCTTGCTACTAGCAGAAGCCCATCGTACACCTTACTCAACACATCCAGGTGTCAAGAAGATGCATGCTGATTTGAGATGTTTGTTCTTTTGGTCTGGGATGAAGTGAGATATTGCTGATTTTGTGGCTAGGTGTCTTGAGTGTCAGAGAGTCAAGGGAAAACACCATCACCTAGCTAGACTTTTGTAGCCAAATCTCATTCCTTCTTGGAAGTGGGATATCATCTCTGTGGATTTTATAGTAGGATTACCTATGACAGTTTGGCATCATGATGCTATCATGGTTACCGTTGATCGGTTGACTAAGGTGGCACATTTTTCACTGATTAGGTCTTCCTACACAACAACTTCTATAGCTAATATCTTCATGCATGACATTGTAAGACTACATGGTATTCTTAGAAAGATTATTTCTAACAGGGATCCTGTATTCACATCTGCATTCTGGACATCATTGCAGCATGAGCTTGGAGCACAGCTAAACTTTAGTTTGGCATATCATCCAGAGACTGATGCTTAGATAGAGAGGGTGAATCAGGTTTTGGAGGATATGTTACGAATGTATGTGATGGATAGGTAGACACATTGGGAGGACTATCTCTACCTAGTGGAGTTTTCTTACAACAATGGGTATCATAGTTCTATTGGCATGACACCTTTTCAGGCATTATATGGTCGTCCTTATCGTACACCATTTAGTTGGGCCAGTTTTGAGGATTGCATCCTGTTGGGTCCTGAGATGCTTCATGATATGGAGCAACAGGTAGTGCGTATCCGTGAGCACTTGACTACAACACATGATAGGCAGAAGAAGTATGTCGATGCTCATAGGATTGATAAGCAGTTTACTGTGGGTGATAAGGTTTTCTTGAGAGTGCGATCGTGAAAAAGTCTGATCCGATATGGAAAGGGTTCTAAGCTAGCACCTCACTTTGTGGGACCATTTGAGATTCTAGAGAGGATTTGCCCGGTGGCTTACCACCTTGCTCTACCGCCCAGCCTAGCTCGCATTCATGATGATTTCCATGTTTCAGTGCTTAGGCAGTATATTCCTGATATTGTGCATGTTCTTGATTGGAATGCGTTGCAAGTAGAGGATGAGCAATTGGCTTTGGAGCTGGTTTTTATTCTGGAGCAGCAGGGGTTGACCCTTAGGGGTCAAACCATCAAGCAGGTAAGGGTCCAATGGGACCCTACGGATGATTCTTCAACTACTTGGGAGGATGCAGCTAGATTGAGGGAGTTATATCCCTATTTGTCTGTAGGCTTCCAGGAGTAAGCCTAAGCCAAGGGGGGGTGGATGTAGTGCCTACCCTCGTTCACATCTTTTCTGGACATTGATGCTATTATTATCAAACTTTGATGGACAAGTTTTATGTTTATGGTTTAGTGGTATTGTTTTGACACTATCAGATATTATGATATGGATTCAATTGATATATGATGAGATCATTTAGACTTTACATTTCATGTATGTATGATGATCATTACATTATTTTTAGTTATTAATGATGATTAGTTAGACGGTATATTATCTCATGTGTTTTATTATGGATACTTACCCCATTATTGCATGTGTATGGTGTGCATGTTTTCATATTGTATGGCATTTCTGATGTGGTTAAGGAAGGGAGTCGTAGTCACCTGCTTAGTCAAGATCTACACGATGCACCACTTCTTGCCATTGTTTGTTTAGCTTAGCATTATATATTGTATGTACATGCATGGTTTTTCTGCAAGTTGCAGGTACCAAGTATTGACTTCCCTGAATTGCCAGGATGAGCATACCCTATTATACTATCTCAATGATAAGAGAAGGGAGATAAATTCTCAAGTCCAAATCCCAAACCCTTAAACCATTTGTCCTAGTGAGTTAGGACAAGTATCAGTGTTGAGTACCCACTGAATGTGTCAGATGACATATTTCATAATTTTTAACCCTTTGGACTGATTTTGTATGATTTGTTCTATGATGGGTTTTCATATTTTATCTTGGAGGTCTATGGTGAATTTTCTATTAATTAAGTCTTAATAAATAGATTTAATTAATAAATAAATTATTTTGGAAAAAATTAATAAAATATCATGATCTTTGATATTTTGAGTATAATTAATTAAATGAGAATTAATTGAGAGAAAAGAATTAAATAAAAGAAAATTAAAAATTAAAAAATAATAATAATAATAAAATAATAATAAAGTAATAAATAAATAAAATAATAAAAGTTACAAAAATTAAAATAAAAGTTATAAATATTTGAATAGAAATTATATAAAAAGTAAATTGGAGTTATAAGCTTGCATGGGAGTTAATGCACTTTTCTATTTTTCATGTGTCAACAACACGGGGGTTAGTGCATTAATTAAGCACATGGTGTCGACAACCCTATGGCTCATCTTGAAGGTTAGAAAAGACCCATGCTTAGTTGGTGACACCTTCCAATTGTTTCTAGAAACATTCTAGAGGTTTCCTGAGAGCTCGTTATATTTAGGCATCCCTAGAAGCTTAGACATAGCGTTTGGAGTGCAATTGGAGCATTGGAGGATTCGAGAATTCTGAAGAAGGGAGCTTGCTCTGTGGGTTTTCTGAGGAAGAGTGAATTATCATCAAAATTCAGGTAGATTCTTATGATTTTACTTATACTATTTCCGCATTTTGCATTCCCTGTCTTCTTCATGTCTTCCATATGTCTTCTGAAGAATTTCATATTTTTATTATATGCATTCTCAATATGGGCAATTGAATTTATGTGGAAATCTTTATATGCATAGATCTGAAAGAAAACGGGGCTAGGGTTTAAATTCATAGCCAAACCCATTAGATTATTTATTGGATAAATTTGAAGATCAAAGATTTAAAGGAAAATTTTGAAAATTAAAATTTCTAAGTAAACTATGTATATTCTTGAATCTGCATACACATATACATATATATCATTATATACATATATATAAGTATGTGCTGTGATGGTGATAAATTTTGCGTCTATATATATACATATATACATACATATGTATATCTATACATATATTTATCTATTTATATAATAATCGAATGTCAAATCGCGATAGAGTTTCATGTTAATAGTATTTCATATCGCATGGGAATATTTTTATAAAAAACGTTATTCAAAATCAAGTTAAAATATATATATATGATGTTGGGCGGGTATTATATACCCCACCCACCACAAGCTTGCGAGATCGCAGGGTACCTGTGACCGCAGTGTACCCACAGTGCAGATGTATTTATGGATGTATATATATATATATATATATATATATATATATATATATATATATATATATATATATATATATATATATATATATATATATATATATATATATATATAAGTATATATGTATATATAATTAATTATAAATGAATATTATAAAGTTCTAAATTAATGGATCACTCTTTTAATGATTTAAAATATTGATATTGAGTTTGTCAATTATGAAGAGATATTAATAATTAATTTAATTAAATTCAGTTTAATTAAGATTAGTTATTAGAATATATAATCGAAGTTTTGATTCATTGAGAGTGTCAATTTTCAGACAATGTTATATAAACAAAATATTATTAGATCAATTAGAAAATTGAGTCTAATAGTTTTGGGGAGAAATTTTTATCTATCAAACAAATACATGGGTTAGGAAAAATGTGAAATTTCTCCACTTAATATAATTTGAAAAAACATAAACTAAGACTTTTAAATTCAAATTTGAAAACTTAGCAAAACCAAAACATTTGTTTACATTGTGTATTCTTTATGCTATTGTTTTGGGTTTTTGGTTGACTAGTGTTGACCAGTATAAGACGTCTACCAGAGGCTTGGGGGTTATGTGATTGTGATTTCATAATGATGCTTTAATCTTGATCTTTATAAACCCAAACATGGTTTGTGATGGAATGCTCTATGTATTGGATGTGATTACTGATTGTTATAGTTGAGATTCTTGTGTATGAGACTCTTGACCTAACCATTATTTTGGTCATTGATCAATTATCCTTGATTATTTTCTAGTCGCCATGATGGGACTGAGATTTGGATTTATTTTTGATGATGTCATGTTGTGACATGTTTAACTCAACCATTTTTGGAGTCTTCGATCAGTATGATTGAGATATATATTTTCGTTATTGAGAACCATTGGATACTTTGATTATCAGTGATACTTTAGTTGCCAATAGAGAGCTATTGTGTTCATGATTTTCTATGGATGTTTACTCATGGAGAATTGATGCTTTTATGCATATTTGATGATTTTATTATGGATTATCTTTTGTGATATTGAGATTTAAGAGTCCATGAGCATTAGGGTAGGATATCTGTATGTAGTGATGGGAAGTGGCTTGTAATGGGGGCCAGGGCTCTAAGAGGCTACCAGGGTAACTCATTGTAAGTTGGATTAATAAGTGATAACATTCAAACCTAATACTAACTGAATGAACCTAAAAAGATAAGTGTTTTGTTCTTTCCCATGCCTTGAGCGCTTGTACAGGCTAGGATGGGAGTAGTGAGATGCATGGTTGCAACCTTGCATTCCGTAGTATGCCTCGTCAGTATGAGAGGATACTAGTGGCCACATGAAATTAGTATGGACCTGTGGAGTTTAGCTAACTGCCAGGGTAACTTGTACATGATAAATGTGATGACACTTTCTCGTTTGCATAGTAGGTTCCTACATCTCATTGTGTGCCTCTGGGGTTAGATGTCAGTTTTGTGATTGGAACCTTTGAGTTAATATACTTTTAGGATTCCTGGACTTATGGAGATTTGTGCTATGTGATTTTGATAGCCTATTTGGGACTTGAGATTATCTCCTTAGCACGGTGGGAGTGGACCACTTAGGTACCACATGGTCAGGTGGTAGTGTATTTTCCACTCTTATCATTTTGAGATTCATTGAGACATCGTGGCTAATGCATCCTTCATGATGGTGGATATGTATCCTTTTTCATTGATGATTAGCATATGTTAGATGATGTTATCTTATTCTTATATTTGCATGTTAGATTACTTTCTACATATGATGTTGTATATATTAGGAGTGACATTCCTACTATGTTAGTACCGATGATCTCTTCGGTGATTTGGAATGTTACGCACAGAGGGATGGCTATGATCCACGATGGTCTAATAAGGCTAATAATGGTTTGGAGGAACCATACACTTAGTTTATTATGTTTGATCTTTATGATGGATGTTTATATCTTCTATGATGTTGTATCATGTGATTATCTCTACTTTGATGTATCATGGATTAGAATAGGATGATGTACCTAAT
Source organism: Cupressus sempervirens (assembly GCA_028749045.1). Lineage (NCBI taxonomy): Eukaryota > Viridiplantae > Streptophyta > Pinopsida > Cupressales > Cupressaceae > Cupressus > Cupressus sempervirens. The sequence continues at coordinate 120,331,535 of CM053783.1, forward strand.
TCTATGTGTGTATATTCTTTTGAGCTTGTCATACCCTATGACATGTACAATGGATGATTGAGTATTTGAAATGTAATGTATAAACATTGAACTTATCATTATTATTTCATGTGGATGTTGTACTAGATGGATTCATGTATGTAATTCAACATTAAGGGATCTTAAAGAATGTAATATGTTATGTATGTTATGTTTACTTTTGCATGGACATTACTATTGCTTCTGTTATTGTGCATAAGTTATATGTGGTATTTACTTTCAAAAAAAAAAAATTGTTTCTAAACTTAGTGAAACTCTAGGTTAATTCTTTGGATCCCTTGGCGGGGCATTACAGTTTAATTAATTAGAAGTAAGTACTCCATTTAATTAAATAATTTTTTTTAATTAATTAGAAATACCTTTCCCATTTAATTAAATAATTACATTTAATTAATCAAGATAGGTGTATTTACTAAATGTATGTAAAAATATGAGCAAATGTGAGTATGAATTCCAGCAGCGGTTCGATGCAAAATCTCCAAATTCATCCTCTACTAAAATGAAGAGATGAGAGTCTCTTAAATAGACTTTCCTAAAATCCATCAATGGTTGAGATCAAATTCAATCAACGGTCAAGATTAAAGTTGAAGTTCAGTCATAAAGGGAGATTCCCAAATTAAAGGGAGTTAACAGATTTAATATGAGTAAAATAAGGAGTTAATTGATTTAATTTGAGCCGAAAAAGAGTTAACTGATTTAACTCATTTTTTATCAATAGTGAAGTGAAAATTCTCTTTTTGAACTAAAGAGAGATTTTGTTGAGATATTTAATTTAATAAAATGAGATATGTTGTAACACTACCAAAAACAAACCCATACAAAAGAATCAAAGAATGAGAACAAAGAATGCAATAAATTTTTTTTTTTAAATACCACTTAATACAAGTACAAGTACACAAAATAATTACTCCTAGTCTAAAAACCTCATAATACAAATAGACATCATCCAAATATGATTTCATAAAGATTCCAATACATAATGAGTTCAGTGCAATAAAGAAGTACAATATCATTCTAGAATAGCTATGTCCAACATTCGGACCCTACTAGTAATTGAATACTAGTTCAAGATGAACTTCAATAACATCCTTAGCTGCTAAAAATCTCAAAGCACCTGAAAACCACACAGAATGCAACAACACAAAAAAAAAGGGGGGGCCTCAGTATACACTGAGTTGAAAAGCATAATCCACCTGCATACATGTTAGATTAAGCATATACATAATCATAATGTAGATATCTAATTCACTTAACATAGTGCAGTTTCAAAATTAATATGCAAGAAGTAGACATTTACTTAACAATGCTAAATTAAACTCACACTAAGAATAACCCGCAAATGAACCATATATATACTGAGGTGTCATCGTTATGGCACTAAGATTTTGCATCCATGTATGGTATGCTCATAGACTCACACATAATGGTAAACTCTATTTTACTTGTCAATGACAAAATAGAGTTATGCCTTGTTCTCTGTACTTAACCATATAGGTTTAAGTCCTAGGTAAGGACAATTATCTTTTACATGTAATTAACCCACCCAATAGATTTCATAGTTATCATTGAATTAATTAACTGAATAGGATAAACCAAATTTAGCCACCTTGATAAATGTTCATCACAGCTATTCTTAAAATGCACATCAAATAGATTTACAAAAGAACATTCATCCAACAAATATAAATCAGTAATCAACATGATACTACATCCTTTAAACTATTTGAACCACATCTTGTTCTGTCAATTGCAAAAGTAATCTAGGTTACTATAACAACAAGAACCAAACTATAGCATTAAGATCACGTAAATATAATTTATTTAAATATATCACATTAATGACGTTTACCAAATCTTAATATTACACAATCGTACCCTGCTATCATAATAAGCTAGATTCATCTTTTACAAATGACTAAGATAATAGAATAATAGTAAATATGACATTTTTTTTAATCGACTTTCATTAAACTAATATCATAAATCTAACTTTTGTTTACAATAACCATTTAATACTGAACAGAATAACATATAAGAAAATAATTCCAATGTTCATACATGTGCTTCACAAAGAAAATATCTCTATCCCATTCCATTCTAGATTACAATAATATTCAATACAATACCCTGCTGACTACAATCATCAATTTAACCAACATAAACAATTTTCTACAATATTAATTAAACTACAGTTCGATTGTTCCCAATGCCCTCATATAAACATTTCTTAATCAATAATGCCAAACTATTGTTTTACCTTAATTCTAAATTCCGAATAGCAATTCTATTATAATCAGCATACAGATTTTATTCAATTTTCATCCCAACACCATCCTGTTAAGACAAAACTACTACTCGATTACAACGAAACGGCTACTCTACAAAAAACTTTCCTATAACTTGATGACTAGAGAAACTACACTATCTTATTAAAATGCAACAATGATTTCAAAATGTAAACATAATTTACTATCTTTATGTTTATGACTGTGAAAAAGAACAACAACTTTTAATATTTACCATATAACATATAACATTATAAACACTCGAAAAAGTAAATTTAGATAGCATCCTTCTTTTTCAAACATTCATTTCAATCACCTCTTTCTTCCAAAATTTTTGAAGTCAAAGCAATAACTCAACTAATGTTTGACAAAGCATATTCAAAACATGGTTCAAAATGTGTTTGATAAAACAATAGTGCTTAATGACAACACACAAACCCCATAAAATAATCGACAAGTTTTAACTAATTTTCAACAATAAATTCACATCTTAACACCTTCCAGACCATACACAATTTAACATAATAAATATTTCATGCCAATTTTTTGTCATATTGTCGCTATTTTCTACAAATCAATTTGGCATTAAAATGTTTCAAGATAACTGTTTAACTAAATGTCACAGTTATCAACTGTGATCTTGAACTTGAGATTTTAAGAAACTTGAATCTGAGACCGAATCTCCCACACCATATTCATAAAGGCAGCTTTGAAACATGGCACTCACAGAGCTCGGTGAAAGGGTATTACAAACAATACACATATAAGTTAACATATATACTCGAACAGTCATGCCTACTGTAATATGCATACGTTCCTTACGTGGCTCAACTCTAAGAAAAGACACGGGTAAAAGAAACCCTTATCCCACTTCCATAACAGCAAAACACATTTTGCTTAAATATATGCCTATAAACAATTTTGTAAACAGACCGAGTTCAAACAAAAGCCCATTCAAACTATAAATGTAACTCATATCATAAGCTCGTGTAAAAGATAGATTACTAACCATTAATAGATGGAAATGAAACTCACAAACAAAATCATAGACTTTTAAAACCTGACATTGAAAACCCCTATTTTATCATTAACAATACCGAGATTTTGACAGCAAAACAACAAACATGCAAATATGTGGAACACCATATCCAAGTGTGAATATACACAGAACTAGGAAAATGCTCACCCATTCCTGCCTATACCCACGCTTGGGTATTAGTGAGCATCTTTTAAACCACAACTTTCATACTTTCTTCAGCAAAATAAAACTACAAGAATAGTAAAATATGTAAGTTAGAAATTGCCCCCTACCTCTATTCACTGAAAGAGGAAGAACCCAATAAAAATTGATACCAAAAGCCTAAAATGCCCAACTCGACAACTTGAGAGAAACCTCGAACACCAAGAATAACAGAGGCTATGTGAAATTCAACATTCTTAGCCTCATAAAACAAAGCTTTTCCCCAAACATGTTGCCTTTACAATAGCAACGTCTCACAGATGTTTTACATCACAATGCAAGCAGCCCAAAACCTGGCCAAAACCTAGCCAAAACCAAACAAACACAAAACCAGATGAAATGGTTGACCCAGTCCTTGGGTACCATTAATTCCCTCATAAAAGAGCATTAATTTCAACTGCAGTGTCGAGTACAGAAGGCAGTCCAAATCCACTGCCAAACTTGGCTTACAAATAATTAACATAATTCCACATAAAAACATTCAAAACCCTCTAGGGTTTTAGGAAGAATAAATCTTCATAGCTATTAAGACTGTGAATTAATCACACATATGCAAAGTTAACTAGAATATCTCCAACATTATATTTATGTGAATCAATATATATGAGCGATTATTTCACATTAAAACTTATATGAATTGTGTGGGAATTTTCATTAAATATTCCCATATATATATTAACATAGGTCTAATACATAAAAATGAACTAAATTTTTCAAAAGTTATAAAAACATCATTATAAAGGAGAAATTCCCAATAACACCTGAATGAATATTCCATATGCACGTTAAGTGTGATTAATTTCCAAAACTCAATAAAACATCTAAGTTCATCTTAAAAGAATAAAATTAATTCTTAAAATTAATCGAATTAGAAGTACTATGCTAAATACATATTATTTCAATGCTTAAGTCAAGCAATTAATCATCAAATTAAATTCACTACCATCTAACTCAAACTTTAGTATCATATCTGAGTTCAAACATGAACTAAGAATCAACGTACTCAGATAGATCAAAATAGTTGAATCCTCAAAACAATAAATTGACATAAATAGATAATGATCACTATAACTATATCAGCACAGACCACATTTAAGCTAACTAAATTAACCAATAGATAAATAAAGTTTGATAATGTCAAAAAAATGAACTTTAAAACACAGCAGTTCAACTGAAGCAACGAAGAGAAATAGGAAGAAGTAAGCTTAGGCATAACATATGCTCTCATAATTACTTTTTCTATTTAATTAAATAATTTTTAAATTAATTAGAGACACTTTTCTTATTTAATTAAATAACTTCATATAATTAATTAGGAATGGCTTCCTATTTAATTAAATAACTTTGTTTAATTAATTAGAAGTAAGTACTCCATTTAACTAAATAATTTTGTTTAATTAATTAGAAATACCTTTCCCATTTAATTAAATAATTACATTTAATTAATCAAGATAGGCGTATTTATTAAATATATGTAAAAATATGAGCAAATGTGAGTATGAATTCCAGCAGCGATTCGATGCAAATTTTCCAAATTCATCCTCTCCTAAAATGAAGAGATGAGGGTCTCTTAAATAGACTTTCTTGGAATCCATCAACGGTTGAGATCAAATTCAATCAATGGTCAGGATTAAAGTTGAAGTTCAGTCATAAAGGGAGATTCCCAAATTAAAGGGAGTTAACGGATTTAATTTGAGTAAAATAAAGAGTTAACTGATTTAATTTGAGTAAAAAAAGGAGTTAACTGATTTAACTCATTTTTTATCAATAGTGAACTGAAAATTTTCCTTTTTGAACTGAAGAGAGATTTTGTTGAGATATTTAATTTAATAAAATCATATATGCTCTCATAATCACTTTTTCTATTTAATTAAATAATCTTTTAATTAATTAGAGACACTTTTCTTATTTAATTAAATAACTTCATTTAATTAATTAGGAATGGCTTCCTATTTAATTAAATAACTTTGTTTAATTAATTAGAAGTAAGTACTCCATTTAATTAAATAATTTCATTTAATTAATTAGAAATACCTTTCCCATTAATTAAATAATTACGTTTAATTAATCAAGATAGGCATATTTATTAAATGTATGTAAAAATATGAGCAAATGTGAGTATGAATTCCAACAGTGATTTGATGCAAATTTTCCAAATTCATCCTCTCCTAAATGTAACGCCCCGCTCGGGAACCCAAGAGAAATAAACCTAACATGTTACAATGTTTACTGAACTATTTTTTTTTTGAAGTTTAAACAACATCAAGATAACGTTAATGCGGAAGCAATATGAACATACACATCAAATACACATATGCAATTATAGATACAGTTTCAATTCCTCAAGAGTTCCTTTACGTTGAGTCACATTTAATAATTTTAAATTAATTAGTTTAAGTTCCAAGTACAATGTCTCAAGATCATAAAGAAATAATAGATACATAATCACATACACAAATGCATAAGTATAAACAATAAAATGAAAGTACATCCAATTAATATCATCCACTGCACATGTTGCAGGGTATGTGAGAATAGATACAATACATCAGAATACATGATAACATAAATAAATCATCTGAAAAGAAGTCTCTGAGATAAGAAATAAGAATGATAAAGGTACATCTTCTGCAACGAACATCCAATAGCTGGCAATGTGAAGGGGGACCCAAATGGTAAGAAGACACTACCTCCCGGCCACGTGGTTACCTAGTCAGGCTTCCACTCCCACCGTGCAGGGAAGATAATGAATGATCCACAAACAGCTATCAAACATAAAACATTCCTAGGCATGGAATACCTACTAGCCAAAACTATCTCAAAGGTAACACATACTACTCAAGAAGATAAAATAATCCAAAAGTAAGAACACTCAATCCAATACCGACACCACATAATCAAACATCATACATGAACCAAGTATAAACCAAATACCAAGGTCATAAGATAAAGTCAACAAAAGATAATCACCTCAAGTCAAAAGCCACACGTCAAAAGTACAACATAATGAAACACCAATCATCATCAATGAAAGTAAGTAACCACAATAAACACATCCAACAATAGATACACCACCAGAGGTACACAAATTCTACAGAGGAGACTCAGGCTATGTACTAGGGAGTGTCATCACATGGTTGCTTGAGTTACCCTGGACTGATCTCTTAAGAGACCCTGGACCCTCAAGTGTTGAGTTACCCTAGACTGGTTACTATGAACCCCGGACCCTCAACATCACACATATGGAAACTAGAAAGCCCTCTCAAAAAGACGAGGCACTCATCTCATTCCCACCCTTAGTCTATACAAGCACTCAAGGCATGGGTAGATCAAAAATCTCTAACTTATCTTTTTGGTGTGTTTTCCCCCCCATAAATTTTACTTACTAGATTATCACTTATTACATAACTTGCATTAGGTTACCCTGGTAATGACCACTTTGGGTCCCAGACCCCTATGCAAGCCACTCCCAAGTCATGTACCTAGATAACCTCTCTTAAGCACATAAAAACATAGTTGTGTCCCATACCACAACACCCATAAAGATCAAACTCGGTTCCTTAACAACCAACCTGATAACAAGATGGTTCTCCCATCCAAGTACACATCATTTCTCCACAAGATAAATCTCATAAATATAATCTCCAATATGAATCACAAAACACATCACAACATCTAGTCCCATAAATAGTATACAAGAAATCTGACAAAGCCTCTGGTGTACATCCTAGACTGGTCAAACTAGGTCAACTCCAAAATCCACAAGTAAAGACAATACATAGAAAATAGTACAATTTCATAGTTTGGTTTGATTTGATAATACACAATAAAGTCAAAAGTAAAGTTTCAATTCTCGTTTCAAAGTATGAACTTGATTGACAATATATTGTCGAGTTAATGATTAGTTCCCATTTCCAGTTGAACGTATGTTTTAATCAAATAATTCCCATAGTTTACCCTTGCAAAAATATCTTTTCCCTATATCCAAATGATTTCAAGTTAAGTCCCCAAGAGTGATAATTAAATTATTAATAATACTTATTGATCCATCAATATAATAATCTACGTTTTTCATTAAAATTTGGTATTATTATAATTTAATTATCTTTAATTTAATCCACTTCCTTTACTCAATTAAATCAAATTTTAATTAAACCAATTATTATTATTTTTCATAAGAATCTATATTATATTTACAAATAATTTATTTAATTACAAAATTATTAATAAATGATAATACAAATTCAATATAATTAAAACTTAATATATTTAAGATTAATAATTTAAAATTTTAATATAATTAAAATATAATAAAAACTAAATTATAATTAAAAAAATTTAATGCATATATCAAGAAACGTTTATAGCCCGCCGGCTAACAGTACTGGCCACAGCCCTTAGTGCGGCAGCGCTGCCGTAGCAGGCTGCTGTTGTAGCAGTCACTACTGCGACAGCGGCTGACCGCCGTGTGAGGAGGTCAAGGGGAAAGGGGTGGGTAAAACCTGCCCCTCCCCATATTTATTTATTTATTTTTTATATAATATTTAAAACATCCACGTCTTTTTAAATATATATATATATATTTATTTAATTGTTTTATTATTTGATAGCTTTTTATTTCATTAAAATTTATGATTTTCATTTCAAACAAATTCTATAATAAAAATTATTTTAAATATATATATATATATATATATATATAATAATCTTTACATTATTAGTCTGATAGGAAAAAGACTAAGTTTGACCATTCAAATTTCTTTTCCTTCAAACCCTACGTGATTTAATTAATTTCCTCTATGATTCTTCTGTATAAACAATGAGAAACTAATTTTAACCAATCAGATCTTGAAAATAATCGAGATGATAAACATAATTTCAATCACCCAACAATCACAAAGCAAATAGATATTTCCAATTAAAATTGCATTCACGGGATTTCAAAACCCTACCTCGTACTGATGCTAAAACTCTAACAGCTGGATGAAAATTTTTACTGCAAGCAAAATCCTTCAAGCTATGAAAAATTTCTTCTTTTCCAAACCCTCTGAATTGCTCTCCAAACCTGTGTGTGCCCTTGACACTTGTGTGTGTCTTAAAAACCTGTGTCTGAAAAACTCTCTCCTAAATAATGACCTCAAAACCCTCTAATATAGAATCTAATTATCCTTTAGGGTTTCTGTCACCACCACTTCTAAATTAGAATAATTTTATTTAATTAATTCATTCATGCACAATTAATTTTCTTTTTTAATTAAGATATTCTTTTATTAATCCTTCATGCACTTTAAGTGAATCATTAAATTACTTTATTTAACTATCCACTTGACTTCTATTTTAATGAATTTATAACTTATAAATCTCATGCGCACTTAATGCGATTAAATATCTTTATTAATTTCACATGTTTAGTCTTTTCAATTAATTTCTTTTATTTTCAACTCATGCATAATTCATGCGAACTATAATCTTTATGATAATTAAATATCTTTTAACTCTTAATTTCATTTTAGAAACTTAATTGATAAAATATTTATTAACTTAAATAACAATAATATTTAGCATTTATTTTAAAATGCACTCTAAATATATTATTATTAAATTAAATAAATATAATCACGTTCTAAATTTAAACTTTAACTTTTATCTCCAATATTTAATTCTCTCTTATTTAATTAATTCATTCATGCACAATTAATTTCCTTTTTAAAATAAAATATTTTTTTATTATTCCTTTATGCACTTTAAGTGAATCATTAAATTACTTTATTTAACTTTCCACTTTACTTTACTTTAAATTAATTTATTAACTTTAATCTCATGCGCACTAATAAAATATCTTAATCAAGTTCACATATTTTATCTTTTAAATTAATCTCTTATATTTAAAACTCATTCATGCGAACTTAAATCTTTCCCATAAATTAATATCTTTTTCTTTTTTAATATACTTTGAACGTTTAATTTGATAAATATTTATTAACTTAAATAACAATAATATTTAGCATTTATTTAAAAATGAACTCTAAATATATTATTATTAAATTAAATAAATATTATCATCTTCTAAATTTAATCTTAAAACTTTTATCTTCCAATTCAATTCTTTATATTTAATTAATTTTTCAATTAATTAAATATAATTAAATATTTAAAAAGTCATAATAATTCTCCATTAATTTAAACTATTAATTTAATCTATTAATTAGACTTAATTAATAGAAATTCATCAAAGACTCACAAAACAACATACGCACAAAAGACTCACGGATTTAAAAAGGGTAGACAGTCTGTTACGAGTCCTCCTTGTAGGACAAGTATTATAGGCTTATGGCTAGGATTGGACCTGATCATTATCTTCCCATTCTCACCATTTGAGTATTTGTAATAGGGCACACTCATCCTGGCAATTCAGGGAAGTTGATGCCCGGTACCTACATCTTGCATAAAAGATGAGCATGTACCTGTATATAATATATCTAAACTAAACAGACAATGGCAGGGAGTGGTTCATCGTGTAGATCTCAACTAGCAGGTGACTACGACTCCCTCCCTTAGTCACATCAAACACTTTAGACAGAAAGATAAAATAAACACGCGCACCATACACATCCAAGTATGGGGTAAGTATTGTAAAAATGCGTACATATAATAATGCATCTCTATCAATACAACATAATCATCATTAAAGACATCATGTTAACATTTTTATAAAAGAAACCACATTTACTAACTAGGATCATCAGAATATCATTAACAACACATGAGTGAAATCAACTAAGCAACAATAACTGATACATTTGTGATCAAAGTCATGAAATAATATCATAATATCACAAATCTAGTATCTCTACAACTAATCAAAGCATAAAATCAACCTAAAGTAAATTGACAATGATCACAGAAATGCGATCTAGGTGCAGGCACTACACTAAAATGAAGAGATGAGGGTCTCTTAAATATACTTTCTTGGAATTCATCAACGGTTGAGATCAAATTGAATTAACAGTCAGGATTAAAGTTGAAGTTCAGTTATAAAAGAAGATTCAAAAATTAAAGGGAGTTAACAGATTTAATTTGAGTAAAATAAGGAGTTAATTGATTTAATTTTAGTAAAAAAATGAGTTAACTCATTTAACTCATTTTTTATCAGTAGTGAACTGAAAATTTCTCTTTTTGAACTTGAGAGACATTTTGTTGAGATATTTAATTTAATAAAATGAGATATGCTCTCATAATTACTTTTTCTATTTAATTAAATAATCTTTTAATTAATTAGAGACACTTTTCTTAATTAAATAACTTCATTTAATTAATTAGGAATGGCTTCCTATTTAATTAAACAACTTTGTTTAATTAATTAGAAGTAAATACTCTATTTAATTAAATAATTTCATTTAATTAATTAGAAATACCTTTCTCATTTAATTAAATAATTATTTTTAATTAATCAAGATAGGCATATTTATTAAATGTATGTAAAAATATGAGCAAATGTGAGTATGAATTCCAATAGTGATTCGATGCAAATTCTCCAAATTGATCCTCTCTTAAAATGAAGAGATGATGGTCTCTTAAATAGACTTTCCTGGAATCCATCAACGGTTGAGATCAAATTCAATCAACGGTCAGGATTAAAGTTGAATTTTAGTCATAAAGGGAGATTCCCAAATTAAAGGGAGTTAACAGATTTAATTTGAGTAAAATAAGGAGTTAACTGATTTAATTTGAGTAGAAAAAGGAGTTAACTGATTTAACTCATTTTTTATAAATAGTGAACTAAAAATTTCCCTTTTTGAACTGAAAAAAGATTTTGTTGAGATATTTAATTTTAAAAAATGAGATATGCTCTCATAATTAATTTTTCTATTTAATTAAATAATTTTTTAATTAATTAGATATACTTTTCTTATTTAATTAAATAACTTCATTTAATTAATTAGGAATGGCTTCCTATTTAATTCAATAACTTTGTTTAAATAATTAGAAGTAAGTAATCGATTTATTTAAATAATTTTATTTAATTAATTAAAAATACCTTTCCCATTTAATTATTCAACATAGGCGTATTTATTAAATGTATGTAAAAATATGAGCAAATGTGAGTATCAATTTCAGCAGCGATTCGATGCAAATTCTCCAAATTCATCCTCTCCTAAAATGAAGAGATGAGGGCCTCTTAAATAGACTTTTCTGGAATCTATCAACGGTTGAGATCAAATTCAATCAACGGTCAGGATTAAAGTTGAAGTTCAGTCATAAAGGGAGATTCCCAAATTAAAGGGAGTTAAGAGATTTAATTTCAATAAAATAAGGATTTAACTAATTTAATTTGAGCAAAAAAAGGAGTTAACTCATTTAACTCATTTATTATCAATAGTGAACTGAAAATTTCCCTTTTTAAACTGAAGAGAGATTTTGTTGAGTCATTTAATTTAATAAAATGAGATATGCTCTCATAATTACTTTTTCTATTTAATTAAGTAATCTTTTAATTAAATAGAGACACTTTTCTTATTTAATTAAATAACTTCATTTAAATAATTAGGAATGGCTTACTATTTAATTAAATAACTTTGTTTAATTAATTAGAAGTAAGTACTCAATTTAATTAAATAATTTCATTTAATTAATTAGAAATACCTTTACCATTTAATTAAATAATTACATTTAATTAATCAAGATAGGAGTATTTATTAAATGTATGTAAAAATATGAGCAAATGTGAGTATGAATTCCAACAGCGATTCGATGAAAATTCTCCAAATTCATCCTCTCCTAAATTGAAAAGATGAGGGTCTCTTAAATAGACTTTCCTGGAATCCATCAATAGTTTAGATCAACTTCAATCAACGGTCAGGATTAAAGTTGAAGTTTAGTTAAAAAGGGAGATTCCCAAATTAAAGGGAGTTAAATGATTTAATTTGAGTAAAATAAGGAGTTAACTGATTTAATTTGAGTAGAAAAATGAGTTAATGAATTTAACTCATTTTTGATCAATAGTGAATTGGAAATTTTCCTTTTTGAACTGAAGAGAGATTTTGTTGAGATATTTAATTTAATAAAATGAGATATGCTCTGATAATTACTTTTTCTATTTAATTAAATAATCTTTTAATTAATTAGAGACACTTTTCTTATTTAATTAAATAACTTCATTTATTTAATTAGGAATGGCCTTCTATTTAATTAAATAACTTTGTTTAATTAATTAGAAGTAAGTACTTCATTTAATTAAATAATTTCATTTAATTAATTAGAAATACCTTTCCCATTTAATTAAATAATTACATTTAATTAATCAAGATAGATGTAATTATTAAATGTATGTAAAAATATGAGCAAATGTGAGTATGAATTCCAGCAGCAATTTGATGCAAATTATTCAAATTTGTCCTCTCCTAAAATGAAAAGTGAGAGTCTCTTAAAAAAACTTTTCTGGAATCCATCAACGGTTGAGATCAAATTCAATCAACGGTCAGGATTAAATTTGAAGTTCAGTCATAAAGGGAGACTCCCAAATTAAAGGGAGTTAACAGATTTAATTTGAGTAAAATAAGGAGTTAACTGATATAATTTGAGTAGAAAAAGGAGTTAACAGATTTAACTCATTTTTGATCAATAGTGAACTGAAAATTTCCCTTTTTGAACTGAAGAGAGATTTTTTTGAGATATTTAATTTAATAAAATGAGATATGCTCTCATAATTACTTTTTCTATTTAATTAAATAATCTTTTAATTAGTTCGAGACACTTTTCTTATTTAGTTAAATAACTTCATTTAATTAATTAGGAATGGCTTCCTATTTGATTAAATAACTTTGATTAATTAATTAGAAGTAAGTACTCCATTTAATTAAATAATTACATTTAATTAATCAAAATAGTCATATTTATTAAATATATGTAAAAATATGAGCAAATGTGAGTATGAATTCTAGCAGCAATTCAATGCAAATTCTCCAAATTTATCCTCTGCTAAAATGAAGAGATGAGTCTCTCTTAGATAGACTTTCCTGGAATTCATCAATGGTTGAGATCAAATTCAATCAACTGTCAGGCTTAAAGTTGAAGTTCAGCCATAAAGGGAGATTCGGAAAATAAAGGGAGTTAACAGATTTAATTTGAATAAAATAAGGAGTTAACTGATTTAATTTGAGTAGAGAAAGCAGTTAACTGATTTAACTTATTTTTTATCAATAGTGAATTGAAAATTTCTCTTTTTGAACTGAAGAGAGATTTTGATGAGATATTTAATTTAATAAAATGAGATACGCTCTCATCATTACTTTTTCTATTTAATTAAATAATCTTTTAATTAATTAGAGACACTTATTTTATTAAATAATTTCAATTAATTAATTAGGAATGGCTTTTTATTTAATTAAATTACTTTGTTTAATTAATTAGAAGTAAGTACTCCATTTAATTAAATAATTTTGTTTAATTAATTAGAAATACCTTTCTCATTTAACTAAATAATTACATTTAATTAATAAAGATAGGTCTATTTATTAAATGTATGTAAAAATACGAGCAAATGTGAGTATGAATTCTTGCAGCGATTCGATGCAAATTCTCCAAATTCATCCTCTGCTAAAATGAAGAGATGAGGGTCTCTTAAATAGACTTTCCTGGAATCCATCAACGGTTAGGATTAAAGTTGAAGTTCAGTCATAAAGGGAGATTCCCAAATTAAAGGAAGTTAACAGATTTAATTTGAGTAAAATAAAGAGTTAACTGATTTAATTTGAGTAGAAAAAGGAGTTAACTAATTAAACTCATTTTTTATCAATATAGAACTGAAAATTTCCCTTTTTGAACTGAAGAGAGATTTTGTTGAGATATTTAATTTAATAAAATAAGATATGCTCTCATAATTACTTTTTCTATTTAATTAAATAATCTTTTAATTAATTAGAGACACTTTTCTTATTTAACTAAATAAATTTATTTAATTAATTAGGAATGGCTTCCTATTTAATTAAATAACTTTATTTAATTAATTAGAAATACCTTTCCCATTAATTAAATAATTACGTTTAATTAATCAAGATAGGCATATTTATTAAATGTATGTAAAAATATGAGCAAATGTGAGTATGAATTCCAACAGTGATTTGATGCAAATTTTCCAAATTCATCCTCTCCTAAATGTAACGCCCCGCTCGGGAACCCAAGAGAAATAAACCTAACATGTTACAATGTTTACTGAACTATTTTTTTTTTGAAGTTTAAACAACATCAAGATAACGTTAATGCGGAAGCAATATGAACATACACATCAAATACACATATGCAATTATAGATACAGTTTCAATTCCTCAAGAGTTCCTTTACGTTGAGTCACATTTAATAATTTTAAATTAATTAGTTTAAGTTCCAAGTACAATGTCTCAAGATCATAAAGAAATAATAGATACATAATCACATACACAAATGCATAAGTATAAACAATAAAATGAAAGTACATCCAATTAATATCATCCACTGCACATGTCGCAGGGTATGTGAGAATAGATACAATACATCAGAATACATGATAACATAAATAAATCATCTGAAAAGAAGTCTCTGAGATAAGAAATAAGAATGATAAAGGTACATCTTCTGCAACGAACATCCAATAGCTGGCAATGTGAAGGGGGACCCAAATGGTAAGAAGACACTACCTCCCGGCCACGTGGTTACCTAGTCAGGCTTCCACTCCCACCGTGCAGGGAAGATAATGAATGATCCACAAACAGCTATCAAACATAAAACATTCCTAGGCATGGAATACCTACTAGCCAAAACTATCTCAAAGGTAACACATACTACTCAAGAAGATAAAATAATCCAAAAGTAAGAACACTCAATCCAATACCGACACCACATAATCAAACATCATACATGAACCAAGTATAAACCAAATACCAAGGTCATAAGATAAAGTCAACAAAAGATAATCACCTCAAGTCAAAAGCCACACGTCAAAAGTACAACATAATGAAACACCAATCATCATCAATGAAAGTAAGTAACCACAATAAACACATCCAACAATAGATACACCACCAGAGGTACACAAATTCTACAGAGGAGACTCAGGCTATGTACTAGGGAGTGTCATCACATGGTTGCTTGAGTTACCCTGGACTGATCTCTTAAGAGACCCTGGACCCTCAAGTGTTGAGTTACCCTAGACTGGTTACTATGAACCCCGGACCCTCAACATCACACATATGGAAACTAGAAAGCCCTCTCAAAAAGACGAGGCACTCATCTCATTCCCACCCTTAGTCTATACAAGCACTCAAGGCATGGGTAGATCAAAAATCTCTAACTTATCTTTTTGGTGTGTTTTCCCCCCCATAAATTTTACTTACTAGATTATCACTTATTACATAACTTGCATTAGGTTACCCTGGTAATGACCACTTTGGGTCCCAGACCCCTATGCAAGCCACTCCCAAGTCATGTACCTAGATAACCTCTCTTAAGCACATAAAAACATAGTTGTGTCCCATACCACAACACCCATAAAGATCAAACTCGGTTCCTTAACAACCAACCTGATAACAAGATGGTTCTCCCATCCAAGTACACATCATTTCTCCACAAGATAAATCTCATAAATATAATCTCCAATATGAATCACAAAACACATCACAACATCTAGTCCCATAAATAGTATACAAGAAATCTGACAAAGCCTCTGGTGTACATCCTAGACTGGTCAAACTAGGTCAACTCCAAAATCCACAAGTAAAGACAATACATAGAAAATAGTACAATTTCATAGTTTGGTTTGATTTGATAATACACAATAAAGTCAAAAGTAAAGTTTCAATTCTCGTTTCAAAGTATGAACTTGATTGACAATATATTGTCGAGTTAATGATTAGTTCCCATTTCCAGTTGAACGTATGTTTTAATCAAATAATTCCCATAGTTTACCCTTGCAAAAATATCTTTTCCCTATATCCAAATGATTTCAAGTTAAGTCCCCAAGAGTGATAATTAAATTATTAATAATACTTATTGATCCATCAATATAATAATCTACGTTTTTCATTAAAATTTGGTATTATTATAATTTAATTATCTTTAATTTAATCCACTTCCTTTACTCAATTAAATCAAATTTTAATTAAACCAATTATTATTATTTTTCATAAGAATCTATATTATATTTACAAATAATTTATTTAATTACAAAATTATTAATAAATGATAATACAAATTCAATATAATTAAAACTTAATATATTTAAGATTAATAATTTAAAATTTTAATATAATTAAAATATAATAAAAACTAAATTATAATTAAAAAAATTTAATGCATATATCAAGAAACGTTTATAGCCCGCCGGCTAACAGTACTGGCCACAGCCCTTAGTGCGGCAGCGCTGCCGTAGCAGGCTGCTGTTGTAGCAGTCACTACTGCGACAGCGGCTGACCGCCGTGTGAGGAGGTCAAGGGGAAAGGGGTGGGTAAAACCTGCCCCTCCCCATATTTATTTATTTATTTTTTATATAATATTTAAAACATCCACGTCTTTTTAAATATATATATATATATTTATTTAATTGTTTTATTATTTGATAGCTTTTTATTTCATTAAAATTTATGATTTTCATTTCAAACAAATTCTATAATAAAAATTATTTTAAATATATATATATATATATATATATATATATAATAATCTTTACATTATTAGTCTGATAGGAAAAAGACTAAGTTTGACCATTCAAATTTCTTTTCTTTCAAACCCTACGTGATTTAATTAATTTCCTCTATGATTCTTCTGTATAAACAATGAGAAACTAATTTTAACCAATCAGATCTTGAAAATAATCGAGATGATAAACATAATTTCAATCACCCAACAATCACAAAGCAAATAGATATTTCCAATTAAAATTGCATTCACGGGATTTCAAAACCCTACCTCGTACTGATGCTAAAACTCTAACAGCTGGATGAAAATTTTTACTGCAAGCAAAATCCTTCAAGCTATGAAAAATTTCTTCTTTTCCAAACCCTCTGAATTGCTCTCCAAACCTGTGTGTGCCCTTGACACTTGTGTGTGTCTTAAAAACCTGTGTCTGAAAAACTCTCTCCTAAATAATGACCTCAAAACCCTCTAATATAGAATCTAATTATCCTTTAGGGTTTCTGTCACCACCACTTCTAAATTAGAATAATTTTATTTAATTAATTCATTCATGCACAATTAATTTTCTTTTTTAATTAAGATATTCTTTTATTAATCCTTCATGCACTTTAAGTGAATCATTAAATTACTTTATTTAACTATCCACTTGACTTCTATTTTAATGAATTTATAACTTATAAATCTCATGCGCACTTAATGCGATTAAATATCTTTATTAATTTCACATGTTTAGTCTTTTCAATTAATTTCTTTTATTTTCAACTCATGCATAATTCATGCGAACTATAATCTTTATGATAATTAAATATCTTTTAACTCTTAATTTCATTTTAGAAACTTAATTGATAAAATATTTATTAACTTAAATAACAATAATATTTAGCATTTATTTTAAAATGCACTCTAAATATATTATTATTAAATTAAATAAATATAATCACGTTCTAAATTTAAACTTTAACTTTTATCTCCAATATTTAATTCTCTCTTATTTAATTAATTCATTCATGCACAATTAATTTTCTTTTTAAAATAAAATATTTTTTTATTATTCCTTTATGCACTTTAAGTGAATCATTAAATTACTTTATTTAACTTTCCACTTTACTTTACTTTAAATTAATTTATTAACTTTAATCTCATGCGCACTAATAAAATATCTTAATCAAGTTCACATATTTTATCTTTTAAATTAATCTCTTATATTTAAAACTCATTCATGCGAACTTAAATCTTTCCCATAAATTAATATCTTTTTCTTTTTTAATATACTTTGAACGTTTAATTTGATAAATATTTATTAACTTAAATAACAATAATATTTAGCATTTATTTAAAAATGAACTCTAAATATATTATTATTAAATTAAATAAATATTATCATCTTCTAAATTTAATCTTAAAACTTTTATCTTCCAATTCAATTCTTTATATTTAATTAATTTTTCAATTAATTAAATATAATTAAATATTTAAAAAGTCATAATAATTCTCCATTAATTTAAACTATTAATTTAATCTATTAATTAGACTTAATTAATAGAAATTCATCAAAGACTCACAAAACAACATACGCACAAAAGACTCACGGATTTAAAAAGGGTAGACAGTCTGTTACGAGTCCTCCTTGTAGGACAAGTATTATAGGCTTATGGCTAGGATTGGACCTGATCATTATCTTCCCATTCTCACCATTTGAGTATTTGTAATAGGGCACACTCATCCTGGCAATTCAGGGAAGTTGATGCCCGGTACCTACATCTTGCATAAAAGATGAGCATGTACCTGTATATAATATATCTAAACTAAACAGACAATGGCAGGGAGTGGTTCATCGTGTAGATCTCAACTAGCAGGTGACTACGACTCCCTCCCTTAGTCACATCAAACACTTTAGACAGAAAGATAAAATAAACACGCGCACCATACACATCCAAGTATGGGGTAAGTATTGTAAAAATGCGTACATATAATAATGCATCTCTATCAATACAACATAATCATCATTAAAGACATCATGTTAACATTTTTATAAAAGAAACCACATTTACTAACTAGGATCATCAGAATATCATTAACAACACATGAGTGAAATCAACTAAGCAACAATAACTGATACATTTGTGATCAAAGTCATGAAATAATATCATAATATCACAAATCTAGTATCTCTACAACTAATCAAAGCATAAAATCAACCTAAAGTAAATTGACAATGATCACAGAAATGCGATCTAGGTGCAGGCACTACACTAAAATGAAGAGATGAGGGTCTCTTAAATATACTTTCTTGGAATTCATCAACGGTTGAGATCAAATTGAATTAACAGTCAGGATTAAAGTTGAAGTTCAGTTATAAAAGAAGATTCAAAAATTAAAGGGAGTTAACAGATTTAATTTGAGTAAAATAAGGAGTTAATTGATTTAATTTTAGTAAAAAAATGAGTTAACTCATTTAACTCATTTTTTATCAGTAGTGAACTGAAAATTTCTCTTTTTGAACTTGAGAGACATTTTGTTGAGATATTTAATTTAATAAAATGAGATATGCTCTCATAATTACTTTTTCTATTTAATTAAATAATCTTTTAATTAATTAGAGACACTTTTCTTAATTAAATAACTTCATTTAATTAATTAGGAATGGCTTCCTATTTAATTAAACAACTTTGTTTAATTAATTAGAAGTAAATACTCTATTTAATTAAATAATTTCATTTAATTAATTAGAAATACCTTTCTCATTTAATTAAATAATTATTTTTAATTAATCAAGATAGGCATATTTATTAAATGTATGTAAAAATATGAGCAAATGTGAGTATGAATTCCAATAGTGATTCGATGCAAATTCTCCAAATTGATCCTCTCTTAAAATGAAGAGATGATGGTCTCTTAAATAGACTTTCCTGGAATCCATCAACGGTTGAGATCAAATTCAATCAACGGTCAGGATTAAAGTTGAATTTTAGTCATAAAGGGAGATTCTCAAATTAAAGGGAGTTAACAGATTTAATTTGAGTAAAATAAGGAGTTAACTGATTTAATTTGAGTAGAAAAAGGAGTTAACTGATTTAACTCATTTTTTATAAATAGTGAACTAAAAATTTCCCTTTTTGAACTGAAAAAAGATTTTGTTGAGATATTTAATTTTAAAAAATGAGATATGCTCTCATAATTAATTTTTCTATTTAATTAAATAATTTTTTAATTAATTAGATATACTTTTCTTATTTAATTAAATAACTTCATTTAATTAATTAGGAATGGCTTCCTATTTAATTCAATAACTTTGTTTAAATAATTAGAAGTAAGTAATCGATTTATTTAAATAATTTTATTTAATTAATTAAAAATACCTTTCCCATTTAATTATTCAACATAGGCGTATTTATTAAATGTATGTAAAAATATGAGCAAATGTGAGTATCAATTTCAGCAGCGATTCGATGCAAATTCTCCAAATTCATCCTCTCCTAAAATGAAGAGATGAGGGCCTCTTAAATAGACTTTTCTGGAATCTATCAACGGTTGAGATCAAATTCAATCAACGGTCAGGATTAAAGTTGAAGTTCAGTCATAAAGGGAGATTCCCAAATTAAAGGGAGTTAAGAGATTTAATTTCAATAAAATAAGGATTTAACTAATTTAATTTGAGCAAAAAAAGGAGTTAACTCATTTAACTCATTTATTATCAATAGTGAACTGAAAATTTCCCTTTTTAAACTGAAGAGAGATTTTGTTGAGTCATTTAATTTAATAAAATGAGATATGCTCTCATAATTACTTTTTCTATTTAATTAAGTAATCTTTTAATTAAATAGAGACACTTTTCTTATTTAATTAAATAACTTCATTTAAATAATTAGGAATGGCTTACTATTTAATTAAATAACTTTGTTTAATTAATTAGAAGTAAGTACTCAATTTAATTAAATAATTTCATTTAATTAATTAGAAATACCTTTACCATTTAATTAAATAATTACATTTAATTAATCAAGATAGGAGTATTTATTAAATGTATGTAAAAATATGAGCAAATGTGAGTATGAATTCCAACAGCGATTCGATGCAAATTCTCCAAATTCATCCTCTCCTAAATTGAAAAGATGAGGGTCTCTTAAATAGACTTTCCTGGAATCCATCAATAGTTTAGATCAACTTCAATCAACGGTCAGGATTAAAGTTGAAGTTTAGTTAAAAAGGGAGATTCCCAAATTAAAGGGAGTTAAATGATTTAATTTGAGTAAAATAAGGAGTTAACTGATTTAATTTGAGTAGAAAAATGAGTTAATGAATTTAACTCATTTTTGATCAATAGTGAATTGGAAATTTTCCTTTTTGAACTGAAGAGAGATTTTGTTGAGATATTTAATTTAATAAAATGAGATATGCTCTGATAATTACTTTTTCTATTTAATTAAATAATCTTTTAATTAATTAGAGACACTTTTCTTATTTAATTAAATAACTTCATTTATTTAATTAGGAATGGCCTTCTATTTAATTAAATAACTTTGTTTAATTAATTAGAAGTAAGTACTTCATTTAATTAAATAATTTCATTTAATTAATTAGAAATACCTTTCCCATTTAATTAAATAATTACATTTAATTAATCAAGATAGATGTAATTATTAAATGTATGTAAAAATATGAGCAAATGTGAGTATGAATTCCAGCAGCAATTTGATGCAAATTATTCAAATTTGTCCTCTCCTAAAATGAAAAGTGAGAGTCTCTTAAAAAAACTTTTCTGGAATCCATCAACGGTTGAGATCAAATTCAATCAACGGTCAGGATTAAATTTGAAGTTCAGTCATAAAAGGAGACTCCCAAATTAAAGGGAGTTAACAGATTTAATTTGAGTAAAATAAGGAGTTAACTGATATAATTTGAGTAGAAAAAGGAGTTAACAGATTTAACTCATTTTTGATCAATAGTGAACTGAAAATTTCCCTTTTTGAACTGAAGAGAGATTTTTTTGAGATATTTAATTTAATAAAATGAGATATGCTCTCATAATTACTTTTTCTATTTAATTAAATAATCTTTTAATTAGTTCGAGACACTTTTCTTATTTAGTTAAATAACTTCATTTAATTAATTAGGAATGGCTTCCTATTTGATTAAATAACTTTGATTAATTAATTAGAAGTAAGTACTCCATTTAATTAAATAATTACATTTAATTAATCAAAATAGTCATATTTATTAAATATATGTAAAAATATGAGCAAATGTGAGTATGAATTCTAGCAGCAATTCAATGCAAATTCTCCAAATTTATCCTCTGCTAAAATGAAGAGATGAGTCTCTCTTAGATAGACTTTCCTGGAATTCATCAATGGTTGAGATCAAATTCAATCAACTGTCAGGATTAAAGTTGAAGTTCAGCCATAAAGGGAGATTCGGAAAATAAAGGGAGTTAACAGATTTAATTTGAATAAAATAAGGAGTTAACTGATTTAATTTGAGTAGAGAAAGCAGTTAACTGATTTAACTTATTTTTTATCAATAGTGAATTGAAAATTTCTCTTTTTGAACTGAAGAGAGATTTTGATGAGATATTTAATTTAATAAAATGAGATACGCTCTCATCATTACTTTTTCTATTTAATTAAATAATCTTTTAATTAATTAGAGACACTTATTTTATTAAATAATTTCAATTAATTAATTAGGAATGGCTTTTTATTTAATTAAATTACTTTGTTTAATTAATTAGAAGTAAGTACTCCATTTAATTAAATAATTTTGTTTAATTAATTAGAAATACCTTTCTCATTTAACTAAATAATTACATTTAATTAATAAAGATAGGTCTATTTATTAAATGTATGTAAAAATACGAGCAAATGTGAGTATGAATTCTTGCAGCGATTCGATGCAAATTCTCCAAATTCATCCTCTGCTAAAATGAAGAGATGAGGGTCTCTTAAATAGACTTTCCTGGAATCCATCAACGGTTAGGATTAAAGTTGAAGTTCAGTCATAAAGGGAGATTCCCAAATTAAAGGAAGTTAACAGATTTAATTTGAGTAAAATAAAGAGTTAACTGATTTAATTTGAGTAGAAAAAGGAGTTAACTAATTAAACTCATTTTTTATCAATATAGAACTGAAAATTTCCCTTTTTGAACTGAAGAGAGATTTTGTTGAGATATTTAATTTAATAAAATAAGATATGCTCTCATAATTACTTTTTCTATTTAATTAAATAATCTTTTAATTAATTAGAGACACTTTTCTTATTTAACTAAATAAATTTATTTAATTAATTAGGAATGGCTTCCTATTTAATTAAATAACTTTATTTAATTAATTAGAAATAAGTACTCCATTTAATTAAATGGAGTATTTACTTCTAATTAATTAACCAAAGTTAATTAATTAAATAGGAAGCCATTCTTAATTAATTAAATTAAGTTATTTCATTAAATAATTAATTAGAAATACCTTTCCTATTTAATTAAATAACTACATTTAATTAATCAAGATAGGCATATTTATTATATGTATGTTAAAATATGAGAAAATGTGAGTATGAATTCCAGCAGCGATTCGATGCAAATTCTCCAAATTAATCCTCTCCTAAAATGAAGAGATGAGGGTCTCTTAAATAGACTTTTCTGAAATCAATCAACGGTTGAGATCAAATTCAATCAACGGTCAGGATTAAAGTTGAAGTTCATTCATAAAGGGAGATTCCAAATTTAAAAAGAGTTAACAGATTTAATTTGAGTAGAAAAAGGATTTAACCGATTTAACTCATTATTTCTCAATAGTGAACTAGAAATTTTCTTTTTTCAACTGAAGAGAGATTTTGTTGAGATATTTAATTTAATAAAATGAGATATGCTCTCATAATTACATTTTCTATTTAATTAAATAATCTTTTAATTAATTAGAGAAACTTTTCTTTTTTAATTAAATAACTTTGTTTAATTAATTAGTAGTATGTACTCTATGTAAATAAATTATTTCATTTAATTAATTAGAAATTCCTTTTTTATTTAATTACATAATTATATTTAATTAATCAATATAGGTGTATTTAATAAATGTATGTAAAAACATGAGCAAATGTGAGTATGAATTCCAGTAGCGATTCGATGGAAATTCTCCAAATTCATCTTCTGCTAAAATGAAGAGAAGAGGGTCTCTTAAATAGACTTTCTTGGAATTCATCAACGGTTGAGATCAAATTCAATCAACGGTCAGGATTAAAGTTGAAGTTCAGTCATAAAAGGAGATTCCTAAATTAAAGAGAGTTTACAGATTTAATTTGAGTAAAATAAGGAGTTAACTGATTTAATTTGATTAGAAAAAAGAGTTAACTGATTTAACTCATCTTTTTATCAATAGTGAACCGAAAATTTTCCATTTTAAACTGAAGAGAGATTTTGTTGAGATATTTAATTTAATAAAATGATATTTGCTCTCATAATTACTTTTTCTATTTAATTAAATAATCTTTTAATTAATTAAAGACACTTTTCTTATTTATATGAATAACTTCACTTAATTAATTAGGAATTGCTTCCTATTTAATTAAATAACTTTATTTAATTAATTAGAAGTACTCCATTTAATTAAATAATTTTATTTAATTAATTAGAAATACCCTTCCTATTGAATTAAATAATTACATTCAATTAATCAAGATAGGCATATTTATTAAATGTATGTAAAAATATGAGCAAATGTGAATATGAATTTCAGCAGTGATTCGATGCAAATTATCCAAATTCATCCTCTCTTAAAATGAAGAGATGAGGGTCTCTCAAATAGACTTTTCTAAAATTCATAAATGGTTGAAATCAAATTCAATCAACGGTCAGAATTAAAGTTGAAGTTCAGTCATAAAGGGAGACTCCCAAATTAAAGGGAGTTAACAGATTTAATTTGAGTAAAATAAGTAGTTAACAGATTTAATTTGAGTAGAAAAAAGAGTTAATTGATTTAACTCATTTTTTTTATCAATAGTGAACGGAAACTTTTCCTTTTTGAACTAAAGAGATATTTTGTTGAGATATTTAATTTAATAAAATGAGATATGTTCTCATAATTACTTTTTCTATTTAATTAAATAATATTTTAATTAATTATATACACTTTTATTATTTAATTAAATAACTTCATGTAATTAATAAGAGATGAGGGTCTTTTAAATAAACTTTTCTTGAATCGATCAACGATTGAGATCAAATTCAATCAACGGTCAGGATTAAAGTTGATGTTCAGTCATAAAGGGAGACTCCCAGATTAAAAAGAGTTAACAGATTTAATTTGAGTAAAATAAGAAGTTAACTAATTTAATTTGGGTAGAAAAATAAGTTAACTGATTTAACTCATTTTTTATTAGTAGTGAACTAGAAATTTCTCTTTTTGAACTGAAGAGAGATTTTTTTGAGATATTTAATTTAATAAAATGAGATATTCTCTCACAATTACTTTTTCTATTTAATTAAATAATCTTTTAATTAATTAGAGAGACTTTTCTTATTTAGTTAAATAATTTCATTTAATTAATTAGGAATGGATTCCTATTTAATTAAATAACGTTGTTTAATTAATTAGAAGTAAGTACTCCATTTAATTAAATTATTTCATTTAATTAATTAGAAATACCTTTCATATTTAATTAAATAATTACATTTAATTAATCAAGATAGGTGTATTTATTAAATATATGTAAAAATATGAGCAAATGTGAGTATGAATTCCAACAGCGATTCGATGCAAATTATCCAAATTCATACTCTCCTAAAATGAAGAGATGAGGGTCACTTAAATAAACTTCTCTGAAATCCATCAACAATTGAGATCAAATTCAATCAATGGTCAGGATTAAAGTTGAAGTTCAGTCATAAAGGGAGACTCCCAAATTAAAGGGAGTTAACATATTTAATTTGAGTAAAATAAGTAGTTAACTGATTTAATTTGAGTAAAAAAAAGAGTTAACTGATTTAACTCATTTTGGATCAATAGTGAACTGAAAATTTTCCTTTTTGAACTGAAGAGAGATTTTTTTCAGATATTTAATTTAATAAAATGAGATATGTTCTCATAGTTACTTTTTCTATTTAATTAAATAATCTTTTAATTAATTATATACACATTTCTTATTTAATTAAATAACTTTATTTAATTAATTAGGAATGGCTTCATATTTAATTAAATAACTTTATTTAATTAATTAGAAGTAAGTACTCCATTTAATTAAATAATTTCCTTTAATTAATTAGAAATACGTTTCCCATTTAATTAAACAATTACATTTAATTAATCAAGATAGGCGTATTTATCAAATGTATGTAAAAATATGAGCAAATGTGAGTATGAATTCCAACAGCGATTCGATGCAAATTTTCCAAATTCATCCTCTCCTAAGATGAAGAGATGAGGGTCTCTTAAATAGACTTTCTTGGAATCCATCAACAGTTTAGATCAAATTCAATCAATGGTCAAGATTAAAGTTGAAGTTCAGTCATAAAGCGAGACTCCCAAATTAAAGGGAGTTAATAGATTTAATTTGAGTAAAATATGGAATTAACTGATTTAATTTGAGTAGAAAAATGAGTTAATGAATTTAACTCCTTTTTGATCAATAGTGAATTGGAAATTTTCCTTTTTGAACTGAAGAGAGATTTTGTTGAGATATTTAATTTAATAAAATGATATATGCTCTCATAATTACTTTTTCTATTTAATTAAAAAATATTTTAATTAATTAGAGACATTTTACTTATTTAATTAAATAACTTTATTTAATTAATTAGGAATGGATTCTTATTTAATTAAATAACTTTTTTTAATTAATTAGGAGTAATTACTCTATTTAATTAAATAATTTTCTTTAATTAATTAGAAATAACTTTCTCATTTAATTAAATAATTATATTTAATTAATCAAGATAGGCGTACTTATTAAATATATGTAAAATTATGAGCAAATGTGAGTATAAATTTTAGCAGCGATTCGATGCCAATTCTCCAAATTCATCCTCTCTTAAAATAAAGAGATGAGGGTCTCTTAAATAGACTTTCCTGAAATCCATCAACGGTTGACATCAAATTCAATCAACGGTCAGTATGAAAGTTGAAGTTAACTCATTTAACTCATTTTTTATCAATAGTGAACTTGAAATTTCTCTTTTTTAGCTGAAAAGAGATTTTGTTGAGATATTTAATTTAATAAAATGAGATATGCTTTAATAATTACTTTTTCTATTTAATTAAATAATTTTTAAATTAATTAGAGACACTTTTCTTATTTAATTTAATAACTTAATTTAATTAATTGGGAATGGCTTCCTATTTAATTAAATAACTTTGTTTAATTCATTAGAAGTAAGTACTCCGTTTAATTAAATGATTTCCTATAATTAATTATAAATATCTTTTCCATTTAATTGAATAATTACATTTAATTAATCAAGATAGGCATATTTATTAAATGTATGTAAAAATATGAGCAAAGGTGAGTATGAATTCAAGCAGCGATTCGATGCAAATTCTCCAAATTCATTCTCTTTTAAAATAAAGATACGAGAGTCTCTTAAATAGACTTTCCTGAAATCTATCAATGGTTGAGATCAAATTCAATCAACGGTCAGGATAAAAGTTGAAGTTCAGTCGTAAAGGGAGACTTCCAAATTAAACGTAGTTAACAGAGTTAATTTGAGTAAAATAATAAGTTAACTGATTTAATTTCAGTAGAAAAAGGAGTTAACTGATTTACCTCATTTTTTATCAATAGTGAATAGAAAATTTCCCTTTTTGAACTAAAGAGAGATTTTTTTGAGATATTTAATTTAATAAAATGAGATATGCTCTCATAATTACTTTTTTTATTTAATTAATTAATATTTTAATTAATTAGAGACAATTTTTTTATTTAATTAAATACATTTAATTAATTAGGAATAACTTTCTATTTAATTAAATAAATTTGTTTAACTAATTAGAAGTAAATACTTCATTTAATTAAATAAATTTCTTTAATTAATTAGAAATACCTTTCCCATTTAATTTAATAATTACATTTAATTAATCAAGATAAGCATATTTATTAAATGTATGTAAAAATATGAGCAAATATGAGTATGAATTACAATAGCGATTCGATGCAAACTCTCCAAATTCATCCTCTCCTAAAATGAAAAGATGAGGGTCTCTTAAATAGACATTTTCTGAAATCCATCTACGGTTGAGATCAAATTTAATCAACGGTCACGATTAAAGTTAAAGTTTGGTCATAAAGGTAGACTCCCAAACTAAAGGGAGTTAACAGATTTAATTTGAGTAAAAGAAGGAGTTAACTGATTTAATTTGAGTAGAAAAAGGAGTTAACTGATTTAACTCATTTTTTATCAATAGTAAACTGAAAAATTCTCTTTTTGAATTGAAGAGAAATTTTGTTGAGATATTTAATTTAATAAAATGAGATATGCTCTCATAATTACTTTTTCTATTAAATTAAATAATCTTTTAATTAAATATATACATTTTTCTTCTTTAATTAAATAACTTCATTTAATTAGTTATGAAAGGCTTCGTATTTAATTAAATAACTTTCTTTAATTAATTACAAGTAAGTACTCCATTTAATTAAATAATTTCCTTTAATTAATTAGAAATACCTTTACCATTTAATTAAATAATTACATTGAATTAATCAAGATAGGCATATTTACTAAATGTTTGTAA
Source organism: Cupressus sempervirens (assembly GCA_028749045.1). NCBI lineage: Eukaryota > Viridiplantae > Streptophyta > Pinopsida > Cupressales > Cupressaceae > Cupressus > Cupressus sempervirens. Next base: position 120,360,481 of record CM053783.1, read on the forward strand.
AAATATGAGCAAATGTGAGTATAAATTCCAATAGCGATTCGATTCAAATTCTCCAAATTAATCCTCTCCTAAAATGAAGAGATGGGGGTTTCTTAAATAGACTTTCTTGGAGTTCATCAACAATTGAGATCAAATGCAATCAACGATTAGGATTAAAGTAGAAGTTCAGTCATAAAGGGAGACTCCTAAATTAAAGGGAGTTAGCAGATTTAATTTGAGTAAAATAAGGATTTAACTGATTTAATTTGAGTAAAAAAATGAGTTAACTAATTTAACTCATTTTTAATCAATACTGAACTGAAAATTTTCCTTTTTGAACTAAAGAGAGATTTTGTTGAGATATTTAATTTAATAAAATGAGATATGCTTTCATAATTACTTTTTCTATTTAATTAAATAATCTTTTAATTAATTAAATAACTTCATTTCTTATTTAATTAAATAACTTCATTTAAATAATTAGGAATGGCTTCCTATTTAATTAAATAACTTGGTTTAATTAATTAAAAGTTAAAGTTTAATCATAAAGGGGGATTCCCAAATTAAATGGAGTTAACAGATTTAATTTGAGTTAAATAAGGAGTTAACTAATTTAATTTGAGTAGAAAAAAGAGTTAACCGATTTAACTCATTTTTAATTAGTAGTGAACCGAAAATTTGCCTTTTTGAACTGAAAAGAAATTTTGTTGAGATATTTAATTTAATAAAATGAGAGATGCTCTTATAATTACTTTTTTTTATCTAATTAAATAATCTATTAATTAATTATAGACACTTTTTTTATTTAATTAAATGACTTCATTTAATTAATTAAGAATGGCTTCCTATTTAATTAAATAAGTTTGTTTAATTAATTAGAAGTAAGTACTCCATTTAATTAAATATTTACATTTAATTAATCAAGATAGGCCTATTTATAAAATGTATGTAAAAATATGAGCAAATGTGAGTATGAATTCTAGCAGCGATTTGATGCAAATTTTCCAAATTCATCCTCTCCTAAAATGAAGGGATGAGGGTCTCTTAGATAGACTTTCATGGAATCCATCAACCGTTGAGATCAAATTCAATCAACGGTCAGGATTAAAGTTGAAGTTCAGTCATAAAGGGAGACTCCCAAATTAAAAAAAGTTAACAGATTTAATTTGAGTAAAATAAGGAGTTAAATGATTTAATTTGAGTAAAAAATGAATTAACTAATTTAACTCATTTTTTATCAATAGTGAACTGAAAATTTCTCTTTTTGAACTAAAGAGAGATTTTGTTAAGATATTTAATATAATAAAATGATATATGCTCTCATAATTAATTTTTCTATTTAATTAAATAATCTTTTAATTTATTAGAGACACTTTTCTTATTTAATTAAATAACTTCATTTAACTAATTAGAAATAGCTTCTTATTTAATTAACTAACTTTGTTTAATTAATTAGAAGTAAGTACTCCATTTAATTAAATAATTTCATTGAATTAATTAGAAATACCTTCCCCATTTAATTAAATAATTACATTTAATTAATCAAGATAGGCATATTTATTAGATGTGAGTATGAATTCCAGCAGCGATTCGATGCAAATTCTCGAAATTTTTCCTCTCCTAAAATGAAGAGATGAGGGTCTCTTAAATAGACTTTCTTGTAAATCCATAAACGGTTGAGATCAAATTCAATCAACGATCAGGATTAAAGTTGAAGTTCAGTCATAAAGGGAGACTATCAAATTAAAGGGAGTTATTATATTTAATTTGAGTAAAATAAGGAGTTAACTGATTTAATTTGAGTAGAAAAAGGAGTTAACTAATTTAACTCATTTTTGATCGATAGTGAACTAGAAATTTATTTATTTTGAACTGAAGAGAGATTTTGTTAAGATATTTAATTTAATAAAATTACATATGCTCTCATAATTACTTTTTCTATTTAATTAAATAATATTTTAATTAATTAGAGATACTTTTCTTATTCAATTAAATAACTTTATTTAATTAATTAGGAATGGCTTCCTATTTAATTAAATAACTTTGTTTAATTAATTAGAAGTAAGTACTCCATTTAATTAAATAATTTCTTTTAATTAATTAGAAATAACTTTCTCATTTAATTAAATAATTACATTTAATTAAACAAGATAGGCATATTTATTAAATGTATTTAAAAATATGTGAAAATGTGAGTATGAATTCTAGCAGCGATTCCATGCAAATTCTCCAAATTCATCCTCTCCTAAAATGAAGAGATGAGAGTCTCTTAAATAGACTTTCCTGGAATCCATCAACAGTTGAGATCAAATTCAATCAACGGTCAGGGTTAAAGTTGAAGTTTAGTCATAAAGGGAGACTCCCAAATTAAATGGAGTTAATAGATTTAATTTGAGTAAAATAAGGAGTTAATTTATTTAATTTGAGTAAAAAAAGGAGTTAACTAATTTAACTCATATTTTATCAATAGTGAACAGAAAATTTCCCTTTTTGAACTGAAAAGAGATTTTGCTAAGATATTTAATTTAATAAAATGAGATATGCTCTCATATTTACTTTTTCTATTTAATTAAATAACTTCATTTAATTAATTAGGAATGGCTTCCTATTTAATTAAATAACTTTATTTAATTAATTAGACTAACCTTTCCCATTTAATTAATCAAGATAGGTGTATTTATTAAATGTATGGATAAATATGAGCAAATGTGAGTATGAATTCCATCAGCGATTTGATGCAAATTCTTCAAATTCATCGTCTCCAAAAATGAAAAGATGATGGTCTCTTAAATAGACTTTCCTAGAATCCATCAACGGTTGAGATCAAATTCAATCAACGGTCAAGATTAAAGTTGAAGTTCAGTCATAAAGGGAGACTCCCAAATTAAAGGGAGTTAGCAGATTTAATTTGAGTAAAATAAAGAGTTAATTGATTTAATTTGAGTAAAAAAAGGAGTTAACTAATTTAACTCATTTTTTATCAACAGTGAACTGAAAATTTCCCTTTTTGAAATGAAGAGAGATTTTGTTGAGATATTTAATTTAATAAAATGAGATATGCTCTCATAATTACTTTTTCTATTTAATTAAATAATCTTTTAATTAATTAGAGAAACTTTTCTTATTTATATAAATAACTTCATTTAATTAATTAAGAATGGCTTCCTATTTAATTAAATAACATTGTCTAATTAATTAGAAGTAAGTACTCTATTTAATTAAATAATTTTGTTTAATTAATTAGAGATACCTTAACCATTTAATTATATAATTACATTTAATTAATCAAGATAGGTTTATTTATTAAATATATGTAAAAATATGAGCAAATGTAAGTATGAATTCCATCAACGATTTGATGCAAATTCTCCTAATTCATCCTCTCCTAAAATGAAAAGATGATGGTCTCTTAAATAGACTTTCCTTGAATCTATCAATGGTTGAGATCAAATTCAATCAACAGTCAGGATTAAAGTTGAAGTTCAGTCATAAAGGTAGACTCCCAAATTAAAGGGAGTTAACAGGTTTAATTTGAGTAAAATAAAGAGTTAATTGATTTAATTTGAGTAAATAAAGGAGTTAACTGATTTAACTCATTTTTTATCAATAGTGAACTAAAAATTTCCCTTTTTGAAATGAAGAAATATTTTGTTGAGATATTTAATTTAATAAAATGAGATATGCTCTCATAATTACTTTTTCTATTTAATTAAATAATCTTTTAATTAATTAGAGACACTTTTCTTATTTATATAAATAACTTCATTTCATTAATTAGGAATGGCTTCCTATTTAATTAAATAACTTTGTTTAATTAATTAGAAGTAAGTACTCTATTTAATTAAATAATTTCGTTTAATTATTTAGAAATACCTTTCTCATTTAATTAAATAATTACATTTAATTAATCAAGATAGTCATATTTATTAAATGTATGTAAAAATATGAGCAAATATGAGTATGAATTTCGGCAACGATTCGATGCAAATTCTCCAAATTCATCCGCTCATAAAATGAACAGATGAGGGTCTTTTAAATAAACTTTTCTGGAATTGATCAACGATTGAAATCAAATTCAATCAACAGTCAGAATTAAAGTCGAAGTTCAGTCATAAAGGGAGATTCCCAAAGTAAAGGTAGTTAACAGATTTAATTTGAGTAAAATAAGGGGTTAACTGATTTAATTTGAGTAGAAAAAAGACTTAACTAATTTAACTCATTTTTTTATCAATAGTGAACCAGAACTTTTCCTTTTTGAACTGAAGAGAGATTTTGTAGAGATATTTAATTTAATAAAATGAGATATACTCTCATAATTACTTTTTCTATTTACTTAAATAAACTTTTAATTAATTAAAGACACTTGTCTTATTTAGTTAAATAACTTCATTTAATTAATTAGGAATGGCTTCCTATTTAATTAAATAACTTTATTTAATTAATTAGAAGTAAGTACTCCATTTAATTAAATAATTTTGTTTAATTAATTAGAAATACCTTTTCTATTGAATTAAATAACTACATTTAATTAATCAAGATAGGCGTATTTATTAAATGTATGTAAAAATATGAGCAAATATGAGTATGAATTCTAGCAGCGATTTGATACAAATTATCCAAATTCATCCTCTCTTAAAATGAAGAGATGAGGGTTTCTTAAATAGACTTTTCTGAAATCCATCAACGGTTGACATCAAGTTCAATCAACTGTCAGAATTAAAGTTGATGTTCAGTCATAAAGGGAGACTCCCAAATTAAAGGGAGTTAACAGATTTAATTTGAGTAAAATAAGTAGTTAACTGATTTAATTTGAGTAGAAAAAAGAGTGAATTGATTTAACTCATTTTTTTTTATCAATAGTGAATCGAAACTTTTTCTTTTTGAACTAAAGAGAGATTTTGATTAGATATTTAATTTAATAAAATGAGATATATTCTCATAACTACTTTTTCTATTTAATTAAATAATCTTTTAATTAATTATATACACTTTTATTATTTAATTAAATAACTTCATGTAATTAATAAGAGATGAGGGTCTTTTAAATAAACTTTTCTGGAATCGATCAACGATTGAGATCAAATTCAATCAATGGTCAGGATTTAAGTTGATGTTTAGTCATAAAGGGAGACTCCCAAATTAAAAGGAGTTAACAGATTTAATTTGATTAAAATAAGAAGTTAACTAATTTAATTTGGGTAGAAAAATAAGTTAACTGATTTAACTCATTTTTTATCAGTAGTGAACTAGAAATTTCTCTTTATAAACTGAAGAGAGATTTTTTTGAGATATTTAATTTAATAAAATGAGATATGCTCTCACAATTACTTTTTCTATTTAATTAAATAATATTTTAATTAATTAGAGAGACTTTTCTTATTTAGTTAAATAACTTCATTTAATTAATTAGGAATATCTTCCTATTTACTTAAATTATTTCATTTAATTAATTAGAAATACCTTTCCTATTTAATTAAATAATTACATTTAATTAATCAAGATAAGTGTATTTATTAAATGTATGTAAAAATATGAGCAAATGTGAGTATGAATTCCTGTAGCGATTCGATGCAAATTTTCCAAATTCATACACTCTTAAAATGAAGAGATGAGGGTCACTTAAATTGACTTTTTTGAAATCCATCAACGGTTGAGATCAAATTCAATCAATGGTCAGGATTAAAGTTGAAGTTAAGTCATAGAGGGAGACTCCCAAATTAAAGGGAGTTAACATATTTAATTTGAGTAAAATAAAGAGTTAACTGATTTAATTTGAGTAAAAAAAGGAGTTAACTGATTTAACTCATTTTGGATCAATAGTGAACTGAAAATTTCCCTTTTTGAACTAAAGAGAGATTTTGTTGAGATATTTAATTTAATAAAATGAGATATGTTCTCGTAATTACTTTTTCTATTTAATTAAATCATCTTTTAATTAATTATATACACTTTTTTTATTTAATTAAATAACTTCATTTAAAAAATTAAGAATGGCTTCATATTTAATTAAATAACTTTATTTAATTAATTAGAAGTAAGTACTCCATTTAATTAAATAATTTCCTTTAATTAATTAGAAATACTTTTCTCATTTAATTAAATAATTACATTTAAATAATCAAGATAGGCATATTTATCAAATGTATGTAAAAATATGAGCAAATGTGAGTATGAATTCCAACAGCGATTCGATGCAAATTTTCTAAATTCATCCTCTCCTAAGATGAAGAGATGAGGGTCTCTTAAATAGACTTTCTTGGAATCCATCAACAGTTTAGATCAAATTCAATCAACGGTCGGGATTAAAGTTGAAGTTTAGTCATAAAGGGAGACTCCCAAATTAAAGGGAGTTAATAGATTTAATTTGAGTAAAATAGGGAATTAATTGATTTAATTTGAGTAGAAAAATAAGTTAACTGATTTAACCCATTTTTTATTAATAGTGAATTGGAAATCTCCCTTTTTGAACTGAAGAGAGATTTTGTTGAGATATTTAATTTAATAAAATGATATATGCTCTCATAATTACTTTTTCTATTTATATAAATAATCTTTTAATTAATTAGAGAAATTTTACTTATTTAATTAAATAACTTTATTTAATTAATTAGAAATGGATTCTTATTTAATTAAATATCTTTTTGTAATTAATTAGAATTAATTACTCTATTTAATGAAATAATTTTCTTTAATTAATTAGAAATATCTTTCTCATTTAATTAAATAATTACATTTAATTAATCAAGATAGGTGTATTTATTAAATATATGTAAAAATATGAGCAAATGTGAGTATAAATTTTAGCAGCGATTCGATGCAAATTCTCCAAATTCATCCTCTCTTAAAATGAAGAGATGAGGGTTTCTTAAATAGACTTTCCTGAAATCCATCAACGGTTGAGATCAAATTCAATCAACGAACAGGATTAAAGTTGAAGTTCTGTCATAAAGGGAGACTCCCAAATTAAAGTGAGTTAACAAATTTAATTTGAGTAAAATAAGGAGTTAACTGATTTAATTTGAGTAGAAAAAGGAGTTAACTCATTTAACTCATTTTTTTATCAATAGTGAACTAGAAATTTCCCTTTTTGAACTAAAGAAAGATTTTGTTGAGATATTTAATTTAATAAAATGAGATACGCTCTCATAATTACTTTTTCTATTTAATTAAATAATTTTTTAATTAATTAGAGACACTTTTCTTATTTAATTAAATAACTTCATTTAATTAAATAGGAATGGCTTCCTATTTAATTAATTAACTTTGTTTAATTAATTAGAAGTACACCATTTAATTAAATAATTTTGTTTAATTAATTAGAAATATCTTTCCCATTTAATTGAATAATTACATTTAATTAGTCAAGATAGGCATATTTATTAATTGTATGTAAAAATATGAGCAAATGTGAGTATGAATTCTAGTAGCTATTTGATGCAAATTCTCCAAATTCATTCTCTTCTAAAATGAAGGGATGAGGGTCTCTTAAATAGACTTTTATGAAATACATCAACAGTTCAGATCAAATTCAATTAACGGTTAGGATTAAAGTTAAAGTTCAGTCATAAAGGGAGACTCCCAAATTAAAGAGAGTTAATAGATTTAATTTGAGTAAAATAATAGGTTAACTGATTTAATTTGAGTTGAAAAAGGAGTTAACTGAGTTAACTCATTTTTGATCAATAGTGAACTGAAAATTTCTCTTTTTGAACAGAAGAGAGATTTTTTTGAGATATTTAATTTAATAAAATGAGATATGCTATCATAATTATTTTTTCTATTTAATTAAATAATCTTTTAATTAATTAAAGACACTTTTCTTATTTAATTAAATAACTTCATTTAATTAATTAGAAATGGCTTCTTATTTAATTAAATAACTTTACTTAATTAATCAGAAGTAAGTACTCCATTTAATTAAATCATTTCATTTAATTAATTAGAAATATCTTTCCCATTTAATTAAATAATTAAATTTAATTAATCAAGATAGGCGTATTTATTAAATGTATATAAAAATATGAGCAAGTGTGAGTATGAATTCTAGCATCGATTCGATGCAAATTCTCTAAATTCATACTCTCCTAAAATGAAGAGATGAAGGTCTCTTAAATAGACTTTTCTGGAATCCATCAACAGTTGAGATCAAATTCAATCAACGATGAAGATTAAAGTTGAATTTCAGTCATAAAGAAAGACTGTCAAATTAAACAAAGTTAACAGATTTAATTTGAGTAAAATAAGGAGTTAACTGATTTAATTTGTGTAGAAAAAAGAGTTAACTCATTTAACTCATTTTTTATCAATAGTAAACTAAAATTTTCTCTTTTTGAACTAAAGAGAGATTTTGTTGAGATATTTAATTTAATAAAATGAGATATGCTCTCATAATTACTTTTTCTATTTAATTAAATAATATTTTAATTAAATATATACATTTTTCTTAATTAATTAAATAACTTCATTTAATTAATTATGAATGGCTTCCTATTTAATTAAATAACTTTGTTTAATTAATTAGAAGTAAGTACTCCATTTAATTAAATAATTTTATTTAATTAATTAAAAATACCTTTCCCAATTAATTAAATAATTACATTTAATTAATCAAGATAGGTGTATTTATCAACTGTATATAAAAATATGAGCAAATGTGAGTATAAATTTTAGCAGCGATTCGATGCAAATTCTCCAAATTCATCCTCTTTTAAAATGAAGAGATGAGGGTTTCTTATATAGACTTTTCTGAAATCCATCAATGGTTGAGATCAAATTCAATCAATGGACAGGATTAAAGTTGAAGTTCTATCATAAAGGGAGACTTCCAAATTAAGGTGAGTTAACAAATTTAATTTGAGTAAAATAAGGAGTTAATTGATTTAATTTGAGTAGAAAAAGAAGTTAACTCATTTAACTCATTTTTGATCAATAGTGAACTGAGAATTTTTCTTTTTTAACTAAAGAGAGATTTTGTTGAGATATTTAATTTAATAAAATGAGATATGCTCTCATAATTATTTTTTCTATTTAATTAAATAATTTTTTAATTAATTAGAGACACTTTTCTTATTTAATTAAATAGCTTCATTTAATTAACTAGGAATGCCTTCCTATTTAATTAAATAACTTTGTTTAATTAATTAAAATTAAGTACTCTATTTAATTAAATAATTTTATTTAATTAATTAGAAATAAATTTTCTATTTAATTAAATAATTAAATTTAATTAATCAAAATAGGCGTATTTATTAAATGTATGTAAAAATATGAGCAAACGTGAGTATGAATTCTAGCAGAGATTCGATGCAAATTCTCCAAATTCATACTCTCCTAAAATGAAGAGATGAGGGTCTCTTAAATAGACTTTTCTGGAATCCATCAATGGTCGAGATCAAATTCAATCAACGATGAAGATTAAATTTGAATTTCAATCATAAAGGGAGTCTCCCAAATTAAAGAGAGTTAATAAATTTAATTTGAGTAAAATAAGAGGTTAACTGATTTAATTTGAGTAGAAAAAGGAGTTAACTCATTTAACTCATTTTTTATCAATAGTGAACAGAAAATTTCTCTTTTTGAACTAAAGATATATTTTATTGAGATATTTAATTTAATAAAATGAGATATGCTCTCATAATTACTTTTTCTATTTAATTAAACAATCTTTTAATTAAATATATACATTTTTCTTATTTAATTAACTAACTTCATTTAATTAATTATGAATGGCTTCATATTTAATTAAATAACTTTGTTTAATTAATTAGAAGTAATTACTCTATTTAATTAAATAATTTCTTTTAATTAATTAGAAATACCTTTCCCATTTAATTAAATAATTACATTTAATTAATCAAGATAGGCGTATTTATCAAATGTATGTGAAAATATGAGCAAATGTGAGTATGAATTCCAACAGTGATTCGATGCAAATCCTCCAAATTAATCCTCTCCAAAAATGAAGAAATGGGGGTCTCTTAAATAGAGTTTCTTGGAGTTCATCAACGGTTGAGATCAAATTCAATCAATCGTTAGGATTAAAGCTGAAGTTCAGTCATAAAGGGAGATTCCCAAATGAAAGGGAGTTAACAGATTTAATTTGAGTAAAATAAGGAGTTAACTAATTTAATTTGAGTACAAAAAGGAGTTAACTGATTTAACTCATTTTTGATCAATAGTGAACTGGAAATTTCCCTTTTTGAACTGAAATTTTTTTTTGTTGAGATATTTAATTTAATAAAATGAGATATGCTCTCATAATTTTTTTTTCTTATCTAATTAAATAATCTATTAATTAATTAGAGGCACTTTTCTTATTTAATTAAACAACTTCATTTAATTAATTAAGAATGGCTTCCTATTTAATTAAATAACTTTGTTTAATTAATTAGAAGTAAGGACTCCATTTAATTAAATAATTACATTTAATTAATCAAGATATGCGTATTTATTAAATGTATGTAAAAATATGAGCAAATGTGAGTATGAATTCTAGCAGCGATTCGATGCAAATTCTCGAAATTCATCCTCTCCTAAAATGAAGAGATGAGGGTCTCTTAGACTTTCCTAGAATCCATCAACCGTTGAGATCAAATTAAATCTACGGTCAGGATTAAAGTTGAAGTTCACTCATAAAGGGAGACTCCCAAATTAAAAGGAGTTAACAGATTCAATTTGAGTAAAATAAGGAGTTAACTAATTTAATTTGAGTAGAAAAAGGAATTAACTCATTTAACTCATTTTTTATCAATAGTGAACTGAAAATTTCTCTTTTTGAAGTGAAGAGAGATTTTGTTAAGATATTTAATTTAATAAAATGAGATATGCTCTCATAATTACTTTTTCTATTTAATTAAATAATTTTTTAATTAATTAGAGACACTTTTCTTATTTAATTAAATAACTTAATTTAATTAATTAGGAATAGCTTCCTATTTAATTAAATAACTTTGTTTAATTAATTAGAAGTAAGTACTCCATTTAATTAAATAATTTTATTGAATTAATTAGAAATACCTTTACCATTTAATTAAATAATTACATTAAATTAATCAAGATAGGCGTATTTATTAAATGTATGTAAAAATATGAGCAAATGTGAGTATGAATTTCAGCAGTGATTCGATGCAAATTTTTCAAATTCGTCCTTTCCTAAAATGAAGAGATGAGGGTCTCTTAAATAGACTTTCCTATAAATCAATCAACGGTTGAGATCAAATTCAATCAACGGTCAGGATTAAAGTTGAAGTTCAGTCATAAAGGGACACTCCCAAATTAAACGGAGTTAACATATTTAATTTGAGTAAAATAAAGAGTTAACTGATTTAATTTGAGTAGAAAAAGGAGTTAACTGATTTAACTCATTTTTTATCAATAGTGAACTGGAAATTTCTTTTCTTGAACTGAAGAGAGATTTTGTTAAGATATTTAATTTAATAAAATGAGATATGCTCTCATAATTCCTTTTTCTATTTAATAAAATAATATTTTAATTAATTAGAGACACTTTTCTTATTTAATTAAATGACTTCATTTAATTAATTAGGAATGGCTTCATGTTTAATTAAATAAATTTGTTTAATTAATTAGAAGTAAGTACTCTATTTAATTAAATAATTTCTTTTAATTAATTAGAAATACCTTTATCATTTAATTAAATAATTACATTTAATTAAACAAGATAGGCCTATTTATTAAATGTATTTAAAAATATGAGCAAATGTGTGTATGAATTCTAGCAGTGATTCGATGCAAATTCTCCAAATTCATCCTCTCCTAAAATGAAGAGATGAGAATCTCTTAAATAGAATTTCCTGGAATCCATCAATGGTTGAGATCAAATTCAATCAATGGTCAGGATTAAATTTGACGTTCAGTCATAAAGGGAGACTCCCAAATTAAAGGGAGTTAACAGATTTAATTTGAGTAAAATAAGGAGTTAATTGATTTAATTTGAGAAAAAAAAAGGAGTTAACTGATTTAACTAAGTTTTGATCAATAGTGAACTGAAAATTTCCCTTTTTGAAATGAAGAGAGATATTGTTGAGATATTTAATTAATAAAATGAGATATGCTCTCATATTTACTTTTTCTATTTAATTAAATAATCTTTTAATTAATTAGAGACACTTTTCTTATTTAATTAAATAACTTCATTTAATTAATTAGGAATGGCTTCCTATTTAATTAAATAACTTTATTTAATTAATTAGAAGTAAGTACTCCATTTAATTAAATAATTTTGTTTAATTAATTAGAAATACCTTTCCTATTTAATTAAATAATTACATTTAATTAATCAAGATAGGCGTATTTATTAAATGTATGTAAAAATATGAGTAAATGTGAGTATTAATTCCAGCAGCGATTCGATGCAAATTCTCCAAATTCATCCTCTCTTAAAATGAAAAGATGATGGTCTCTTAAATAGACTTTCCTGGAATCCATCAACGGTTGAGATCAAATTCAATCAACAGTCAGGATTAAAGTTGAAGTTCAGGCATAAAGGGAGACTCCCAAATTAAAGGGAGTTAACATATTTAATTTGAGTAAAATAAAGAGTTAATTGATTTAATTTGAGTAAAAAAAAGAGTTAACTGATTTAACTCATTTTTGATCAATAGTGAACTGAAAATTTCCCTTTTTGAAATGAAGAGAGATTTTGTTGAGATATTTAATTTAGTAAAATGAGATATGCTCTCATAATTACTTTTTCTATTTAATTAAATAATCTTTTAATTAATTAGAGACACTTTTCTTATTTAATTAAATAACTTCATTTAATTAATTAGGAAAGGCTTCCTATTTAATTAAATAACTTCATTTAATTAATTAGGAAAGGCTTCCTATTTGATTAAATAACTTTCTTTAATTAATTAGAAGTAAGTACTCCATTTAATTAAATAATTTCTTTTAATTAATTAGAAATACCTTTCACATTTAATTAAATAATTACATTTAATTAATCAAGATAGGCGTATTTATTAAATGTATGTAAAAATATGAGCAAATGTGAGTATGAATTCCAGCAGCGATTCGATGCAAATTCTCCAAAGTCATCCTCTCCTAAAATGAAGAGATGAGGGTCTCTTAAATAAATTTTTTTGGAATTTATCAATGGTTGAGATCAAATTCAATCAACGGTCAGGATTAAAGTTGAAGTTTAGTCATAAAGGGAGATTCCCAAATTAAAGGGAGTTAACAGATTTAATTTGAGTAAAATAAGGAGTTAACTAATTTAATTTGAGTAGAAAAAGGAGTTAACTGATTTAACTCATTTTTTATCAATAATGAACTGGAAATTTCCCTTTTTGAACTAAAGAGAGATTTTGTTGAGATATTTAATTTAATAAAATGAGATATGCTCTCATAATTACTTTTTCTATTTAGTTAAATAATCTTTTAATTAATTAGAGACACTTTTCTTATTTAATTAAATAACTTCATTTAATTAATTAGGAATGGCTTCAATAATTTAGATCAAGGGAGAGTAATATGGAGATGGTGACGTTGCGAGTTTTGCAGGTGCGAGGGCCTGTGTGCCCTAGGCGCAATGTGGATGTCCGTTGGTGGTGGCATTCGTGCAGAATTTTGGCCGTAGGGGCAGACTATGTAGGCGGCATCATTTTGGATTGAAGGGTGGGTTTGATTGCTCGGGCGGTGGTGACGCTGACATGGGCGGGCCTGCGTCCATTGCCTCCTTATTTTGGGGCAGCCAGTGTGGGGCATACAGCTAGGGGTGGGCTTTGTGGCTTCTTTTATTGATTGGGGTTTGGATTTTTGTCCTTTCCTATGAGGCAATTGGAGGTCGCATCTCAGATTTTCTCTGAGGATTTGGTGATGGCTGAGTCCTCTCCTTTTTGGCAGGGAGGGCCTGAAGGTAAGGGTTTCAATACTTCATCTAGGATGCATGCGTCATCATCAAAAGATTTTGTCTGTATCAAGAAGAAGAATGGATGTTTGGAGCACTCTGATGATCAACCGGTGTTAATCATTCAACCAGAATAGATTTTAGAGGATGTGGAGTATTGGGGCAAGCATGCGCTCATTTGTAAGTTTTTGGGTCTCTGGCTCTCCCTTCCTATGTTGGAATCATGGGCACATCGGATATGGAACCCGGAAGGGGATATGGAAATTCTTCTAGCAGCCAAGAACTATTTTTTGGTCATTTTTTCAAGTATGTCAGATAGGAACAAGGTCTTTGAGGGGGGCCATATTTCTTTAACCAGGTTGGGCTTTTCCTCAAACCCTAGCACATTGGATTTAACTCCGTTGAGGAGATACCGTCTTGGGTCCCTGTGTGGGTTAGGCTTCCTCGATTGCCTCTAGAATTTTGGAGAGAGGATATCCTTCATTCGATATCGCTTCTGTTGGGGAAACCAATTGGGTCGGCCACACTAACCCAAGACAGAAAAGTAATTTCATATGCTCGAATTTGTGTGGAAGTGGATCTGAATAATCTACTTCGTGACTCTATGGAAATCAGTATGGGCACTTCTTCATGGGTTCAGTAGTTGGACTACGAGACTTTACCCTTTAGATGCAAGATTTGCCATGAGTATGGGCACTTATAGCGCAAATGCCCTAGGTATAAATATTCTCAGTCAGCTATGGCTGCTGTTTCATCTCCTAAGGAAGACAACAGTAAGGCCCAAATACCAAATGGTCCCTCTGTAGATAAGGAAGGTTGTATCCCAGTTAAGCCATGTAATAAAGGAAAGGGGCAGAAGAGAGCTTGGACGGATAGACAAAATGATGGTACTTTTAACAAGTTTAATGTTCTAGAGAATTTGATTCAAGAGGAAGGAATCCCTATGGAGTTACCTCTGGGTGATGGGTCCTTGTCTGCTCCCCAGCTCCAGGAGGATGGGGTTCTGATCTAGGTTGCTGAGAAAGAACAAGGCCAACCATTAGTGACAACACTCATCTTACAGTTCAAACCAAGCACTGGCAACACAGTTCAAACTGAGCACTGGCAATACAGTTCAAACTGAGCATTGGCAACACAGCTCAAACTGAGCACTGGCAATATAGTTTAAACCGAGCACTGGCAACATAGTTCAAACTGAGCACTGGCAACATAGTTCAAACCGAGCACTGGCAACATAGTTCAAACCGAGCACTGGCAACACAGTTCAAACTGAGCATCAAAGACACAGTGTTGACCAAGTAAGGAAGCACTCAGTGTTGACTGAGTAAGGAAACACTCAGTGTTTACAGAGTAAGGAAGCACTCAGTGATAACTGAGCTCAAGAGGTTATCAAAGAAGTTAGTTTCTACCGAGTGAAACTATATCTACCGAGTCACCAATGGTTACCGAGTTCCAGGCAATGTTGTATGACTAGTATGAACCGAGCCCCTACCTCTACCGAGTGCATGATGATACAGAGTAACGTAGTGGATGCCGAGTATCAGAAGGTCATCAAGTCTATCTGAAGAACCCAAGTTCATTTTACCATTTGGCTGACTCAGTTATATTTTGTTTACTTGTGTTTGGCTGACTCAGTTATATTTTGTTTACTTGTGTTTGGCTGACCTTGCATGAATAATTATTGGAATGGTATATATACAATTGACACATTCAAAAAGGATATAGAATATTGCACAAACAAAAAGGTGATATAGATATTTCAAGAAGACATACAAGATATCTAGATGATAGTGCGAATTCATCAGCAGAAAATAATACTCAGCAAGGTCCATCAGGAGTAGAAGTGATTTCATCAATCACAAAAGGTGATCTACAATAAAGAGCTTAGTCAAATTGTAAGTTGATCTATTGGTTCATCCTAACAGGTGAATCAT
Organism: Cupressus sempervirens; assembly: GCA_028749045.1. Classification (NCBI taxonomy): domain Eukaryota; kingdom Viridiplantae; phylum Streptophyta; class Pinopsida; order Cupressales; family Cupressaceae; genus Cupressus; species Cupressus sempervirens. Next base: position 120,376,264 of record CM053783.1, read on the forward strand.
TTTTGTAAATCCTTTAACAGGGTAGACTTAACCATCTTTATAAAAATCTCCTAACAGAGTGCATACTTATAAAGTATGTTTGTAAATCCTATAACAAGGTGGATCTAGCAATCCTCTGTGCTCCTAACAAGGAAGATCACCAGAAGTGATCATTGTAAGCCTTAACTAGCCAACTTCATACTGCAGTAATGAATCTCTATGGGTATCATCCCCACCCTAGTTTTACTTTCTATTTTGGAAGGTTTCTGGGTCACCAAATCTCTATGCATATATGGTTTTAATGGTTAACAATTTTTATGTAGCAGGATAGATGAGTAAATGTTTGTATGGTTGACATAAAATTTTATTGTTACTAATTCAACCCTCCCCTCTCAGTAACCTATTATATCTTGAATATTTCCAACAATTGGTATCAGAGCTTTTTGGTTCTCAGAACAAAGTTTGACAGCTTGAGCAAAGATCTAAGTTATGGAGATATTCAGATTGGAGAAAGTGAATGAAAATGAAAAGCTAGATCTAGAAGTGGCCATGGTTCAACTCAAAGAAGCAAAGGAGCATCTTTCTCAATCCCTAAAAAGAAGAAAGGAACTTGCAAGAAAAATGAATGACCATCACTATGTTGAAGAAAAGATTGAAGATTTGTTACCATCAAGTAGTTCAGAAGAAGCTGACAAGGCAATCAAAGAACTTCTAGAAAAGAATGGATCTCTGCAAGAAGAGGTAAGAAAGCTCAAAAGAGAAAAAGAAGTCCAATCCATTAGGTTATGTGAAGTTTTGGAACAGAGAAACAAATAAAATGAAGACTTAGGGTAAGGAATAATCTATCCCTTCAGCATGAAGATCTTATAGGACAACTATCTAATGCAAATGAAGAAATCATGATTCTAAGATTTGAGAATGAAAGTTTGAGAAATGATTTAATCAATGAAAGACAAATCAATGTAAGTTTGCATAGTGATCTGAGAGCTGAGAGACAAATCAACGAAAGCTTGAAAAATGACCTAATCTTTGAAAGCAAGTCAATGAAAGAATGATGAAATCCCAAGCAGATATAAATCAATTTAATTTGCAAAATGAGCAGAATCTTCCTAGACAAAAAGGTAAAGCTGGTCTTGGATACAATGAAGAAGGTGAATCTTCAAAACAAAGTACCCAAAAGAATCAGAAACCCACTTGTAATCACTATGGAAAGTTAGGTCGTACATCAAACAAATGCTGGAGCAATGGAAAAAAAAATTCAATGGTAAATGTTTCAATTGCAATCAGCATGGTCACAAAGCAAATGAGTGCAAAGAAAAACCAAAATTTGAAGGCAACTATCACAAATGCAATAAACATGGTCACAAGGCATTCCAATGCAGATCCAAATCATTCAATCCAGCTGAACAACTTGTGAAAGCCATATTTGGATGGGACTACAACACCTGGTGCAGATGTCACTATTGTGGAGAATATGGACATACTAGCATAAATTGTGCAAGACATCACTTAAGAAAGACGGACACTACTATAAGGTGCTATATATGTACAGAACTTGGTCATATTGCCAGAAATTGTATGAACATAGAAAGAATTGAAGATGAAAAGAAAATCAAAGTTGACAACATCCAGAAGCAAATGAAGCAACAATGGATTCCTAAATCTACTGAACAAGATAAGTCAAGCAATGGCAATGTCACTCCAGAAATGAGTGACTCCATCATTTCCAGTTAATATTCATAAAAGAAAGTATGGAATTGCAACCTCCAAGAATCATCCTAAGCAATTCCAAAGGAAGAAGAATGATCAAATCAGTATGTAGATACACTTTGATCCCAAATCGGTTCAAGACTCAACCAATTTTGGTCGGGTGCAACAAAGTTTCACTCACCGAGTTGTATCTAGCGAGCGAGGTCGGTTCATGACCTTACCGAGTTAGGTTGGTAGATCAATATTTTGTTTTGATCTCTGAGTTGATAGTATCTACCAAGTAAGTTGATGACAACCTGTCATTTCATCTACCATTGTACCAAGCATTTATGATGAATGTTTCATTAAAAAGGGCAAAATTTGATCGCATTCTTCACTACAAACTTTGAGCTAAGTTATCTTCTGCGATTCCAGAGCAAGCTTAAAGAAATTTTGAGTGACTTTTTTAAAAAGGAGCAAAGAATCTATTTAGAATTTCTCTTCACCTACTGAGCAGCAATGGCATCCGAAAGTAGTAGCTCCAAGACAAAAAGAGGCTCATAAATGCTAGTTAAAGGTGTGGAATGGAAGGCGCCGAACTTCAAATTGGCACCAGCAATTGCAAAATCACTCGACCCTAATGGTGCTCAGTCTCAAATTCCTTTGAAGGTACTCCTTATAAATGACATTCACTCTCATTTCAAATGTTCCATTCAAGAGCTTGGAAACCTAGAAATTGATAATGCCCTAGGTGAAATGAGCGTAGATGGGAATTTGAAACCTGAGCATAAGCATCTTGAAACAAAAGGGTTAACCCACATTTCACATTTGCCAAGAAATTTTCAAATTAAATGGGTTAGGTATGTACTCAGCTGGGTTCACAACGGACAATTGTGGTTAGAGAAACCTATGCTTATCACAAAGAAAATGATTAACAAAATTACTGACCTTCCCATATTGAGCAACGCTAAAACTACCAAAACCCTAGGTTGAGAAGAATTGCAAAGGCTAACCTAGGAAGAATGGGATGGTAGAGGACTTAAGCTCAGTACAGTAACTGACACTAAATTAAGATTTGGTATTCACATCATTGCTTATAAAATTTACAGTTTCAGCTGACCAAACAGTGTACCTTGTGAAGTAGTAGATTTAGCATATAAGATAGTAAAGAAGAATGTTGAATTTGATCTATCTGAATTGCTTTTATCTTAATTTAATAAAAATATGGAAAGCATAAGGACTTCAAAGAACAATTCCTACAAATTCAGTTCACTTTTGATCTATTTATTTTTCTATGTTCAAAATTCTTTTCCATCAAAAGGATCAGTAGTATGGAAAAAGGATATTCCCATTCTCTATCAAATAAATGAGTTTATAGCAGAGTTAGGTGAAAATTTTGCCAGTGTTTTGGATAATTACTTTGAAGATTTTAAGGAAAGAATGAACAATAGGTTTCGGATTCCACCAAAACTGGTTGAGGAATATAAAGAAGATGTATACTTTATGGTAGATTGTGACAAGGTATACATACAGGCAGTCAGGCCCCGAGTTGCATGGGTGAAACCTCTTCCTTATGAGGTTAATATTGATGAAACCAAAAACATCATAGAAGCACTGGTGAATGAACCAGTAGATCCAAAGCAACCAGTCTTTGGAACTTTTGATGAAGCTAAAGCTAGAATTGAGCTTTCAATCAAAATCCCTCAGGTCATTAGCAAAGGAAAGAGGAACATTGAAAAGTTAAAAATAGAACTTGGTCCTCTAATGATTACTGAAGGGAAATGAGAAGATGATGAAGAAGAAGAGGAAACCGAGTCATAAAAAGAAGAGGAGCCTCAACGGAAGAAAGGTAAGGTGATTATCACCAAACCTAAAATGCAAGCCACTGCATTCTTCTCCAGAAGAACAAGATAGGGGAAGAAGGAACCTATATTTGTCAAGCCTCCACTCACATTTGAGGAAAGGTTGAAGCAATTAGAAGAAGGTACTAGCTTCACAAACTTCAAAGCATTGAAGTTTGAGACAAGAATAGAATAGGAGAAAATGCAGATTGAAGAATTGGTTTTGAATAAAATGGGAAGATGGAAATACTCTCCTGAAGAGATTGCTTCTTAGATCCCTAAAGAACTACTGGAGAGATTGCAACCAAGATGAGAAATTGCAACCAAAACTATCAAAGATATCTTTGAACAAACCCTAAAAAATCTCCTGCCGAGTCTCACTGATGCAGAAGTAAAGAAATCACTGAAAGATCATGAAGGTAATATGATGATTAGATTTCACACTTGTTTGATACTTATAAAATAAATTGAGTATGTTGGCAACGATGCAACAAACATGTGAAACATATCTATCATCTACATAAACCCTGTGAGGATATTGTTGAAATCAAGGACAATGACAGCAGTGATGATGATATTGAAGATGTTCCAGGGGATCTGCACTCAATGATGATAAATGTTGAGGAAGAATTCAAGGAAGATGAAATGGAGGAAGAATACAAGGAAGATGAAATGGAGGAAGAAGAAACTAATCAAGCTAAGGAGGAAGATGATCCTGTAAAAATTGCAGCCAAAGTTATTGCATCTCTTCCTCACTCTCCACCTAAAGTAGCTACATCAACTATGGAGATAACCTCTACTAATGAGATTGTGTGCACAACAGCTTCATCAATTGCTCAATCTTCACCTGTCTCCTCTCAGCTCTAGGCACCATCTATGCAAGTGTCTACCACTTCATTAACTAAGTTGCAGCTCTCTTCATTGACTGAGGCATCATCAGCTATAGTAGTAAGTTCATTAGGCATATCAACTTCTACTGCAGAGTGTTCAGTAAGTATACCCACTAGTACTTCAATTTTGACAACTCCATCTACTCCAATTTTTACATCTGTTAGTTCTCCCATACCAACCTGTATATAAATCTTGGGAAGAACATAAATTTTTGATATTGTTAGCACTTCTCTCAATTTTCCTCTAGCTAGTCCTATTCCAATTTTGTTAGCTAGTCCAGCCTCATCAACTATTGTTTCAGTCTCAAAGGGAAAAGGTGAAGACACTGCAGGAAGAGAAAAAAGATACATGATTTCTAGCAAGGCAGTGGATGAGGAAATAGACTTGGATAAGGACATTATCATTCCTAAGATAGATCTAGATAATGCATCAGTTGATGAAATGAGAATGGTCAGTCCGCTATTAGATCAGAAGGCAAGGCAAAAACAACTGAGGCATGAGAGAGACCAGGAATATAGTATTATTGAAAGTGCTAAGAATATTCTAACAGAGGCTATAGGTGTTGAAGTAGATTCTACTCAACACATTTTGAATCAGTTAGAAGAGGCTATATATAAATTCAATGAGGATACCTCCGGCCAAGAAAAATTAATTGAAAAAGCAGAGAAGAAATTTGACAATAAGGTGCTTGAGCACATTGCTCAGCATATTGCATTAAAATAGGTAGAACTATCTACAATTTTGAGTAATTTTGAACATTCTTTTAATAATGTAACTTCACTTTTTGGAAAACTTTGTGATGTTACCAAGTATACTAAGGAAATCAAAAAAAAGTTGAATAAAATTGATGAGGATATGAAGGTCAGTGCACAAATGTTGTAGCTTGACCACAGTTCAAGTTCATCCCATCATCTCAAAATAAGATTTTTGTCAGAAAAATAGGTAGAATTGTTGAGAGAGGAAGCAAGGATTAGGTGTACTCTGATTGACATCCAAAATATGATCCTTCCTATCATGAACACAATGCAAAAGCACATTGCCCATTCCAAAACATTGATTCATGACAAAAACTTCTCAATTGCAGATCATATGATTGAACTTTCTGCAGAAGTTCAAATAGCACTCTCCACCAGCAAACTTTTGCAAGAAAATTGGGATAAGACATTGGCTCTTATTCTCAAGGTACATTCTGAGTTTATCTCCCATTTTGGACTCTCTGTGTAAATATATATAGTTTAATTTGGCATTATTGTCAAAAAGGGGGAGATAGCACACTCTTGGAGATAAAATTGTGCAAATATGTGTAATGATTTGTAAATACTGTGCATATTGTATGGTGGAGATACATGTAAGAAAGATATGTGTAATAAGCCTTGCAAAGATCAATTTTGAAAATTTAGAACTGTATGTCTATTTTTGCACATAATTGTTTTTGTCACTAATGCCAAAGGGGGAGATTGTTGGCATAAATTTATTTGCCATTAGTGACAACACTCATCTTACAGTTCAAACCGAGCACTGGCAACACAGTTCAAACTGAGCACTGGCAATATAATTCAAAATGAGCACTGCCAACATAGTTCAAACCAAGCACTGGCAATACAGTTCAAACCAAGCACTAGCTACACAGTTCAAACCGAGCACTGGCAACACAGTTCAAACTGAGCATCAAAGACACAGTGTTGACCGAGTGAGGAAGCACTCAGTGTTGACCGAGTAAGGAAACACTTAGTATTGACCGAGTAAGGAAGCACTCAGTGATAACCAAGCTCAGGAGGTTATCAAAGAAGTTAGTTTCTACTGAGTGACACTATATCTACGGAGTCACCAATGGTTACCGAGTTCCAAGCAACGTTGTATGACTAGTATGAACCAAGCCCCTACCTCTACTGAGTGCATGATGATGCTGAGTAATGTAGTGGATGCCAAGTATCAGAAGGTCATCAAGTCTTTCTGAAGAACCCGAGTTCATTTTACCATTTGGCCGACTCAGTTATATTTTGTTTACTTGTGTTTGGCCGACCTTGCATGAATAATTATTGGAATGGTATATATACAATTGACACATTCAAAAAGGATATAGAATATTGCACAAACAAAAAGGTGATATAGATATTTCAAGAAGACATAGAAGATATCTGGATGATAGTGTGAATTCATCAGCAGAAAAGAATACTTAGCAAGGTCCATCAGGAGCAAAAATGATTTCATCAATCACAAAAGGTGATCTACAATAAAGAACTCGGTCAAATTGTAAGTTGATCTATTGGTTCATCCTAACAGGTGAATCAGTTTTGTAAATCCTTTAACAGGGTAGACTTAACCGTCTTTATACAAATCTCCTAACAGAGTGCATACTTAGAAAGTATGTTTGTAAATCCTCTAACAAGGTGGATCTAGCAATCCTCTGTGCTCCTAACAGGGCAGATCACCAGAAGTGATCATTGTAAGCCTTAACTGGCCAACTTCATACTACAGTAATGAAGCTCTGTGGGTATCATCCCCACCCCAATTTTACTTTCTATTTTGGAAGGTTTCTCGGTCACCAAATCTTTGTGCATATATGGTTTTAATGTTTAACAGTTTTTATGTAGCAGGATAGATAAGTAAATTTTGTGTATGGTTGACATAAAATTTTATTGTTACTGATTCATCCCTCCCCTCTCAGTAACCTATTATATCTTGAATATTTCCAACACCTTTGCCATTTAATTAAATAATGACATTTAATTAATCAAGATAGGCGTATTTCTTAAATGTATGTAAAAATATGAGCAAATGTGAGTATGAATTTTAGCAGCGATTCAATGCAAATTCTCCAAATTCATCCTCTCCTAAAATGAAGAGATGAGGGTCTCTTAAATAGACTTTCCTGGAATCCATCAACGGTCGAGATCAAACTCAATCAACGGTCAGGATTAAAGTTGAAGTTCAGTCATAAAGGGAGACTCCCAAATTAAAGGGAGTTAACAGATTTAATTTGAGTAAAATAAGGAGTTAACTGATTTAATTTGAGTAGAAAAAGGAGTTAACTGATTTAACTCATTTGTGATCAATAATGAACTTGAAATTTCCCTTTTTGAACTGAACAGAGATTTTGTCGAGATATTTAATTTAATAAAATGAGATATGCTCTCATAATTAGTTTTTCTATTTAATTATATAATCTTTTAATTAATTAGAGACACTTTTATTATTTAATTAAATAAATTCATTTAATTAATTAGGAATGGCTTCTTTTTTAATTAAATAACTTTGTTTAATTAATTAGAAGTTAGTACTCCATTTTATTTATATTTTTTGAAAAAAGGGGTAAAAATTTATTCAATTAAATCTAGATTACAGGAGGCCTCAAGCCCAACAACCAAATCACCAACCCAACACAGTTACGATCTATCCTTATCCACTAATTTCTTGAAGATCCCTCTAAGATCAGCAGGAAGATCATCTCTATCAAAAATATCCCAACCAACACCCTTCTCTGATGCCCATTTTGCCAAGTCATCAGCCACTCCATTCCATTCCCTAGGAATATGATAGAAAAGGATCCCATCCACAAAGCTACTCAAGTGGAGAATCTCTCTAACAATATATGCAATTTTCCAGCTAGATTCATCCACTCTCTGGTTATTAATCATTTACACAACTATCTGAGAGTCAGACTCACACACCATTCTCCTCCATCCAAGAGAGCAAGCCTGCTCCATAGCCACTTTAATGGCCAAAGCCTCCATCACATTATTGGAATGAACTCCTTTGTGTACAGAGAATATGAAAATAACATTACCATCTACATCTCTCCCAATCCCCCCCACTCTAGCCTGTCTAGGGTTCCCACGGGAGGAGCCATAAGTGTTAATCTTTAGGACTGCTATAGGAGGAGGGCTCCATCTCCCCACTCTGTAGACCTTCCTCTTTCATGGCTGATATCTCTTACTACTACTAGTTTCAAATCCTTTATCCACTAATCCTAAATTTTTGATAATATGAGAATCCCCAGGATCCACCGGCTCTGACATATCACATTTAGCAAAGATAGTCTCTTGAAGCCTGGATAGGATCAACTACCATAGCTTAGTGGCTCCCAAGCTGGAATTATAGAAAATCTGACGGTTGCACTCCAACCAAAGATTCCACAGAATGAAAGAAGGTCCAATAGCCTAGGCCACTTGAAGGAATGAAGTTTTCATAGGGGGTTTGCCAAGGCTGGCCCAAAATTCAATAAGAGATACGGCATGAATACATCTATGGCACCACACCTCCCACCACTTATGCTAGATCTCACTAGAGAGAGGACATAAGAAAAACACATGAGAAGCATCTTCTCCATCCAATAAACATAGGGGACAGTAAGAGGGTCCCTAAAATCCTCTTCGCTAGAGATTATCCCAAGTAAGACACTTATTTTGCACAACCAACCAAAGAAAAAAAATTACATTTCAGCCAAGAAAATTTATTCCAGACCTGTTTCCACTAGGGAACCTCCTAAATAACATTACATTGCCTATCCAGCTGAGCATATCCTTGGGCCATACTAAACTTACCTTTTGGGCAAGGTCTCCACGCCAGGATGTCTTTGTCTTTAGAAGAGCTGCAAAGCCTAGAGAAGAGAATATGTACCAGTTCAACCCGACTCTTTGGGGATCCCCCTGTGGGCCAAAGCTATGGATCCTTCCAACTAAGTACCTCCATCAAACCACATCTCTAGAGAGCCTTGAAGTGAGCAACCATGGTCCAACCTGCAGAAGAAAAAACCTGATATAGAGGTCGAAGGTGGGGAAAATTAGAGAGAATAGGAGGGTGGCCATCTCAAGAATCTTGCCAGAATAACACACTTGACCCCTCATTACAGATCCAAAAAAGACCATCCTTAATTAGAGGAGCACCCCTTTTAAGGGTGTCCCAAATAAAGGACCCCTTACCATCAAGCTCAAGTCTGGGAATATCCTGAACCTCCACTCCTGGGAAATACTTATGGGTCAGAATCTTGGCCCAATCCTGATCTTGATTCTTACACCATCTCTAGTATAACTTTGCAGCAAGAGCTTTGACACCGAGAGCCATACATTTAAGGCCTAGACCCCCGACAAACTTAGGCAAGCAAACAGTGTCCCAGTTGACTAAGCTCCATTTAGAGGATTGAAGGTTGCCTGACCAAAGGAATTATCATGACAAAGCATCAAAATCTTTCATAACTCCCATGGGAGGGGTTTGCACTAAGCACCTATAAATAGGGAGGGCCTAAATCATAGTCTTAAGCAGGGTAACCCTCCCAACTGATGAGAGCCACCTATTTGTCCAATGCCTCACTCTGCTACAAAATTTGTAAACAAGACCTTGCCAATATTCTTTCTGTTGAGTCCCCAAAGCTAAAGGAACTCCTAGATAGATCAAAGGGAGGGATCCAACTTGAAACCTAAGAATTCTAGCAATCCTGAGCTGAATTGACTGAGGAGTGTTAAAGAAATAAATAGAAGATTTCCCTTCATTAATTTTTTGTCCAGAAGCTTTTAAATAAATATCCAAAATCTTTCTAAAGTTCCTGGCCTCGTTGGCAATAGCCAGGCCCATCAGGCCAGTATCATCCACAAATTGGAGGTGCGTGTATGAAGGAATATCATTACCCAACTTCCACCCTTGAATAAGTCCCAGCTGTGCTTGAGATTTTATAAATCTACCTAAGCCCTCTGCCATCATAATAAATAGATAAGGAGAGATAGGATCCCCCTAGTGCTGTCCTCGAGAAGCAGAGAAAAGGTTAGTAGGTTCTCCATTGATAAGAACCAAAAAGGATGGGGAAGACACATAGCTGAGAACCCAATCCACCCATTCTGTAGTAAATCCAAAAGCTAGAAGCACACGACCCAGAAAGTCCCAATTAACTTGGTCATACACTTTAGCTAAGTCCAGCTTAATAAACATAGCCTTTTCCTTGGACGAGGCCATAAAATGAATAGCTTCTGTAGCAATAACCACCCCATCAAGAATCTGTCTCCCACTGAAAAACCTCCCTGTTCCTCAGAAATCAGAGTGGTAAGGAAAGGCTTGAGCCTTTCAGCAATTAATTTGGTGATGATTTTGTACATGAAATTACATAGAGAATTGGGTTTTAACATTTCCAACCTTTTAGCGCCATCAATCTTGGGAATGAGAGCCAGAAAAGTAGCATTCATAGACTTGAGCATTTGTTTATTTTGATATGACTCTTGGACCACATCTAGAAGATCAAATTTAATAATCTCCCAAAACTCCTAAAAAAATTCAATGGGAAACCCATTTGGGCCCGGGGCTTTTCCTTTCGGCATACCAAAAACCAGTTTCTCAAATTCCTCAATCATAATAGGTTTTAAAAGATCTCTGTTCATACTGCTGGAAACAAGATGAGGAATGCAATCTAAAATAGACCTAGTCTCCTCCAAGGAAGTAGGGTCTTCCTTAGAGAAGAGTTGAGAAAAGTATCTGATGGCCTCTAAAGCAATTGCCTCCTTGGAACATAGCTGATCACCAGAAGTAGAGACAAGAGAAGTGATAGAATTCCCAAACCTGCGGGCCTTGACAGTCGTCAGCAATCAAATGTACCACCTATGGGAAGAGGTTTTGGCAGAAATACGAAATGTTTTTCATGTGGTCAGATTGGACATTATGTAGCTTAGTGTCCTCAATGAGCACCTTAGTTTTTAGGACCTAGACCTACCATTTCAGAGCCTACAGTTGGTAATACAGGTAGAGCTCATAGAGTCTTTGCAGCAGTTGATCAGCGTCAGGCAGATCATCAGGGAACAGTGGTTGAGACCACAGGTGCTATTAGAGGTATATCTCTTTCAGTATTGTTTGATTCAAGAGCTACAGATTTATTTATTTCACCATCTATAGTTTCTAAGTGTAAGCTGGATGCGATGAAGCAAGATCGTGGTTGGCAAGTGGAACTAGCCTTAGGCATTAAGGTCTGCACAGACTCTGTAGTTAGATGGTTTATTAGATGGTTTATGATTTGTTATCCTTACCATGAAGGTTCAAATCCAATGGGGATGAGGTCCCCCGTTTGTGGCCTCACTGGTTCATAGCTTCAGGTCAAAGTGTTTACCCCTATTTAAAAATATATATATATATATTGTATGTACATGCATAGTTTTTTTGCAGGTTGCAAATATTGGGTATCGACTTCCCTAAATTGCCAGGATGAGCGTACCCTATTATACTATCTCAATTATAAGAGAAGGGAGATAAATTCTCAAGTCCAAATCCCAAACCTAAAAATCATTTGTCCTAGTGAGTTAGGACAAGTATCAAAGTTGAATACCCACCAAATGTGTCGGATGACATATTTCGTGATTTTTAACCCTTTAGATTTATTTTGTATGATTTGTTCTATGATGGATTTTCATATTTTATCTTGGAGGTCTATGGTGAATTTTCCATTAATTAAGTCTTAATAAATAGATTTAATTAATAAATTATTTATTTGAGAAAATTAATAAATTATTTATTTGAGAAAATTAATAAAATATCATGATCTTTGATATTTTTATTGTAATTAATTAATGTGAATTATTGGGGAAAAGAAATTAAATAAAAGAAAACTAGAAATTAAAATTAATAATAATTGTAAAATAATAATAAAGTAAAAAATAAAATAATAATAAAAGTTATAAAAATTAAAATAAAAGTTATAAAATTTAAATAGAAATTATTGGAGTTATAAGCTTGTATGAAAATTAACGCACTTTTCTATTTCTCATGTGTCAACAACATGAGGGTTAGTGCATCAATTAAGCACATGGTGTCTACAACTCTATGACTCATCAAAAAGGTTGGAAAAGACCCATGCTTAGTTGGTGACACCTTTTAGCGGTTTCAAGAAGCATTCCAAAGGTTTCTTGAGAGCCCTTTATATTTAGGCATTCATAGAAGCTTAGAGAGAGGGTGGAGAGCAATTAGAGCATTAGAGGACTCAAGAACTCTGAAAAAGAGAGCTTGCTCTGCGGGTTTTCTGAGGAAGAGCGAATTAGCATCAGAATTCGAGTAGATTCTTGTGACTTTTCTTATGCTATTTCCGCATCATGCATTCCTGTCTTCTTCATGTCTTCCATATGTCTTCTGAGGAATTTCATATTTTTATTGTATGCATTTTCAATTTGGGCAATTAAATTTATTTGAGAATTTTATATGCATGGATTTAAAAAAAAAAGAGAAAACGGGGCTAGGGTTGAGATTCATAGCCAAACCCATTAGATTAATTGTTGGAAATTTTGGAGATCAAAGATCTATGGAGGAATTCTGAAAAATTGAAATTGTAATCATAAATTGTCAATTTGTTTATACATACATATATGTGTGTGTGTGTGTGTGTGTGTGTATGTTCATATATTGTGATATTTTTAATTCTGTATATATTTATATATATTTGTTATAAAAAAAACCGATTACATGCCATGGGCGAAAACGTTTAAGAAATGTTAAAACCAAATCGCAAAGTCTGTATGAAAATCACGTAAGCAATTGTTAAAATATATATATATATATATATATATATATATATATATATATATATATATATATATATAACGTAGGGCGGGCGGGTACGTTGTACCCCATCCACTGCAGGCCTGCGTGATCGCAGGGTACCTGCGACCGCAATGTACCTGCGATCCGCAGTGTACCTACAGTGCGGCACTTTAATAGCCACACGATTTTAAATCGTATTGTGTTATATGTGTTGGTTTTAAATTATATTTGCAACGATTATTTCATATATGATTTGGATATGAATTTTGATTTCTATTTTTTATAAGCTGCAATGTTATTAATTATTAAATGTTATTATATATATATATATATATATATATATATATATTTATTTATGTATATATATATATATGTATGTATGTATGTATGTATGTATGTATGTATGTATGTATATAAGTATATATGTATATATTATTAATTATAAATGATTATTATAAAGTTTTCAATTAATGGATCACTCTTTTAATGATTAAAATATTGCTATTAAGCTTGTCAATTATGAAAAGATATTAACAATTAATTTAATTAAACTTAGTTTTTCATTAAGATTAATTATTAGAATATATAATCAAAGTTTTTGATTCATTGAGAATGTCAATTTTCAAACAATGTCATATAGATCAATTAGAAAATTGAGTCTGATGGAGAAACTTTTATCTATCAAACGAATACATGGGTTAGATAAAATGTGAAATTTCTCCACTTGATGTTAATTTAAGAATACGTAAACTAAGACTTCTAATTTGAAAACTTAGCAAAACAAAAATATGTGTTTAAATTGTGTATTCTTTATGCTATTGTTTTGGGTTTTGGGTTGACTAGTGTTGACCAGTATAGGACGTCTACCAGAGGCTTGGAGGTTATGTGATTGTGATGCCATGATGATGTTTTAATCTCGATCTTTATAACCCAACCATGGTTATATGATGGAATGCTCTATGTATTGGATGTGAATACTAATTGTTATAGTTGAGATTCTTAGTTATGAGACACTTGACTTAACCATTATTTTTGGTCATTGATCAGTATCCTTGGTTATTTTCTAGTCGCCATGATGGGACTGAAATGTGGATTTATTCTTGATGATGTCATGTTGTGACATGTTTGACTCAACCATTTTTGGAGTCTTCGATCAGTGTGTTTGAGATATATTTTGGTTATTGAGAACCATTGGATACTTTTGATTATCAGTGATGCTTCAGTTGCCAATAGAGAGTTGTTGTGGTCATGATTTTCTATGGATGTTTTCTCATGGAGATTCAATGCTTTTATGCATATTTGATGATTTTATTATGGATTATTTTTGTGATTTTGAGATTTATGATTCCATGAGCATTAGGGTAGGATATCTACATGTAGTGATAGGAAGTGGCTTGCAATGGCGGCCGGGGCCCTAAGAGGCTACCAGGGTAACTCATTGTAAGTTGGATTAATAAGTGATAACATTCACACCTAATACTAACTAAATGAACCTAAAAGGAAAAGAGTTTTGGTTCTTGCCCATACCTTGAGTGCTTGTATAGGCTAGGATGGGAGTAGTGAGAACGCATGGTTGTGACCTTGCATTCCATAGTATGCCTTGTCAGTATGAGAGGATACTAGTGGCCGCATGAGATCAGTATGGACCTGTGGAGTTTAGCTAACTGTCAGGGTAACTTGTATGTGATAAATGCGATGACACTTTCTTGCTTGCATAGTAGGTTCTTACATGTCATTGTGTACTTCTGGGAAGTAGATGTCAATTTCATTATTGGAACCTTTGAGTTAGTATACTTTTAAGATTCCTGGACTATAGAGATTTGTGCTATGTGTTATGGATAGCATGTTTGGGACTTGAGATTATCTCCTCAGCACAGTAGGAGTGGACAACTTAGGTACCATGTGGTCGGGCGGTAGTGTATTTTTCACTATTATCATTTGAGATTCATTGAGACATCTTGGCTGATGTGTCCTTCGTGATGGTGGATATGTATCCTTTCATTGATGATTAGCATATGTTAGCAAATGTGACCATGAATTCTAAGAACAACTTGATGCAAATTCTCATTCAACCTTTCAAAATGAAGAGATGAGGGTCTCTTAAATAGACTTCCCTAGAATTCATCAACGGTTAAGATCAATTTCCATCAACGGTCAGGATTAAAGGTGAAGTTCAGTCATAAATGGAGATTTCCAAATTAAAGGGAGTTAACAGATTTAATTTGAGTAAAATAAGGAGTTAACTAATTCAATTTGAGTAGAAAAAGGAGTTAACTGATTTAACTCATTTTTTATCAATAGTGAACTGAAAATTTCCCTTTTTGAACTGAAGAGAGATTTTGTTGAGATATTTAATTTAACAAAATGAGATATGCTCTCATATTTACTTTTTCTATTTAATTAAATAATCTTTAATTAACTAAAGACACTTTTCTTATTTAATTAAATAACTTCATTTAATTAATTAAGAATGGCTTCTCATTTAATTAAATAACTTTGTTTAATTAATTAGAAGTAAGTACTCCATTTAATTAAATAATTTCGTTTAATTATTTAAAAATTCTTTTTGAAACTAGTCAACTCAAGTCAACCGTGGTTAAATTTGGTCAACTTTTGGTCAAACTTGATCTTTGCGTATCTGAATATGAGAAAATGTGAGTATGAATTCTAGCAACAACTCGATGCAAATTCTCATTAAACCTGTCAAAATGAAGAGATGAGGGTCTCTTAAATAGACTTTTCTAGAATTCATCAACGGTTGAGATCAATTTCAATCAATGGTCAGTATTAAAGGTGAAGTTCAGTCATAAAGAGAGATTTCAAAATTAAAGGGAGTTAATAGATTTAATTTGAGTAAAATAAGAAGTTAACTGATTCAATTTGAGTAGAAAAAAGAGTTATCTGATTTAACTCATTTTTTATCAATAGCGAATTGGAAATTTCCCTTCTTGAACTGAAGAAAGATTTTTTTGAAACATTTAATTTAATAAAATGAGATATGCTCTCATAATTACTTTTTCTATTTAATTAAATAATCTTTAAGTAATTAGAGACACTTTTTTTAATTAATTAAATAACTTCATTTAATTAATTAGGAATGGCTTCTCATTTAATTAAATAACTTTGTTTAATTAATTAGAAGAAAGTACTCCATTTAATTTAAAAAATTTGTTTAATTATTTCAAAATACTTTTCGTAACTAGTCAACTCAAGACAACCGTGGTTAAATCTGGTCAAACTTGATCTTTGCGTATGTGAATATGAGCAAATGTGAGTATGAATTCTAGCAAGAACTCGATGCAAATTTTTATTCAACCTTTCAAAATGAAGAGATGAGGGTCTCTTAAATAGACTTTCCTAAAATTCATCAACGGTTAAGATCGATTTCAATCAACGGTCAGGATTAAAGGTGAAGTTCAGTCATAAAGGGAGATTTTCAAATTAAAGGGAGTTAACAGATTTAATTTGAGTAAAATAAGGTGTTAACTGATTCAATTTGAGTAGAAAAAGGAGTTAACTCATTTAACTCATTTTTTATCAATAGTGAACTGAAAAATTTCCCTTTTTGAACTGAAGAGAGATTTTGTTGAGATATTTAAATTAATAAAATGAGATATGCTCTCATAATTACTTTTTCTATTTAATTCAACAATCTTTAATTAATTAGAGACACTTTTTCTTATTTAATTAAATAACTTCATTTAATTAATTACAAATGGCTTCTCATTTAATTAAATAATTTTGTTTAATTAATTAGAAGTAAGTACTCCATTTAATTAAATAATTTCATTTAATTATTTCAAAATTCTTTTTGAAACTAGTCAACTCAAGTCAACCATGGTTAAATCTAGTCAACTTTTGGTCAAACTTCATCTTTGCGTATGTGAATATGAGCAAATGTGAGTATGAATTCCAGCAACAACTTGATGCAAATTCTCATTCAACCTTTCAAAATGAAGAGATGAGGGTCTCTTAAATAGACTTTCCTAGAATTCATCAATGGTTGAGATCGATTTCAATCAACGGTCGAGATTAAAGGTGAAGTTTAGTCATAAAAGAAGATTTCCAAATTAAAGGGAGTTAATAGATTTAATTTGAGTAAAATAAGGAGTTAACTGATTCAATTTGAGTAGAAAAAGGACTTAACTGAGTTAACTCATTTTTGATCAATAGTGAACTGGAAATTTCCCGTTTTGAACTGAAGAGAGATTTTGTTGAGATATTTAATTTAATAAAATGAGATATGCTCTCATAATTACTTTTTCTATTTAATTAAATAATCTTTAATTAATTAGAGACACTTTTCTTATTTAATTAAATAACTTCATTTAATTAATTAGGAACGGCTTCTCATTTAATTAAATAACTTTGTTTAATTAATTAGAATTAAGTACTCCGTTTAATTAAATAACTTAATTTAATTATTTCAAAATTCTTTTTGAAACTAGTCAACTCAAGTCAATCGTAGTTAAATCTGGTCAACTTTTGGTCAAACTTGATCTTTGTATATGTGAATATGAGCAAATGTGAGTATGAATTACAACAACAACTCGATGCAAATTCTCATTCAACCTTTCAAAATGAAGAGATGAGGGTCTCTTAAATAGACTTTCGTAAAATTTATCAACAGTTGAGATCGATTTCAATCAACAGTCAAGATTAAAGGTGAATTTCAGTCATAAAGGGAGATTTCCAAATTAAAGGGAGTTAACAGATTTAATTTGAGTAAAATAAGGAGTTAACTAATTCAATTTGAGCAGAAAAAGAAGTTAATTGATTTAACTCACTTTTTATCAATAGTGAATTGAAAATTTTCCTTTTTGAATTGAACTGAGATTTTCTTGAAATATTTAATTTAATAAAATGAGATATGCTCTCATAATTACCTTTTCAATTTAATTAAATAATCTTTAATTAATTAGAGACACTTTTCTTATTTAATTAAATAACTTCATTTAATTAATTAGGAATGGCTTCTCATTTAATTAAATAACTTTGTTTAATTAATTAGAAGTAAGTACTCCAGTTAATTAAATAACTTCGTTTAATTATTTCAAATTTTTTTTCAAAACTAGTCAACCATTGTTAAATCTAGTCAACTTTTGCTCAAACTTGATCTTTGCGTATGTGAATATGAGCAAATGTCAGTATGAATTCTAGCAACAACTCGATGCAAATTCTCATTCAACCTTTCAGAATGAAGAGATGAGGGTCTCTTAAATAGACTTTCCTGGAATTTATCAACAGTTGAGATCAATTTTAATCAACGGTCAGGATTAAAAGTGAAGTTTAGTCATAAAGAGATTTTTCCAAATTAAAGGGACTTAACAGATTTAATTTGAGTAAAATAAGGAGTTAATTGATTCAGTTTGAGTAGAAAAAGGAGTTAACTGATTTAAGTCATTTTTTATCAATAGTGAACTAGAAATTTTCCTTTTTGGACTTAAGAGAGATTTTGTTTAGATATTTAATTTAATAAAATGAGATATGCTCTCATAATTACTTTTTCTATTTAATTAAATAATCTTTAATTAATTAGAGATACTTTTCTTATTCAATTGAATAACTTCATTTAATTAATTAGGAATGGCTTCTCATTTAATTAAATAGCTTTGTTTAATTAATTAGAAGTAAGTACTCCATTTAATTAAATAATTTGTTTTAATTATTTCAAAATTCTTTTTTAAACTAGTCAACTCAAGTCAACGTTGGTTAAATGTGGTCAGCTTTTTGTCAAAGTTGATCTTTGCGTATGTGAATATGAGCAAATGTGAGTATGAATTCCAGAAACAACTCGATACAAATTCTCATTCAACCTTTGAAAATGAAGAGATGAGAGTCTCTTAAATAGACTTTCCTGGAATTCATCAAAGGTTGAGATCGATTTGAATCAACAGTCAGGATTAAAGGTGAATTTCAGTCATAAAGGGAGATTTCAAAATTAAAGGGAGTTAACAGATTTAATTTGAGTAAAATAAGGAGTTAACTAATCCAATTTGAGTAGAAAAAGGAGTTAACTTATTTAACTCATTTTTTATCAATAGTGAACTGGAAATTTCCCTTTTTGAACAGAAGAAATATTTTGTTAAAGTATTTAATTTAATAAAATGAGATATGCTCTCATAATTACTTTTTCTATCTAATTAAATAATCTTTAATTAATTAGAGACACTTTTCTTATTTAATTAAATAACTTCATTTAATTAATTAGGAATGGCTTCTCATTTAATTAAATAACTTTGTTTAATTAATTAGAAGTAAGTTCTTCATTTAATTAAATAATTTCATTTAATTATTTCAAAATTCTTTTCGAAACTAGTCAACCGTGGTTAAATCTAGTCAACTTTTGGTCAAACTTAATATTTGTGTATGTGAATATGAGCAAATGTGAGTGAATTCCAACAACAACTCGATGCAAATTCTCATTCAACTTTTCAAAATGAAGAGATGAGGGTCTCTTAAATAGACTTTAATGGAATTCGTCAACGGTTGAGATCGATTTCAATCAATGGTCAGGATTAAAGGTGAAGTTCAGTCATAAAGAGAGATTTTCAAATTAAAGAGAGTTAACATATTTAATTTGAGTAAAATAAGGAGTTAACTGATTCAATTTGAGTAGAAAAAGGAGTTAATTGATTTAACTCATTTTTCATCAATAGTGAATTGGAAATTTCCCTTTTGAACTGAAGAGAGATTTTTTTGAGATATTTAATTTAATAAAATGAGATATGCTCTCATAATTACTTTTTCTATTTAATTAAATAATCTTTAATTGATTAGAGACACTTTTCTTATTTAATTAAATAACTTCATTTAATTAATTAGGAATGGCTTCTCATTTAATTAAATGACTTTGTTTAATTAATTAGAACTAAGTACTCCATTTAATTATTCCAAAATTCTTTTTGAAACTAGTCAACCGTGGTTAAATCTGGTCAACTTTTGGTGAAACTTGATCTTTGCGTATGTGAATATGAGCAAATGTGAGTATGAATTCCAGCAACAACTCAATGTAAATTCTCATTCAACTTTTCAAAATGAAGAGATGAGGGTCTCTTAAATAGACTTTAATGGAATTCATCAACGTTTGAGATCGATTTCAATCAACGGTCAGGATTAAAGGTGAAGTTCAGTCATAAATAGAGATTTCGAAATTAAAGGGAGTTAACAGATTTAATTTGAGTAAAATAAGGAGTTAACTAATTCAATTTGAGTAGAAAAAGGAGTTAACTCATTTAACTCATTTTTGATCAATAGTGAATTGGAAATTTCCCTTTTGAACTAAAGAGAGATTTTTTTGAGATATTTAATTTAATAAAATGAGATATGCTCTCATAATTAGTTTTTCTATTTAATTAAATAATCTTTAATTAATTAGAGACACTTTTCTTATTTAATTGAATAACTTTATTTAATTAATTAGGAATGGCTTCTCATTTAATTAAATAACTTTGTTTAATTAATTAGAAGTAAGTACTCCATTTAATTAAATAATTTCATTTAGTTATTTCAAAATTGTAAGGTTCCCCTTTGCACGTACTTATTAACTATGAATTCCTCTGTAAAAATCTGTTGTATGAGAATTGGATGGATATGAAGTTATGTTTTATGTTGAGAATGCCCTAATGAAACTGAGAGCAGTTGGCTCAACCATGTTTATGCTTAGTGATTCAAGAACTATTTCATCACTTCGACTATTTCAAATATTAATTATTACTAACAATGATGCTAGGTGCTTTCACCTGATAATGAGGTTTGCCAATTTTGGTACCTCAATGATTAATTGGAATGCTTTCAGATAGTTCACTTTATCTTATTAATGAAGCTTATGATATGCATACCTAACAATGATTATTCTAGTAATTCAATCTAAATTAATGCTTATAAACATGTATGATGAAGTGAATGAATGCGAACTAACACTTTGAATTTTTCCAAGTTTAATGAATAGAATAAGATGGATAATTTAATTGTGAAAATGAATGCTTTTATCTTGATGCGTATTTTATGAACATATGTTTCTTGAACTACTGATGGGTGCAATGAGTGTGCAATTAATCTAGTCGGGAAATCCAATGGAGAGACAAGCTAAACCCCTTGTTTTAAATTTTGTTATCTTTGTATTGTCCATCTTTAAAGGTTGTTATTTGATTTTATTTTTTCCCCTAACTTTTATGTGTTTCTACCAAGTCTCCAAGGCTTAAAAATGTTAAATTTAAGCACCCGTGGCTAAGCGTATGGGTTGAGGGTACTTTCCACCCACTTTTGCCACCCTAGTTGACTTTTAGGCTCACTCAAAAATCCCATTTATGGTTGACTGCGAAAATGGATTGTCATCCACTTGAGTGGAACTCAAACTCTGTCATAAGGTTTCATGAAGTCTAGTTGAGTGAAGGGATCCCTATTTAGTGGATTTTTGGAGAAAGTTTTGGGGTTGTCACCCAATCTCTACTCTTAGAGAAAGTTTGGAAGATAGTTTGGGATGAAAGAAAGAAAAGGATAAGCTCTTCTCAAACCTCCATTGTTACCATCACTCATTGTTGAAGGTAGGATTCTTGTCTTTGTATTTTGTCTTCTCCATGTTTGATCATGCTTGTTCTTGCATATAGAGTGTTGTATTGTTATTTGTTGCTTGCTTGTATGTTGGGTTGATTTGAAGGGTTTTATTTTGTGTTGTTCTTGGATGCTTCCTTGATTTTTTTCTTAATGTATTGTATTGAGGGGTTTTCGTGGGGTGTATTTGGCATTACTCACCCTTGGATAGGGAAGAAGTGGCCATATGGGGGTAGGGCTTTAGTTGGACCTCAATGGTGCAGTTTCTCCTTTCATGGTGAGAGGAGGGAAAAAGGGTAGGGTTTATGGACCCCTACCGGTCATCACATACCTTGTTGATATTGTGAAATCTTGAGTATGGAAAGGAGAGAAAATCCTTGTTGGATTGGCCCCGAAAGGGCATTTGTGGAACAAAGAAAGTTCTTGAGATTTTAGCCCCGAAAGGGCTATGTTAAGGTATGGTGATTGACATCTCTCATTGGGAAAATCCACCTCCCCCCTAATAAGGTCCTATGGAGGGATCTATTGTGTTAAACCGGGATGGGTGTGTGGTTAAATGTGTCTTTGTGTTGTGTTGAATTACCGTGGGTCAGCCTTGTTCTCCTTGTGTTCCCATGAAGTTTTGAAGTTAAAAGAAGAAAGTCTTGTGAAGAAGCTTGATGAGATTATCATTGAATTGTAAATTTTATGTAATCATATGTAAATTTATATTGTGAATGTTTGGCAACGACATCGGGTTTTCTTACTGGTTCTTTCCCGATGGAGCCTTGAACCAGAATGCATAATAGAAAAGAAAATAAAAGAGATTATGAAATCTACCTTGCAATGTCTTCTTGTGATTTCAAATTTGGGTTATGTAAGTGAGAAAATAGGATGATAGATGATGTCTTGAATTATAAAATTTGCAAGTTTTTCAATCATGGTAATGAAAGGCAATTGATGTGTTGAGTTTTCAATTTGATGTTTGGAGTATTGTCATGAAATAATAATCCTTCCTGAGATCACCAAGTTATCTCTTTCATTGTTAAGTTCCATTAGAAACACAATTAAATTTGATTAAGAATTACCCATCACCTTTTGAAATTCTAAATATAGAATCATATTCCTTGTTAAGTTCATTAAGATCAAAAATCAATTTGATTAAGAAATTTTGGTATTTCATTGAATTCAAAATAAATAGAACATACATCTTGATGTATGATAAATAGATAGCAACATAAATTATGAGATGAAAGTCAAAAGAAATGATATCGTTTTATGTGCTTTTTGTTAATATGCTTGTTGATAGGAAATAAATGTGACAATAGAATTGATAAATTTCTATGTTGTTCCTTTTCAATAAATTCATATCATGGCAATACTTAGTCAAATTTATTGACTTCCAAATACAAATGTGTAACTCTTAGGAGCAAAAACACTCTCTGGAGTTTGTATGGGGAAAATTGTTTATGCCCATGTTGTGACAGAGAATATTCTCTGTGGATTTTTATTATAAATTTTAAAATTCTAACAAGAGGGTATATATATGCAAATATCCTAAAATGCCAACTACTTTACTTTATATCTTAACTCCCTTTGTATCTCCTAAACCCTAAGGCTAACCACTTGCTTAAATCATTACTACCTAGAGAGCAGGCACAGGAAAACTTGGAGGAGGTTGAGTATGTTTTAACACCAAAAGGGGGACAAGTTTAATGCTGAGGTCAGCACACTTTTTCCAACTCCTATTCACCCTAGCCTTCCTAGGTGCACCCTCTGCTTGGGAGGAAGACAAGACCCCATGCAGGCCTTGGATCACGTAAAGGACCTAGGAAGGGTACGTAGATCCTTGCACATTTAAGGGTCTTGGTTGCTTTGGAAGATGGGATTTTGTATGCTAATCCCTTACCTTTTTTTGTTCATCGCCTCTTACCTTGAGTTGACTAGCACGCATGCAAGGTGAGGATGTGGCCAGGTTTTTGCTGACAGGCCCTGTCAGTGCGCAGACTCATTGGGCAGCATGGGTTATGGTGGAAGGAAGCCAAGTGGTGGCTAGGCCACTTGGCTAGTAAGTGTCATAGGTTAGTTCAGGTAGTTAGTAGACTAGGTTAGTATAAGTTGTTAGTTAGTAGTTAGGATTATTAATAGTTTTAATAAGTTTAACATTAATTTAATTATTTAGATTATTAGCTAATTTTGTTCAATTAGGAAGGGAGTGTAGGTTAGTAGTTTTAGATTTTACTTTATTAGTTTGTTGTTAGTAAAGTTGGTGTTAGGTTAGTGTTAGTTTGTAATAGGGGTTAGTATGTGTTGCATAATTTTTAAGTAAGTTAGAATATGTTTCATAGATAGTTACTTTTGTAAATTGTTATACCTTTTATTAGTTAAGTTTTAAATGTAAATTAATTTTTTAGTATAATTTGTAGATTTATAAATTAAGTTTTGGAATTAGTCTTCGTAAGTTAGTTTAATTAATTTAAAATTATAAGTTATTTTAAAATCTAACATGTAGTTATAAATTTAAGTTAGTATAAAGTGAAATTTAGTTTGGATTATAGTATTAGGAGATAGTTTTAATTTTATTTAAGTTTTAAAGTTTTAATTTTGTTGCTTAATTGTTATTGGTTAGAAATTATATTATGTTTGTTATTTGATAATTGTTTTAAAGATATATGTTAATTCAAAAAGAGTTTAGTTTAAAATTAGTTTAGTTTAGTTTAGTTGCTTGTATTTTGTTAGTGTTAGTTAATAGATTAGTTTGGTTGCCCCAATAAATAAAAAAAGTATTAAATTTAGAAAGTTTCTTTTAGTAATTTAAAATCAATAGTAAATATAATGTTAAATTAGTAATAGTTATAATCAGAAATCAATTAGTCTTAATTTAAAATTATAGATGTAAGTTAGTTCGATTTCAATTCATTCAATTGTTAGATATTATGGATATAGTAGTTAATTTGGATTTGATTCCTTTGAATTAATTTTTAAATGTATTTAGTTTTGGTATTGAAGTAAGTCTGAATTTTTGAGTACTAATTAGTTTTAGATTTGAGGTTATTGTCTATTTAAAATAAGTTTTAATGTTGATGTTATTTGGCTAAGTTGTTTCTTTAAACTAATTTTGTAGTCATCTGCATCATTATTTAAATAACTTTTACCATAATTTTATCAATATAAATCTAATAACGAAAGTTTCAAAATCTTAAGGATGTAATCTTCTTCGTGTTTATAATCCTAAAATGTAATGTGGAGAACCTGTACTTAAATTATGATCGCAAAACTTATCTAACGTGAGTATTATAATGATTATAATATGCAGTATAATGGATGATAATGTTTACCTCTAATTCTATGTGTATATCCATGGTGAATTAGATTTTGGATTAAACTTTTTACACGTAGTTAGCATGAGTGGAATAGTTAAATCTAATTGATCTTCTAGTGTTCAATCGATTAAATATTGGATAGTAATTAGAAAGTTAGTTCCATTATTAGTATAATATGTCGTTTAAGTAATGTTTTTTGATTTGATTTGTTTAAGGAAGTAATTTAGTATTATTGTGCTAGTAACTAGTAATTACTAAGTTGAATCTTAGTTGTATTAAAGTTGATTGTAGAGATTAGTCACTTAGTTTAGTTTTAGTTTGTAAATATTAATTAGTTTTGATTCGATTAGTAAAAAGGTAGTTTAGATGTTATGAAAGTTAATCATTATGTTTGTAAACATAACAAGTTATGTTAGACTACCAAGATAATGTGATTCGTTCTACGTAGTTAAATTTAAGACTAATTTATATTATTCTGCAAATGATTTAAAATTATCGTTGAGATCTTAATGTGACAACGAACTAAATGTTGTTACAAATTTAATAATGACAATTTACTTTATCGATGCATTTCTTCACGTGAGTATAAATTCAGGATGAGTGTAGTAAATCTAATTTTTGCGAATCAACTCTTAAACCCTAGTGAACCTAGCTAGTTTTAAAAGAAAAAAAAAAGATTGTGTGTCTTTTGCCCTTACTTTCTGGGCATGACAAAAACTCTTTTCAAAACTAGTCAACTCAAGTAAACCATGGTTAAATCTGGTCAACTTTTGGTCAAACTTGATCTCTACGTATGTCAATATGAGCAAATGTGAGTATGAATTCTAGCAATAATTCGATGCAAATTCTCATTCAACCTTTCAAAATGAAGAGATGAGGGTCTCTTAAATAGACTTTCCTGGAATTCATCAACGGTTGAAATCGATTTCAATCAACGGTCAAGATTAAAGGTGAAGTTCAGTCATAAAGAGAGATTTCAAAATTAAAGGGAGTTAACAGATTTAATTTGAGTAAAATAAGGAGTTAACTAATTTAATTTGAGTAGAAAATGGAGTTAACTCATTTAACTCATTTTTGATCAATAGTGAACTGGAAATTTCTCTTTTTGAACTGAAGAGAGATTTTGTTGAGATATTTAATTTAATAAAATGAGATATGCTCTCATAATTACTTTTTCTATTTAGTTAAGTAATCTTTAATTAATTAGAGACACTTTTCTTATTTAATTAATTAACTTCATTTAACTAATTAAAAATGGCTTCTCATTTAATTAAATAAATTTGTTTAATTAATTAGAAGTAAGTACTCTATTTAATTAAATAATTTCATTTAACTATTTCAAAATTCTTTTCAAAACTAGTCAACTCAAGTCAACCGTGGTTAAATTTGGTCAACTTTTGGTCAAACTTGATCTTTGCGTATGTGAATATGAGCAAATGTGAGTATGAATTCAGGCAACAACTCGATGCAAATTCTCATTTAACCTTTCAAAATGAAGAGATGAGGGTCTCTTAAATAGACTTTCCTGGAATTTATCAACAGTTTAGATCAATTTCAATCAACGGTCAGGATTAAAGGTGAAGTTCAGTCATAAAGAGAGATTTTCAAATTAAAGGGAGTTAATTGATTTAACTCATTTTTTATCAATAGTGAACTGGAAATTTCCTTTTTTGAACTGAAGAGAGATTTTGTTGAGATATTTAATTTAATAAAATGAGATATACTCTCATAATTACTTTTTCTATTTAATTAAATAATCTTTAATTAATTAGAGACACTTTTCTTATTTAATTAAATAAATTGATTTAATTAATTAGGAATGGCTTCTCATTTAATTAAATAACTTTGTTTAATTAATTAGAAGTACACCATTTAATTAAATAATTTTGTTTAATTATTTGAAAATTCTTTTCGAAACTAGTCAACTCAAGTCAACCATGGTTAAATCTAGTCAACTTTTGGTCAAACTTGATCTTGGCGTATGTGAATATGAGCAAATGTGAGTATGAATTCTAGCAACAACTCGATGCAAATTATCATTCAACCTTTCAAAATGAAGAGATGAGGGTCTCTTAAATAGACTTTCCTAGAATTCATCAATGGTTGAGATCGATTTCAATCAACTTTCAGGATTAAAGGTGAAGTTCAGTCATAAAGGGAGATTTCTAAATTAAAGGGAGTTAATAGATTTAATTTGAGTAAAATAAGGGGTTAACTGATTCAATTTGAGTAGAAAAAGGAGTTAACTGATTTAACTCATTTTTGATCAATAGTGAACTGGAAATTTCCCTTTTTGAACTGAAGAGAGATTTTGTTGAGATATTTAATTTAATAAAATGAGATATGCTCTCATAATTACTTATTCTATTTAATTAAGTAATCTTTAATTAATTAGAGACACTTTTCTTATTTAATTTAATAACTTCATTTAATTAATTAGGAATGGCTTCTCATTTAATTAAATAACTTTATTTAATTAATTAGGAGTAAGTACTCCATTTAATTAAATAATTTCATTTAATTATTTTAAAATTCTTTTCGAAACTAGTCAACTCAAGCCAATCGTGATTAAATCTGGTCAACTTTTGGTTAAGCTTGATCTTTGCATATGTGAATATGAGCAAATGTGAGTATGAATTCCAGCAACAACTCGATGCAAATTCTCATTCAACCTTTCAAAATGAAGAGATGAGGGTCTCTTAAATAGACTTTCCTAGAATTCATCAACGGTTTAGATCGATTTCAATCAACGGTCAGGATTAAAGGTGAAGTTCAGTCATAAAGAGAGATTTTCAAATTAAAGGGTGTTAACAGATTTAATTTGAGTAAAATAAGGAGTTAACTGATTCAATTTGAGTAGAAAAAGGAGTTAACTAATTTAACTCATTTTTTATCAATAGTGAACTAGAAATTTCCCTTTTTGAACTGAAGAGATATTTTGTTGAGATATTTAATTTAATAAAATGAGATATGCTCTTATAATTACTTTTTCTATTTAATTAAATAATCTTTAATTAATTAGAGACACTTGTCTTATTTAATTAAATAACTTCATTTAATTAGTTAGGAATGACTTCTCATTTAATTAAATAACTTTGTTTAATTAGTTAGAAGTAAGTACTCTGTTTAATTAAATAATTTCACTTATCTATTTCAAAATTCTTTTCAAAACTAGTCAACTCAAGTCAACCATGGTTAAATCTGGTCAACTTTTGGTCAAACTTTATCTTTGCATATGTGAATATGAAAAAATGTGAGTATGAATTCCAGCAACAATTCGATGCAAATTCTCATTCAACCTTTCAAAATGAAGAGATGAGGGTTTCTTAAATAGACTTTCTTGGAATTCATCAACGGTTGAGATCGATTTCAGTCAATAGCCAGCATTAAAGGTAAAGTTCAGTCATAAAGGGATATTTCCAAATTAAAGGGAGTTAACAGATTTAATTTGAGTAAAATAAAGAGTTAACTGATTCAATTTGAGTAGAAAAAGGAGTTAATTGATTTAACTCATTTTTATCAATAGTGAACTGGGAATTTACCTTTTTGAACTGAAAAGAGATTTTGTTGAGATATTTAGTTTAATAAAATGAGATATTGTAGTGTCTGCCCCTAGTTCACATTTTGTTATCATTGCTGAACTCTTTTAGAGCTAGTTTTACATTTTTGGTTAGCAGCATTCTTTTGAGATTATCAGATATTGTGCTATGGATTAAGTTGATATGAGATGAGATTACTTAGACTTTACATTTCGTGTATGCATAATGATTATTTTCAATGTTTGTTGTTATTAATGATGATTAATAAGATGATTTATTATCATATGTATTTTATTATGGATACTTACCCCATACTTGCATGTGTATGGTGTGTGTGTTTGCTTTGCGTGTTTGCTTTTGTATGGCATGTCTGATGTGGTTAAGGAAGGGAGTTGTAGTCACCTACTAGTCAGGATCTACACAATGCATCACTTCCTGCCATTGTCTCTTTAGTTTAGTATATATTATGTTTTTACATGCATGGTTTTTATGTAGGTTGCAGGTACCGGATATCGACTTCCCTGAATTGCCAGGATGAGCATACCCTATCACATCATCTCAATGATAAGAGAGGGGAGATAAATTCTCAAGTCCAAATCCAACCCTTTAAGCCATTTGTTCTAATTGGAAATTAGGACAAGTATCTAACTTGAGTACCCTTCAAATATTTCGAATGACATAATTCGTGATATTAACCCTTGGTTTGATTTTGTATGTATTTTGGCTATGATGAGTTTTCATATTTTACCTCGTGAGTCTTTGATGTATTTTCTATTAATCAAGCCTAATTAAAAGATTTAATTAATGGTTTAATTAAATGAAGAATTAATATGGTATTTTAATATTTATTTTATTTAATTAATTGGAAAATTAAATAAATAAAATAATTAAATTTGAAATAAAAGTTATAATATTAAATTTGGAATGTGACAATATTTATTTTAATAATATATTTGGCGCTCATTTTTAAATAAATGACTAAATAATATTATTATTAAAACTAATAAATATTTTAGCAATTAAGTTTTGGAAAATAAAATTTAAAAGTGGAAAATATATTTTAAATTATTAAAAGATTCTATATTTCAGGTGCCTAAAATATAAATATATTAAGATTGAAAAGTGGAGATATTAAAGTTAGTGCATGAGATTTAATAAATAAATAAATAAAATTGGAAAGAGTAAAAGTAAATATTATATTAATTATTGTGCATTATTTTAATATTTGCTCACATAGGAGTTGGCAAATTCTTGAGAGTTGTCATATAGACAACACAAGGGTTTGCACTCTAAGAATGCACAAGTTGTCTACACTTAGAAGTTAGCATTTTATTTGAACACATGGTGTCTACAACCTTAAGACTTATCTAGAAGGTTGGAGAAGACCCATGCTTGGTTGTCATGCTTATCTTCTAGTTGTTTCTAGAGACACTCTAGATGCATCTTAGAGGCCTTTAAATAGAGGCTCTCCTAGTGTGTTTGGACAAGCTTAAATGAAATATTAATGGAAGCTACAAGCTACAAGCTAAAAGCTTCAAGCTAAAATGGAAGCTTCAAGCTTACATGCATTGGAGAGGCTCATATGCTCATATATTCTACATGCTTCTATGCTCCTTCTAGCTCTTCTAGTCACTTGGAGGATTCAGTTGGCTTGGATCTTGGAGGAGTTGTGAATGATGGAGAAGGAAGGGATTTTTTATGGACTTCTGAGGCATGACGGATTAGCATCAGTGTCTAGGTGCACTCGTGATATTCACATATTCTCTTTGCACTATTTCTCTTCCTGTCTTCATCATATTTGTTATATGTGTATGATTATATTCCATGAATGAATTTTCAATTTGAATCGAAATCTAGTTATGCTATTTGGTTGAGAAAGAAATATTAAAAAACCCTAGATCCAATTAAGGAGGAAATTAGATTTGAAACGGGTTTGGGTTCAAATGAGAATCAAATTCAGAATGATGCTTTCAAATTTATAGTTAAACCTATTGGACAGATTATTGGATATGTTTAGAAAACAATTATTTAAAAATGAAAATTCTTGTTTAGAAAAGCTCTTTAAATCTGAGTATGTATTCTCTTTTGTAAATCTGTATATATATACATATATATATACATATATATATATACATATATATGTATATACATATATATGTATATATATATATATATACTTTAAATATAGTAATAATTGATAACTAATTTTGTATATATATATATGTGTGTGTGTGTGTGTGTGTGTGTGTGTGTATATACATACATATACTTATATACATATATATATATATACATATATACATATATGTATATATTTGTGTAATTTGAAATGAGAAACTTTATTTATTAAAATCCGAATTGCAATTCACAATTGCGAGAAATGAATTCTCTTAAACACGTTATTAAATAATAATAAAATCATTTAATTGAGGGGGGGGCGAGATTACCCACCCCGTACCCCACACTGTTATGTGACAGCAAGTATGTGGGTCGCAGGGTACCTATGTTTTGCAGGGCACCCGCGACGGTTTTTTTTTAAATCGCCGCGCGACCCTTAACAAAGGGGAATGATAGTGATATGAATATCAATTTAAACTTTTTTTTAAAAACATTTCCATCCCTTTTATATATATCGTGCAGTTTTAATGCGCAGTTAATGTGGTACGCTCTATGACTTCACAAACGGTGGCACGAACAATGATTATTGTTAAAAGTTTAAATAATAGCTTTATATTATATATATATGTGTAGACACACACACACACACACACACACACACACACACACACATATATATATGCTAATATTAATAAGTATCGAATATTAAATGTTATATAATAATGTTAAGAATGTCTAAAATAAAATGATTTGTTAAAGGAGGAGAGACACTATCTTAAGAATCTAATAATTAGCATAATTAAAATTAAGGTTAATCAATAGATGAAGATTAAGGGTTGATATATATCAAATTAATTAATTGGATCAATCAACCTTGGATATTGGATAATGATATTGGGTGATCATTTGGAATATTAGTGCCTCAGAATAAAGTATTCTCGCTTGAAATAACTTATTGAGCTGATAATATAGTTGACTTTTAATATCTATTTTTGAGATGGTAATTTATAGACTTTAATGAAAGTGGACTAAGATTTAAATTGTCAAGGAGTGAGTTATAATACGATTATTGGTACCCCTTAATTGTGCTAAGAGTTAGTTAAATATTAACCAATGAAACTTTGTAAGGTTCTTTTAAGATCGATTATCTATAGTTTTATGAGTTATTATTTATTAATGTTTGTTGGATCTAACAAACTATTAATAAATAATAGTGTAAATGATTAATTTGATTAGAGCTAATCTAGTGAAGATTATTTTATGAATGAAGTTTTGTAAAAGAAATTGATTTTGGATGACGTATAATTGATCAATTGATATTCATTGAGTTGATATTATAACTATGATATTAATAATTAAGTTGTGTGATAGAGTCTTATTTGAAAAGATTAATGATAATACGAATTTAGCAAGGGAATATTAGTATTCATTGAAAGAATGACGAATGTGGTCATTATAGATTTATTAATAAGATTCTCAATATAGCTTGTTATTAAATATTAACAAGTTATTATTGAACTATTAATATGATTATTTGTGTACTGAATTATAGTTGACTTTTGACTTACAAAATTATAGTTAGTTATTAGTCAACTTATTTTAATTGGAACGTTGCCTTGGATATGTAATTATTAATTAAATTAATTAGAGTTAATTAGATTTAATTAATAATCAAGTTATGTAATAGAGTTTTAATTTATATGCTAATATCGATTCTTCTAGCAAAGTTGTGAAGTATTTACATCGAAGTTGATAAGTCGCACTCTCATGACTTGATTAATAACCTTAAATGTTTTAATGGTGAGACTTAGTAATATTGAATTGGAAACTATTAGATGTTAATAGGTCAAGGATTGTGAACTGATATTAATTGATCATTTTAATTAAGTTATAATCTTCTTAATTGAAGATTGATAATTGGTTCTTTTATAAATGAATAATGATCCTTGATTATGTTGAAAAGTTGAAGTAACATTAAAGGAAGGTTAATCAATTAGAATATGGATCATGGTTAAATATAGAGGAAAATTTAAGTAAAGGTCAATGATGATCAGTTTAATGAGTAAATGTTTATCCTTAAATTATTCTTAGGATAATGCTATCAAGGAACAAATGGGTTGACTTGTAGGTCAAATGATAACTTTATACACTTGAAGTATACTTGAAAATGGAAACTGAAAACTTCTACAGTTAATGATTTTAGTAAACCAAAACATGTGTTTGCATTATGTATTCTATATGCTTCTTGTTTTGGAGTTTTGGGTTGACTAGTGTTGACCAGTCCTAGGTTGTTACCAAAGGTTTGGGGGTTACGAGATGTGATGGCATGTTAATTTTATTTGGTCTCAATATTTATAAGCCCAACCATGGTTATGTGATCATGTGCTCTATGAAATGGTTGTATTTATTGATTGTTATCAGTCTTCATGTGTGAAGCTGAGATGTATGTTGTAGTGCCTACCCTCGTTTACATTTTTTCTAGACTTATTGTTGCTATTATTATCAGACTTTGATGGACTAGTTTTATGTTGATGGTTTAGTGGTATTGTTTTGATACTATCAGATATTATGATATGGATTCAGTTGATATATGATGAGATCATTTAGACTTTACATTTCATGTATGTATGATGATCATTATATTGTTTTTAGTTATTAATGATGATTAGTTAGATGGTTTATTATCTCATGTGTTTTATTATGGATACTTACCCCATACTTGCATGTGTATGGTGTGCATGTTTTCTTATTGTATGGCATTTCTGATGTGATTAAGGAAGGGAGTCGTAGTCACCTACTTAGTCGGGATCTACATGATGCACCACTTCCTACCATTGTATGTTTAGCTTAACATTATATATTGTATGTACATGCATAGTTTTTCTGCAGGTTGCAGGTACCGGGTATCAACTTTTCTAAATTGCCAAGATGAGCGTACCCTATTATACTATCTCAATGATAAGAGAAGGGAGATAAATTCTCAAGTCCAAATCCCAAACCCTAAAACCATTTTTCCTAGTGAGTTAGGACAAGTATCAGAGTTGAATACCCACTGAATGTGTCAGATGACATATTTCATGATTTTTAACCCTTTAGACTAATTTTTGTATGATTTTTTCTATGATGGGTTTTCATATTTTATCTTGGAGGTCTATGGTGAATTTTCTATTAATTAAGTCTTAATAAATAGATTCAATTAGTGAATTAATTATTTAAGAAAATTAAATATCATGATCTTTGATATTTTGATTATAATTAATTAAATGAGAATTAATTGAGGAAAAAGAATTAAATAAAAGAAAATTAGTAAATTAAAATTAATAATAATTATAAAATAATAATAAAGTAATAAATAAAATGATGATAATAAAAGTTATAAAAATTAAAATGAAAGTTATAAAATTTAAATAGAAATTATTTAAAAAGTAAATTAGAGTTATAAGCTTGCATGGGAATTAACACACTTTTCTATTTCTCATGTGTCAACAACACGAGGGTTAGTGCATTAATTAAGCACATGGTGTCTACAACCCTATGACTCATCAAAAAGGTTGGAAAAGACCCATGCTTAGTTGGTGACATCTTTTAGTTGTTTCTAGAAGCATTCTAGAGGTTTCCTGAGAGCTCTTTATATTCAGGCATTCTTAGAAGCTCGGACATAACATTTGGAGTGCAATTGGAGCATTGGAGGATTCGAGAGTTCTGAAGAAGGGAGCTTGCTCTGCGGATTTTCTGAGGAAGAGCGATTTAGCATCAAAATTTGGGTAGATTCTTGTAATTTTATTTATGCTATTTCCACATCTTTCATTTCCCTATCTTCTTTGTGTCTTCCATATGTCTTCTGAGGAATTTCCTATTGTTATTGTATGCATTCTCTATGGGTAGTTAATTTATTTGAGAATATTATAGATCTAAAAAAATACGAGGCTAGGGTTGAATTGTAGCCAAATTCATTGAAAAAAAAATTATAGAGAGAATTTAGAGAGTAAATAATTGTAGGAAACTTATATATATATATATATATATATATATATATATATATATATATATATATATATATATATATATATATATAAAATTAATTGAAAAGTCGAGCGAGTTCTCACAGTAATACTCATTAAAATGCATTTGCGATTTCAATTTCCTTTCGAAAAAATGTTATAAAAAACGTGACATTGAAAACATTTTAAAATATATATATATGTAAATGTTGGGCAGGTATCATATACCCCACCCACCGTAGGCCTGCGAGATTGCAGGGTACCTGCGACCGCAGTGTACCTACAGTGCGGTACTTTAAATAGCCGTGCAATTTTTGAGTCATATGTGGATTTCAGATTATATAAGGTTTAATCCGCAATGTTATTTCATATGCGATTTGAGTTTCGATTTTGTTTTAAATGCTGAAATGTTATTAATTATTAAATGTTATTAAATATATATATATTTATGTATGTATATGTGTGTATATATATATATATATATAGATATATAAATATTTATATATATATATATATGTATATACGTATATATGTATATATAATTAATGATAAAGTTCTCAATTAATGGGTCACTCTTTTTAATGATTTAAAATATTGTTATTAAGCTTGTCAATTATGAAGAGATATTAATAATTAATTTAATTAAACTTAGTTTTAATTAAGATTAATTATTAGAATAAATAATCAAATTTTTGTTCATAGGAAATGTCTATCTTCAAACAGAGTTTATATAAATAAAATATTATTAGATCAATTAGAAAATTGAGTCTAATGGAGAAACTTTTTATCTATCAAACAAATACATGGGTTAGGTAAACCGAGACTTTTGCATTTGAATTCAAAACTAAAAACTTAGCAAAACCAAAACATGTGTTTACATTGTGTATTCTTTATGCTATTGTTTTGGGTTTTGGGTTGACTAGTGTTGACCAGTATAGGACATCTACCAGAGGCTTGGAGGTTATGTGATTGTGATGTCATGATGATGTTTTAATCTCGATCTTAATAAACCCAACCATGGTTATGTGATGGAATGCTCTATGTATTGGATGTGAATACTAATTGTTATAATTGAGATTTTTTATTTATGAGACACTTGACTTAACCATTATTTTTGGTCATCAATCAGTTATCCTTGGTTATTTTCTAGTCGCTATGATGGGACTAAAATGTGGATTTATTCTTGACGATGTCATGTTGTGACATGTTTGACTCAACCATTTTTGGAGTCTTCGATCAGTATGATTGAGATATATTTTGGTTATTGAGAACCATTAGATAGTTTTGATTATCAGTGATACTTCAGTTGCCAATAGAGAGTTGTTGTGGTCATGACTTTTTATGGATGCTTGCTCATGGAGATTTCATGCTTTTATGCATATTTGATGATTTTATGGATTATCTTTTGTAATTTTGAGATTTATGATTCCATGAGCATTAGGGTAGGATATCTGCATGTAGTGATGGGAAGCGGCTTGCAATGGGGGTCGGAGCCCTAAGAGGCTGCCAGGATAACTCATTATAAGTTGGATTAATAAGTGATAACATTCACACCTAATTCTAACTGAATGAACCTAAAAAGATAAGTGTTTTGTTCTTGCCCATGTCTTGAGCGCTTGTATAGGCTAGGATGGGAGTAGTGAGACGCATGGTTGCAACCTTGCATTCCATAGTATGCATTGTCAGTATGAGAGGATACTAGTGGCCACATGAGATCAGTATGGACCCGTGGAGTTTAGCTAACTGCCAGGGTAACTTGTACATGATAAATGCGATGACATTTTCCCGCTTACAGAGTAGGTTTCCTACATGTCATTGTTGTGCCTCTGGGAATTAGATGTTGATTTTGTGTGTGATGGAACCCTTGAGTTAGTATACTTTTAGGATTCTTAGACTTATAGAGATTTATACTTTGTGGTTTTGATAGCCTGTTTGGGACTTGTGATTATCTTCTCAGCATGGTGGGAGTGGACCACTTAGGTTCCACGCAGTCAGGTGATAGTGTATTTTCCACTCTTATCATTTGAGATCCGTCTGAGACACCGTGGCTGGAGTATTCTTGGTTGGTATTTATCTTCATTCTGTTCTTGGAGCATTATGATAGATGATATACCTTATGATGGATGTATTTACTGGTATGTTTCTTACATTGATGGTTTGCATATGTTAGATGATGATATCTTATGCTTTACTTTGCATGTTAGTAGGATGTTTTAGGAGTGACATTCCTACTATGATAATACCAATGATCTCTTCGGTGCTTTGGAATGTTACGCATGGAGGGATGGCTAGGATCCACGATGGTCTAATGATGCTATTAACGGTTGGGAGGAACCCTGC
Organism: Cupressus sempervirens; assembly: GCA_028749045.1. Taxonomy (NCBI): domain Eukaryota; kingdom Viridiplantae; phylum Streptophyta; class Pinopsida; order Cupressales; family Cupressaceae; genus Cupressus; species Cupressus sempervirens. The sequence continues at coordinate 120,413,022 of CM053783.1, forward strand.
ACTTAGTTATTTATGTTTGTGATTTATGGTTATCTTTTATGATGGATGTTTATTTCTTTTGTGATGATGTAAAATGTATGATATGTGGTTTCATCTATGTTCTTGCATCATGGATTAATATTGGATGATGATGTATATTCTTTTAAGCTTCCATACCTCGTAACATGTATAGTGGATGATTGAGCTAAACTAAAATGTAAATTCTAAAAGGACACTTGTATATTGTTTAAGAACATTGGATGTATCATTTTTATTCATAAGGATGTGATGTTAGATGAATAGTTATGATTAGATGTGATTCAATGTTAAGGGATTCTTAAAGAATGTAACTTGTTATGTATACTTTCAACTGGATGTCACTATTGCTTCCGTGAATGTTATCAACAGTTTTACTTTCATGTTTAAAAAAAAAATTTGTTTGATAAACTTAGTAAAATTCTTTGGATCCTTTGGTGGGGCATTACAGATATGCTCTCATCATTACTTTTTCTATTTAATTAAGTAATCTTTAATTAATTAGAGACACTTTTCTTATTTAATTAAATAACTTCATTTAATTAATTAGGAATGGCTTCTCATTTAATTAAATAACTTTGTTTAATTAATTAGAAGTAAGTACTCCATTTAATTAAATAATTTCGTTTAATTATTTCAAAATTCTTTTCGAAACTAGTCAACTCAAGTCAACCATGGTTAAATTTGGTCAACTTTTGGTCAAACTTGATCTTTGCGTATGTCAATATTAGCAAATGTGAGTATGAATTCCAGCAACAATTCAATGCAAATTCTCATTCAACCTTTCAAAATGAAGAGATGAGGGTCTCTTAAATAGACTTTCCTGGAATTCATCAACGGTTGACATCGATTTCAATCAACGGTTAGGATTAGAGGTGAAGTTCAATCATAAAGGGAGATTTTCAAATTAAAGGGAGTTAACAGATTTAATTTGAGTAAAATAAGGAGTTAATTTCAGTCCCATCATGGAAACTTGAAAATAATCCAAGGATAACTGATTGATGACTCAAAAATGATTAGCTCAAGCATCGCAGATACATATACATCTCAGCTTCACACATGAAGGCTGAAGAACAATAACAATCAGCAATTACAAGAATTTCATAGAGCATACGATCACATTACCATGGTTGGGTTTATAAAAATTGAGACTAAATAAGATCAACATGCCAACACATCTCATAACCCCCGAGCCTTTGGTAACAACCTAAAACTAGTCAACACTAGTCAACCCAAAACCCAAAACAAGAAGCATAGAGAATACACAATACAAACACATGTTTTGGTTTACTAAATTCACATAGTTGAATAATGTGTAGGGGTTTCTAGTTTTCTATTTGCAATTATACTTTCAAGTGTCTTAAGTTTAATCATTTGACCTACAAGTCAACCCATTTGTTCCCCGATAGCATTATCCTCCTATTATTAAGAATTACATTCTAAGAATAACTTAAGGATAAATATTCACTAAACTGATCATCATTGACTTTTAATTAAATTTCCCTCTATATTTAATCATGATCCATATTCTAATTGATTAACTCTTCTTAATGTTACTTCAACTTTTCAACATAATCAAGGATCATTATTTGTTTGGGTTATAAGAAAGCCAGTTACTAGTCTTCAAATAAGAAGATTATAACTTTATTAAAATGATCAATTGAATCAATCAATTAACCTAGATACACAATTCCATGACTTTTATCATTCCAATAATACTTAATTAAAGCTTAATTAAATATTACTAAAATTTAAGCCTCTTAATAAAGTCATCACTTATAACTATTAAAATAACTAAAGTCTTTATTCAAGTTATTAGGATAAAACTTATCAACTTCGATATAGATAATCTACAATCTCGTTAAAAGAATTATATCAATTAAATCTCTATTACATAACTTAATTATTAATTAAGTCTAATTAACTCTCATTAATTGATTTAATTAATAATTGCATAACCATAGCAACGTTCCAATTAATATCATTTGACTAATAACTAACTATAATTTTGTAAGTTAAAAGTCATACATAAATATTCATATTCATAGATCAATAATAATAACTTGTTATTATTTAATAACAAGCTATATAGGAAATCTTAATAATAATTCTGTATGACCACATTCGTCATTCCTATATGAATACTAATGTTTCCTTAATTAATCCACATTATCAATAATCATTTAGATCATTAAACTATTATTTATTAATAATTTGCTAGACCCAACAAACATTAATAAACTTATCAAAACTATTATTACTCGATATAGAGAATCTTTACATAAACTTCATTAGTTAGTATTTGACTAACTCTTAACACCATTAAGATTTATCAATAGACTATTTAATAATTCAAACGTATTAACTAATAATACTTCAATCTTAATCAATATAAATTATCATCTCATAATTATTTAATATATATTAAATAGTATTTAATATACATTAAATAAAATCAATATTAAAAGTCAACCATTAGACTCCAACTCGCTAAAATTCATACTGATAGTGCAATAACAACTTGCATTAGTCTTCTTAATGATAATTCTATTATACTAAATTCATTACTATGAATACTAATGTCTTTATTCAAATCTAATTGATGGATTATTATCAATAATCCATATTTAGCACCATTGTGATAATAATAACCAATGTAACATTTTGAGCATAACATTTAATATTTGTAACTTTATAAATATTAACGTTAAGTCATAACTTTATATACCGATTAAATAATATGTAATAGCATATATTTCCATTGATAGCTATATATATTATTAAATATATTCAATAAAGTTTACATTAATTAATACTTAATACTATTAATGTTGAGTAACAACCTTCATAATATTAATTATAGTAAAATCAAATTAATAACAATATTAAAAATCAACCAATGTTAATGAATTACAATCAAATATTAAAACTTAATCGAAATTAAAACTTTATAATATAATAATTAATAATCTTAATAATATAATAATTATTATAAACACAAAATACTATTAACTAATTTACATCATACATCAAAATCGAATTGCACAATCATAAATTACATAAATATAAAATAAAACTTAAATAACATACACTTACCTTATACATACGAACACAGGCTTTTAAGCCGCTGACACACCTAGCCGTGTGGTCTGCAGGTCGCAAGTCCTCTGCGAACTTGCAGGACTGCACAGTATGATGCTGCCAAAAATAAGGGAATGGGGGTGCGGTGGGTATAAACTCCGCCCCCACAAAATGTTTAATAAATATATATATATATATATATATATATATATATATATTTATATAACGTTTTTAATAAAACATTTTCTCAATGCGAATTTATAAAACGATTTTTACACCATGTGATCCAGATTTATTAATAAAGTTTCTCATTTTCACTTACACAAATATATACATGTATGCATATATGTGTGTATATATATATGTATATATATATATATATATGTATATATGTATATATATATATATATATATGTATATATGTATATATATGTTTTATATATATATATCTACATATATATATATAAATATACATATATATATATATATATATATATGTATATTTATATATATATATGTAGATATATATATATAAAACATATATATACATATATACATATATATATATATATACATATATACATATATATATATATAAATATACATATATATATATATAAATATACATATATATATATATATAAATATATATATATATACATATATATATATATACATACATATATATATACATACATATATATATACATACATATATATATACATATATATATATATACATACATATATATATACATATATATATATATACATACATATATATATACATATATATATATATATACATATATATATACATATATATATATATATACATATATATATACATATATATATATATATATATATGTATATATATATATATATATGTATGTATATATATATATATATATATATGTATGTATATATATATATATATATATATATATATATATATACATATGTAGATTTACAAAAGAGCACATTTACTTATATTAAAACAAAAAGGGCTTTTTTATACAAGAATTTTTTCTTTTAAATAATTGTTCTCAAAACGTATCCATCAATCCATCCAATAGGTTTAACTATAGATTTGAAATCATCTTTTCTCAATTTGATTCTAATTCAAACCCAGACCCGATTCAAAACTAATTTCCTCCTTAATTGGATCTAGAATTTTCTAATGTTTTCTTCTCAACCAATAAAACATCTAGATTCCAATTTAATTGTAGATTCAATCACAAGAGTACTCAGACACATATGACAGACATGATGAAGACAGGAAGAGAAATAGTGCAAAGAGAATATGTGATTATCACGAGTGCAGCTGGACACTGATGCTAATTTTCCATGCCTCAGAAGTCCATAGAAAATCCCTTCCTTCTCCATCATTCGCTATTCCTCCAAAATCCAAGCCAATCGAATCCTCCAAGTGACTAAAAATGCTAGATGAAGCATAGAGGCATGTAAAAAATATATGAGCATATGAACTTCTCCAATGCATGTAAGCTTGAAGCTTCCATTTTAAACTTGTAGCTTGTAGCTTCCATTCAACTTCCATTAACCTTGTCCAAACACACTAGGAGAGCCTCTATTTAAAGGCCTCTAAGATGCATCTAGAGTGTCTCTAGAAACAACTAGAAGATAAGCATGACAACTAAGCATGAGTCTTCTCCAACCTTCTAGATGAGTCTTAAGGTTGTAGACACCATGTACTCAAATAAATTGCTAACTCATAAGTGTAGACAATTTATGCATTCTTAGAGTGCAAACTCCAGTGTTGTCTACATGACAACTCCCGAAAATTTGCCAACTTCTATGTGAGAAAATATTAAAATAATGCACAATAATTAATATAATGTTTAATTTACTCTTTCCAATTTAATTTATTTATTTATTAAATCTCATGCACTAACTTTGATAATTCCACTTTTCAATCTTAATATATTTATATTTTAATCACATGAGATTTAGAATCTTTTAATAATTTTAATATATTTTCCACTTTTAAATTTTATTTTCCAAAACTTAATTGCTAAAATATTTATTAGCTTTAATAATAATATTATTTAGTCATTTATTTGAAAATGAGCTTCAAATATATTATTATTAAAATAAATATTGTCACATTCCAACTTTTAAAGTTTAATTATTTTATCTTCAAATTTAATTATTTTATTTAATTAATTTCCCAATTAATTAAATAAAATAAATATTAAAATACTATATTAATTTTCCATTAAATTAAACCATTAATTAAATCTTTTTAATTAGGCTTAATTAATAGAAAATGCATCAAAGTCTCACAAAGGTAAAATATGAAAATCCATCATAGCCAAAATACATACAAAACCAAACCAAGGCTAATATCATGAATCACGTCATCTGACACATTTAGAGGGTACTCAACTTGGATACTTGTCCTAATTTTTGATTAGAACAAATGGCTTAAAGGGTTGAGATTTGGACTTGAGAATTTATCTCCCCTCTCTTATCATTGAGATAATATGATAGGGTACGCTCATCTTGGCAATTCAGGGAAGTTGATACCCGGTACCTGTAACCTACATAAAAACTATGCATGTAAAAACACAATATATACCAAACTAAACGGGCAATGGCAGGAAGTAGTGCATCATGTAGATCCCGACTAGCAAGTGACTATGACTCCCTTCTTTAACCACATCAAACACACCATACAAAAGCAAACATGCAAAACAAACACACACACCATACACATGCAAGTATGGGGTAAGTATCCATAAGAAAACACATATGATAATAAATCATCTTACTAATCATCATTAATAACCGAAAGCAATGTAATAATCATCATCAATAATTGTGAACAATAAAAATAATCATTATACATACATGAAATGTAGAGTCTAAGTAATCTCATCACATAATAAACTGAATCCATAGCACAATATCTAATAATCTCATAACAATGTTGCTAACCATCAACATAAAACTAGCTCTTAAAAGAGTTCAACAATGTTAGCAAAATGTGAACTAGGGGCAGGCACTACATCCACCCCCCTGGGAATAGGCTTACTCCTGAAAGCCTACAAGAATGAAAAACTAAGTTACTCACTTTGCGGATCCCATTGAACGCTTTTCCTCCCTACAGGGGAATATGATTCTACTGGGGATATTACAACACACTTAGAGCAATATGATTCTGATTTAATAGTAAACTGAAAACTACATTGATCTAACATTCATTCTTTTAACAATTACTAAAATAGATCCCTTAATACATTCTAAACAATAGCAACTTAATGCTTGCAAAGATAAACAAAGGTTTACTACCTTACAACATAGATAAAAGATACATGTCTTGTAACTAGAATAAGTTTCAATCTTTCAGTTTTGTCCATGTTTAGGTTTCAGTATAATTTTCAATTTTGAAAGCTAAGTGTTGAAGTATGAAAAATATGCAAGTAACAATTTTAAGTTTTGTTTCAGTTCACCTAATTTCAAGTTTTTAGTTTGAAAGAGACACACATGATAGTTCAAAGTTTCATTTTGTTCAACTAGTTAATAACTAGTAGCATCTCAATATACCTAGAGCTCCCAATGTTGAAACTCGGGCTCTGATACCAAATGTAATGCCCTGCCAAGGGATCCAAAGAATTTCACTAAGTTTGCTAAACAAATTTTTTTTTTTTAATCATGAAAGTAAAACCATTCATAACATTCGCAGAAGCAATAGTAACATCCAACTGATAATACACATAACATAACATTACAGATTACATTCTTTGTGAATTCCCCTAACATTGAATCACATCTATTCTTCTAACATTACATCCTTATGAAATAACAATAATACATCCAATGTTCATAAATTACATTTTAGATTGCTCAAACATCCATTGTACATGTTACAAGGCATGAAAGAGTAAACATCCATGTAAATAAAGTACATCATCATCCAATATTAATCCATGATGCAATTAAGGTAAATGAAACCATATATCATACATGATACATCATCATCATAAAAGATATAAACATACATTATAAGAGATAACCATATATCACAAACATAAATAACTAAGTGCACGGTTCCTCCCAACCGTTAATAACATCATTAGACTATCATGGATCCTAGCCATCCCTCTGTGCGTAACATTCCAAAGCACCGAAGAGATCATCAGTATTAAAATAGTAGGAATGTCACTCCTAAAAAATCCTACTAACATGCAAAGTAAAGCATAACATATCATCAACTAACATATGCAAATCATCAATGTAAGAAACATACCAAAAAATACATCCATCATAAGGTATATCATCTATCATAATGATCCAAGAACATAATGAAGATAAATACCAACCAAGAATACTCTAGCCACGGTGTCTCAAATGGATCTCAAATGATAAGAGTGATAAAATACTACCACCCGACCGCGTGGAACCTAAGTAGTCCACACCCACCATGCTGAGGAGATAATCTCAAGTCTCAAATAGGCTATCCAAAAACACATAGCATAAACCTCTATAAGTCTAGGAATCCTAAAAGTATACTAACTCAAAGGTTCCAACACACACAAAATTGACATCTAATTTTCAGAGGCACAACAATGACATGTAGGAAACCTACTCTACAAGCAAGAAAGTGTCATCGCAATTATCAAGTACAAGTTACCCTGGCAGTTAACTAAACTCCACAGGTCCATACTGATCTCATGCGGCCACTAGTATCCTCTCATACTGACGAGGCATACTACAAAATGCACGGTCGCAACCATGTGTTCTCACTACTCCCATCCTAGCCTGTACAAGCACTCAAGGCATGGGGGAGAACCAAAAAAATTATCTTTTTAGGTTCATTTAATCTCCATTTAGTTTGTAAATGTTATCACTTATTAACAAAACTTACAATGAGTTACCCTGGCAGCCACTTATGGCCCCGGCCCCCATTGCAAGCCACTTCCTGACACTACAAGTAGATTACCTACCCTAAGCTCATGGAATCATAAATCACCACAGTCCTGTACAAGCAACTGTAAAGAAAATCCAAAAGATAATCCATAAAAAGAATCATCAAATATCCACAATATAAGCATCAAATATCCATAATAAGAATCATCAAAGCACCAAGATAAGAATCATCAAATCTCCATGAGTATCTGGAAAAGCATCCTTAGAAAATCATGACCACAACAGTTCTCTATTGGCAACTGAAGGCATCACTGATAATCATAAGTATCCATTGGTTCTCAACAAAGCAACCAAGAATATCTCAAAATCATACTGATCGAAGACTCCAAAATGGTTGAGTCAAACATGTCACAACATGACATCATCAAGAAATAAATACACATTTCAGTCCCATCATGGTGACTAGAAAATAATCCAAAGATAACTGATCAATGACTCAAAAATGATTAGCTCAAGCATCTCAGATACATATACATCTCATCTTCACACATGAAGGCTGAAGAACAATAACAATCAACAATTACAAGTATTTCATAGAGCATATGATCACATTACCATGGTTGGGTTTATAACAATCGAGACCAAATAAGATCAACATGCCAACACATCTCATAACCCCCGAGCCTCTAGTAACAACCTAAGACTGGTCAACACTAGTCAACCCAAAACCAAAACAAGAAGCATAGAGAATACACAATGCAAACACATGTTTTGGTTTACTAAATTCACATATTTGAATAATGTGTAGGGGTTTTTAGTTTTCTATTTGCAAGTATACTTTCAAGTGTCTTAAGTTTAATCATTTGACCTACAAGTCAACCCATTTGTTCCCCGATAGCATTATCCTTCCATTATTAAGAATTACATTCTAAGAATAACTTAAGGATAAATATTCACTAAACTGATCATCATTGAACTTTAATTAAATTTCCCTCTATATTTAACCATGATCCATATTCTAATTGATTAACTCTTCTTAATGTTACTTCAACTTTTCAACATAATCAAGGATCATTATTCGTTTGGATTATAAGAAAGCCAGTTACTAGTCTTCAAATAAGAAGATTATAACTTTATTAAAATGATCAATTGAATCAATCAATTAACCTAGATACACAATTCCATGACTTTTATCATTCCAATAATACTTAATTAAAGCTTAATTAAATATTACTAAAATTTAAGCCTCTTAATAAAGTCATCACTAATAACTATTAAAATATCTAAAGTCTTTATTCAAGTTATTAGGATAAGACTTATCAACTTCGATATAGATAATCTACAATCTCGTTAAAAGAATCATATCAATTAAATCTCTATTACATAACTTAATTATTAATTAAGTATAATTAACTCTCATTAATTGATTTAATTAATAATTGCATAACCATAGCAACGTTCCAATTAATATCATTTGACTAATAACTAACTATAATTTTGTAAGTTAAAAGTCATACACAAATATTCATATTCATAGATCAATAATAATAACTTGTTATTATTTAATAACAAGCTATATAGGAAATCTTAATAATAATTCTGTATGACCAAATTCGTCATTCCTATATGAATACTAATGTTTCCTTAATTAATCCACATTATCAATAATCATTTAGATAATTAAACTATTATTTATTAATAATTTGCTAGACCCAAAAAATATTAATAAACTCATCAAAACTATTATTACTTGATATAGAGAATCTTTACATAAACTTCATTAGTTAGTATTTGACTAAATCTTAACACCATTAAGATTTATCAATAGACTATTTAATAATTCAAATGTATTAACTAATAATACTTCAATCTTAATCAATATAAATGATCATCTCATAATTATTTAATATATATTAAATAGTATTTAATATACATTAAATAAAATCAATATTAAAAGTCAACCATTAGACTCCAACTCGCTAATATTCATACTGATAGTGCAATAACAACTTGCATTAGTCTTCTTAATGATAATTCTATTATACTAAATTCATTACTATGAATACTAATGTCTTTATTCAAATCTAATTGACGAATTATTATCAATAATCCATATTTAGCACCATTGTGATAATAATAACCAATGTAACATTTTGAGCATAACATTTAATATTTGTAACTTTACAAATATTAATGTTAAGTCATAACTTTATATACCTATTAAATAATACGTAATAACATATATTGCCATTGATAGCTCTATATATTATTAAATATATTCAATAAAATTTACATTAATTAATACTTAATACTATTAATGTTGAGTAACAACCTTCATAATATTAATTATAGTAAAATCAAATTAATAACAATATTAAAAATCAACTAATGTTAATGAATTATAATCTAATATTAAAACTTAATCGAAATTAAAACTTTATAATATAATAATTAATAATCTTAATAATATAATAATTATTATAAACACAAAATACTATTAACTAATTTACATCATATATCAAAATCGAATTACACAATCATAAATTACATAAATATAAAATAAAACTTAAATAACATACACTTACCTTATACATACGAACGCAAGCTTTTAAGCCGCTGACAAATCTCGCCATGCGTTCTGCGGGTCGCAGGTCCTCTGCGAACTTGCAGGCCTACATAGTACGATGCCGCCAAAAATAAGGGAATGGGGGTGCGGTGGGTATAAACCCCGCCCCCACCAAATGTTTAATAATTATATATATTATTTTTTTTATATAACATTTTTAATTAAACGTTTTCTCAATGCAAATTTATAAAATGATTTTTACACCATGCGATCCGAATTTATTAATAAGGTTTCTTATTTTAACTTACACAAATATATACATATATGTATATATGTATATGTATATATATATATATATGTATATGTATATATGTATATGTATATGTATATGTATATGTATATGTATATGTATATATATATGCAGATTTACAAAAGAGCACATTTACTTAGATTAAAACAAAAAGGGCTTTTCTATACAAGAATTTTTTCTTTTAAATAATTCTTCTCAAAATGTATCCATCAATCCATCAAATAGGTTTAACTATAGATTTGAAATCATCTTTTCTCAATTTGATTCTAATTCGAACCCAGACTTGATTAAAAACTAATTTCCTCCTTAATTGGATCTAGGGTTTTCTAATGTTTTTTCTCAACCAATAAAACATCTAGATTCTAATTTAATTGTAGATTCAATCACAAAATTACTTAGACACATATGATAGACATGATGAAGACATGAAGAGAAATAGTGTAAAGAGAATATACAATTATCACGCGTGCACCTAGACACTGATGCTAATTTTCCATGTCTCAGAAGTCCATAGAAAATCTCTTCCTTCTCCATCATTTGCTATTCCTCCAAAATCCAAGCCAATCGAATCCTCCAAGTGACTAGAAGTCCTGGATGAAGCATAAAAGCATGTAGAAAATAGATGAGCATATGAACTTCTCCAATGCATGTAAGCTTGAAGCTTCTATTTTAAGCTTGTAGCTTGTAGCTTCCATTCAGCTTCCATTAAGCTTGTCCAAACACACTAGGAGAGCCTCTATTTAAAGGCCTCTAAGATGCATCTAGAGTGTCTCTAGAAACAACTAGAAGATAAGCATGACAACCAAGCATGAGTCTTCTCCAACCTTCTAGATGAGTCTTAAGGTTGTAGACACCATGTGCTCAAATAAAATGCTAACTCCTCAGTGTAGACAACTTATGCATTCTTAGAGTGCAAACTCCAGTGTTGTCCACATGGCAACTCCCGAGAATTTGCCAACTCCTATGTGAGAAAATATTAAAATAATGCACAATAATTAATATAATATTTAATTTACTCTTTCCAATTTTATTTATTTATTTATTAAATATCATGCACTAACTTTGATAATTCCACTTTTCAATCTTAATATATTTATATTTTAATCACATGAGATTTAGAATCTTTTAATAATTTTAATATTTTTTCAACTTTTAAATTTCATTTTTCAAAACTTAATTGTTAAAATATTTATTAGCTTTAATAATAATATTATTTACTCATTTATTTGAAAATGAGCTTCAAATATATTATTATTAAAATAAATATTGTCACATTCCAACTTTTAAAGTTTAATTATTTTATCTTCAAATTTAATTATTTTATTTAATTAATTTTCTAATTAATTAAATAAAATAAATATTAAAATACTATATTAATTTTCCATTAAATTAAACCATTAATTAAATCTTTTTAATTAGGCTTAATTAATAGAAAATACATCAAAGAATCACAAAGGTAAAATATGAAAATCCATCATAGCCAAAATACATGCAAAACCAAACCAAGGCTAATATCACAAATTACGTCATGTGACACATTCGGAGGGTACTCAACACGGATACTTGTCCTAATTTTTAATTAGAAAAAATGGCTTAAAGGGTTGGAATTTGGACTTAAGAATTTATCTCCCCTCTCTTATCATTGAGATAATGTGATAGGGTACGCTCATCTTGGCAATTCAGGGAAGTCGATACACGGTACCTGCAACTTGTATAAAAACCATGCATGTACAAACACAATATATACCAAACTAAACAGGCAATGGCAGGAAGTGGTGCATCATGTAGATCCCGACTAGCAGGTGACTATGACTCCCTTCCTTAACCACATCAAACATACCATACAAAAGTAAACACACAAAGAAAACACACACCATACACATGCAAGTATGAGGTAAGTATCCATAAGAAAAAACATATGATAATAAATCATCTTACTAATCTTCATTACTAACCGAAAGCAATGTAATAATCATCATCAATAATTGCGAACAATAAAAATAATCATCATACATACATGAAATGTAGAGTCTAAGTAATCTCATCACATAATAAACTGAATCCATAGCACAATATCTAATAATTTCATAACAATGCTGCTAACCATCAACATAAAACTAGCTCTTAAAAGAGTTCAACAATGTTAGCAAAATGTGAATTAGGAGCAGGCACTCCAAAAAGGGTATTTTTAGTTTTTGAATAAAATTGAGTTTTGATAGAGAAATGAAATTAGACCAAAACAGGTTTTGATATCACAAACAGTGACACATATCTGTGCTTTTACCCCTGGAAATTTCCCTTTTTGAACTGAACAAAGATTTTGTTGAGAAATTTAATTTAATAAAATGAGATATGCTCTCATAATTACTTTTTCTATTTAATTAAATAATCTTTAATTAATTAGAGACACTTTTCTTATTTAATTAAATAACTTCATTTAATTAATTAGGAATGACTTCTCATTTAATTAAATAACTTTGTTTAATTAATTAGAAGTAAGTACTCCATTTAATTAAATAATTTCATTTAATTATTTCAAAATTCTTTTCGAAACTAGTCAACTCAAGTCAACCGTGGTTAAATCTGGTCAAATTTTGGTCAAACCTGATCTTTGCGTATGTGAATATGAGCAAATGTGAGTATGAATTTCAGCAACAATCTAATGCAAATTCTCATTCAACATTTCAAAATGAAGAGATGAGGGTCTCTTAATTAGACTTTCTTGGAATTCATCAATGGTTGAGATCGATTTCAATCAACGGTCAGGATTAAAGGTGAAGTTCAGTCATAAAGGGAGATTTCCAAATTAAAGGGAGTTAACAGATTTAATTTGAGTAAAATAAGGAGTTAACTGATTCAGTTTGAGTAGAAAAAGGAGTTAACTGATTTAACTCATTTTTTATCAATAGTGAACTAGAAATTTCCCTTTTTGAACTGAAGAGAGATTTTGTTGAGATATTTAATTTAATAAAATGAGATATGCTCTCATAATTACTTTATCTATTTAATTAAATAAATCTTTAATTAATTAGAGACACTTTTCTTATTTAATTAAATAACTTCATTTAATTAATTAGGAATGGCTTCTCATTTAATTAAATAACTTTGTTTAATTAATTAGAAGTAAGTACTCTATTTAATTAAATAATTTTGTTTAATTATTTTTAAATTCTTTTCGAGACTAGTCAGCTCAAGTCAACCCTGGTTAAATCTGGTCAACTTTTGGTCAAACTTGATCTTTGCGTATGTGAATATGAGCAAATGTGAGTATGAATTATAGCAACAATTCGATGCAAATTCTCATTCAACCTTTCAAAATGAAGAGATGAGGGTCTCTTAAATAGACTTTACTGGAATTCATCAACGGTTGAGATCGATTTCTATCAGCGGTCAGGATTAAAGGTTAAGTTCAATCATAAAGGGAGATTTCCAAATTAAAGGGAGTTAACAGATTTAATTTAAGTAAAATAAGGTGTTAACTGATTCAATTTGAGTAGAAAAAGGAGTTAACTGATTTAACTAATTTTTGATCAATAGTGAACTAAAATTTTCCTTTTTTGAACTGAAGAGAGATTTTGTTGAGATATTTAATTTAATAAAATGAGATATGGTCTCATAATTACTTTTTCTATTTAATTAAGTAATCTTTAATTAATTAGAGACACTTATCTTATTTAATTAAATAACTTCATTTAATTAGTTAAGAATTGCTTCTCATTTAATTAAATAACTTTGTTTAATTAATTAGAAGTAAGTACTCCATTTAATTAAATAATTTTGTTTAATTATTTCAAAATTCTTTTCGAAATTAGTCAACTCAAGTCAACTGTAGTTAAATCTGGTCAACTTTTGGTCAAACTTGATCTTTGCGTATGTGAATATGAGCAAATGTGAGTATGAATTTCAGCAACAATTCGATGCAAATTCTCATTCAACCTTCCTAAATGAAGAGATGAGGGTCTCTTAAATAGACTTTCTTGGAATTCATCAACAGTTTAGATCGATTTCAATCAACGGTCAAGATTAAAGGTGAAGTTCAGTCATAAAGGAATATTTCAAAATTACAGGGAATTAACAGATTTAATTTGAGTAAAATAAGGAGTTAACTAATTCAATTTGAGTAGAAAAAGGAGTTAACTGATTTAACTCATTTTTGATCAATAGTGAAATGGAAATTTCCCTTCATGAAACCGAAGAGAGATTTTGTTGAGATATTTAATTTAATAAAATGAGATATGCTCTCATAATTACTTTTTCTATTTAATTAAGTAATCTTTAACTAATTAGAGACACTTTTCTTATTTAATTAAATAACTTCATTTAGTAAATTAGGAATGGCTTCTCATTTAATTAAGTAACTTTGTTTAATTAATTAGAAGTAAGTACTCCATTTAATTAAATATATTTTTTTAATTATTTCAAAATTCTTTTCGAAACTAGTCAACTCAAGTCAACCGTAGTTAAGTCTGGTCAACTTTTGGTCAAACTTGATCTTTGGGTATTTGAATATGAGAAAATGTGAGTATGAATTCTAGCAACAATTCAATGCAAATTCTCATTCAACCTTCCTAAATGAAGAGATGAGGATCTCTTAAATAGACTTGCTTGGAATTCATCAACGGTTGAGATCGATTTCAATCAGCAGTCAGGATTAAACGTGCAATTCAATCATAAAGGGAGATTTCCAAATTAAAGGGAGTTACCAGATTTAATTTGAGTAAAATAAGGAGTTAACTGATTGAATTTGAGTAGAAAAAGGAGTTAACTAATTTAACTCATTTTATATCAATTGTCAACTTGAAATTTCTTTTTTCGAACTGAAGAGAGATTTTGTTGAGATATTTAATTTAATAGAATGAGATATGCTCTCATAATTACTTTTTCTATTTAATTAAGTAATTTTGAATTAATTAGAGACTTTTATTATTTAATTAAATAACTTCATTTAATTAATTAGGAATGGCTTCTGATTTAATTAAATAACTTTGTTTAATTAATTAGAAGTAAGTACTCCATTTAATTAAATAATTTTATTTATTTATTTCAAAATTCTTTTCGAAACTAGTCAACTCAAGTCAACCGTGGTTAAATCTGGTCAACTTTTCTTCAAACTTGATCTTTGCGTATGTGAATATGAGCAAATGTGAGTATAAATTCCAGCAACAATTCGATGCAAATTCTCATTCAATCTTTCAAAATGAAGAGATGAGGGTCTCTTAAATAGACTTTCTTAGAATTCATCAACGGTTGAGATCGATTTCAATCAACAGTCAGGATTAAAGCTGAAGTTCAGTCATAGAAGGAGATTTCCAAATTAGAGAAAGTTAATAGATTTAATTTGAGTAAAATAAGGAGTTAACTAATTCAATTTGAGTAGAAAGAGGACTTAATTGATGTAACTCATTTTTGAACAATAGTGAACTGGATATTTTGTTTTTTGAACTGAAGAGAGATTTTGTTGAGATATTTAATTTAATAAAATGACATATGCTCTCATAATTACTTTTTCTATTTAATTAAATAATCTTTAATTAATTAGAGACACTTTTCTTATTTAATTAAATAACTTCATTTAATTAATTAGGAATAGCTTCTCCTTTAATTAAATAACTTTGTTTAATTAATTAGAAGTAAGTACTCCATTTAATTAAATAGTTTCGTTTAAATATTTTAAAATTCTTTTCGATACTAGTCAACTCAACTCAACCGTGGTTAAATCTGGTCAAATTTTGGTCAAACTTGATCTTTGCGTATGTGAATATAAGCAAATGTGAGTATGAATTCCAGCAACAATTCGATGCAAATTCTCATTCAACCTTTCAAAATGAAGAGACGAGAGTCTCTCAAATAGACATTCCTAGAATTCATCAACGGTTGAGATCGATTTCAATCAACGGTCAAGATTAAAGGTGAAGTTAAATCATAAAGGGAGATTTCCAAATTAAAGGGAGTTAACATATTTAATTTTAGTAAAATAAGGAGTTAACTGATTCAATTTGAGTAGAAAAGGGAGTTAACTGATTTAACTCATTTTTTATCCATAGTGAACTGAAAATTTCCCTTTTTGAACTCAAGAGAGATTTTATTGAGATATTTAATTTAATAAAATGAGATATGCTCTGATAATTACTTTTTTTATTTAATTAAATAATCTTTAATTAATTAGAGACACTTTTCTTATTTAATTAAATAACTTCATTTAATTAATTAGGAATGGCTTCTCATTTAATTAAATAACTTTGTTTAATTAATTAGAAGTAAGTAATCCATTTAAGTAAATCATTTTGTTTAATTATTTCAAAATTCTTTTCAAAATTAGTCAACTCAAGTCAACCATGGTTAAATTTAGTCAACTTTTGGTCAAACTTGATCTTTGTGTATGTGAATATGAGAAAATGTGAGTATGAATTTCAGCAATAATTCGATACAAATTCTGATTCAACCTTCCAAAATGAAGAGATGAGGGTTTCTAAAATAGACTTTCCTACAATTCATCAACGGTTGAGATCGATTTGAATCAGCAGTCAGGATTAAAGGTGAAATTTAGTCATAAAGGGAGTGAACAGATTTAATTTGAGTAGAATAAGGAGTTGCGTGATTCAATTTGATTAGAAAAAGGAGTTAACTTATTTAACTCATTTTTTATCAATAGTGAACTAGAAATTTCCCTTTTTGAACTAAAGAGAGATTTTGTTGAGATATTTAATTTAATAAAATGAGATATGCTCTATTAATTACTTTTTCTATTTAATTAAATAATCCTTAATTAATTAAAGACACTTTTCTTATTTAATTAAATAACTTCATTTAATTAATTAGGAATGGCTTCTCGTTTAATTAAATAACTTTGTTTAATTAATTAGAAGTAAGTACTCCATTTAATTAAATAATTCCATTTATTTATTTCAAAATTCTTTTCAAAACTAGTCAACTGAAGTCAACCGTGGTTAAATCTGGTAAACTTTTGGTCAAACTTGATCTTTGCATATGTGAATATCAGCAAATGTGAATATGAGTTCAAGCAACAATTCGATTTAAATTCTCATTCAACTTTTCAAAATGAAGAGATGAGGGTCTCTTAAAAAGACTTTCCTAGAATTCATCAATGGTTGAGATCGATTTAAATCAACGGTCATCATTAAAGGTGAAGTTCAGTCAGAAAGGAAGATTTCCAAATTAAAGAAAGTTAACAGATTTAATTTGAGTAAAATAAGAAGCTACCTGATTCAATTTGAGTAGAAAGAGGAGTTAACTGATATAACTCATTTTTTATCAATAGTGAACTGGAAATTTTCTTTTTTGAACAGAAGAGAGATTTTCTTGAGATATTTAATTTAATAAAATGCGATATGCTCTCATAATTACTTTTTCTATAGAATTAAGTAATCTTCAATTATTTAGAGACACTTTTCTTATTTAATGAAATAACTTCATTTAATCAATTAGGAATAGCTTCTCCTTTAATTAAATAACTTTGTTTGATTAATTAGAAGTATGTACTCCATTTAATTAAATAATTTTGTTTAATTATTTCAAAATTCTTTTCGAAACTAGTCAACTCAAGTGAACCGTGGTTAAATTTGGTCAACTTTTGGTCAAACTTGATCTTTGCGTATGTGAATATAAGGAAATGTGAGAATGAATTTCAGCAACAATTCGATGCAAATTCTCATTCAACCTTTCAAAATGAAGAGACGAGGGTCTCTCAAATAGACTTTCCTGGAATTCATCAATGGTTGAGATCGATTTCAATCAACGGTCATGATTAAAGGTGAAGTTCAGTCATAAAGGGAGAATTCTCAATTAAATGGAGTTAATAGATTTAATTTGAGTAAAATAAGGAGTTAACTGATTCAATTTGAGTGGAAAAAAGAGTTAACTTATTTAACTCATTTTTGATCAATAGTGAAATGAAAATTTCTCTTTTTGAACTAAAGAGAGATTTTGTTGAGATATTTAATTTAATAAAATGAGATATGCTCTCATAATTAATTTTTGTATTTAGTTAAATAATCTTTAATTAATTAGAGACACATTTCTTATTTAATTAAATAACTTCATTTAATTAATTAGAAATGGCTTCTCATTTAATTAAATAATTTGGTTTAATTATTTAAAAATTCTTTTCGAAACTAGTCAACTCATGTCAACCGTGGTTAAATCTAGTCAACTTTTGGTCAAACTTGATCTTTGCATTTGTGAATATGAGAAAATGTGAATATGAATTCGAGGAACAATCTGATGCAAATTCTCATTCAACCTTTCAAAATGAAGAGATTAGGGTCTCTTAAATAGACTTTCCTTGAATTCATCAACGATTGAGATCGATTTCTATCAATAGCTAGGATTAAAGGTGAAGTTCAGTCATAAAGGGAGATTTCCAAATTAAAGGGAGTTAACAAATTTAATTTGAGTAAAATAAGGAGTTAACTAATTCAATTTGAATAGAAAATAAGTTAACTGATTTAACTCATTTTTTATCAATAGTGAACTGAAAATTTCCATTTTTGAACTGAAGAGAGATTTTGTTGAGATATTTAATTTAATAAAATGAGATATGCTCTCATAATTACTTTTTCTATTTAATTAAGTAATCTTTAATTAATTAGAGACACTTTTCTTATTTAATTAAATAACTTCATTTAATTAATTAGGAATGGCTTCTCATTTAATTAAATTACTTTGTTTAATTAATTAGAAGTAAGTACTCCATTTATATAAATAATTTTGTTTAATTATTTTAAAATTCTTTTTGAAACTAGTCAACTCAAGTCAACTGTGGTTAAATCTGGTCAACTTTTGGTCAAACTTGATCTTTTCGTATGTGAATATGAGCAAATGTGAGTATGAATTCCAGCAACAATAAGATGCAAATTCTCATTCAACATTTCAAAATAAAGAGATCAGGGTCTCTTAAATAGACTTTCCTAGAATTCATCAACGGTTGAGATTGATTTCAATCAGCGATCAGGATTAAATGTGAAGTCTAGTCATAAAGGCAGATTTTCAAATTAAAAGGAGTTAACTGATTTAACTCATTTTTTATCAATAGTGAACTGGAAATTTCACTTTTTGAACTGAAGAGTGATTTTGTTCAGATATTTAATTTAATAAAATGAGATATGCTCTCATAATTACTTTTTCTATTTAATTAAGTAATATTTAATTAATTAGAGAAACTTTTCTTAATTAATTAAATAACTTCATTTAATTAATTAGGAATGGCTTCTCATTTAGTTAAATAACTTTGTTTAATTAATTAGTAGTAAGTAGTCTATTTAATTAAATATTTTTATTTAATTATTTCAAAATTCTTTTCGAAACTAGTCAACTCAAGTCCACTGTGGTTAAATCTAGTCAACTTTTCGTCAAACTTGATCTGTGTGTATGTGAATATGAGCAAATGTGAGTAGGAATTCTAGCAACAATTCGATGCAAATTTTCATTCAACCTTTCAAAATGAAGAGATGAGGGTCTCTTAGATAGACTTTCTTGAAATTCATCAATGGTTGAGATCGATTTCAATCAGCGGTCAGGATTAAAGGTGAAGTATAGTCATAAAGGGAGATTTCCAAATTAAATCGAGTTAAAAAATTTAAGTTGAGTAAAATAAGGAGTTAACTGATTCAATTTGAGTAGAAAAGGGAGTTAACTGATTTAACTCATTTTTGGTCAATAGTGAACTAGAAATTTCTCCTTTTGAACTGAAGAGAGATTTTGTTGAGATATTTAATTTAATAAAATGAGATATGCTCTCATAATTACTTTTTCTATTTAATTAAATAATCTTTAATTAATTAAAGACACTTTTCTTATTTAATTAAATAACTTCATTTAATTAATTAGGAATGGCTTCTCATTTAATTAAATAACTTTGTTTAATTAATTAGAAGTAAGTACTCCATTTAATTAAATAATTTCGTTTAATTATTACAAAATTCTTTTCGAAACTAGTCAACTCAGGTCAACCATGGTTAAATTTGGTCAACATGTGGTCAAACTTGATCTTTTCGTATGTGAATATAAGCAAATGTGAGTATGAATTCTAGCAACAATTCGATGCAAATTCGCATTCAACCTTTCAATATGAAGAAATGAGGGTCCCTTAAATAGACTTTCTTAGAATTCATTAACGGTTGAGATCGATTTCAATTAGCGGTAAGAATTAAAGGTGAAGTTCAGTCATAAAGGGAGATTTTTAAATTAAAGGGAGTTAACAGATTTAATTTGAGTAAAATAAGGAGTTAACTTATTCAATTTGAGTATAAAAAAGATATAACTAATTTAACTCATTTTTGATCAATAGTGAACTGGAAATTTCCCTTTTTGAACTGAAGAGAGATTTTGTTGAGATATTTAATCTAATAAAATGAGATATGCTCTCATAATTACTTTTTCTATTTAATTAAGTAATCTTTAATTAATTAGAGACACTTTTCTTATTTAATTAAATAACTTCATTTAATTAATTAGGAATGGCTTCTCATTTAATTAAATAACTTTGTTTAATTAATTAGAAGTAAGTACTCCATTTAATTAAATAATTTTATTTAATTATTTCAAAAAAAATTTGAAACTAGTCAACTCAGGTCAACTGTGGTTAAATCTGGTCAACTTTTGGTCAAACTTGATCTTTGCGTATGTGAATATGAGCAAATGTGAGTATAAATTCCAGCAACAATTCGATGCAAATTCTCATTCAACCTTTCAAAATGAAGAGATGAGGGTCTCTTAAATAGATTTTCCTGGAATTCATCAACGGTTGAGATCGATTTCAATCAGAGGTTAGGATTAAAGGTGAAGTTCAGTCATAAAGAGAGATTTTCAAATTAAAGGGAGTTAACAGATTTAATTTGAGTAAAATAAGGAGTTAACTGATTCAATTTGAGTTAAAAAAGGAGTTAACTGATTTAACTCATTTTTTATCAATAGTGAACTGGAAATTTCCCTTTTTGAATTAAAGAGAGATTTTGTTGAGATATTTAATTTAATAAAATGAGATATGCTATCATAATTAATTTTTCTATTTAATTAAGTAATCTTTAATTAATTAGAGACACTTTTCTTCCGTAATTAAATAACTTCATTTAATTAATTAGGAATGGCTTCTGATTTAATTAAATAACTTTGTTTAATTATTTAGAAGTATTCCATTTAATTAAATAATTTCGTTTAATTATTTCAAAATTCTTTTCGAAACTAGTCAACTCATGTTAACCATGGTTAAATCTGGTGAACTTTTGGTCAAACTTGATCTTTGTGTATGTGAATATGAGCAAATGTGAGTATGAATTCCAGCAACAATTCGGTGCAAATTCTCATTCAACCTTTCAAAATGAAGAGATGAGGGTCTCTTAAATAGACTTTCCTCGAAATCATCAACGGTTGAGATCGATTTCAATCAACGGTCAGGATTAAAGGTGAAGTTCAGTCATAAAGGGAGATTTCCAAATTAAAAGGGAGTTAACAGATTTAATTTGAGTAAAATAAGGAGTTAATTGATTCAATTTGAGTAGAAAAAGGAGTTAACTGATTTAACTCATTTTTGATCAATAGTGAACTGGAAATTTCTTTTTTTGAACTGAAGAGAGATTTTGTTGAGATATTTAATTTAATAAAATGAGATATGCTCTCATAATTACTTTTTCTATTTAATTAAGTAATCTTTAATTAATTAGAGACACTTTTCTTATTTAAATAAATAACTTCATTTAATTAATTAGGAATGACTTCTCATTTAATTAAATAACTTTGTTTAATTAATAAGAAGTAAGTACTCCATTGAATTAAATAATTTCATTTAATTATTTCAAAATTCTTTTCGAAACTAGTCAACTCAAGTCAACTGTGGTTAAATCTGGTCAACTTTTGGTCAAACTTGATCTTTGCATATGTAAATATGAGCAAATGTGAGTATGAATTCAAGCAACAATTCGATGCAAATTCTCATTCAACCTTTCAAAATGAAGAGATGAGGGTCTCTTAAATAGACTTTCCTGGAATTAATCAACGGTTGAGATCAATTTCAATCAACGATTAGGATTAAAGGTGAAGTTCAATCATAAAGGGAGATTTCCAAACTAAAGAAAGTTAACAGATTTAATTTGAGTAAAATAAGGAGTTAACTGATTCAATTTGAGTAGAAAGAGGAGTTAACTTATTTAACTCATTTTTTATCATGTGAGGCCTCGCCCTGACCTTTCGTAGCCTTAGTTATTACTTTATCATTTTGATACTCACAACTCGAGATGTTGAGACATTATCTGATACTTAGAACATATTATATTATTTCATGTTATGTGATGTTACTTTCAAATATATTGATGTTTGTCATTTAATGTTTTATGTATATGTATGGTGATGAAATCGATAAATGTATGATTGATATTTTGATTTAAGAGATTTTTTTTTTATAATGGTTAAGAATTAAGTAGGATGAAAGAAACCATGATTGATGTATGTTTCAAATTATGTGAATTTCTGATAGGTATATATGTACATGTGATTTTTGTGACTACTTATATGTGCAATGAGTGTGCAGATATTTTAGTCAAGGAAATCGACGAAGGAACAGAACTGATCTCTATGTGCTAATTTTGGAAACTTTTTTGTTCATAATTCACGTATTGTACTGTGAGATGTATGTATGTATCCTTCTGTGTTCAGTGAATGTTAGTGTTTGTAACTATGTTCTTTTAGTGTCACTTGACACTCGTAAATCGTTTATGTTCTTCAGTCTGCTAATTTGCTTGTTAATCGAGGTTAGTCATCCCTAATCCAGTTTAGTGCTTAATCTTCTTTTTAAGAGTTGTTAGTTGGTCCTAATTATTTCCTGGCCTTTGTGTGGCTCTAAACCTATTCGTAAGGCTTTAAAACATGAAATAATTATACCCAAGGGGTATGGGTATGGGTTCGGGGTCTTTTCCAACCCCTAAGCCCCTTTTGTTGACTTTGGAGATCACTCAAAAAGTCTCATTTTTCTTTTATGCGAAAATTGCAAGTGGTTACCATGAGTTTCCTTACCTCACCTCCACTTAGTGTTTAACCATGGTATTGGTTGAGTTAGGAGTTTCTAGAATTGTAAGTGGGTGGGTGTAGTTATGGATCCTTTTTTGGTGGTTGAGTTGGAGGCTTATTTAGAGGCCTTTCTTGGACTAGTGGAAGTTGTTACCCAATCTCTACATTTAGAGAGGAGTTCTTGAAGATTGAAGCAAGGAGAAGGAAACTCTACTCAAAACTTGTTCATTGCCATTACCTCTTTGTGAAGGTTGGATTTCTCATGTCCCTTGTTTAGATTTTATCCTTGTTTCATGCTTATGCTACCTTGTTGTTGTTTCAATGGTTGTATGTTGTGGGTATGTTGGGAAGCTTGAAAACCATGATATTTTTGGATGACTCCCTTTCATGTTATGTTGCAATTTTAAGACTTTTCTTGCATGGGTGTTTTGGTATTACTCACCCTTGGAGAGGGCAGAAGTGTCCAATTTTGGGAAAGGTCTGTTTAGTCAGACTCCAACCAGTGTAGAGTCTCTTCTCAGGATGAGAAGAGGGAGAAAGGGCAGGGTGTTATGAGCCCCTACCTGTCAGCACAAACTTGGTATGATTATGGTATGTTGAAATGGAAGAATGAGATTTCTTGGTTATAGCCTCGATTGGGCATCTGTTTAGGTTGTGCTTGACTTCTCCTGGTTGGAAGAATCCACCTTTCCCTAGTGTTGATTCATTATGAATCTTATAGTGAAAACCTTGTGTGATTATGCATGGTTGAATTGTTCTTGGTCTTGCTTGTTATCACTCGATCAGATTTTGTTCCCTCCAAGGTACTAGAAATATGATGCAGAGATTGTTATGAATCCCTCGATGAGGGTCATGAAGAAAATCCAATTAATATTGTTGTAATTCAAGATTAAAATCCTATGTAATTTGTATTGCAAACTTTGTTGGATTGGCAATGAAGCCGGGTTTTCTTCCTGATTCTTTCCCGGCTGAGCCTTTGAATCAGGTTTTTCAATAAAATTGGTGTTTGAGTAAACTTTTTTATCTTGTGATTTAATTGCAAATTTTAAATTGGATGGATGCACATAAAAACATGATGGAAATGGTGTTGTTTTAATTAGGAAAATTTCAAGTTTATTTCGATGTTGGAAATGAAAATTATGTCATGGATGTAGATTCAATTTGATTGAGAAAACTATTAAATTTTTTCGTATATGATAAATATGAAAAAAAATTATGTTAAGAAAAGAGATGATTATAGTTAATAGTTTCATTCAGAATGTTTAAGAGATAAAGTTTAATCATGTCTTTATAAGACATAAAATATTGTAGTAATGTTTAAAAGCTATTCAAAAATATATATATACACCTTAATTATATTAATTTATGTTTGCCCTGAAATTCTATACTTAGAAAATTCCATCAAAAAAAAAGGAGTTGCAAGAGAGTAAAACTCTTTGCCTTTTGTATGAGAGACCAAATTTAAATCCTTTTTGGGTGACAGAGAATCTTTTGAGATTCTTTTATATTTTAAATATCATCATAGAATAAATATCATTCAAAAAAAAATTATACATTTATAATTTAAATCATTATATAAAATACTATATAGCCTAAATGCTAAATATCCCAAATCTACCTATATAACTTTATGTAATTAATGTTATTTTCCTTCTACCTTTTTTTGGCACAGCTTGATAAGACTTATGTTTTAAAAAAAATGTCAATGGTAATCATATTGGGTGATGTCACCCTATCACCATCTCAGCCTTGTGCAAGGAGAAGCTTTCTTGGAAAGTGATGGTATTTATGTTTGATTTTGCAATTAAGTTTTCAAACACCTTTTATTCCTTTCCCTCCTTCATTTTTATGTTGATCGCCACCCTAGGAAAGGTCGGTACATGTTGGACAGAGTGATGTCCTTGATGATAGCGCTTGGGAAGCACAGATGGGGGAAGGAGGGGGTCGATTTGACAAGGAAGAATGTTGGGAAAATGCATCAAGTTTGCTTGGGAGGAGAGATTTGGGGGGAGATCATGTCAGCATGGCTTTTGGTCAAATGGGAGATGCCCTTGAACCACGTATCGCCCTCCTGTCTCTGTGACCTGTGTTTTAGGTTTGTGTTAGGTTTGGGGTTTTGGGGAGGGTGGCCACGTGGGTAGTTAAGTTGGGGTTAAGGGTGTGGTAAGAATGTGAGAAGCTAGGGTTAGAATGTGGGGAGTTAGTAGGTAGTTAGTATAGGTTAGTATTATTGTTAGTTAATGTGTTAGTATTAGAATTTAGTATATGTTATGTTTGTTAGTATTAGTATTAGGTTTAGATTTAGTTAGTTTTAGTTTTTATTATTTAGTTGTTTAATTATGTTTGTTTAAATTATATATATTTCTTTAGTAGTATTAGTTTAAATTTCATGTTTTAATGAGTTAGTTCTAATTTTACTTAAATTTTTAAAGTCAAGTTTTATTTAAAGATTAGTCACTCATTTTGTATGTGGTTAGATCAATTTTAGTTTTAGTTAGTTGTCAGTAAATTAAATTTAGGACTAATTTATATTTCACATTAATAATCTTTAATTTAAAGTTTGGGATTAATGTTTTGTTTTTTTTTGTTTTATATTATTAAAATTATTTTAGTTGGTAGTATATATTATGTTATATCATTACATTATGTTATTGATTAAATTGTTATTACTTTTGAATTAGTTAAATTGAATGTAATTTAGTTAGTTTTATCATTAATGTTAATTTAATCTAAGCATAGATAGTAGTGCTTTGTTGTAATTGTTATAATTGTTTTAGTCTGCCCTAATTAAATAAAGTATAGAAGGATGGATTGCGTTTTTGAAATAAGTTTAATGGGGAATTTATTTAATTAATATTCTTTTCATATACATTGTTATTTAAGTAAATTTTGCATATCAGTATAAGTTATTGTAATATCATAAACTTTTGTCTATATCAACTTAATAACGAGAGTAGTAATTTAATAATGTTTAGAACTTATACCTAAAAACTGTGAGCATAATCTTATCATCTTTGTGCATTTTTTTTATTATCTTAAAAAAAAATTTGTTTGTTTTTGCTTTAGTTTGGGCATGACATTTTGGTATTAGAGCTCGTGTTTCAACTCTAGGAACCTTAAACCCTTACGCTTCTGAAACTTAAAACTAAACATTAAATTGTGTAGGATGCCTCCTATTACTCGAAGCAACCCATGAGGCAGAGGTCGTAGGGCGAGAGGTGGTAGAGCGGGATAGGGGGATGGACCACCTCCACCACCCCCACCTCCACCTCCACCACCATCAAACCCAAACCAGGACATTATAGATGCACTCCAGACTTTGATCGGTGTAGTTCAGCAGAGAGTAGTACTTGTGGTTCAACCAGTTCAATAGATTTCAGTAGTGGAAGTAGAGGAACTTGGAGGAGGTGAGCCTAGAGTCAGAGAGAGGACTAGGAGTCCCCCACCGAGATAGTTAGAGGGGCAGGATGAGCATGAAGGTGAGTCAATACACCAGAGAAGGACCCCACTTGACAGACCTTCTAGACATGTAGGAGATGATATCAAGGAATTGATTCGACTTGGGCCACCATTATTTATGGGTTCCACTGAGGAGACAGTAGCAGAGGCATGGTTGCAGAGCCTACAGTGGTGCTTTGGATTACGACCCTATGGGAGTAATCTAAAGGCATGCCTAGCAGTTCATCAATTGAGAGGGGATGCCTCCAATTGGTGGCATCAGGAGGAGATCATAGTTGGAGTGAGGATGGATACCCTCACATGGGAATCATTCCTAGAAATATTCTAAGAGAGGTACTTGTCAGAGCATTTTCGATAGAAATAGATAGAGGAGTTCCATTCTCTTTATCAGAGAGGTCTTACAGTGGCACAGTATGAGAGCAGGTTTCTTGAGCTCCTTCCTTATGTGGAATACATGAAGGATGAGAAACTATGGGTACATCGCTTTATCATGGGGCTGAATTTTTCACTTCAGGGTCCAGTTCAGATGGCCTTCCCTACCACCTTTAGACAGGTAGTGGAGATAGCACTAGTGGCATAGGATACTCGGGGTAGACAGGAATCAAGGGATCGGTCTCAAAACTGAAACTCTACTCGACAGAAACCCCCTTGGAAAGGGAATCAAAACTATACACCAGGGTCCTCTAAGGGCCAACAATCTTAGCAACAGCAACAGGAACTCTCATAGGGTTATTAGGGCTCTAAGCCCAAGCATTGGCAATTACAGCAAGATCAGAGAGTACATACCCCACAATCACACTTAGTGCAGACACAACAGTCTTCTAGGGGTGGATACAGTGGGTCTAGCAGGTCAAGGGGCCCACAGCAGTCAGGATCATAGGATACATGATCCTACACCTGAGGGCCATGCTATGCTTGTGGTGGCATGGGTCATATAGCTAGAGAGTGTCCGCAGGGACAATCATCCAGTGGTCAGAGAGGGGCTTTTTCAGAGCCGATAGTTGGAGACATGGGCAGGTCCCACAGAGTTTTTACACCGGTTGACAACCACTAGATTGAGCATCAGGGTATAGTTATTGAGGCTTCAGGTGGAGTTTCTCAGCCAGTTAGTGCTAGAGACTATCCATATTATTGCCTGACAGACCCTAGCTCCTCGAGGTCGAGAGCTGGACCAAGTTAGGGTCTAGTGGGAATGTTACGATGAGGTCACAATTTCTTGGGAGGATGCAGCACGGATGCGATCTCATTACCCTTGTCTTTTGATGAACTCTGGGAGCAAGTTCATGCCTAGTGAGGGAGGATGTGAGGCCTCGCCCCAACCCTTCATAGCCTTAGTTATTACTTTATCATTTTGATACTCACGACTCGAGATCTCGAGACATTATCTGATACTTAGAACATATTATATTATTTCATGTTATGTGATGTTACTTTCAGATATATTGATGTTTATCATTTAATGTTTTATGTATATGTATGTTGATGAAATCGGTAAATGTATGATTGATATTTTGATTTAAGAGATTTTTTTTTAATGGTTAAGAATTAAGTAGGATGAAAGAAACCTTGATTGATGTATGTTTCAAATTATGTGAATTTTTGATACGTATATATGTACATGTGATTTTTGGGACTACTGATGTGTGCAATGAGTGTGCAAATATTTTAGTCGAGAAAATCGACGAAGGAACAGAACTGATCTCTATGTGCTAATTTTGGAAACCTTGTTGTTGGTAATTCACGTATTGTACTATGAGATGTATGTATGCATCGTTCTGTTTTCATTGAATGTTAGTGTTCGTAACTATGTTCTTTTAGTGTCGCTTGACACTTGTAAATCGTTTATATTCTTCAGTCTGCTAATTTGATTGTTAATCAAGGTTAGTCATCCCTAATCCAATTTAGTGCTTAATCTTCTTTTTAAGAGTTGTTAGTTGGTCCTAATTATTTCTTAGCCTTTGTGTGGCTCTAAACCTATTCCTAAGGCTTTAAAACATGAAATAATTATACCCAAGGGGTATGGGTATGGGTTGGGGGTCTTTTCCAACCCCTAAGCCCCTTTTGTTGACTTTGGAGATCACTCAAAAAGTCTCATTTTTCCTTTATGCGAAAATTGCAAGTGGTTACCATGAGTTGCCTTACCTCACCTCCACTTAGTGTTTAACTATGGTATGGGTTGAGTTAGGAGTTTCTAGAATTGTAAGTGGGTGGGTGTAGTTATGGATCCTTTTTGGGTGGTTGAGTTGGAGGCATATTTAGAGGCCTTTCTTGGACTACTGGAAGTTGTTAACCAATCTCTACATTTAGAGAGCAATTCTTGAAGATTGAAGCAAGGAGAAGGAAACTCTACTCAAAACTTTTTCATTGCCATTACCTCTTTGTGAAGGTTGGATTTCTCATCTCCCTTGTTTAGATTTTATCCTTGTTTCATGCTTATGCTACCTTGTTGTTGTTTCAATGGTTGTATGTTGTGGGTATGTTGGGAAGCTTGAAAACCATGTTATTTTTGGATGATTCCCTTTCATGTTATGTTGCAATTTTAAGACTTTTCTTGCATGGGTGTTTTGGTATTACTCACCCTTGGAGAGGGCAGAAGTGACCAATTTTGGGAAAGGTCTGTTTAGTCGAACTCCAACCAATGTAGAGTCTCTTCTCAAGATGAGAAGAGGGAGAAAGGGTAGGGTGTTATGGGCCCCTACCTGTCAGCACAAACCTGGTATGATCATGGTATGTTGAAATGGAAGAACGGGAGTTCTTGGTTATAGCCCTGATTGGGCATCTGTTTAGGTTGTGCTTGACTTCTCCTGG
Organism: Cupressus sempervirens; assembly: GCA_028749045.1. Taxonomy (NCBI): domain Eukaryota; kingdom Viridiplantae; phylum Streptophyta; class Pinopsida; order Cupressales; family Cupressaceae; genus Cupressus; species Cupressus sempervirens. The sequence continues at coordinate 120,443,171 of CM053783.1, forward strand.
TTGGAAGAATCCACCTTTCCCTAGTGTTGATTCATTGTGAATCTTATAGTGAAAACCTTGTGTGATTATGCATGGTTGAATTGTTCTTGGTCTTTCTTGTTATCACCCGATCAGATTTTGTTCCCTCCAAGGTACTAGAAATATGATGCAAAGATTGTTATGAATCCCTTGATGAGGGTTATGAAGAAAATACAATTAAAATTTTTGTAATTCAGGATTGAAATCCTATGTAAGTTGTATTGCAAACTTTGTTGGATTGGCAATGAAGCCGAGTTTTCTTCCTGATTCTTTCCCGGCTGAGCCTTTGAATCAGGTTTGCCAATAAAATTGGTGTTTGAGTAAACTTGTTTATCTTGTGATTTAATTACAAATTTTAAATTGGATGGATGCACATCAAAACATGATGGAAATGGTGTTGTTTTAATTAGGCAAATTTCAAGTTTATTTCGATGTTGGAAACAAAAATTATGTCATGGATGTAGATTCAATTTGATTGAGCAAACTATTAAGTTTTTCCTTATATGATAAATATGAAAAAAAATTATGTTAAGAAAAGAGATGATTATAGTTAATAGTTTTATTCAGAATGTTTAAGAGATAAAATTTAATCATGTCTTTATAAGACATAAAATATTGTAGCAATGTTTAAAAGCTATTCAAATATATATATATATACACCTTAATTATATTAATTTATGCTTGCCTTGAAATTCTATACTTAGAAAATTCCATCAAAAAAAAAGGAGTTGCAAGAGAGTAAAACTCTCTGCCTTTTGTATGAGAGACCAAATTTAAATCCTTTTTGGGTGATAGAGAATCTTTTGAGATTCCTTTATATTTTAAATATCATCATAGAATAAATATCATTGAAAAAAAAATTATACATTTATAATTTAAATCATTATATAAAATACTATATAGCCTAAATGCTAAATATCCCAAATCTACCTATATAACTTTATGTAATTAATGTTATTTTCCTTCTACCCTTTTTGGGCACAGCTTGATAAGACTTATGTTTTTAAAAAAATATCAATGGTAATCATATTGGGTGACATCACCCTATCACCATCTCAGCCTTGTACAAGGAGAAGCTTTCTTGGAAAGTGATGGTATTTATGTTTGATTTTGCAATTAAGTTTTCAAACACCTTTTATTCCTTTCCCTCCTTCATTTTTATGTTGATCGTCACCCTAGGAAAGGTCGGTACATGTTGGAGAGAGCACTGTCCTTGATGACAGCGCTTGGGAAGCACAGATGGGGGAAGGAGGGGGTCGATTTGACAAGGAAGAATGTTGGGAAAATGCATCAAGTTTGCTTGGGAGGAGAGATTTGGGGGGGTCATGTCAGCATGGCTTTTGGTCAAATGGGAGATGCCCTTGGAACCACGTACCGCCCTCCTTTCTCTCTGACCTGCATTTTAGGTTTGTGTTAGGTTTGGGGTTTTGGGGAGGGTGGCCACGTGGGTAGTTAAGGTGGGGTTAAAGGTGTGGTAAGAATGTGAGCGGCTAGGGTTAGAATGTGGGGAGTTAGTAGGTAGTTAGTATAGGTTAGTATTATTGTTAGTTAATGTGTTAGTATTAGAATTTAGTATATGTTATGTTTGTTAGTATTAGTATTAGGTTTAGATTTAGTTAGTTTTAGTTTTTATTATTTAGTTGTTTAATTATGTTTGTTTAAATTATATATATATTTCTTTAGTAGTATTAGTTTAAATTTCATGTTTTAATGAGTTAGTTCTAATTTTACTTAAATTTTTTAAGTCAAGTTTTATTTAAAGATTAGTCACTCATTTTGTATGTGGTTAGATCAGTTTTAGTTTTAGTTAGTTGTTAGTAAATTAAATTTAGGACTAATTTATATTTCACATTAATAATCTTTAATTTAAAGTTTGGGATTAATGTTTTTTTTTTTTTGTTTTAAATTATTAAAATTATTTTAGTTAGTCATATATATTATGTTATATCGTTACATTATGTTATTGATTAAATTGTTATTACTTTTGAATTAGTTAAATTGAATGTAATTTAGTTAGTTTTATCATTAATGTTAATTTAATCTAAGCATAGATAGTAGTGCTTTGTTGTAATTGTTATAATCGTTTTAGTCCGTCCTAATTAAATAAAGTATAGAAGGATGGATTGCCTTTTTGAAATAAGTTTAATGGGGAATTTATTTAATTAATATTCTTTTCATATACATTGTTATTTAAGTAAATTTCACATATCAATATAAGTTATTGTAATATCATAAACTTTTGTCTATATCAACTTAATAACGAGAGTAGTTATTTAACAATGTCTAGAACCTATGCCTAAAAACTGTGAGCATAATCTTATCATCTTTGTACATTTTTTTTATTATCTTAAAAAAAAAAATTGTGTGTTTTTGCTTTAGTTTGGGCATGACAGATCAATAGTGAACTAGAAATTTTCCTTTTTGAACTGAAGAGAGGTTTTGTTGAGATATTTAATTTAATAAAATGAGATATGCTCTCATAATTACTTTTTCTATTTAATTAAGTAATCTTTAATTAATTAGAGACACTTTTCTTATTTAATTAAATAACTTCATTTAATTAATTAGGAATGGCTTCTCATTTAATTAAATAACTTTGTTTAATTAATTAGAAGTAAGTACTCTATTTAATTAAATAATTTTGTTTAATTATTTCAAAATTCTTTTCGAAACTAGTCAACTCAAGTCAACCGTGGTTAAATCTGGTCAACTTTTGGTGCTGACTTTGTCATGAATATGGCCACCTATTGCATAGGTGCCCGAAGGCCAAGTCAGTGGATCAGTAGCCTCTGTCCCCTACTCGTAACAGTCTTGGTGCTGACAAAGGGAAGAAGCCAAATTTAGGTGAGGAAAAGGATGCTGAGGGCTTTGTACAGGTCAAGGTTCGCAATCGTAATAGAGGTCAAAAGAGGACTTTGATGGAGAGACAAGAGGAGGATACCTTTAACAGATTTGAAGTCCTAGATGAGTTGGGGCAATAAGAAGTTAATCCAGGATTTGGTAGCATGAATCAATTGCTTGCAGAGCCTAATCAGGAGATTATTTCTTCTGACCCTCCTCCTGCTCCACAGGTTGAACCTGCTATGCCTATGGTCACTGATGGGCAGGCTGGGGCTCAGGTGATGCTGGGGTTAAATGCTGATCGGGGACAGGAAGCAGCGGGCACTGCCCTTCCTGCACGGAGTGTTGTTTCAGATATAGATAAGCATGGCAAGTCTTCTCCTCACTTGGGTATTCTTCAAAAGGATGGTAAGAAGGGGGTTTCTAAGAAAAGTGGTAAAAGTGGGCGTAAGAAAGACATGGAGAAGATTAAGATGATTGGGGAGAATCTGGTGGAGTCAGGAGCTATCAAGACCTTGGATTCTCATTTCTCGACTCCCCAAAAATGATCGTTATTTCATGGAATACAAGGGGCTTGAACAGCAGCCCTAGACAAAAAGCTGCTCAAGAATTGGTTAGAATTCATTCTCCTGATGTTCTTTTTCTTTAGGAAACCAAAGTTTCTGTTGAGAGTATGATGAGTATAGCTCCTAAATTGTGGAAGAATGGTCAATGTCAGCGCATTGGAGCTCAGGGGTCTTCAGGGGCGGTAGCTTACCTCTGGAACCCACGAAAGATCCAGCCTATGTGGTGGATTTCCTTTAGATCATCTATTTCCCTGGTCTCTCTGTGCTATGAGTCAGGAGAGTCTGTTCTTCTCTCCAATGTCTATGCCCCTGTTGAGCTCCAAGGTAAGATCCTTACATGGAATAATATTCATTTTGTTCGTAGGTTATTTCCTTATTTGCCATGGATTATTGCTGGAGACTTTAATGCTATCTTAGATCTCTCTGAGAAATGAGGGGGTATTGCAAGACTTGAGCCCTCCTCTATGCTTCTTCAGGATAACATCTTGGCACTCAATCTCGTAGATATCAAGCCTAGTAATGGCTAGTTCACCTAGAATAACAGAAGAATAGGAGACAATTGCATTGCTGAATGATTAGATCGCTTCATGGTTTCCTATTTTTGGGTGGGTGGATTGTGGTCATCCAGGTCTGAGATATTATACTGGATAGGATCGGATCACTAGCCCATTAAGTTAGTTATCTCCTCCAACCGACTGCCTCATAAGCCACCTTTTAAATTCCAGCTTATGTGGTTAAGGGACCTAGATCTATATGGCTATGTTGCTGAGTGGTGGAAGAATGGTAGACTTGACTTTGGTACAGCAATGTATACTTTTGCTAAACTCCTACAATATGTTAAATATTAGCTTAAAAGATGGAACAAGTATTACTTTGGTAATATTTTCCAAGAAAAATATGCGGCCCAGGTTGAGTTGAATGATATTACCATGTTGTTAAGGGAAGATGGGGTGTCAGAATATTTGTTGCGGGAGGAAGCTAGGGCTCTAAAAACTTTGGAGGAGTGGGAACTGAGAGAGGAAATCTATTGGAAACAAAAAGCTTGAATTGAATGGCTTCAAGAGGGTGATAAGAATATTGCTTTCTTCTTCAATTTAGTTAAGGCCAAACAACACGGTAACTCCAAGTAAACCTTGGTGAATGATAGGGGGGAGACGCTCTCTTCTTCTTAGGATATTTTCAGCGAAGCTGTATAGTATTTTGAATCTTTATTTAGGGAGGTTTCACAAGGGGACTCGGTTGGAGAGGCCCAAGTCCTCTCTTGTATTCCTTCTTTAGTCTCTTTGGAAATGAAAGAGCATCTTATGAGAGCCATCTCTTTGGAGGAATTGGACAAGACTGTTTTCCAGATGAAAAAAGGAAAAGCTCTAGGTCCAGACGGCTTTCCAATTGAGTTCTTCCAAAAATTTTGGGATATTATTAAGATAGATTTACTGGCAGTTGTTCAAGAATCCCAAAGGAACAAACAAATGCTTTAGGCTCTGGATTCTCCTTTCCTTGCTCTCATCCCCAAGTGGGAGGGGGCTGATCGGATAAGTCAATTTTGCCCTATCTCTATTTGTAATGTTATTTATAACATTATATCTAAGTTGATAGCTAACAGGTTAAAAAAGTGGCTTCCAATGTTAATTTTTGAAGAATAGACTCCCATTATGAAGGGACGCCAGATCCTAGATGGGGTGGTTGTGGCAACTAAGACTATTCATTCTATGGCCAATTCGAAAGACAAGGCTATGTTCATTAATTTGGATATGGCTCAGGCATATGACAAAGTCCGTTGGTCATTTCTCCAAAAGGTTTTGGGTGCCTTTGGTTTTGAGGAGTAATGGATCCGGCGGGTTCTAAGTTGTGTGAATTCGACTTCTTTCTCAGTCTTGATTAATGCGGAACACTCTAATTTGGAATGGCTTCTCATTTAATTAAATAACTTTGTTTAATTAGTTAGAAGTAAGTACTCCATTTAATTAAATAACTTCGTTTAATTATTTCAAAATTCTTTTTGAAATTAGTCAACTCAAGTCAACCGTGGTTAAATCAGGTCAACTTTTGGTCAAACTTGATCTTTGCATATGTGAATATGAGCAAACATGAGTATGAATTCCAGCAGCAATTCGATGCAAATTCTCATTCAACCTTTCAAAATTAAGAGATGAGTGTCTCTTAAATAGACTTTCCTGAAATTCATCAATGGTTGAGATCGATTTCAATCAGCGGTCATGATTAAAGGTGAAGTTCAGTCATAAAGGGAGATTTCCAAATTAAAGGGAGTTAACAAATTTAATTTGAGTAAAATAAAGAGTTAACTAATTCAATTTGAGTAGAAAAAAGAGTTAACTGATTTAACTCATTTTTGATCAATAGTGAACTGGAAATTTCCCTTTTTGAACTGAAGAGAGATTTTTTTGAGATATTTAATTTAATAAAATAAGATATGCTCTCATAATTACTTTTTCTATTTAATTAAGTAATCTTTAATTAATTAGAGACACTTTTCTTACTTAATTATATAACTTCATTTAATTAATTAGGAAAGGCTTGTCATTTAATTAAATAACTTTGTTTAATTAATTAGAAGTAAGTACTCCATTTAATTAAATAATTTCATTTAATTATTTAAAAATTCTTTTCAAAACTAGTCAACAAAAGTCAACCGTGGTTAAATTTGGTCAACTTTTGGTCAAACTTGATGTTTGCGTATGTGAATATGAGCGAATCTGAACATGAATTCTAGCAACAATTCGATGCAAATTCTCATTAAACCTTTCAAAATGAAGAGACAAGGGTCTCTTAAATAGACTTTCCTGGAATTCATCAATGGTTGAGATCGATTTCAATCAACACTCAGGATTAAAGGTGAAGTTCAGTCATAAAGGGAGATTTCCAAATTAAAGGGAGTTAACAGATTTAATTTGAGTAAAATAAGGAGTTAACTGATTCAATTTGAGTAGAAAAAGGAATTAACTGATTTAACTTATTTTTTATCAATAGTGAACTGAAAATTTCCCTTTTTGAACTGAAGAGAGATTTTATTGAGATATTAAATTTAATAAAATGAGATATGCTCTCATAATTACTTTTTCAATTTAATTAAATAATCTTTAATTAATTAGAGACAATTTTCTTATTTAATTAAATAACTTCATTTAATTAATTAGGAATGGCTTCTCATTTAATTAAATAACTTTGTTTAATTAATTAAAAGTAAGTACTCCATTTAATTAAATAATTTAATTTAATTATTTCAAAAAAAAATTGAATTTAGTCAACTCAAGTCAATCGTGGTTAAATTTGGTCAACTTTTGGTCAAACTTGATCTTTGCCTATGTGAATATGAGCAAATGTGAGTATGAATTCCAGCAACAATTCGATGCAAATTCTCATTGAACCTTTCAAAATGAAAAGATGGGGGTCTCTTAAATAGACTTTCTTGGAATTCATCAACGGTTGAGATCGATTTCAATCAATGGTCAGGATTAAAGGTGAAGTTCAGTCATAAAGGGAGATTTCCAAATTAAAGGGAGTTAACAGATTTAATTTGAGTAAAATAAGCAGTTAACTGATTCAATTTGAGTAGAAAAAGGAGTTAACTAATTGAACTCATTTTTTATCAATAGTGAACTGAAAATTTCCCTCTTTGAACTGAAGAGAGATTTTGTTGAGATATTTAATTTAATAAAATGAGATAGCTCTCATAATTACTTTTTCTATTTAATTAAGTAATCTTTCATTAATTAGAGACACTTTTCTTATTTAATAGACTAACTTCATTTAATTAATTAGGAATGGCTTCTCATTTAATTAAATTACTTTGTTTAATTAATTAGAAGTAAGTACTCTATTTAATTAAATAATTTTGTTTAATTATTTCAAAATTCTTTTTGAAATTAGTCAACTCAAGTCAACCGTGGTTAAATATGGTCAACTTTTGGTCAAACTTGATCTTTGCGTATGTGAATATGAGCAAATGTGAGTATAAATTCTAGCAACAATTTGATGCAAATTCTCATTCAACCTTTCAAAATGAAGAGATGAGGGTCTCTTAAATAGACTTTCCTAGAATTCATCAACGGTTGAGATCGATTTCAGTCAAAGGTCAGGATCAAAGGTGAAGTTCAATCATAAAGGGAGATTTCCAAATTAAAAGGAGTTAACAGATTTAATTCGAGGAAAATAAGGAATTAACTGATTCAATTTGAGTAAAAAAAAGGAGTTAACTGATTTAACTCATTTTTTATCAATAGTGAAATGGAAATTTCTCTTTTTGAACTGAAGAGAGATTTTGTTGAGATATTTAATTTAATAAAGTTAGATATGCTCTTATAATTACTTTTTCTATTTAATTATGTAATCTTTAATTACTTAGAGACACTTTTCTTCTTAAATTAAATAACTTCATTTAATTAATTATGAATGGCTTCTCATTTAATTAAATAACTTTGTTTAATTAATCAGAAGTAAGTACTCCATTTAATTAAATAATTTTGTTTAATTATTTCAAAATTCTTATCAAAATTAGTCAACTCAAGTCAACTGTGGTTAAATCTGGTCAACTTTTGGTCAAACTTGATCTTTGCGTATGTGAATATGAGCAAATGTGAATATGAATTCTAGCAACAATTTGATGCAAATTCTGATTCAACCTTTCGAAACGAAGAGATGAGGGTCTCTTAAATAGACTTTCCTGGAATTCATCAACGGTTGAGATCGATTTCAATCAATGGTTAGGATTAAAGGTGAAGTTTAGTCATAAAGGAGGATTTTCAAATTAAAAAGAGTTAACAAATTTAATTTGAGTAAAATAAGGAGTTAACTAATTCAATTTGAGTAGAGAAAGGAGTTAACTGATTTAACTCATTTTTTAACAATAGTGAACTGGAAATTTCCCTTTTTGAACAGAAGAGAGTTTTATTTGAGATATTTAATTTAATAAAATGAAATATGCTATCATAATTACTTTTTCTATTTAATTAAGTAATCTTTAATTAATTAGAGACACTTTTCTTATTTAATTAAACAACTTTGTTTAATTAATTAGAAGCAAGTACTCCATTTAATTATATCAAAAATATTTTCAAAACTAGTCAACTCAAGTCAACCATGATTAAATCTGGTCAAATTTTGGTCAAACTGGATCTTTGCGTATGTGAATATGAGCAAATGTGAGTGAGAATTTCAGCAACAATTCGACGCCAATTATCATTCAACCTTTTAAAATGAAGAGATGAGGGTCTCTTAAATAGACTTTCTTAGAATTCATCAACGGTTGAGATCAATTTCAATCAATGGTCAGGATTAAAGTTGAAATTTAGTCATAAAGGGAGATTTCCAAATTAAAGGGAGTTAACAGATTTAATTTGAGTAAAAAAAGGAGTTAACTGATTCAATTTGAGTAGAAAAAGGAGTTAACTGATTTAACTCATTTTGTATCAATAGTGAACTTAAAATTTCCCTTTTTGAACTGAAGAGAGATTTTGTTGAGATATTTAATTTAATAAAATGAGATATGCTCTCATAATTAATTTTTCTATTTAATTAAGTAATCTTTAATTAATTAGAGACGCTTTTATTATTTAATTAAATAACTTCATTTAATTAATTTGGAATGGCTTCTCATTTAATTAAATAAATTTGTTATAATTAATTAGAAGTAAGTACTCCATTTAATTAAATAATTTTATTTAATTATTTCAAAATTCTTTTCGAAACTAGTCAATTCAAGTCAACCGTGGTTAAATCTGGTCAACTTTTGGTCAAACTTGATCTTTGCGTATGAGAAAATGTGAGTATGAATTCCAGCAACAATTCGATGCAAATTCTCATTCAACCTTTCAAAATGAAGAGATGAGGGTCTGTTAAATAGACTTTCCTGCAATTCATCAACGGTTGAGATCGATTTCAATCAACGGTCAGGATTAAAGGTGAAGTTCAGTCATAAAGGAAGATTTCCAAATGAAAGAGAGTTAACAGATTTAATTTGAGTAAAATAAGGAGTTAACTGATTCAATTTGAGTAGAAAAAGGAGTTAACTGATTTAACTCATTTTTGCTCAATAGTGAACTGGAAATTTCTCTTTTTGAACTGAAGAGAGATTTTGTTGAGATATTTAATTTAATAAAATGAGATATGCTCTCATAATTACTTTTTCTATTTAATTAAGTAATGTTTAATTAATTAGGAATATCTTCTCATTTAATTAAATAACTTTGTTTAATTAATTAGAAGTAAGTACTGCATTTAATTAAATAATTTAGTTTAATTATATCAAAATTCTTTTCGAAACTAGTCAACTCAAGTCAACTGTGGTTAAATCTGGTCAACTTTTGATCAAACTTGATCTTTGCATATATGAATATGAGCAAATGTGAGTATGAATTCCAGCAACAATTCGATGCAAACTGTCATTGAATCTTTTAAAATGAAGAGATGAGGGTCTCTTAAATAAACTTTCTTGAAATTCACCAACGATTGACATCAATTTCAATCAACGGTCAGGATTAAAGGTGAAGTTCAGTTATAAAGGGAGATTTTCAAGCTAAATGGTGTTAACAGATTTAATTTGAGTAAAATAAGGAGTTAACTGATTCAATTTGAGTAGAAAAAGGAGTAAACTGATTTAACTCATTTTTGATCAATAGAGAACTGAAAATTTCCCTCTTTGAACTGAAGAGAGATTGTGTTGAGATATTTAATTTAATAAAATGAGATATGCTCTCATAATTACTTTTTCTATTTAATTAAGTAATCTTTAATTAATCAGAGACACATTTCTTGTTTAATTAAATAACTTTTTTTAATTAATTAGAATTAAGTACTTCATTTAATTAAATAATTCCGTTTAATTATTTCAAAATTCTTTTCGAAACTAGTCAGCTCAAGTCAACCGTGGTTAAATCTGGTCAACTTTCAGTAAAACTTGATCTTTGCGTATGTGAATATGAGCAAATGTGAGTATGAATTCCAACAACAATTCGATGCAAATTCTCATTTTACCTTTCAAAATGAAGAGATGAGGATATCTTAAATAGACTTTCCTAGAAATCATCAACGGTTGAGATCGATTTCAATCAACGATCAGGATTAAAGGTGAAGTTTGGTCACCAAGGGAGATTTCCAAATTAAAGGGAGTTAACAGATTTAATTTGAGTAAAATAAGGAGATCACTGATTCAATTTGAGTAAAAAAAGGAGTTAACTGATTTAACTCATTTTTGATCAATAGTGACCTGGAAATTTCCCTTTTTGAACTGAAGAGAGATTTTGTTGAAATATTTAATTTAATAAAATGAGATATGCTCTCATAATTACTTTTTCTATTTAATTAAGCAATCTTTAATTAATTAGAGATACTTTTCTTATTTAATTAAATATCTTCATTTAATTAATTTGGAATGGCTTCTCATTTAATTAAATAAATTTGTTATAATTAATTAGAAGTAAGTACTCCATTTAATTAAATAATTTTATTTAATTATTTCAAAATTCTTTTCGAAACTAGTCAACTCAAGTCAACCATGGTTAAATCTGGTCAACTTTTCGTCAAACTTGAGCTTTGCGTATGAGAAAATGTGAGTATGAATTCCAACAACAATTTGATGCAAATTCTCATTTAACCTTTCAAAATGATGAGATGAGGGTCTCTTAAATAGACTTTCCTGGAATTCATCAACGGTTGAGATCGATTTCAATGAACGGTCAGGATTAAAAGTGAAGTTCAGTCATAAAGGGAGATTTAAAAATTAATGAAAGTTAACAAATTTAATTTGAGTAAAATAAGGATTTAACTGATTCAATTTTAGTAGAAAGAGGAGTTAACTGATTTAACTCATTTTTTATCAATAGTGAAAATGAAATTTTCTTTTTTGAACTGAAGAGAGGTTTTGTTGAGATATTTAATTTAATAAAATGAGATATGCTCTCATAATTACTTTTTCTATTTAACTAAGTAATCTTTAATTAATTAGAGACACTTTTCTTATTTAATTAAATAACTTCATTTAATTAATTAGGAATGGCTTCACATTTAATTAAATAACTTAGTTTAAACTCTATTTAATTAAATAATTTTGCTTAATTATTTCAAAATTCATTTCAAAATTAGTCAACTCAAGTCAACCGTGGTTAAATCTGGTAAACTTTTGGTTAATTTTGATCTTTGCATATGTGAATATGAGCAAATGTGAGTATGAATTCTGGCAACAATTCGATGCAAATTCTCATTCAACCTTTCAAAATGAAGGGATGAGGGTCTCTTAAATAGACTTTTCTAGAATTCATCAATGGTTGAGATCGATTTCAATCAACGGTCACGATTAAAAGTGAAGTTTAATCATAAAGGGAGATTTTCAAATTAAAGAGAGTTACTAGATTTAATTTGAGTAAAATAAGGAATTAACTCATTCAATTTGAGTAGAAAAAGGAGTTAACTGATTTAACTCATTTTTTATCAATAGTGAACTGGAAATTTCCATTTTTGAACTGAAGAGAGATTTTATTGAGATATTTAATTTAATAAAATGAGATATGCTCTCATAATTACTTTTTCTATTTAATTAAATAATCTTTAATTAATTAGAGACACTTTTCTTATTTAATTAAATAACTTCATTTAATTAATTAGGAATGGCTTCTCATTTAATTAAATAACTTTGTTTAATTAATTAGAAGTAAGTACTCCATTTAATTAAATAATTTCATTTAATTATTTCAAAAAAAATTTTGAATTTAGTCAACTCAAGTCAATTGTGGTTAAATCTGTTCTACTTTTGGTCAAACTTGATCTTTGCATATGTGAATATGAGGAAAAGTGAGTGTGAATTCTAACAACAATTCGATGCAAATTCTCATTCAACCTCTCAAAATGAAGAAATGAGGGTCTCTTAAATAGACTTTCTTGGAATTCATCTGCGGTTGAGATCGATTTCAATTAGTGGTCAGGATTAAAGGTGAAGTTCAGTCATAAAGGGAGATTTCCAAATTAAAGGGAGTTAACAGATTTAATTTAAGTAAAATAAGGAGTTAAATAATTCCATTTGAGTAGAAAAATGAGATAACTGATTTAACTCATTTTTTATCAAATAGTGAACTAGAAATTTCTCTTTTTGAACTGAAGAGAGATTTTGTTGAGATATTTCATTTAATAAAATGAAATATGCTCTCAAAATTACTTTTTCTATTTAATTAAGTAATCTTTAATTAATTAGAGACACATTTCTTATTCAATTAAATAACTTCATTTAATTAATTAGGAATGGCTTCTCATTTAATTAAATAACTTTGATTAATTAATTAGAAGTAAGTACTCCGTTTAATTAAATAATTTCGTTTAATTATTTCAAAATTCCTTTCAAAACTAGTCAACGCAAGTCAGCTGTGGTTAAATCTGGTCAACTTTTGGTAAAACTTGATCTTTGCATATGTGAATATGAGAAAATGTGAGTATGAATTCTTGCAACAATTCGATGCAAATTCTCATTCAACCTTTCAAAATGAAGAGACGAGGGTCTGTTAAATAGACTTTTCTAGAATTCACCAACGGTTGAGATTAATTTCAATCAACACTAAGGATTAAAGATGAAGTTCAATCATAAAGGGAGAATTCCAAATTACAGGGAGTTAAAAGATTTAATTTGAGTAAAATAAGGAGTTAACTGATTTAATTTGAGTAGAAAAAGGAGTTAACTGATTTAACTCATTTTTTATCAATAGTGAACTGGAAATTTCCCTTTTTGAACTGAAGAGAGATTTTGTTGAGATATTTAATTTAATAAACTGAGATATGCTCTCATAATTACTTTTTCAATTTAATTAAATAATCTTTAATTAATTAGAGACTTTTCTTATTTAATTAAATAACTTAATTTAATTAATTAGAAATGGCTTCTCATTTAATAAAGTAACTTTTTTTAATTAATTAGAAGTAAGTACTCCATTTAATTAAATAATTTCAAAAAAAAAATTGAATTTAGTCAACTCTAGTCAATCTTGGTTAAATCTTGTCAACTTTTGATCAACTTTGATGTTTGCGTATGTGAATACGAGCAAATGTGACTATGAATTTTAACAACAATTCTATCTAAATTCTCATTCAACCTTTCAAAAGAAGAGATGGGGGTCTCTTAAATAGACTTTCTTGGAATTCATCAACGGTTGAGATCGATTTCAATCAGTGGTTAGGATTAAAGGTGAAGTTCAGTCATAAAGGGAGATTTCCAAATTAAAGAGAGTTAATAGATTTAATTTCAGTAAAATAAGGAGTTAACTGATTCAATTTGAGTAGAAAAAGGAGTTAACTAATTTAACTCATTTTTTCTCAATAGTGAACTGGAAATTTATCTCTTTTAACTGAAGAGAGATTTTATTGAGATATTTAATTTAATAAAATGAGATATGCTCTCATAATTACTTTTTCTATTTAATTAAGTAATCTTTAATTAATTAGAGACACTTTTCTTATTTAATTAACTAACTTCATTTAATTAATTAGGAATGGCTTCTCATTTAATTAAATAACTTTGTTTAATTAATTAGAATTAAGTACTCCATTTAATTAAATAATTTCGTTTAATTATTTCAAAATTCTTTTCGAAACTAGTCAACTCAAGTTAACCGTGGTTAAATCAGGTCAACTTTTGGTAAAATTTAATCTTTGCGTATGTGAATATGAGTAAATGTGAGTATGAATTCTAGCAACAATTCGATGCAAATTCTCATTCAACCTTTCAAAATGAAGAGATTAGGATCTCTTAAATAGAGTTTCCTGAAAATCATCAATGGTTGAGATCGATTTCAATCAACGGTCAGGATTACAGGTGAAGTTCAGTCATAAAGGGAGATTTCCAAATTAAAGGGAGTTAAAAGATTTAATTTGAGTAAAATAAGGAGTTAACTGATTCAATTTGACTAAAAAAAAGCGTTAACTGATTTAACTCATTTTTTATCAATAGTGAACTGGAAATTTCCCTTTTTGAACTGAAGAGAGATTTTGTTGAGATATTTAATTTAATAAAATGAGATATGCTCTCATAATTACTTTTTCTATTTAATTAAGTAATCTTTAATTAATTAGAGATACTTTTCTTATTTAATTAAATAACTTCATTTAATTAATTAGGAATGGCTTCTCATTTAATTAAATAACTTTGTTTAATTAATTAGAACTAAGTACTCCATTTAATTAAATAATTTTGTTTAATTATTTCAAAATTCTTTTCGAAACTAGTCAGCTCAAGTCAATCATGGTTAAATCTGGTCAACTTTTGGTCAAACTTGATCTTTGCATATGTGAATATGAGCAAATGTGAGTATGAATTCCAGCAACAATTTGATGCAAATTCTCATTCATCCTTTCCAAATGAAGAGATGAGGGTCTCTTAAATAGACGTTCCTAGAATTCATGAACAGTTGAGATCGATTTTAATCAACGGTCAGGATTAAAGGTGAAGTTCAGTCATAAAGGGAGATTTCCAAATTAAAGGAGCTAACAAATTTAATTTGAGTAAAATAAGGAGTTAACTTAATCAATTTGAGTAGAAAAAGGAGTTAACTGATTTAACTCATTTTTGATCAATAGTGAATTGGAAATTTTCCTTTTTGAAATGAAGAGAGGTTTTGTTGAGATATTTAATTTACTAAAATGAAATATGCTCTCATAATTACTTTTTCTATTTAGTAAAGTAATCTTTTATTAATTAGAGACACTTTTCTTATTTAATTAAATAACTTCATTTAATTAATTAGGAATGGCTTCTCATTTAATTAAATAACTTTGTTTAATTAATTAGAAGTAAGTACTCCATTTAATTAAATAATTTTGTTTAATTATATATAAAAAAATTTGAAACTAGGCAACTCAAGTCAACCGTGGTTAAATCTGGTCAAATTTTGGTCAAACTGGATCTTTGCATATGTGAATATGAGCAAATGTGAATGAGAATTTCGGCAACAACTCAATGAAAATTCTCATTCAACCTTTCAAAATGAAGAGATGAGGGTCTCTTAAATAGACATTTTTGGAATTCATCAACGGTTTAGATCAATTTCAGTCAACAGTCAGGATTAAAGGTGAAGTTCAGTCACAAAGGGAGATTTAAAAATTAAAGAGAGTTAACAGATTTAATTTGAGCAAAATAAGGAGTTAACTGATTCAATTTGAGTAGAAAAAGGAGTTAATTGATTTAACTCATTTTTTATCAATAGTGAATTGAAAATTTCCCTTTTTCAACTGAAGAGAGATTTTGTTGAGATATTTAATTTAATAAAATGAGATATGCTCTCATAATTACTTTTTCTATTTAAGTAAGTAATCTTTAATTAATTAGAGACACTTTTCTTATTTAATTAAATAACTTCATTTAATTAAATAACTTTTTTTAATTAATTAGAAGTAAGTACTCCATTTAACTAAATAATTTCATATAATTATTTAAAAATTCTTTTCGAAACTAGTCAACTGAGGTTAAATCTGGTCAGCTTTTGGTCAAACTTGATCTTTGCGTATGAGAATATAAGCAAATATGAGTATGAATTCCAGCAACAATTCGATGCAAATTCTCATTCAACCTTTCAAAATGAAGAGATGAGGGTCTCTTAAATAGACTTTCCTGCAATTCATCAATGGTTGAGATCGATTTTAATCAACGGTCAGGATTAAAGGTGAAGTTCAATCATAAACTGAGATTTTCAAATTAAAGGGAGCTAATAGATTTAATTTGAGTAAAATAAGGAGTTAACTGATTCAATATGAGTAGAAAAAGGAGTTAACTCATTTAACTCATTTTTGATCAATAATGAACTGGAAATTTCTCTTTTTGAACTGAAGAGAGATTTTGTTGAGATATTTAATTTAATAAAATGAGATATGCTCTCATAATTACTTTTTCTATTTAATTAAGTAATTTTTAATTAATTAGAAACGCTTTCCATATTTAATTAAATAATTTCATTTAATTAATTAGGAATGGCTTCTTAGTTAATTAAATAACTTTGTTTAATTAATTAGAAGTAAGTACTGCAATTAATTAAATTATTTAGTTTAATTATATCCAAATTCTTTTCGAAACTAGTCAACTCAAGTCAACCATGGTTAAATCTGGTCAACTTTTGGTCAAACTTGATCTTTGCGTATGTGAATATGAGCAAATGTGAGTATGAATTCCAGCAACAATTCGATGCAAATTGTCATTCAACCTTTTAAAATGAAGAGATGAGGGTCTCTTAAATAGACTTTCCTGGAATTCATCAACGGTTAAGATCGATTTCAATCAATGGTCAGGATTAAAGGTGAAGTTCAGTCATAAAGGGAAATTTCCAAAGTAAAGGGATTTAATAGATTTAATTTGAGTAAAATAAGGAGTTAACTGATTCAATTTGAGTAGAAAAAGGAGTTAACTGATTTAACTCATTTTTGATCAATAATTAACTGGAAATTTCCCTTTTTGAACTGAAGAGAGATTGTGTTGAGATATTTAATTTAATAAAATGAGATATGCTCTCATAATTACTTTTTCTATTTAATTAAGTAATCTTTAATTAATTAGAGACACTTTTCTTATTTAACTAAATAACTTCATTTAATTAATTAGGAATGGCTTGTTATTTAATTAAATAACTTTGTTTAATTAATTAGAAGTAAGTACTCCATTTAATTAAATAATTTCGTTTAATTATTTCAAAATTCTTTTCGAAACTAGTCAACTCAAGTTAACCGTGGTTAAATCAGGTCAACTTTTGGTAAAATTTAATCTTTGCGTATGTGAATATGAGTAAATGTGAGTATGAATTCTAGCAACAATTCGATGCAAATTCTCATTCAACCTTTCAAAATGAAGAGATTAGGATCTCTTAAATAGAGTTTCCTGAAAATCATCAATGGTTGAGATCGATTTCAATCAACGGTCAGGATTACAGGTGAAGTTCAGTCATAAAGGGAGATTTCCAAATTAAAGGGAGTTAAAAGATTTAATTTGAGTAAAATAAGGAGTTAACTGATTCAATTTGACTAAAAAAAAGCGTTAACTGATTTAACTCATTTTTTATCAATAGTGAACTGGAAATTTCCCTTTTTGAACTGAAGAGAGATTTTGTTGAGATATTTAATTTAATAAAATGAGATATGCTCTCATAATTACTTTTTCTATTTAATTAAGTAATCTTTAATTAATTAGAGATACTTTTCTTATTTAATTAAATAACTTCATTTAATTAATTAGGAATGGCTTCTCATTTAATTAAATAACTTTGTTTAATTAATTAGGAGTAAGTACTCCGTTTAATTAAATAACTTCATTTAATTATTTCAAAAATAAATTTGAAACTAGTCAACTCAAGTCATCCGTGGTGAAATTTTTTCAACTTTTGGTCAAACTTGATCTTTGCGTACGAGCAAATGTGAGTATGAATTCCAGCAACAATTTGATTCAAATTCTCATTCAACCTTTCAAAATGAAGAGATGAGGGTCTCTTAAATAGACTTTCCTAGAATTCATCAATAGTTGAGATCAATTTCAATCAACAGTCAGGATTAAAGGTGAAGTTCAGTCATAAAGGGAGATTTCCAAATTAAATAAAGTTAACAGATTTAATTTGAGTAAAATAAGGAGTTAATTGATTCAATTTGAGTAGAAAGAGGAGTTAACTAATTTAACTCATTTTTGGTCAATAGTGAACTGAAATTTTTTCTTTTTGAACTGAAGAAAGGTTTTGTTGAGATATTTAATTTAATAAAATGAGATATGCTCTCATAATTACTTTTTCTATTTAATTAAGTAATCTTTAATTAATTAGAGACACTTTTCTTATTTAATTAAATAACTTCATTTAATTAATAAGGAATGACTTCTCATTTAATTAAATAATGTTACGCCCCGTTCGGGAACCCAAGAGAAATAAACCTAATATGTGACAAAGTTTACTAAACTATTTTTTTTTTTAAAGTTTAAACAACATCAAGATAATATTAATGTGGAAGCAATAAGAAAATACATATCAAATACACATAAGTCAATTACAGATATAGTTTCAATTCCTCAAGAGATCCTTTACGTTGAGTCACATTTAATAATTTTAAAATTAATTAGTTTAAGTTCCAAGTACAATGTCTCAAGATCATAAAGAAATAACAGATACATAATCGCATAAGCAAATGCATAAGTATAAACAATACAATGAAAGTACATCCAATTAATAACATCCACTGCACATGTCACAGGGTATGTGAGAATAGATTCAATACATCAGAATACATGATAACGTATATACATCATCTAAAAAGAAGTCTCTGAGATAAGAAATAAGAATGATAAAGGTACATTTTCTGCATCGAACATCCAACAGCTGGCAATGTGAAGGGTAACCCAAATGGTAAGAAGACACTACCTCCCGACCACGTGGTTACCTAGTCAGGCTTCCACTCCCACCATGCAGGGAAGATAATGAACGATCCACATACGGATATCAAACATAAAACATTCCTAGGCAAGGTACCCCTAATAGCCAAAACTACCTCAAAGGTAACACATACTACTCAAGAAGATAAAATAATCCAAAAGTAAGAACACTCAATCCAATACCGACACCACATAACCAAACATCATACACGAACCAAGTATAAACCAAATACCAAGATCATAAGATAAAGTCAATGAAAGATAATCATCTCAAGCCAAAAGCCACATGTCAAAAGTACAACATCCATGAATCACCAATCATCCTCAATGAAAGTAAATATCCATAATAAACACAATCAATAATAAGTACACCACTAGAGATACACAAAACTACAGAGAAGACTCAGGCTACATACTAGGGAGTGTCATCACATGGCTGCTTGAGTTACCCTGGACTGATATTTTAATAGACCTCGGACCCTCAAGCGTTGAGTTACCCAGGACTAGTTACTTTGAACCCCAGACCCTCAACATCACACATATGGAAAACTAGAAAGCCCTCTCAAGAAGATGAGGCACTCATCTCATTCCCACCCTTAGTCTATACAAGCACTACGGGCATGGGTAGATCAAATCTCTAACTTATCTTTTTAGTGTGTTTCCCCCCATAAATTTTAATTACTAGATTATCACTTATTACATAACTTGCATTAGGTTACCCTAGTACTGACCACTTTGGGTCTCGGACCCCTATTGCAAGCCACTCCCAAGTCACGTACCTAGACAACCTCTCCTAAGCACATAAAAACATAGTTGTGTCCCATACCACAACACCCATAAAAATCAAACTCGGTTCCTTAACAAGCAACCTGATAACAAGATGGTTCTCCCATCCAAGTACACATAATTTCTCCACAAGATAAATCTCATAAATATAATCTCCAATATGAATCACAAAACACATCACAACATCTAGTCCCATAAATAGTATACAAGAAATCTGACAAAGCCTCTGGTGTACATCCTAGACTGGTCAAACTAGGTCAACTCCAAAATCCACAAGTAAAGACAATACATAGAAAATAGTACAATTTCATAGTTTTGCATTTGATTTGAAAATACAAAATAGAGTTACCAGTAGAGTTTCAGTTTTAATTTGTGTTTCAAAGTATAAATTTTAAGTAAATAAGTCTCAAAGATCACCCATACAAATTATCTTGTTCTTAATTTGAATTTTACCCTTATTGATTTTAGTCAATTTCCTAAAAACAATCAAAGAATAATTTATTTAAATTATTAAATTAATATTTGCTGATTCTAAAAGATATAACTTATTACTTTTATCAATATTGAATACATTTGACTCTTAACTGAACATCTTATATTATTAATTAATTCTCATTGAACTAGATTAACTAACAATCTCTAACTTTGTTAATATTCATTAATTATAATTTTAAACAAATTTAATATAATTAAATAAGTATATTCTTATATATAATATTAAAATTTATTATTGAAAATCATTATATTTAAAATTAATAATTAATAATATAATTTTAATATAAATTAATTTTAATTAACTTAAATAATATATATAAAAAACATCATATTAAAACCCTTTTTTTTTTAACAAACATAGCCTACGGCTAATGATTGCTGACCCTTATAAAGGGTGGCTCCCGTGGCGGCTTCGCTGCTACAGTAGCAACAGCGTACTGCCTTTACGACAGAACCTGCTGCTACGGTAGCAGTCATAGCTATCGTGCAACATAACATGGCCGCTGAAGGTAAGTATTGGGGGTGGGGGTTGGTGTCCCCGCCCACCCCATTTAATATTAATAATTTTATTTTATTTTAACATTTTTTTTTAAATAGCATTTTCCCAAATAAGTTATATATATATATATATATATATATATATATATATATATATATATATATATATATATATATATATATATATATATATATATATATACATTTTAACAATATTTACAATATTAGTTTGATGGGATAATTACGTTTAGCCAATCCATTTTCTAGCTTAAATTATTATTATTTTAAAATTGAACCCCTTCAATTGTAATAAAATATATATTATTTTAAATTTTATTTTTAATAAATTTTAAGCTACTAAACCAATTTCATTTTCTCTTTAAATTTTCTTCTACAAAATAATGAGAGACTAATTACAATCAATTAGATCTAGAAAACAATCAAGACGATAGACATAATTTCAACCACCCAATCAAACACCGAGCAAACAGATATTTTCCAATTTGAAATACATTTATGGGCTTTCAAACCCTACCTCGATCTGATGCTAACAATTTGGTGAAACCCTTGCTAATCCAAACCCTTCAAAGCTTCCAAAGATTTCTTTGTTCCCCTTTCCAAAAGTGTGTTCCCTGAAACTTGTGTCTAAAAACTTGTCTCCCAAAAATCTCCCCTAAAAAATGAACCCTCAAATTTTGATAAGGAGTTCTCTTCCTACAATCGGGGCACTAATTGTGTGTTTACCCGAGAGGTCTCTTGATCCCTTTTGTTAACTCTAAAATCAACCTTTATTTATCTTATCTTTCATATTTTCATGCACGTAAAATGGATTATTAAATCTCTATATATATTATTATTAAATTAAATAAATATTATCATGTTCTAAATTTAATCTTAAAACTTTTATCTTCCAATTCAATTCTTTATATTTAATTAATTTCTCAATTAATTAAATATAATTAAATATTCAAAAAGTCATAATAATTCTTCATTAAATTAAATTATTAATTTAATCTATTAATTAGACTTAATTAATAAAAATTGATCAAAGACTCACAAAACAACATACGCACAAAATACTCACGGGTTTAAAAAGGGTAGACAGTCTGTTATGAGTCCTCCTTGCAGGACAAGTATTATAGGCTTATGGCTAGGATTGGACCTGATCATTATCTTCCCATTCTCACCATTTGAGTATTTGTAACAGGGCATGCTCATCCTGGCAATTTAGGGAAGTCGATGCTCGATACCTACATCCTGCATAAAAGACGAGCATGTACATGTATATAATATATCTAAACTAAATAGACAATGGCGGGGAGTGGTTCATCGTGTAGATCTTGACTAGCAAGTGACTACGACTCCCTCCCCTAACCACATCAAACACGTTAGACAGAAAGATAAAATAAACACGCACATCATACACATGCAAGTATGGGGTAAGTATAATAATCACAAATCTAAGATCAAATGCATACATATAATAATGCATCTCTGTCAATACAACATAATCATCATTAAAGACATCATGTTAATATTTTTATAAAAGAAACCACATTTACTAACTAGGAATCATTAAAATATAATTAACAACACATGAATGAAATCAACTAAGCAACAATAACTGATACATTTGTGATGAAAGTCATGAAATAATATCATAATATTACAAATCTAGTATCTCTAAAACTAATCAATGCAAAAAATCAACCTAAAAGAATTTGACAATGATAACAGAAATACGAATTAGGGGCAGGCACTACAAAATAATTTTGTTTAAACTCTATTTAATTAAATAATTTCGCTTAACTATTTCAAAATTCTTTTCGAAACTAGTCAACTCAAGTCAACCATGGTTAAATCTGGTCAACTTTTGGTCAAACTTGATCTTTGCATATGTGAATATGAGCAAATGTGAGTATGAATTCTAGCAACAATTCGATGCAAATTCTCATTTAACCTTTCAAAATGAAGAGACAAGGGTTTCTTAAATAGACTTTCTTGGAATTCATCAACGGTTGAGATCGATTTCAATCAACGGTCAAGATTAAAGGTAAAGTTCAGTCATAAAAGAAGATTTCCAAATTAAAGCGAGTTAACAGATTTAATTTGAGTAAAATAAGGAGTTAACTGATTCAATTTGAGTAGAAAAAAAAGTTAACTGATTTAACTCATTTTTTATCAATAGTGAACTGGAAATTTCCCTTTTTGAACTGAAGAGAGATTTTGTTGAGATATTTAATTTAATATAATGAGATATGCTCTCATAATTACTTTTTCTATTTAATTAAATAATCTTTAATAAATTAGAGACACTTTTCTTATTTAATTAAATAACTTCATTTAATTAATTAGGAATGGCTTCTCATTTAATTAAATAACTTTGTTTAATTAATTAGAAGTAAGTACTCCATTTAATTAAATAATTTTGTTTAATTATTTCAAAATTCTTTTTGAAACTAGTCAACTCAAATCAAATGTGGTTAAATTTGGTCAACTTTTGGTCAAACTTGATCTTTGCGTATGTGAATATGAGCAAATGTGAGTATAAATTTCAGCAACAATTCGATGCAAATTCTCATTCAACCTTTCAAAATGATGAGATGAGGGTCTCTTAAATAGACTTTCCTAGAATTCATCAATGGTTGAGATCGATTTCAATCAGAGGTCAGGATTAAAGGTGAAATTCAGTCATAAACAGAGATTTTCAAATTAAAGGGAGTTAGCATATTTAATTTGAGTAAAATAAGGAGTTAACTGATTCAATTTGAGTAAAAAAAGGAGTTAACTGATTTAAATCATTTTTTATCAATAGTGAAATGGAAATTTCCCTTTTTGAATTGAAGAGAGATTTTGTTGAGATATTTAATTTAATAAAATGAGATATGCTCTCATAATTACTTTTTCTATTTAATTAAGTAATCTTTGATTAATTAGAAATACTTTTCTTCTTTAATTAAATAACTTCATTTAATTAATTAGGAATGGCTTCTCATTTAATTAAATAACTTCATTTAATTAATTAGGAATGGCTTCTCATTTAATTAAATAACTTTGTTTAATTAATTAGAAGTAAGTACTCCATTTAATTAAATAAGTTCGTTTAATTATTTCAAAATTCTTTTCGAAACTAGTCAACTCAAGTCAACCGTGGTTAAATCAGGTCAACTTTTGGTCAAACTTGATCTTTGCGTATATGAATATTAGCAAATGTGTGTATGAATTCCAGCAACAATTCGATGCAAATTCTCATTCAACCTTTCCAAATGAAGAGATGAGGGTCTCTTAAATAGACTTTCCTGGATTCATCAACAGTTGAGATCGATTTCAATCAACGGTCAGGATTAAAGATGAAGTTCAGTCATAAAGGGAGATTTCCAAATTAAAGGGAGTTAACAAATTTAATTTGAGTAAAATAAGGAGTTAACTAATTCAATTTGAGTAGAAAAATGAGTTAACTGATTTAACTCATTTTTGATCAATAGTGAACTGGAAATTTCCCTTTTTGAACTGAAGAGAGGTCTTATTGAGATATTTAATTTAATAAAATGAGATATGCTCTCATAATTAATTTTTCTATTTAATTAAGTAATCTTTAATTAATTAGTGATACTTGTTTTATTTAACTTTATTTAATTAATTAGGAATGGCTTCTCATTTAATTAAATAACTTTGTTTAAACTCTATTTAATTAAATAATTTCGCTTAATTATTTCAAAATTCTTTTCAAAACTAGTCAACTCATGTCAACCGTGGTTAAATCTAGTCAACTTTTGGTCAAACTTGATCTTTGGATATGTGAATATGAGAAAATGTGACTATGAATTGTAGCAACAATTCGATGTAAATTCTCATTCAACCTTTCAAAATGAAGAGACGAGGGTCTCTTAAATAGACTTTCCTGGAATTCATCAACGGTTGAGATCGATTTCAATCAACTGTCAAGATTAAACGTGAAGTTTAGTCATAAAGGGAGATTTTCAAATTAAAGGGAGTTAACAGATTTAATTTGAGTAAAATAAGGAGTTATTTGATTCAATTTGAGTAGAAAAAGGAGTTAACTAATTTAACTCATTTTTGATCAATAGTGAACTGGAAATTTCTCTTTTTCAACTGAAGAGAGTTTTCATGAGATATTTAATTTAATAAAATGAGATATGCTCTCATAATTAATTTTTCTATTTAATTAAGTAATGTTTAATTAATTAGCGATGGTTTTAATATTTAATTAAATAATTTCACTTAATTAATTAGGAATGGCTGATCATTTAATTAAATAACTTTGTTTAATTAATTAGAAGTAAGTACTGCATTTAATTATATCAAAATTCTTTTCGAAACTAGTCAACTCAAGTCAACCGTGGTTAAATCTGGTCAACTTTTGGTCAAACTTGATGTTTGCGTATGTGACTATGAGCAAATGTGAGTATGAATTCCAAAACCAATTCAATGCAAATTGTCATTCAACCTTTTAAAATGAAGAGACGAGGGTCTCTTAAATAGACTTTCCTAAAATTCATCAACGGTTGAGATCGATTTCAATCAACGGTCAGGATTAAAGGTGAAGTTCAGTCATAAAGGTAGATTTCCAAATTAAAAGGAGTTAACAGATTTAATTTGAGTAAAATCAGGAGTTAACTGATTCAATTTGAGTAGAAAAAGGAGTAAATTAAGTTAACTCATTTTTTATCAATAGTGAACTGGAAATTCCCCTTTTTGAACTGAAGAGAGATTGTGTTGAGATATTTAATTTAATAAAATGAGATATGATCTCATAATTACTTTTTTTATTTAATTAATTAATATTTAATTAATTAGAGACACTTTTCTTATTTAATTAAATAACTTCATTTAATTAATTAGGAATGGCTTCTCATTTAATTAAATAACTTTGTTTAATTAATTAGAAGTACTCCATTTAATTAAATAATTTTGTTTAATTATTTCAAAATTCTTTTCAAAACTAGTCAACTCAAGTCAACCGTGGTTAAATCTGGTCAACTTTCGGTAAAACTTGATCTTTGCGTATGTAAATATAAGTGAATGTGAGTATGAATTCCAGCAACAATTCGATGCAAATTCTCATTCAACCTTTCAAAATGAAGAGATGAGAATCTCTTAAATAGACTTTCTTAAAAATCATCAACGGTTGAGATTGATTTCAATCAACGATCAGGATTAAAGGTGAAGCTCTGTTATAAAAGGAGATTTCCAAATTAAAGGGAGTAAACAGATTTAATTTAAGTAAAATAAGGAGTTAACTGATTCAATTTGAGTAAAAAAAGGAGTTAACTGATTTAACTCATTTTTGATCAATAGTGAATTGGAAATTTCCTTTTTTGAACTAAAGAGAGATTTTGTTGAGATATTTAATTTAATAAAATCAGATATGCTCTCATAATTACTTTTTCTATTTAATTAGGCAATCTTTAATTAATTAGAGACACTTTTCTTATTTAATTAAATAATTTCATTTAATTAATTAGGAATGACTTCTCATTTAATTAAATAACTTTGTTTAATTAATTAGAAGTAAGTACTCCATTTAATTAAATAATTTCATTTAATTATTTCAAAATTCTTTTTGAAACTAGTCAAGTCATGTCAAGCGTGGTTAAATCTGGTCAACTTTTGGTCAAACTTGATGTTTGCGTACGAGCAAATGTGAGTATGAATTCCAGCAACAATTTGATTCAAATTCCCATTCAACCTTTCAAAATGAAGAGATGAGGGTCTCTAAAATAGACTTTCCTTGAATTCATCAACGGTTGAGATCGATTTCAATCAACGGTCAGGATTAAAGGTGAAGTTCAGTCATAAAGGGAGATTTCCAAACTAAAGAAAGTTAACAGATTTAATTTGAGTAAAATAAGGAGTTAACTGATTCAATTTGTGTAGACAGAGGAGATAACTGATTTAACTCATTTTTGATCAATAGTGAACTGGAAATTTTCTTTTTTGAATTGAAGTGAGGGTTTGATGAGATATTTAATTTAATAAAATGAGATATGCTCTCATAATTACTTTTTCTATTTAATTAAGTAATCTTTAATTAATTGGAGACACTTTTATTATTTAATTAAATATCTTCATTTAATTAATTAGGAATGGCTTCTCATTTAATTAAATAACTTTGTTTAATTAATTAGAAGTAAGTACTCCATTTAATTAAATAATTTTATTTAATTATTTAAAAATTCTTTTCGAAACTAGTCAACTCAAGTCAACCGTCGTTAAATCTGGTCAACTTTTGGTCAAACTTGATCTTTGCATATGAGCAAATGTGAGTATGAATTCCAGCAAGAATTTGATGCAAATTCCCATTCAACCTTTCAAAATGAAGAGATGAAGGTCTCTTAAATAGACTTTCCTGGAATTCATCAATGGTTGAGATCGATTTCAATCAACGGTCAGTATTAAAGGTGAAGTTCAGTCATAAAGAGATATTTCCAAATTAAAGAAAGTTAACAGATTTAATTTGAGTAAAATAAGGAGTTAACTGATTCAATTTGAGTAGAAAGAGGAGTTAACTGATTTAACTCATTTCTTATCAATAGTGAACTGGAAATTTTTCTTTTTGAACTGAAGAGAGGGTTTGTTGAGATATTTAATTTAATAAAATGAGATATGCTCTCATAATTGCTTTTTCTATTTAATTAAGTAATGTTTAATTAATTAGAGACACTTTTCTTATTTAATTAAATAACTTAATTTAATTAATTAGGAATGACTTCTCATTTAATTAAATAACTTTGTTTAAACTCTATTTAATTAATTAATTTCAATTACTTATTTCAAAATTCTTTTCGAAACTAGTCAACTCAAGTCAACCATGGTTAAATTTGGTCAACTTTTGGTCAAACTTGATCTTTGCATATGTGAATATGAAAAAATGTGAGTATTAATTCCAGCAACAATTCAATGCAAATTCTCATTCAACCTTTCAAAATGAAGAGACGAGGGTCTCTTAAATAGACTTTCCTAGAATGCATCAACGGTTGAGATCGATTTCAATCAACGGTCAGGATTAAAGGTGAAGTTCAGTCATAAAGGGAGATTTCCAAATTAAAGGGAGCTAACAGATTTAATTTGAGTAAAATATGGAGTTAACTGATTCAATTTGAGTAAAAAAAGGAGTTAACTGATTTAACTCATTTTTTATCAATAGTGAACTGGAAATTTCCCTTTTTGAACTGAAGAGAGATTTTATTGAGATATTTAATTTAATAAAATGAGATATGATCTAATAATTACTTTTTCTATTTAATTAAATAATCTTTAATTAATTAGAGACACTTTTCTTATTTAATTAAATAACTTCATTTAATTAATTAGGAATGGCTTCTCATTTAATTAATTAACTATGTTTAATTAATTAGAAGTAAGTACTCCATTTAATTAAATAATTTCATTTAATTATTTCAAAATTCTTTTCAAAACTAGTCAACTCAAGTCAACCGTGGTTAACTATGGTCAACTTTTGGTCAAACTTGATCTTTGCGTATGTGAATATGAGCAAATGTAAGTATGAATTCTAGCAATAATTCGATGCAAATTCTCATTCAACCTTTCAAAATGAAGAGATGAGCGTCTCTTAAATAGACTTTCCTGAAATTCATCAATGGTTGAGGTCGATTTCAATCAATGGTCAGTATTAAAGGTGAAGTTCACTCATAAAGGGAGATTTCCAGATTAAAGGGAGTTAACAGATTTAATTTGAGTAAAATAAGGAGTTAACTGATTCAATTTGTGTAGAAAAAGGAGTTAACTAATTTAACTCATTTTTGATCAATAGTGAACTGGAAATTTTCCTTTTTGTACTGAAGAGAGATTTTCTTAAGATATTTAATTTAATAAAATGAGATATGTTCTCATAATTACTTTTTCTATTTAATTAAATAATATTTAATTAATTAGAGACACTTTTCTTATTTAATTAAATAACTCCATTTAATTAATTAGGAATGGCTTCTCATTTAATTAAATAATTTTGTTTAATTAATTAGATGTAATTACTCCATTTAATTAAACAATTTCATTTAATTATTTCAAAAAAAAATTTTAATTTAGTCAATTCAAGTCAATCGTGGTTAAATCTGGTCAAATTTTCGTCAAACTTGATCTTTGCGTATGTAAATATGAGAAAATGTGAGTGTGAATTCCAGCAACAATTTGATGCAAATTCTCGTTCAACCTTTCAAAATGAGGAGATGAGGGTCTCTTAAATAGACTTTCCTGAAATTCATCAACGGTTGAGATCGATTTCAATCAGCGATCAGAATTAAAGGTGAAGTTCAGTCATAAATGGAGATTTTCAAATTAAAGAGAGTTAACAGATTTAATTTGAGTAAAATAAGGAGTTAACTGATTCAATTTGATTAGAAAAAGGAGTTAATTGATTTAACTCATTTTTTATCAATAGTGAACTGGAAATTTCCCTTTTTGAACTGAAGAGAGATTTTGTTGAGATATTTAATTTAATAAAATGAGATATGCTCTCATAATTACTTTTTCTATTTAATTAAATAAATTTTAATTAATTAGAGACACTTTTCTTATTTAATTAAATAACTTCATTTAATTAATTAGGAATGACTTCTCATTTAATTAAATAACTTTGTTTAATTAATTAGAAGAAAGTACTCCATTTAATTAAATAATTTCGTTTAATTATTTCAAAATTCTTTTCAAAACTAGTCAACTCAAGTCAAACGTGGTTAAATTTGGTCAGCTTTTGGTCAAACTTGATCTTTGCATATGTGAATATGAGCAAATGTGAGTATGAATTTCAACAACAATTCGATGCAAATTGTCATTCAACCTTTCAAAATGAAGAGATGAGGGTCTCTTAAATAGACTTTCCTGGAATTGATCAATGGTTGAGATCGATTTCAATCAGTGGTCAGGGTTAAAGGTGTAGTTCAGTCATAAAGGGAGATTTCCAAATTAAAGGGAGTTAACAAATTTAATTTGAATAAAATAAGGAGTTAACTGATTCAATTTGAGTAGAAAAAGGAATTAACTCATTTAACTCATTTTTGATCAATAGTGAATTGGAAATTGCCCTTTTTGAATTGAAGAGAGATTTTGTTGAGATATTTAATTTAATAAAATGAGATATGCTCTCATAATTACTTTTTCTATTTAATTAAGTAATCTTTAATTAATTAGAGACACTTTTCTTATTTAATTAAATAACTTGATTTAATAAATTAGGAATGGCTTCTCATTTAATTAAATAACTTTGTTTAATTAATTAGAAGGAAGTACTCTATTTAATTAAATAATTTCGTATAATTATTTCAAAATTCTTTTCAAAACTAGTCAACTCAGGTCAACTGTGGTTAAATTCGGTCAACTTTTGGTCAAACTTGATCTTTGCGTATGTGAATATGAGAAAATGTGAATATGAATTCTGTGAGGCCTCGCCCTGACCCTTCGTAGCCTCAGTTGTTATTTTATCATTTTGACGATCACGACTCGAGATGTCGAGACATTATCTGATACTTAGAACATATTATATTATTTAATGTTATGTGATGTTACTTTTAGATATATTGATGTTTGTCATCCAATGTTTTATGTATATGTATGTTGATGAAATCAGTAAATGTACAATTGATACTTTGATTTAAGAAATTTTTAAAGGTTAAGAATTAAGTAGGATGGAAGAAACCCTGATTGATGTATGGTTCAATTTATGTGAGTTTCTGATACGTATATATGTACATGTGATTTTCAGGACTACTGATGTGTGCAATGAGTGTGGAGATATTTTAGTCGAAGAAACCGATGGAGGAACAAAACTGATCTCTATGTGCTAATTTTTGAAACTTTGATGTTCGTAATTCACGTATTGTATTGTGAGATGTATGTATGTATCTTTCTATGTTCAGTAAATGTTAGTGTTTGTAATTATGTTCTGTTAGTTTCGCTTGACACTCGTAAATTTGTTATGTTCTTCTTTATGCTGTTTAGGGTTAGTTGTGTAACCCATGGACCTAAGTCGGTTTAAGTTAGTGTTAGTTAGCTAATGGAATTCTTAATCAAGTTTAGTCACCCTTAATCCAGATTAGTACTTATCTATTTTTTTTAGAGTTATTAGTTGGTCCTAATTATTTCCTAGCCTTTGTGTGGCTCTAAACCTATTCCTAGGGCTTTAAAACATGAAATAATTATATCCAAGGGTTATGGGTATGGGGTGGGGGTCTTTTCCAACTCCTAAGCCCCTTTTGTTGACTTTCGAGATCACTCAAAAAGTCTCATTTTACCTTTGTGCGAAAATTGCAAGTGGTTATCTTGGGTTACCTCACCTCATCTCCACTTAGGGTTTAATCATAGTGTAGGTTGAGTTAGGAGTTTCTAGAATTGCTAGTGGGTGGAAGTAGTTATTACTCCTTTTGGGTGGTTGAGTTGGAGGCTTATTTAGAGGCTTTCATTGGACTAGTTGAGGTTGTTACCCAATCTCTACATTTAGAGAGGAGTTCTTGAAGATTGAAGCAAGGAAAGGGAAGCTCTACTCAAACTTGTTCATTGCTATTACCTCTTTGTGAAGGTTGGAATTCTTATCTCCCTTGTTCAGATTTCATTCTTATTTCATGCTAATGCTACCTTATTGTTGTTTCAATGTTTGTATGTTTGTGGGTATGTTGGGAAGCTTTGAAAACCATGTTATTTTTGGATGATTTCCTTTCATGTTTATGTTTGCAATTTTGAGATTTTTCTTGCATAGGTGTTTTGGTATTACTCACCCTTGGAGAGGGCAGAAGTGACCAATTTTGGAAAAGGTCTGTTTAGTCGGACTCCAACCAGTGTAGAGTCTGTTCTTAGGATGAGAAGAGGGAGAAAGGGTAGGGTGTTATGGGCCCCTACTTGTCAGCACAAACCTTGTATGATTATGGTATGTTAAAATGGAAGAACGAAAGTTCTTGGTACATAGCCCCGATTGGGCATCTGTTTGGTGTTGTGCTTGACTTCTCCTAGTTAAAAGAATCCACCTTTTCCTAGTTTTGATTCATTTCGAATCCCTTTGTGAAAAACTTGTAGGAATATGCACGTTTGAATTGTTTCTTGGACATGCTTGTTGTCACCTGATCAGATTCTGTTCCATCTATGGTTCTAGTAATGTGTTGCAGAAAACATTATAAATCCCTTGATGAGGGTCATGAAGAAAATTCAATTATGTTGTTGAAATTTGGGATTGATATCCTATGTAAATTGGTATTTCAAACTTTGTTAGATTGGCAACGAAGCCAGGTTTTCTTTCTGATTCTTTCCCGGCTGAGCCCTTGAATCAAGTTTGTCAATAAAATTGGTGTTGAATATAATTGTTTGTCTTGTGATTTAATCGTAATTTTAAATTAGATGGACGCATATCAAAATAAGATGTAATGATGTTGCTTTAAATTTAGCAAAATTTTCAAGTTTCTTATATGTTCAAAATGAAAACTATGCTAATGAAAATAATAATAATAATAATAATTTTGATTTATAGTTCAATTCAAGTTGTTAGAGAAATCAATAAATTCATGGTTTAAATATATTCCATAAATATGTACATCTTTAAAAAAAAAAATTATACACCTTAAGAAAAAAAAAATATTCATTTGCTTTGTTAATCCATACTTAGAAAAAAAAGAATGTTTAAGAGAGTAAAAACTTTCTGTCTTTTGTATGGGAGACTCATTTTAATGGTTTTGGACAACAGAGAATATTCTCAAAGATTCTCCAAATTTATATTTATATATATCTTTCTTTAATGATATAATTTCCTTATAACTTCTTTATGTTAAAAAAAGAAAAGAAAGAAAGAAAATAAACTAAATATCCTAAGCTACCTAATAATCTTTTGTCTTAAATACCTTTCCATCTTCCCATGGGCGTCTTTTTTAAAAATAATGCTTTAAAAATGTTTTTTTTATTTTGAATGGTTTAGCAAGTCGAAGTGTACATGGGGGGGGTGACATCACCCTACCCCCCCATGTCCCATCTCCTTTCCTTAGTTCAGTGCTCACCTCATTGTTTTGGATGGAGGTTGATGTATTAAAGCTTTTTAAAAGACATGGCAATCAACTTGTTTTTTTTAACTTTTGGAAATCTCCTCTGTATCTTGCTGAGCGCCCAACTTGGGGCTTGTCCTTGCGTGGATGGAAAGTGGGGTACCACTGACGCAAGGTCAATGAGGTTGGGCAATGCGCCCAACCTTTGGGAAGCACCCATTTGGGGAGTAGAGTAGGGGTGTAGGGGGGGGAGGGGGTAGAGTATAGGTAGTATAGGATAGAGTTAGTGGTTAATAAGCTTAGTTGTTAGTATGTAAGTTGTATATTGTTAATTTTTAATTTGTGTTTTATTTAATGCTTTAAATAAGTTAGTGGTTAAAATTTTAGATTAGTTAGAAGTAGAGTTAGATAGGGTAGTTAGTATATGTTAAGTTAAATTACTACTTTTTTTGTTAGTATGTAGTTAAGTTAATATTTGTTTTAGTTTTTAGCATGTTAGTATTTAAGTTAGTTAATTTATTAAAGTTTTATGTTTGTTATTGTTTGTTATTTGGTAAATATTAACAATTTTAGTTAATTGATTAATATGTTGTTTTAATGTTAATTGTTTTAAAGATATATGTTAACAAGTTTTAGTTTAAAATTAGTTTAGTTTAGTTGCTTGTATTTTGTTAGTATTAGTTAGTAGATTAGTTTGGTTGCTTATAAAAAGTATTAAATTTAGAAAGTTTCTTTTAGTAATTTAAAATCTATAGTAGATCTAATGTTAATTAAGTAATGGTTATAATAAGAAATCTATTAGTCTTAATTTAAATATTATAGATGTAAGTTAGTTTCGATTTTGATTCATTCAATTGTTAGGTATTATGGATATTATTGTTAATTTAGATTTGATTTATTTTAATTAATTTTTAAATGTATTTAATTTTGGTATTGAAGTAAGTCTAAATTTTTGAGTACTAATTAGCTTTAGACTTCAGGTTATTGTCAATTTAAATTAAGTTTTAATGTCGATGTTATTTGCTTAGTTGTTTCATTAAACTAATTTTGTAGTCATCTACATCATTTTTTTTTATATATAACTTTTACTATAATGTTGTATAAGAAATGTAAGAACATAAGTTTATCGATATCAATCTTATAACAAAAGCTTCAATATCTTAACGATGTAATCCCCCTCATGTTTATAATCTTAAGACATAATGGAGAGAACCTTTACTAAAACTACTATCACTTTCATTTCAAACTTACAGCATGTTTAATTATTAATCATTTTCAAAAAAAAATTGTGTGTTTTTGCCCTCGTAGTTTGGGCATGACAAATTCCAGCACCAATTCGCTGCAAATTCTCATTCAACCTTTCAAAATGAAGAGATGAAGGTTTTTTAAATAGACTTTCTTGCCATTCATCAATAGTTGAGAGCGATTTCAATCAGTGGTCAGGATTAAAGGTGAATTTCAGTCATAAAGGGAGATTTCCAAATTAAAGAGAGTTAAGAGATTTAATTTGAGTAAAATAAGGAGTTAACTGATTCAATTTGAGTAGAAAAAGGAGTGAATTGATTTAACTCATTTTTTATCAATAGTGAACTGAAAATTTCGCTTTTTGAATTGAAGAGCGATTTTGTTGAGATGCTTAATTTAATAAAAAGAGATATGCTCTCAAAATCACTTTTTCTATTTAATTAAGTAATCTTTAATTAATTAGAGACACTTTTCTTATTTAATTAAATAACTTCAATTAATTAATTAGGAATGGCTTCTCATTTAATTAGATAACTTTGTTTAATTAATTAGAAGTAAGTACTCCATTTAATTAAATAATTTAGTTTAATTATTTCAAAATTCTTTTCGAAACTAGTCAACCGTTGTTAAATCTGGTCAACTTTTGGTCAAACTTGATCTTTGCGTATGTGAATATGAGTAAATGTGAGTATGAATTCCACCAACAATTCGATGCAAATTCTCATTCAACCTTTCAAAATGAAGAGATGAGGGTCTCTTAAATAGACTTTCCTGGAATTCATCAATGA
Source organism: Cupressus sempervirens (assembly GCA_028749045.1). NCBI lineage: Eukaryota > Viridiplantae > Streptophyta > Pinopsida > Cupressales > Cupressaceae > Cupressus > Cupressus sempervirens. The sequence continues at coordinate 120,477,789 of CM053783.1, forward strand.
TTGAGATCGATTTCAATCAGCGGACAGGATTAAAGGTGAAGTTCAGTCATAAAGGGAGATTTTCAAATTAAAGGTCGTTAACAGATTTAATTTGAGTAAAATAAGGAGTTAACTGATTCAATTTGAGTAGAAAAAGGAGTTAACTAATTTAACTCATTTTTGATCAATAGTGAACTGAAAATTTCCCTTTTTGAACTGAAGATAGATTTTGTTGAGATATTTAATTTAATAAAATGAGATATGGTCTTATAATTACTTTTTCTATTTAATTAAGTAATATTTAATTAGTTAGAGAAACTTTTCTTATTTAATTAAATAACTTCACTTAATTAATTAGGAATGACTTCTCATTTAATTAAATAACTTTGTTTAATTAATTACAAGTAAGTACTCCATTTAATTAAATAATTTCGTTTAATTATTTCAAAATTCTTTTCGAAATTGGTCAACTCAAGTCAACCGTGGTTAAATCTGGTCAACTTTTTGTCAAACTTGATCTTTGCATATGTGAATATGAGCAAATGTGAGTATGAATTCCAACAACAATTCGATGCAAATTCTCATTCAACCTTTGAAAATGAAAAGATGAGTGTCTCTTAAATAGACTTTCTTGAAATTCATCAATGGTTGAGATCGATTTCAATCAGTGGTCAACATTAAAAATGAAGTTCAGTCATAAAGGGAGATTTTCAAATTAAAGGGAGTTAATAGATTTAATTTGAGTAAAATAAGGACTTAACTAATTCAATTTCAGTAGAAAAAGGAGTTAACTCGTTTAACTCATTTTTGATCAATAGTGAACTGGAAATTTCCCTTTTTGAACTGAAGAGAGATTTTGTTGAGATATTTAATTTAATAAAATGAGATATGCTCTCATAATTACTTTTTCTATTTAATTAAGTAATCTTTAATTAATTAGAGACATTTTTCTTATTTAATTAAATAACTTTATTTAATTAATTAGGAATGGCTTCTCATTTAATTAAATAACTTTGTTTAATTAATTAGAAGTAAGTACTCCATTTAATTAAATAATTTCAAAATTCTTTTCGAAACTAGTCAACTCAAATCAACCGTGGTTAAATCTGGTAAACTTTTGGTCAAACTTGATATTTGTGTATGTGAATATGAGCAAATGTGAGTATGAATTCCAGCAACAATTCGATGCAAATTCTCATTCAACCTTTCAAAATGAAGAGATGAGGGTCTCTTAAATAGACTTTCCTGAAATTCATCAACGGTTGAGATCGATTTCAATCAGCGGTCAGGATTAAAGGTGAAGTTCCGTCATAAACGGAGATTTCCAAATTAAAGGGAGTTAACAAATTTAATTTGAGTAAAATAAGGAGTTAAGTGATTCAATTTGAGTAGAAAAAGGAGTTAACTGATTTAACTCATTTTTGATCAATAGTGAACTGGAAATTTCCCTTTATGAACTGAAGAGAGATTTTCTTGAGATATTTAATTTAATAAAATGAGATATGCTCTCATAATTACTTTTTCTATTTAATTAAGTAATCTTTAATTAATTAGAGACACTTTTCTTATTTAATTAAATAACTTCATTTAATTAATTAGGAATAGCTTCTGATTTAATTAAATAACTTTATTTAATTAATTAGAAGTAAGTAGTCTATTTAATTAAATAATTATGTTTAATTATTTCAAAATTCTTTTCGAAACTTGTCTACTCAAGTCAACCGTGGGTAAATCTGATCAACTTTTGGTCAAACTTGATCTTTGAGTATGTGAATATGAGCAAATGTGAGTATGAATTCCAGCAACAATTCGATGCAAATTCTCATTCAACCTTTCAAAATGAAGAAATGAGGGTCTCTTAAATAGACTTTCCTTGAATTCATCAACGGTTGAGAACGATTTCAATCAGTGGTCAGGATTAAAGGTGAAGTTTAGTCACAAAGGGAGATTTCCAAATTAAAGGGAGTTAACAGATTTAATTTGAGTAAAACAAGGAGTTAACTGATTCAATTTGAGTAGAAAAAGGAGTTAACTGATTTAACTCATTTTTGATCAATAGTGAATTAGAAATTTCCCTTTTTGAACTGAAGAGAGATTTTATTGAGATATTTAATTTAATAAAATGAGATATGCTCTCATAATTACTTTTTTTATTTAATTAAGTAATCTTTAATTAATTAGAGACACTTTTCTTATTTAATTAAATAACTTCATTTAATTAATTAGGAATGGCTTCTCGTTTAACTAAATAACGTTGTTTAATTAATTAAAAGTAAGTACTCCATTTAATTAAATAATTTCGTTTAATTATTTCAAAATTCTTTTCGAAACTAGTCAACTCAAGTCAACTGTGGTTAAATCTGGTCAACTTTTGGTCAAACATTATCTTTGCGTATGTGAATATGAGCAAATGTGAGTATGAATTCCAACAATAATTCGATGCAAATTCTCATTCAACCTTTCAAAACAAAGAGACGAGGGTCTCTTAAATAGACTTTCCTGGAATTCATCAACGGTTGAGATTGATTTCAATCAGCGATCAGGATTAAAGGTGAAGTTCAGTCATAAAGAGACATTTCCAAATTAAAGTAAGTTAATAGATTTAATTTGAGTAAAATAAGGAGTTAACTAATTCAATTTGAGTAGAAAAAGGAGTTAACTGGTTTAACTCATTTTTATCAATAATGAATTGAAAAGTTTCCTTTTTGAATTGAAGAGAGATTTTGTTGAGATATTTAATTTAATAAAATGAGATATGCTCTCATAATTACTTTTCTATTTAATTAAATAATCTTTAATTAATTAGAGACACTTTTCTTATTTAATTAAATAACTTTATTTAATTAATTAGAAGTAAGTAGTCCATTTAATTAAATAATTCTATTTAATTGTTTCAAAATTCTTTTCGAAACTTGTCTACTCAAGTCAACCATGGGTAAATCTGATCAACTTTTGGTCCAACTTGATCTTTGAGTATGTGAATATGAGCAAATGTGAGTATGAATTCCAGCAACAATTCGATGCAAATTCTCATTCAACCTTTCAAAATGAAAAAATGAGGGTCTCTTAAATAGACTTTCCTTGAATTCATCAACGGTTGAGAACGATTTCAATCAGTGGTCAGGATTAAAGGTGAAGTTTAGTCACAAAGGGAGATTTCCAAATTAAATGGAGTTAATAGATTTAATTTGAGTAAAACAAGGAGTTAACTGATTCAATTTGAGTAGAAAAAGGAGTTAACTGATTTAACTCATTTTTGATCAATAGTGAATTAGTAATTTCCCTTTTTGAACTGAAGAGAGATTTTATTGAGATATTTAATTTAATAAAATGAGATATGCTCTCATAATTACTTTTTCTATTTAATTAAGTAATCTTTAATTAATTAGAGACACTTTTCTTATTTAATTAAATAACTTCATTTAATTAATTAGGAATGGCTTCTCGTTTAACTAAATAATGTTGTTTAATTAATTAGAAGTAAGTACTCTATTTAATTAAATAATTTCTTTTAATTATTTCAAAATTCTTTTAATTATTTCAAAATTCTTTTTGAAACTAGTCAACTCAAGTCAACCGTGGCTAAATCTGGTCAACTTTTGGTCAAACTTGATCTTTGCGTATGTGAATATGAGCAAATGTGAATATGAATTTCAGCAACAATTCGATGCAAATTCTCATTCAACCTTTCAAAATGAAGAGATGAGGGTCTCTTAAATAGACTTTCCTCGAATTCATTACCAGTTGAGATCGATTTCAATCAGCGGTCAGGATTAAAGGTGAAGTTCAATCATAAAGGGAGATTTCCAAATTAAAGGGAGTTAACAGATTTAATTTGAGTAAAATAAGGAGTTAACTAATTCAATTTGAGTAGAAAAAGGAGTTAACTCATTTAACTCATTTTTGATCAATAGTGAATTAGAAATTTCCCTTTTTGAACTGAAGAGAGATTTTGTTGAGATATTTAATTTAATAAAATGAGATATGCTCTCATAATTACTTTTTCTATTTAATTAAATAATCCTTAATTAATTAGTGACACTTTTTTTATTTAATTAAATAACTCCATTTAATTAATTAGGAATCGCTTCTCATTTAATTAAATAACTTTGTTTAATTAATTAGAAGTAAGTACTCCATTTAATTAAATAATTTCATTTAATTATTTAAAAATTCTTTTCAAAACTAGTCAACTCAAGACAACTGTGGTTAAATTTGGTCAACTTTTGGTCAAATATTATCTTTCTGTATGTGAATATGAGCAAATGTGAGTATGAATTCCAACAATAATTCGATGCAAATTCTCATTCAACCTTTCAAAACAAAGAGATGAGGGTCTCTTAAATAGACTTTTCTGGAATTCATCAACGGTTGAGATCGATTTCAATCAGCGATCAAGATTAAAGGTGAAGTTCAGTTATAAAGAGAGATTTCCAAATTAAAGGGAGTTAATAGATTTAATTTGAGTAGAAAAAGGAGTTAACTGGTTTAACTCATTTTTTATCAATAATGAATTGAAAATTTTCCTTTTTGAATTGAAGAGAGATTTTGTTGAGATATTTAATTTAATAAAATGAGATATGCTCTCATAATTACTTTTCTATTTAATTAAATAATCTTTAATTAATTAGAGACACTTTTCTTATTTAATTAGATAACTTCATTTAATTAATTAGGAATGGCTTCTGATTTAATCAAATAACTTTTTTTAATTAATTAGAAGTAAGTACTTCATTTAATTAAATAATTTTGTTTAATTATTTCAAAATTCTTTTCGAAACTAGTCAACTCAAGTCAACCATGGTTAAATGTGGTCAAGTTTTGGTCAAACTTGATCTTTGCATATGTGAATATGAGCAAATGTGACTATGAATTCCAGCAACAATTCGATACAAATTCTCATTGAACCTTTCAAAATGAAGAGATGAGGGTCTCTTAAATAGACTTTCCTAGAATTCATCAACAGTTGAGATCAATTTCAATCAGTGGTCAAAATTTGTTAGAATCTGAAAAGATTAATAACCCAGAAAACTAGTGCAAAGAGTAAATATCTAACCTATGAATGGAAATGATACAAAATCAAAATAGCATCATAGAGTTAGCCTCCAAGAGAGTAATGCAAATGCTGGAATTAAAATAGCATGAAGAGGATGCAAAAACAAGAGATGCAAATACAAGCCAGGTAGCATGCTTATATAGGCTAGGAAGAGGGAGGAGGTCGCAATACCAACCAATGAGGAGCAACCATCTATCGGATTAAAGATAGCAAAGTATCTTCCCTGGATAGCTAATGGATGCTCACATGTAGGAAGGTGACACCTCACAACCATTCACCTAATAAGACATGCTTTATTAACCTAAGAGAGATTATTAAAAGTGTAGGAAAAACTTAGCAAAATAGAAAAAATAAAAAACTACACTAACACCCCCCCATAAGCAAAGTTTAGGTGGATGTAGAAATTGGTCCTGGCAAGTCAAGCCTGATGAGGTACCCATGTACATAAAATTTCCCCAAAAGAGAGAGAAAAGAGACTCCCCAAAGAAAATTAGGACTCCGAGTGAGAGGAAGAGGCCCCCCCAAAAGATGAAGCATCCCACACCCCCAGAAAAGCTTGCAAATTTTTTCTAGTAGATCCACTTACATCGAACAATTTTTCTTCCCTTAGGAAAATGGACAAGATCCCAAGTTTGATTCCTCATCAAGGAACTATACTCTTCCTGCATAGCTATATCCCACTCAGAAATACCAGAAGTCTCATGAAAGGACTGTGGATTTGAGCCAGTAGCAAGAAAGATATGTAGAGCATCCTTGAATTGTGAACGAGTCTACTTGGTGTCTGATGGATCCCTAACCAAATCACCTACAAACTGCAAGGTCTGTCTAGCCCAAAGTGGACCAGAAGATGGAGAATTTAGAGGAGAATCATCAACCTGTAAATGATGACTAGGAGAGGAAGGAGGTGAGTCCTCTGAATCACTCTCTGCATCAAAAGTTGAGGTAGAAGACTGCTCAAGTGAATCTGACTCATTAGAAGATCTATCATGTATTCCAAGTGACTCCAATGTCAAAGTAGAAGGCAACCCTATGACCATGCTCTGCTGGTTAAGCTGATGCAAGTAGTGGAAGTTAAGATGGCCAAACCGCTCATGCCATAATCTGCTTATATCATTAGAGTGAATGAGTGAAACAGTCAAAGGAGGATTAGGAACAAAGTGAGAAAACATATATAGTCGTGACTGATGATCTGCTCTCCCAACTGCAACTGTAGAATCATTGTGCAACTCACATATCTTCACTGAATCAGGAGTGAACTCAACCTGCTTGCCTAAACCTATGTGAGTGATCTGGTATATCGATAGGGGATTAGTTGACAATGAGGGTACACAAAGAACATCATGGAATGTGCCAACCCCCACATCAATAGACCCTCTCCCACACACCTCAATAGGAGTGTTATCACCCATCAAAATAGAAGGCATTGTACACGACTCCAAGGATGCAAGGTCTTCCTTAGATGAAACCATGTGGTGTGAAGCACTCGAATCAAGAACCCAAGTGGATGGTGAGGAAGTAACTGCAAAAAGGGCCTTGCCCTTTCCTTTCCCCTTGCTGTTTTCTTTTTCTTTGTTAGACCCTTCATTAGAACTTTGTTTGATAGACTCAGGAACACTGATATTATTCTTCTCAAGAATGTATGTCAAGTGATCAGGTTGTTTCTGCAAACATTTATGTTCATCATGACCAGGTCTTTTACAATAGGCACATTTGACCTTTTCTTCCTTAGGCTTATCGCCCTTGGAAGATGGTGTATCAATAGTTGCTTTTGAAGAAATCAATATCTGATCCTTCTTCTCCTCACTATTCTTTTGTTTCTTATCCTTACTATTGTTGTTACTACTTTGTCCTTGTTGTTCTTTTGTGCCTTGGTTGGCAGCCAAGGCATGTGACTTAGAGGACTTAAGAGTGCTCATCTAGATTAGCTTGTCTTGTTCTCGAGTGAGATTGACAGAAAAATCATTTAAAGATGGCATGGTGAATTGAGTACCAAGTGCACCCTTAGTAGCATAGAAGGTAGAGACAACCATAGAATATTCTAAACTTAGCTTAGAGAGAATACTAAGAATCAGTTGTTCATCTTTCTTTTCAATTCCACATTGTTTTAACTGCAGCCTTAGTGATTTCAATTTGGTGAAGAAATCTTGGATTATGTTGAAATTGCCTAGACTCAAACTAATTAATTCATTTTCCAACATATGACCCCTCATTGAATCTTGTGTGCCAAATAGTGTTTCTAGCTTTGTCCATACTTCATTTGGTGTATCCAAAGACTCAATGTGAAATAACAAGTCAGGAGAAACAGACAAACACAATGTTTCAAATGCCTCATCACATTTGTTAAACCACTTAGGCTTATCTTCATCTTTAGTAGGTTCAGTTTCAAGTCCCATAGTTATCCTATTTAATCCAGCTTTCCTTAAGTGAATTGTCATGCGTGATTTCCACATAAAGTAATTGTATGGAGTTAAGATGGGCATATTTGGTTGATCCATGATGAAAAAATGCAGAGAAGAAATGCTAAAAAGAAGAGAACCCAGCCACGACAATGCCCCCCCCCCCCCCCCCCCTCTTTACTCAATCAAAGAACCCCCCAAAGAAATATGATTTGGCACTTTATTTTAGTGCGTTTACAACTACCACTAGAAATAAATACCTAGTGGTCTTGATTTCAATGCATTACAAACCCTCATGAAGAGCATATGCTAAAAGTGAAACTTGGGCACAATAATCAAGTAAAAAAATAGCACCACTGTGATCTACTCGAAAAATCATGCACTTTCAAAAAAAGAATCACCTTGATACGAGGTCGTATGAGAAAGTTATGATCCTCTGAAGTTTTTAAAATGAGAAATGTGCACAGTCACAGCTAAGAATCTGCAATTTCTAAAAAATTCATGCATGAAAATCAAAAAACAACTCTACTAGTGGATAGAGCACAAAAAAATAGCCAATTTCATAACAAGAATCATCAAAATCGGAGTCTGTATGAGCAAGAACAAGACATTTGAAAATTGCATTCAAATCTATGACTGCCAACGGAGAGGGGTATTGCTGTAGCTTTCTGCGCCAGATCTTGCAAAATATATAGATTGCATGCAAAATCTAAAAGATACCCAGATGGTTTTTCGACCTTGCAAACAACACTCAAAAAGTGTTTTCCTTGCTGATGTACAAAAGATGTTGCTGTAGTGTAAATCAAATGCCTTTAACAGTAAAAAATAGCTCAAAAAATCAAGAAATGACCCCAGCAACAAAAATATGACATGCAAATACTAGATTAGCTTCCTAAATCCATCAATGGCATGCTGAAACCCGCAAAACTGATTGAAAACTCCAAATATGCAAGTTGGTTGTCAGATTTGAGATTGAAACCCTAGAGAAAAATCATTTTTGTCAAAACTTTTCTAATTCTTAGGATCATTAAAAGATGCAAGAGAAAAGCATACTTCAATTTTCAAAAAACTACAATAAAGTTTATACGCCCCCCCTGAATCTCTCAAATAAAGAAACTAAAATCTTCTCTTGCACATAGAAAAGCTCTAATACCATGTTAGAATCTGAAAAGTTAATAACACAAAAAATTAGTGCAAAGAGTAAATATCTAAACTATGAATGCAAGTGATACAAAATCAAAATAGCATCATAGAGTTAGTCTCCAAGAGAGTAATGCAAATGCTGGAAGCAAAATAGCATTAGGAGGATGCAAAAACAAGAGATGCAAATACAAGCCATGTAGCATGCTTATATATGCTTGGAAGAGGGAGGAGGTGGCAACACCAACCAATGAGGAGCAACCATCTATCAGACTAAAGATAGCAAAATATCTTTCCAAGATAGCTAATGGATGCTCACATGTAGCAAGGTGACACCTCACAACCATTCACCTAATAAGACATGCTTTATTAACCTAAGTGAGATTATTAAAAGTGTAGGAAAAACCTAGCAAAATAGGACAAATAAAAAACTACACTAATAGGATTAAAGGTGAAGTTTAGTCATAAAGGAAGACTTTCAAATTAAAGGGAAATAATAGATTTAATTTGAGTAAAAGAGGGAGTTAACTGAGTCAATTTGAGTAGAAAAAAGAGTTAACTCATTTAGCTCATGTTTTATCAATAGTGAACAGAAAATTTCCCTTTTTGAATTGAAGAGAGATTTTTTTGAGATATTTAATTTAATAAAATGAGATATGCTATTATAATTACTTTTTCTATTTAATTAAATAATCTTTAATTAATTAGAGACACATTTCTTATTTAATTAAATAACTTCACTTAATTAATTAGGAATGGCTTCTTCTTTAATTAAATAACTTTTTTTAATTAATTAGAAGTAAGTACTCCATTTAATTAAATAATTTTGTTTAATTATTTCAAAATTCTTTTTGAAACTAGTCAACTCAAGTCAACCGTGGCTAAATCTGGTCCACTTTTGGTCAAACTTGATCTTCGCGTATGTAAATATGAGCAAATGTGAGTATGAATTCCAACAACAATTCGATGCAAATTCTCATTCAACTTTTCAAAATGAAGAGATGAGGGTCTCTTAAATAGACTTTTTCAGAATTCATCAACGATTGAGATCGATTTCAATCAACGGTCAGGCTTAAAGGTGAAGTTTAGTCATAAAGGGAGATTTCCAAATTAAAGGGAGTTAACAGATTTAATTTGAGTAAAATAAGGAGTTAACTGATTCAATTTGATTAGAAAAAGGAGTTAATTGATTTAACTTATTTTTGATCAATAGTGAATTGAAAATTTCCCTTTTTAAATTGAAGAGAGATTTTGTTGAGATATTTAATTTAATAAAAAGATATATGCTCTCATAATTACTTTTTCTATTTAATTAAATAATCTTTAATTAATTAGAGACACTTTTCTTATTTAATTAAATAACTTCATTTAATTAATTAGGAATGGCTTCTCATTTAATTAAATAACTTTGTTTAATTAATTAGAAGTAAGTACTCCATTTAATGAAATAATTTTTTTTAATTATTTCAAAATTCTTTTCGAAACTAGTCAACTCAAGTCAATCGTGGTTAAATTTGGTCATCTTTTAGTCAAACACTATCTTTGCGTATGTGAATATGAGCAAATGTGAGTATGAATTTCATCAACAATTCGATGTAAATTCTCATTCAACCTTTCAAAATGAAGAGATGAGGGTGTCTTAAATAGACTTTCTTAGAATTCATCAACTGTTGAGATCGATTTCAATCAGCGATCAGGATTAAAGGTGAAGTTCAGTAATAAAGAGAGATTTCCAAATTAAAGGAAGTTAATAGATTTAATTTGAGTAAAATAAGGAGTTAACTGATTCAATTTGAGTAGAAAAATGAGTTAACTGATTTAACTCATTTTTTATCAATAATGAACTGGAAATTTCCCTTTCTGAACTGAAGAGAGATTTTGTTGAGATACTTAATTTAATAAAATGAGATATGCTCTCATAATTACTTTTTCTATTTAATTAAATAATCTTTAATTAATTAGGGACACTTTTCTTATTTAATTAAATAACTTCACTTAATTAATTAGGAATGGCTTCTCATTTAATAAAATAACTTTTTAAAATTAATTAGAAGTAAGTACTCCATTTAGTTCAATAATTTCATTTAATTATTTCAAAATTCTTTTCAAAACTAGTCAACTCAAGTCAACCGTGGTTAAATGTGGTCAACTTTTGGTCAAACTTGATCTTTGCATATGTGAATATGAGCAAATGTGAGTATGAATTTCAACAACAATTCGATGCAAATTTTCATTCAACCTTTCAAAATGAAGAGATGAGGGTCTCTTAAATAGACTTTCTTAGAATTCATCAATGGTTGAGATCGATTTCAATCAGCGGTCAGGTTTAAAGGTGAAGTTTAGTCATTAAGGAAGATTTCCAAATTAAAGGGTGTTAACAAATTTAATTTGAGTAAAATAGAGAGTTAACTGACTCAATTTGAGTAGAAAAAAGAGTTAACTTATTTAACTCATTTTGTATCAATAGCGAACTGGAAATTTCCCTTTTTGAACTGAAGAGAGATTTTGTTGAGATATTTAATTTAATAAAATGAGATATGCTCTCATAATTACTTTTTCTATTTAATTAAATAAAATTTAATTAATTAGAGACACTTTTCTTATTTAATTAAATAACTTTGTTTAATTAATTAGAAGTAAGTACTCCATTTAATTAAATAATTTCATTTAATTATTTCAAAATTCTTTTCGAAACTAGTCAACTCAAGTCAATCGTGGTTAAATCTGGTCAACTTTTGGTCAAACTTGATATTTGTGTATGTGAATATGAGTAAATGTGAGTATGAATTTCAGCAACAATTTGATCCAAATTCTCATTCAATCTTTCAAAATGAAGAGATAAGGGTCTCTTAAATAGACTTTCCAAGAATTCATCAACGGTTGAGATCGATTTCAATCAGCGGTCAGGATTAAAGGTGAAGTTTAGTCATAAAGGGAGATTTTGAAATTAAAGGGAGTTAACAGATTTAATTTGAGTAAAATAAGGAGTTAACTGATTCAATTTGAGTAGAAAAAGGAGTTAACCGATTTAACTCATTTTTGATCAATAGTAAACTGAAAATTTCCCTTTTTGAACTGAAGAGAGATTTTGTTGAGATATTTAATTTAATAAAATGGGATATGCTCTCATAATTATTTTTTCTATTTAATTAAGTAATCTTTAATTAATTAGAGACAATTTTCTTATTTAATTAAATAACTTCATTTAATTAATTAGGAACGACTTCTCATTTAATTAAATAAATTTGTTTAATTAATTAGAAGTAAGTACTTCATTTAATTAAATAATTTCATTTAATTATTTCAAAATTCTTTTCGGAACTAGTCAACTCAAGTCAATTGTGGTTAAATTTGGTCAACTTTTGGTCAAACTTGATCTTTGAGTATGTCAATATGAGCAAATGTGAGTATGAATTCCAACAACAATTTGATGCAAATTCTCATTCAACCTTTCAAAATGAAGAGATGAGGGTCTCTTAAATAGAATCAGTTAACTCCTTATTTTACTCAAATTAAATTTGTTAACTCCCTTTAATTTGGAAATCTCCTTTTATAACATAACTTCAGCTTTAATCCTGACCGTTGAGTGAAATCGATCTGAACCGTTGTTGAATTCCAAGAAAGCCTATTTAAGAGACTCTCATCTCTTCATTTTGAAAGGTTGAATGAGAATTTGCATCAAATTGTTGCTGGAATTCATACGCACATTTGGTCATATTCATATATGCAAAGATCAAATTTGACCAAAAGTTGACCAGATTTAACAATGGTTGACTTGATCTGACTAGTTTCGAAAAGAATTTTGAAATAATTAAATGAAATTATTTAATTAAATGGAGTACTTACTTCTAATTAATTAAAAAAAGTTATTTAATTAAATGAGAAGTCATTCCTAATTAGTTAAATGAAGTTATTTAATTAAATAAGAAAAGTGTCTCTAATTAATTGAAGATTATTTAATTAAATAAAAAAAGTAATTATGAGAGCATATCTCATTTTATTAAATTAAATATCTCAACAAAATCTCTCTTCATTTCAAAAAGAGAAATTTTCAATTCACTATTGATAAAAAATGAGTTAAATCAGTTAACTCCTTTTTCTACTCAAATTGAATCAGTTAACTCCTTATTTTACTCAAATTAAATCTGTTAACTCCTTTTAATTTGGAAATATCTCTTTATGAATGAACTTCACCTTTAATCCTGACCGTTGATTGAAATCGATCTCAACCATTGATGAATTCGAGGAAAGTCTATTTAAGAGACCCTTTCCCTTAGCTCTTCATTTTAAAAGGTTGAATGAGAATTTGCATCGAATTGTTGCTGGAATTCATACTCACATTTGCTCATATTCACATATGCAAAGATCAAATTTGACCAAAAGTTGACCAGATTTAACCACGGTTGACTTGAGTTGAGTAGTTTCGAAAAAAATTAGAAATAATTAAACAAAATTATTTAATTAAATGAAGTACTTCTAATTAATTAAACAAAGTTATTTAATTAAATGAGAAGCCATTCGTAATTAATTAAATGAAGTTATTTAATTAAATAAGAAAGTGGTCTCTAATTAAGTAAAGATTATTTAATTAAATACAAAAAGTTATTATGAGAGCATATCTCATTTTATTAAATTAAATATCTCAACAAAATCTCTCTTCAGTTGAAAAAGGGAAATTTTCAGTTCACTATTGATAAAAAATGAGTTAAATCAGTTTACTCATTTTTCTACTCAAATTGAATCAGTTCACTCCTTATTTTACTCAAATTAAATCTGTTAACTCCCTTTAATTTGGAAATCTCCCTTTATGACTGAACTTCACATTTAATCTTGACCGTTGATTGAAATTGATCTCAACTGTTGGTGAATTCCAGAAAAGTCTATTTAAGAGACCCTCATCTCTTCATTTTGAAAGGTTGAATGAGAATTTGCATCGAATTGTTTCTGGAATTCATACTCACATTTCCTCATATTCACATACGCAAATATCATGTTTGACCAAAAGTTGACCAGATTTAACCACGGTTGACTTGAGTTGACTAGTTTTGGAAAAAAATTTGAAATAATTAAACGAAATTATTTAATCAAATGGAGTACTTACTTCTAATTAATTAAACGAATTTATTTACTTAAATGAGAAGCCATTCCTAATTAATTAAATTAAGTAAGAAAAGTGTCTCTAATTAATTAAAGATTATCTAATTAAATAGAAAAAGTAATTATGACAGCATATCTCATTTTATTAAATTAAATATCTCAACAAAATCTCTCTTCAGTTCAAAAAGGAAAATTTCTAGTTCATTATTGATCAAAAATGAGTTAAATGAGTTAACTCTTTTCTCTACCCAAATTGAATCAAATAACTCTTTATTTTACTCAAATTAAATCTGTTAACTCCCTTTAATTTTGAAATCTCCATTTATGACTGAACTTCACCTTTAATCCTGACCGTTGATTGAAATTGATCTCAACCATTGATGAATTTCAGAAAAGTCTATTTAAGAGACCCTCATCTCTTCATTTTGAAAGTTCGAATGAGAATTTGCATCGAATTGTTGTTGGAATTCATACTCACATTTGCTCATATTCACATACGCAAAGATCAAGTTTGACCAAAAGTTGACCAGATTTAATCACAGTTGACTTTAGTTGACTAGTTTCGAAAAGAATTTTGAAATAATTAAATCAAAATTATTTAATTAAATGGATTACTTACTTCTAATTAATTAAACAAAGTTATTTAATTAAATGAGAATCCATTCCTGGGGTGGGGGTCATAGCTCGGTTGGCTAAATCTTTGCTGTTGCAAGGGGTTGGACACGGGTTCTAGTCTCCCCTGTCCTCGTAGTACCAGTGGGCGTGTCGCGCCAGCGCTACCAGTTACATTAAAAAGTTTATCAGGTGCACTGCAGTTTATAGTGGGGCCGTGTTGCACCGATTCCCGCAGTCTAAAAAATAAATATATAAAATAAATAAATAAAATGAGAAGCCATTTTTAATTAATTCAATGAAGTTATTTAATTAAATAAGAAAAGTGTCTCTAATTAATAAAAGATTATTTAATTAAATAGAAAAAGTAATTATGAGAGCATATCTCATTTTATTAAATTAAATATCTCAACAAAATCTCTCTTCAGTTCAAAAAGGGAAATTTCCAGTTCACTATTGATAAAAAATGAGTTAAATCAGTTAACTCCTCTTTCTCCTCAAATTGAATTAGTTAACTCCTTATTTTACTCAAATTAAATCTGTTACCTCCCTTTAATTTTGAAATCTCCCTTTATAACTGAACTTCACCTTTAATCCTGACTGTTGATTGAAATCGATCTCAACCGCTGATGAATTCTAGAAAAGTATATTTAACAGACCCTGATGTCTTCATTTTGAAAGGTTGAATGAGAATTTGCATCGAATTGTTGCTAGAATTCATACTCACATTTACTCATATTCACATACGTAAAGATCAAATTTGACCAAACGTTGACCAGATTTAACCACGGTTGACATGAGTTGACTAGTTTCGAAAGGAATTTTGAAATAATTAAATGAAATTATTTAATTAAATAGAGTACTTACTTCTAATTAATTAAACAAAGTTATTTTATTAAATGAGAAGCCATTCCTAATTAATTAAATGATATTATTTAATTAAATAAGAAAAGTGTCTCTAATTAATTAAAGATTATTTAATTAAATAGAAAAAGTAATTATGAGAGCATATCTCATTTTATTAAATTAAATATCTCAACAAAATCTCTCTTCAGTTCAAAAAGGGAAATTTTCACTTCACTATTGATAAAAAATGAGTTAAATCAGTTAACTCCTCTTTCTACTCAAATTGAATCAATTCACTCCTTATTTTACTCAAATTAAATCTGTTAACTCCCTTTAATTTGGAAATCTCCCTTTATGACTGAACTTCACCTTTAATCCTGACCGTTGATTGAAATCGATCTCAACTGTTGATGAATTCTAGGAAAATATATTTAAGAGACCCTCATCTCTTCATTTTGAAAGGTTGAATGAGAATTTGCATCAAATTGTTTCTGGAATTCATATTCACATTTGCTCATATCCACATATGCAAAGATCAGGTTTGACCAAAAGTTGACCAGATTTAACCACGATTGACTTGAGGTGATTAGTTTTGAACAAAAATTTGAAATAATTAAACGAAATTATTTAATTAAATGGAGTACTTACTTTTAATTAATTAAACAAAGTTATTTAATTAAATGAGAAGCCATTCCTAATTAATTAAATGAAGTTATTTAATTAAATAAGAAAAGTGTCCGTAATTAATTAAAGATTATTTAATTAAATAGAAAAAGTAATTATGAGAGCATATCTCATTTTATTAAATTAAATATTTCAACAAAATCTCTCTTCAGTTCAAAAAAAGAAATTTCCAGTTCACTATTGATCAAAAATGAGTTAAGTTAGTTAACTCATTTTTCTACTCAAATTGAATCAGTTAAACCCTTATTTTACTCAAATTAAATTTGTTAACTCACTTTAATTTGAAAATCTTCCTTTATGATTGAACTTCACCTTTAATCCTGACCGTTGATTGAAATCAATCTCAACTATTGATGAATTTCAAAAAAGTCTATTTAAGAGATCCTCATCTCCTCATTTTGAAAGGTTGAATGAGAATTTGCATCGAATTGTTGCTAGAATTCATACTCACATTTTCTCATATTCACATAGGCAAACATCAAGTTTGACCAAAAGTTGACCAGATTTAACCACAGTTGACCTGAGTTGATTTGTTTCGAAAACAATTTTGAAATAATTAAACGAAATTATTTAATTAAATGGAGTACTTACTTATAATTAATTAAACAAAGTTATTTAATTAAATGAGAAGCCATTCCTAATTAATTAAATGAAGTTATTTAATTAAATAAGAAAAGTGTCTCTAATTAATTAAAGATTGTTTAATTAAATAGAAAAAGTAATTATGAGAGCATATCTCATTTTATTAAATTAAATATCTCAACAAAATCTCTCTTTAGTTCAAAAAGGAAAATTTCCAATTCACTATTGATCAAAAATGATTTAAATCAGTTAACTCCTTTTTCTACTCAAATTGAATCAGTTAACCCCTTATTTTACTCAAATTAAATCTGTTAACTCCCTTTAATTTGGAAATCTCCCTTTTTGACTGAACTTCACCTATAATCCTGACCGTTGATTGAAATTGACCTCAACCATTGATGAATTCTAGTAAAGTTTTTTTAAGAGACCGTCATCTCTTCATTTTGAAAGGTTGAATGAGAATTTGCATCAAATTGTTGCTGGAATTCATACTCACATATGCTCATATTCACATATGCAAAGATCAAATTTGACCAAAAGTTGACCAAATTTAACAACAGTTGACTTGAGTTGACTAGTTTCAAAAAAAAATTAGAAATAATTAAACAAAATTATTTAATAAAATAGAGTATTTACTTCTAATTAATTAAACAAAGTTATTTAATTAAATGAGAAGCCATTCCAAATTAATTAAATGAAGTTATTTAATTAAATAAGAAAAGTGTCTCTAATCAATTAAAGATTATTTAATTAAATGGAAAAAGTAATTATGAGAGCATATTTCATTTTATTAAATTAAATATCTCAACAAAATCTCTCTTCAGTTCAAAAAAAGAAATTTCCAGTTCACTATTGATCAAAAATGAGTTAAATCAGTTGATTCCTTTTTAAATGAGTTAAAAATGAGTTAAATGAGTTGCTGGAATTCATACTCACATTTTTTCATATTCACATACGCAAAGATCAAGTTTGACCAAAAATTGACTAGATTTAACAAATGTTGACTTCAGTTGACTAGTTTCGAAAAGAATTTTGAAATAATTAAATGAAATTATTTAATTAAATTGAGTACTTACTTCTAATTAATTAAACAAAGTTATTTAATTAAAGGAGAAGTCATTTCTAATTAATTAAATGAGAAGCCATTTCTAATTAATTAAATGAAATTATTTAATTAAATAAGAAAAGTGTCTCTAATTAATTAAAGATTATTTAGTTAAATAGAAAAAGTAATTGTGAGAGCATATCTCATTTTATTAAATTAAATATCTCAACAAAATTTCACTTCAGTTGAAAAAGGAAAATTTCCAGTTCACTATTGATAAAAAATGAGTTAAATCAATTAATCCCTTTAATTTGGAAATTTCTCTTAATGACTGAACCTCACCTTTAATCCTGACCATTGATTGAAATCGATCTCAACCATTGATGAATTCCAAAAAAGTCTATTTAAAAGACCCTCATCTCTTCATTTTGAAAGGTTGAATGAGAATTTGCATCGAATTGTTGCTTTAATTCATACTCACATTTGCTCATATTCACATACGCAAATATCAAGTTTGACCAAAATTTAACCAGATTTAACCACGATTAACTTGAGTTGACAAGTTTCGAAAAGAATTTTGAAATAATTAAACAAAATTATTTAACTAAATGGAGTACTTACATCTCATTAAATAAATAAAGCTATTTAATTAACTGAGAAGCCATTTCTAATTAATTAAATGCAGTTATTTAATTAAATAAGAAAAGTGTCTCTAATTAATTAAAGATTATTTAATTAAATAGAAAAAGTAATTATGAGAGCATATCTCATTTTATTAAAATAAATATCTCAACAAAATCTTTCCTCAGTTCAAAAAGGGAAATTTTTAGTTCACTATTGATGAAAAATGAGTTAAATCAGTTAATTCCTTTTTCTACTCAAATTGAATAAGTTAACTCCTTATTTTACTCAAATTAAATTTGTTAACTCCCTTTAATTTGGAAATCTCCCTTTATGACTGAATTGCACCTTTAATCCTCACTGTTGATTGAAATCAATCTCAACCGTTGATGAATTCCAGGAAAGTCTATTTAAAAGACCCTCATCTCTTCATTTTGAAATGTTGAATGAGAATTTGCATCGAATTTTTGCTGTAATTCATACTCGCATTTGCTCATATTCACATACGCAAAGATCAAGTTTGACCAAAAGTTGATTAGATTTAACCACGATTGACTTGAGTTGACTTGTTTCGCAAAGAATTTTGAAATAATTAAACAAAATTATTTAATTAAATGGAGTACTTACTTCTAATTAATTAAAAAAAGTTATTTAATTAAATGAGAAGCCATTATTAATTAATTAAACTAAGTTATTTAATTAAATAAGAAAAGTGTCTCTAATTAATTAAAGATTATTTAATTAAATAGAAAAAGTAATTATGAGAGCATATCTCATTTTATTAAAATAAATATCTCAACAAAATCTTTCTTCAGTTCAAAAAGGGAAATTTTCAGTTCACTATTGATGAAAAATGAGTTAAATCATTTAACTCCTTTTTCTATTCAAATTGAATCAGTTAACTCCTTTTTCTACTCAAATTGAATCAGTTAACTCCTTATTTTACTCAAATTAAATATGTTAACTCCCTTTAATTTGGAAATCTCCCTTTATGACTGAACTTCACCTTTAATCCTGACTGTTGATTGAAATTGATCTCAACCGTTGATGAATTCCAGGAAAGTTTTTTTAAGAGACCGTCATCTCTTCATTTTGAAAGGTTGAATGAGAATTTGCATCGAATTGTTGCTGGAATTCATACTCACATTTTCTCATATTCACACACGCAAAGATCAAATTTGACAAAAAGTTGACCAAATTTAACAACGGTTGACTTGAGTTGACTAGTTTCAAAAAAAAATTTGAAATAATTAAACGAAATTATTTAATAAAATGGAGTATTTACTTCTAATTAATTAAAAAAAGTTATTTAATTAAATGAGAAGCCATTCAAAATTAATTAAATGAAGTTATTTAATTAAATAAGAAAAGTGTCTATAATCAATTAAAGATTATTTAATTAAGTAGAAAAAGTAATTATGAAAGCATTTCTCATTTTATTAAATTAAATATCTCAACAAAATCTCTCTTCAGTTCAAAAAGGGAAATTTTCAGTTCACTATTGATAAAAAATGAGTTAAATCATTTGATTCCTTTCTCTACTCAAATTGAATCAGTTAACACCTTATTTTATTCAAGTTAAATCTGTTAACTCCCTTTAATTTGAAAATCTCCCTTTATGACTAAACTTCACCTTTAATACTGACCATTGATTGAAATCGATCTCAACCGTTGATGAATTCCAAAAAAGTCTATTTAAGAGACAATCATCTCTTCATTTTGAAAGGTTGAATGAGAATTTGCATCGAATTGTTGCTGGAATTCATACTCACATTTGCTCATATTCACATACGCAAAGATTAAGTTTGACCAAAAGTTGACCAGATTTAACGACGGTTGACTTGAGTTGACTAGTTTCAAAAAGAATTTTCAAATAATTAAACAAAATTATTTAACTAAATGGAGAACTTACATCTTGTTAATTAAATAAAGTTATTTAATTAAATGAGAAGCCATTTCTAATTAATTAAATGCAGTTATTTACTTAAATAAGAAAAGTATTTCTAATTAATTAAAGATTATTTAATTAAATCGAAAAAGTAATTATGAGAGCATATCTCATTTTATTAAAATAAATATCTCAATAAAATCTTTCTTCAGTTCAAAAAGGGAAATTTTCAGTTCACTATTGATGAAAAATGAGTTAAATCAGTTAACTCTTTTTTCTATTCAAATTGAATCAGTTAACTCCTTATTTTACTCAAATTAAATTTGTTAACTCCCTTTAGTTTGAAAATCTCCCTTTATGACTGAACTTCACCTTTAATCCTCACTATTGATTGAAATCGATCTCAACCGTTGATGAATTCCAAGAAAGTCTATTTAAAAGACCCTCATCTCTTCATTTTGAAAGGTTGAATGAGAATTTGCATCCAATTGTTGTTGTAATTCATACTCGCATTTGCTCATATTCACATACGCAAAGATCAAGTTTGACCAAAAGTTGACCAGATTTAACCACGATTGACTTGAGTTGACTAGTTTCGAAAAGAATTTTGAAATAATTAAATGAAATTATTTAATTAAATGGAGTACTTACTTCTAATTAATTAAACAAAAATATTTAATTAAATGAGAAGCCATTCCTAATTAATTAAATGAAGTTATTTAATTAAATAAGAAAAGTGTCTATAATTAATTAAAGATAATTTAATTAAATAGAAAAAGTAATTATGAGAGCATATCTCATTTTATTAAATTAAATATCTGAACAAAATCTCTCTTCATTTCAAAAAGGGAAATTTTTAGTTCACTATTGATAAAAAATGAGTTAAATGAGTTAACTCCTTTTTCTACTCAAATTGAATCAGTTAACTCCTTATTTTACTCAAATTATATCTGTTAGCTCCCTTTAATTTGGAAATCTCCCTTTATGACTGAACTTCACCTTTAATTCTGACCGTTGATTGAAATCGATCTCAACCATTGATGAATTCCAAAAAAGTCTATTTAAGAGACCCTCATCTCTTCATTTTGAAAGGTTGAATGAGAATTTGCATCGAATTGTTGCTGGAATTCATACTCGCATTTGCTCATATTCACATACGCAAAGATCAAGTTTGACCAAAAGTTGACAAGATTTAACCACGGTTGAATTGAGTTGACTAGTTTCGAAAAGAATTTTGAAATAATTAAACGAAATTATTTAATTAAATGCAGTACTTACTTTTAATTAATTAAATAAAGTTATTTAATTAGATGAGAAGCCATTCCTAATTAATTAAATGAAGTTATTTAATTAAATAAGAAAAGTGTTTCTAATTAATTAAAGATTATTTAATTAAATACAAAAAGTAATTATGAGCGCATATCTCATTTTATTAAATTAAATATCTCAACAAAATCTCTCTTCAATTCAAAAAGGGAAATTTTCAGTTCACTTTTGATAAAAAATGAGTTAAATCAGTTGACTCCTTTCTCTACTCAAATTGAATCAGCTAACTCCTTATTTTACTCAAATTAAATCTGTTAACTCTCTTTAATTTGAAAATCTCCCTTTATGACTGAAGTTCATCTTTAATCTTGACCGTTGATTGAAATCGATCTCAACCGCTGATGAATTCTAGGAAAGTCTATTTAAGAGACCCTCATCTCTTCATTTTGAAAGGTTGAATGAGAATTTGCATCGAATTGTTGGTGGAATTCATACTCGGATTTGCTCATATTCACATACGCAAAGATCAAGTTTGACCAAAAGTTGACCAGATTTAACCACAGTTGACTAGTTTCGAAAAGAATTTTGAAATTATTTAATTAAATTGAGTACTTACATCTAATTAATTAAACAAAGTTATTTAATTAAATAAGAAGCCATTCCTAATTAATTAAATGAAGTTAGTTAATTAAATAAGAAAAGTGTCTCTAATTAATAATTAGAGCATATCTCATTTTATTAAGTTAAATATCTCAACAAAATCTCTCTTCAGTTCAAAATGGAAAAATTTTAGTTCACTATTGATAAAAAATGAGTTAAATCAGTTAACTCCTTTTTCTACTCAAATTGAATCAATTAACTCCTTATTTTACTCAAATTAAATCTTTTAACTCCCTTTAATTTGGAAATCTCCCTTTATGACTGAGCTTCACCTTTAACACTGACCGTCGATTGAAATCGATCTCAACCGTTTATGAATTCCAGGAAAGTCTATTTAAGAAACTCTCATCTTTTCATTTTGAAAGGTTCAATGAGAATTTTCATTGAATTGTTGTTGGAATTCATACTCACATTTGCTCATATTCACATACACAAAGATCAAGTTTGAGCAAAAGTTGACCAGATTTAACTACGGTTGACTTGAGTTGACTAGTTTCGAAAACAATTTTGAAATAACTAAACGAAATTATTAAATTAAATGGAGTACTTACTTCTAATTAATTAAACAATGTTATTCAATTAAATGAGAAGCCATTCCTAATTAATTAAATGAAGTTATTTAATTAAATAAGAAAAGTGTCTCTAATGAATTAAAGATTATTTAATTAAATAGAAAAAGTAATTATGAGAGCATATCTCATTTTATTAAATTAATATCTCAACAAAATCTCTCCTCAGTTCAAAAAGGGAAATTTCCAGTTCACTATTGATAAAAAATGAGTTAAATCAGTTAACTCCTTTTTCTACTCAAATTGAATCAGTTCACTCCTTATTTTACTCAAATTAACTTTGTTAACTCCTTTTAATATGGAAATCTCCTTTTATGACTGTACTTCACCTTTAATCCTGACCGTTGATTGAAATCGATCTCAACCGTTGATGAATTCTAGGAAAGTCTATTTAAGAGACCCTCATCTCTTCATTTTGAAAGGTTGAATGAGAATTTGCAATGAATTGTTGCTGGAATTCATACTCACATTTTCTCATATTCACATACGCAAAGATCAAGTATCAGAGCTCGCGTTTCTACATTGGGAGCTCTGGATATTTCGGAACAACTAGAACTATGAACTATTAAGTGTAACTTTCCAAACTTGATCTAGGTGAATTGAAACAGGACTTAAACTATTACTTGAATATTTTTCATACTTCAACACTTAGTTTCAAAACTTGAAATTTTAGTTAAACCTAGACATAGAACTGAACTTAGTACCTTGTACTGTTGTAGGATGGTATCTGGGACTAGGTCTTCTTTTAGAGGCCGTGATTGTGGTAGAGCTATCAGTGTCCATGAGTCTGCCCATGAGGGATCAGCTCATTTAGAGAGCAGGGAAGAGCACTCTAGTAGGCAGCAAGAAGAGAGCCATAGAGAGGACCAAGCTGAGTCTGAGGAGGTCGGTTTGAGGCAGATGATGCAAACTATTCTAGAATGTCTACCTCATGTTCAAGAACAGCCTAAAGTGCATCAGACAGAACAAGAGCATTGACCTAGATCTAGAAGTCCTTAGAACGAATGTTAGAGGTCCATTGTGTCCATTCAGATGAAGGATCTTTTAAGATCCAAGGTTAAGCCTTTCAATGGGCAAGGTTTTGGTTATGTGGCCGAGCAGTGGCTTATTTCCCTTGACATGATTTTTTCCATGTAGGAGTTCGACAGCAATGTTAAGGCAAGATTTGCGATCACTAATTTAGAGAATTTTGGGGCCACTTGGTGGACGATAGAGGACAAGAAGTTGGGAATTGATATGAGCAGTGTTACATGGAAGTTATTCCAAGAGAGTTTTTGTGAACGATTCCTACAAGAGGAATGGAAACAACAAAGGGCTAATGAATTTCATAATCTTAGACAGTACACTTTGTCAGTGACCGAGTATGAGTGTAAGTTTTATGAGCTTATGCATTTTTCAGGGTTCAGTGAAAATT
Source organism: Cupressus sempervirens (assembly GCA_028749045.1). Classification (NCBI taxonomy): domain Eukaryota; kingdom Viridiplantae; phylum Streptophyta; class Pinopsida; order Cupressales; family Cupressaceae; genus Cupressus; species Cupressus sempervirens. Next base: position 120,501,644 of record CM053783.1, read on the forward strand.
CTGCTCAGTTGACACAACATTTTATTAGGGGTTTGAATAATTGTATTATTGGGGGAGTTAAGGTATTTGAGCCAAAAACCCTCAAGGATGTGGTGCATTGAGCTATCCTTGTTGAGCAAAGTGTCAACCTTGGTCAAGGTGGTTTTGTAAGAGTGCCAGCAGCATCAAGATCTAAAAGCAACTACAATTCAGGTGGTAACAAGAAGTTTTCTTTCTCTAAGGGGAAACAGTATCAGCAGCAGTCTCAACAGCCACAGCAATAGAAGGGATCAAATTCTCAAGCTCAAGGTGGTGGCAAAGGTGCTAACACCAAGAACAACTGCAATGCTCAACACACTAAATAGAATCAGTCCAATCAGCCAGCTCAGAGTAGCCAGTCTTTTGTGAGCAGGAACAGTCGCTAGCAATTAAATGTACCACCTATGGGAAGAGGTTCTATCAAAAATACAAAATGTTTTCATGTGGTCAAATTGGACATTATTCAGCTCAGTGTCCTCAGCGAGCACCTCAATTTTCAGGACGTAGACCTACCGTTTCAGAGCCTACAGTTGGTGATGCAGGTAGAGCTCATAGAGTTTTTGCAGCAGTTGATCAGCGTTAGGAAGATCATCAGGGAATAGTGGTTGAGACCACAGGTGCTATTAGAGGTATATCTCTTTCAGTATTGTTTGATTCAGGAGCTACAGATTCATTTATTTCACCATCTATAGTTTCTAAGTGTAAGCTAGATGTGGTGAAGCAAGATCATGGTTAGCAAGTGGAACTAGCCTTAGGCATTAAGGTCTTCACAGATTCTATAGTTCATAAGTGTGGGCTTAGCTTAGGAAGATTTGATACTGCAGTGGATCTTCGAATCATACCCCTTGTATCCTATGATGTGGTTTTAGGCATGGACTGGATTGGATCTCATAGAGCCAGTATAGATTGCAGGAAGAAGATTATTATGTGCCAAGATGACCAAGGGAATGATGTGCAGATAGTTGGGATATCGAGGCCTATATCTCTACGGATGATTTCTGCTATGCAATTGAAGCAAAGTTTCTGGAAGGGATATCAAATACTTGTTGTTATGGTAAATGATCTCGATGAAGAAGATCCCATGAGGGAGACTTTAGATCACCCAATTTTGCAGGAGTACGTAGATATTTTTTCCAAGTGAGATTCTAGGCATGCCTCCGAAGAGGGACTTTGACTTTAGTATTGATTTGATTCCTGGAGCGAAGCCTATCTCTAAAGCTCCTTATCGCATGATGATACAAGAATTGGGTGAGCTATGTCTTTGGCTAGAGAAACTTCTGGCCAAAGGGAGCATTCGACCTAGTGTATCACCATGGGGAGCTCTAGTGCTCTTTGTGAAGAAGAAAGACGATTCTTTGCACCTTTGTATTGACTATAGACAGTTGAATAAGGTGACTATTAAGAACAGGTATCCTTTACCTAGGATTGATGACTTATTCGATCAGATCAAGCGAGCTATAGTATTCTCCAAGATTGATCTTAAGTCAGGATACCACTAGCTTTGCATTCAAGAAGTAGATATTCACAAGACTATTTTTCGAACTTGTTATGGGCATTATGAGCTCATAGTGGTGCCCTTTTGGATTGACTAATGCTCCATTGGATTTTATGAATTTGGTGAATGGTGTGTTCCAATCTTATCTGTACAGGTTTGTACTCATGTTTCTTGATGACATATTGATGTATTCTAAGACTTAGAAGGAGCGTGAGGAACACCTACGGTTGGTTTTGTAGTGTTTGAGGGACAATAAACTTTATGCCAATGCAACTAAGTGTGAATAATTCAAAATGAAGATTTAGTATTTAGGGCATGTTATTTTAGGTGATGGTATTAAAGTGGATCTTGCAAAGATTTAGGCGATAATAGATTGTCCAACACCAACTAATGTGTCAAAGATTCATAGTTACGTTCGAGAATCAAATGGTCTTTTTCAGACATTTGGAGAGGATTTATGTGCCATTTTTGGATGATCTTCGAACCTTGATTCTGGCAGAAGCCCATCGTACACCTTACTCAGCACATCCAAGTGTCAAGAAGGTGCATGCTGATTTGAGACGTTTGTTCTTTTGGTCTGGGATAAAGCACCCGGCTGGACTTTTGCAGCGTAATATTATTCCTTCTTGGAAGTGGGATATCATCTCCATGGATTTTATAGTAGGACTACCTATGAAAATTTGATGTCATGATGCCATCATGGTCATCGTTGATCGGTTGACTAAGGTGGCACATTTTTCACTGATTAGGTCTTCCTACATAGTAGCTTTTGAAGCTAATGTCTTTATGCATGATATTGTGAGATTACATGGTATTCCTAGAAAGATCATTTCTAGTAGGGATCCTGTATTCACATCTGCATTCTTGACATCGCTGCAGCATGAGCTTGGAGCGTAGTTAAACTTTAGTTTGGCATATCATCTAGAGATTGATGGTAAGACAAAGAGGGTGAATCAGGTTTTGGAGGATATGTTACAGATGTATGTGATGGATAGGCAGACACATTGGGAGGATTACCTCTACTTAGTGGAGTTTTCTTACAACAACAGTTATCATAGTTCTATTGGTATGGCACCATTTCAGGCATTATATGGGCATCCTTGTTGTACACCATTGAGTTGGGAAAGTCTTGAAGATTGCATCCTATTGGGACCTGAGATGCTTCGTGATATGGAGCAACAGGTAGTGCGTATCCGTGAGCATTTGACTGTGGCACAAGATAGGAAAAAGAAGTATGCCGATGCTCATAGGATTGATAAGCAATTTGCTGTGGGTGATAAGGTTTTCTTGAGAGTGCGATCGTGAAAGAGTCCGATTCGATATGGAAAGGGTTCTAAGCTAGCACCTCGCTTTGTGGGATTGTTCAAGATTTTGGAGAGGATTGACCCGGTTGCTTACCGCCTTGCTCTACCACCCAGCCTAGCTCGCATTCATGATATTTTCCATGTTTCAGTGCTTTGGCAGTATATTCCTGATATTGTACATGTTCTTGATTGGAATGCGTTGCAGGTAGAGGATGGGCAGCTGGCTTTGGAGCCAGTTCGTATTCTGGATGAATGGAGGTTGACCCTCAGGGGTCGAACCATCGAGCAGGTAAGGGTCCAATGGGACCCTACTGATGATTCTTCATCTACTTGGGAGGATGCAACTAGATTGAGGGGGTTATATCCCTACTTGTTTGTAGGCTTCCAGGAGTAAGCCTAACCCAAGGAGGGGTGGATGTAGTGCCTACCCTCATTCACATCTTTTCTAGACATTGTTAATATTATCAGACTATGATAGACTAGTTTTATGTTGATAGATTAGTGGTATTTTTTTGACATTATCAGACATTATGTTATGGATTCAGTGGTTATAAGATGAGATCATTTAGACTTTACATTTCATGCATACATGATGATCATTATATTGTTTTCAGTTATAATTGATGATTAGATGGATGGTTTATTATCTTATGTGTTTTATTATGGATACTTACCCCATAATTACATGTGTATGGTGTGCATGTTTTCTTATTGTATGACATTTCTGATGTGGTTAATTAAGGGAGTCATAGTCACTTGCTTAGTTAGGATCTACATGATTCACCACTTCCTGCCATTGTCTGTTTAGCTTAGCATTATAAATATTGTATGTACATGCATGGTTTTTCTACAGGTTGCAGGTACCGGGTATTGACTTCCCTGAATTGCCAAGATGAGTGTACCCTATTATACTATCTCAATGATTAGAGAAGGGAGATAAATTCTCAAGTCCAAATCTCAAACCCTTAAACCAATTTTCCTAGTGAGGTAGGACAAGTATTTGGATATTTTACCCACTGAATGTGTCGGATGACATAATTCGTGATTTTTAACCCTTTAGACTGATTTTTAGTGATTTTCTCTATGATGAGTTTTCATATTCTATCATGGAGGTCTATGGTGAATTATCTATTAATTAAGTCTTAATAAATAGTTTTAATTAATAAATTAATGATTTGAGGAAATTAATATAAAATATCATGTTATTTGATATTTTGATTATAATTAATTGAATGGGAATTAATTGAGGGAAAAGAATTAAAAGAAAATTAGAAATTAAAATTAAAAATAATAATAAAATAATAATAAAGTAACAAATAAATAATAATAATAAAAGTTATAAAGTTAAAATGAAAGTTATAAATATTTAAATTGAAATTATATAAAAAGTAAATTGGAGTTATAAGCTTGCATGGGAATTAACACACTTCTCTATTTCTCATGTGTCAACAATATGAGGGTTAGTGCATCAATTAAGCACATGGTGTCTACAACCCTATGGCTCATCTTGAAGGTTAGAAAAGACCCATGCTTAGTTGGTGACACCTTCCAGCTATTTCTAGAAGCATTCTAGATGTTTCCTGAAAGCTCTTTATATTCAGGCATTCATAGAAGCTTAAACACAGCATTGGGAGAGCAATTGGAGCATTGGAGGACTCGAGAATTTTGAAGAAGGGAGGAGCTTGCTCTACGGATTTTCTGAGGAAGAGCGATTTAGCATCAGAATTTGGGTAGATTTTTGTGATTTTACTTATGCTATTTTTTTATCATGCATTCCCTGTCTTCTTCGTGTCTTCCATATGTCTTCTGAGAAGTTTCATATTTATATGCATTCTCAATATGGGTAGATTAATTTTATTGGAGAATTATTATATATATATATATATATATATATATATATGTATATATATATATATGTGTATATATATATGTATATATATATGTGTATATATATATGTATATATATATATATATATGTATATATATATATATGTATATATATATATATATGCATATGTATATATTTATTATGGATCTATTATAAAATTCGATTATATATATATATACATACATATATATATATATACATATATATACATACATATGTATATATACATATGTATATATATATACATACATATATATATATATACCTATGTATATTTATATATAATGCACTGAATTGAGGAATTGATAAATCGCAGTGGGAAATTTAATAAATTGCATCGCGATTCATATCGCATGAAACAAGTGTATATTATAATGCCATGGGCACGATTTGTACCCTGTGCCTGCGGAAGGCAGAAACTTGTCATCGCAGGTCTGCAGCGACAGGGGTACTACGTACCCACTGTCGGTGCAGTGCCTGCAACCGGAGGTACTACGTACCGCAGCAAGAGTTTTGGGGGTGTTTAATTGATGTTAATGTTATGCAAAAGAAACGTTATGTTAAAATGTTTATAAACAATCAATTCACATTTCTATATAATATGTTGTCAATCAAAATTGTTAAATCGATTTTATAAAAACGTATTAGTATATTTACATATATATATATATATATATATATATATATATATATATATAAGTTATTTATAAATTTAAGTTATTATTATTTGATCAATGATTTATATTGAAGATTTATTTTCATAAAGGTGACTCTTTAATAACTTTCAACTATTTAATAATTTAATTATTTTAAATTATTAAATAAGGAATTTATAGTTTGGTGGGGGATGTATCAAACAAATATTATAAATTGGAAAATGGATTTTTAATTCTAATAAGGAAAACTTTTATTTATCCAAAAGAATATGAGTGTTACCCCATTCATTCTTCAAACTTGGAAACTTAAACTAAGATCTCTACATTTAAATTCAAGTTGTAAAACCAAAACATGTGTTTACATTGTGTATTCTTTAAGCTATTGTTTTGGGTTTTGGGTTGACTAGTGTTGACCAGTATAGGACATCTACCAGAGGCTTGGGGGTTATGTGATTGTGGTGACATGATGATGTTTTAATCTCGATCTTTATAAACCCAACCATGGTTATGTGATGGAATGCTCTATGTATTGGTTGTGATTACTGATTGTTATAGTTGAGATTCTTATGTATGGGACACTTAACCATTATTTTGGTCATCGATCAGTTATCCTTGGCTTATTTTTTTAGTCACCATGATGGGATTAAAATGTGGATTTATTCTTGGTGATGTCATAATGTGACATGTGTGACTCAACCATTTTTGGAGTCTTCGATCAGTATGATTGAGATATATATTTTGGTTATTGAGAACCATTGGATATTTGATTATCAGTGATATTTCAGTTTCCAATAGAGAGCTGTTGTATTCATGATTTTCTATGGATGTTAGCTCATGGAATTTGATGCTTTTTATGCATATTTGATGATTTTATGGTTTATCTTTTGTGATTTTGAGATTTATGAGTCCATGAGCATTAGGGTAGGATATCTGCATGTAGTGACGGGAAGTGGCTTGCAATGGGGGCCGAGGCCCTAAGAGGATGCCAAGGTAACTCATTGTATGTTGGATTAGTTAGTGATAACATTCACACCTAATACTAACTGAATGAACACAAAAAGATAAGTGTTTTGTTCTCGCTCATGCCTTGAGTGCTTGTACAGGCTAGGATGAGAGTAGTGAGACACATGGTTGCGACCTTGCATTCCATAGTATGCCTTGTCAGTATGAGAGGATACTAGTGGCCGCATGAAATCAGTATGGACCCGTGGAGTTTAGCTAACTATCAGGGTAACTTGTACATGATAATTGTGATGACACTTTCCCGCTTTCATGGTAGGTTTCTACATGTCATTGTGTGCCTCTAGGATTAGATGTCAGATTTTGTGTTTGGAACCCTTGACTTAGTATACTTTTAGGATTTCTCGACTTATAGAGATATGTGTTATGTGATTTTGATAGCATGTTTGGGACTTGAGATTATCTCCTTAGCATGGTGGGAGTGGACCACTTAGGTACCACGCGGTCGAGTGGTAGTGTGTTTTCCACTGTTATCATTTTGATTCATTGAGACATCGTGGCTGATGCATCCCTCATGATGGTGGATATGTATCCTTTTTCATTGATGATAAGCATATCTTAGATGATGTTATCTTATGCTTTTATTTGCATGTTATATTACTTTCTACATATGATGTTGTATATATTAGGAGTGACATTCCTACTATGTAACACCGATGATCTCTTCGGTGATTTGGAATATTACGCACGGAGGGATGATTAGGATACACGATGGTCTAATGATGCTATTAACAGTTGAGAGGAACCATGCACTTAGTTTATTATGTTTGATCTTTTTGATGGATGTATATGTTTTTGTATCATGTGATTATCTTTACTTTGATGTATCATGGATTAGAATAGGATGATGTACCTTATTCTATATATGTATATTTTTTTGAGCTTGTCATACTCTGTGACATGTACAGTGGATGATTGAGTATTTGAAATATAATGTATAAACATTGGACTTATCATTATTATTTCATGTGGATGTTGTACTAGATGGATTTATGTATGTAATTCAACGTTAAAGGATCTTAAAGAATGTAATCTGTAATGTATGTTATGATGGGCAATGCTATTGCTTCTGTTATTGTGCATGAGTTATATATATGGTATTTATTTTCAAAAAAAAAAAATGCTACTAAACTTAGTGAAATTCTAGGTTAATTCTTTGGAACCCTTGGCAGGGCATTACATCAAGCTTGACCAAAAGTTGATCAGATTTTTCCACAGTTGACTAGTTTTGAAAATAATTTTGAAATAATTAAACAAAATTATTTAATTAAATGAAGTACTTACTTCTAATTAATTAAACAAAGTTATTTAATTAAATGAGAAGACATTCTTAATTAATTAAATGAAGTTATTTAATTAAATAAGAAAAGTGTCTCTAATTAATTAAAGATTATTTAATTAAATAGAAAAAGTAATTATGAGAGCATATCTCATTTTATTAAATTAAATATCTCAACAAAATCTCTCTTCAGTTCAAAAAGGGAAATTTCTAGTTTACTATTGATAAAAAATTAGTTAAATCAGTCAACTCCTTTCTCTACTCAAATTGAATTAGTTAACTCCTCATTTTACTCAAATTAAATTTGTTAACTCCCTTTAATTTAGAAATCTCCCTTTATGACTAAACTTCACTTTTAATCCTGACCATTCATTGAAATCGATCTCAACCGTTGATGAATTCTAGGAAAGTCTATTTAAGAGACCCTAATCTCTTCATTATGAAAGGTTGAATGAGAATTTGCATCTAATTGTTGCTGGAATTCATACTCACATTTGCTCATATTCACATACGCAAAGATCAAGTTTGACCAAAAGTTGACAAAATTTAACCATGGTTGACTTGAGTTGACTAGATTCGAAAAGAATTTTGAAATAATTAAACAAAATTATTTAATTAAATGGAGTACTTACTTCTAATTAATTAAACAAAGTTATTTAATTAAATGAGAAGCCATTCCTAATTAATTAAATGAAGTTATTTAATTAAATAAGAAAAGTGTCTCTAATTAATTAAAAATTATTTAATTAAATAGAAAAAGTAATTATGAGAGCATATCTCATTTTATTAAATTAAATATCTCAACAAAATCTCTCTTCAGTTCAAAAAGGGAAATTTCCAGTTCACTATTGATAAAAAATGAGTTAAATCAGTTAACTCATTTCTCTACTCAAATTGAATCAGCTAACTCCTTATTTTACTCAAATTAAATCTGTTAACTCCCTTTAATTTGAAAATCTCCCTTTATGACTGAACTTCAACTTTAATCCTGACCGTTGATTGAAATCGATCTCAACCGTTGATGAATTCAAGGAAACTCTATTTAAGAGACCCTCATCTGTTCATTTTGAAAGGTTGAATGAGAATTTTCTTCGAATTGTTGCTGGAATTTGTACACACATTTGCTCATATTCACATATGCAAAGATCAAGTTTGACCAAAAGTTGACCAAATTTAACCACGGTTGACTTGAGTTGACTACTTTCAAATTTTTTTTGAAATAATTAAACAAAATTATTTAATTAAATGGAGTACTTACTTTTAATTAATTAAACAAAGTTATTTAATTAAATGAGAAGCCATTCCTAATTAATTAAATGAAGTTATTTAATTAAATAAGAAAAGTGTCTCTAATTAATTAAAGATTATTTAATTAAATAGAAAAAATAATTATGAGAGCATATCTCATTTTGTTAAATTAAATATCTCAACAAAATCTCTCTTCAGTTCAAAAAGAGAAATTTCTAGTTCGCTATTGATCAAAATTGAGTTAAATGAGTTAACTCCTTTTTGTACTCAAATTGAATCAGTTAACTCATTATTTTACTCAAATTAAATCCATTAACTCCCTTTAATTTTGAAATCTCCCTTTATGACTGAACTTCACCTTTAATACTGACCGTTGATTGAAATCGATCTCAACCATTGATTAATTTCAGAAGAGTCTATTTAAGACACCCTCATCTTTTCATTTTGAAAGGTTCAATGAGAATTTGCATCAAATTGTTTTTGGAATTCATACTAACATTTGCTCATGTTCACATAGACAAAAATCAAGTTTGACGAAAAGTTGACGAGATTTAACCACGGCTGACTTGAGTTGACTAGTTTCGAAAAGAATTTTCGAAATAATTAAACAAAATTATTTAATTAAATGGAGTACTTACTTCTAATTAACTAAAAAAATTTATTTAATTAAATGAGAAGCCATTCCTAATTAATTAAATAAGAAAAGTGTCTAATTAATTAAAGATAATTTAATTAAATAGAAAAACTAATTATGAGAGCATATCTCATTTTATTAAATTAAATATCTCAACAAAATCTCTCTTCAGTTCAAAAAGAAAAATTTTCAATTCACTATTGATCAAAAATGAGTTAAATCAATTAACTCCTTTTTTTAGTCAAATTGAATCAGTTAACTCCTTATTTTACTCAAATTAAATCTGTTAACTCACTTTAATTTGAAAATCTCCCTTTATGACTGAACTTCACCTTTAATCCTGACCACTGATTGAAATCGATCTCAATCATTGATGAATTCTAGGAAACTCTATTTAAGAGACCCTCATATCTTCATTTTGAAAGGTTGAATGAGAATTTGCATCGAATTGTTGTTGGAATTCATACTCACATTTGCTCATATTCACATACGCAATGATCAAGTTTGACCAAAAGTTGACCAGATTTAACCATGGTTGACTTGAGTTGACTAGTTTCAATTTTTTTTTTGAAATAATTAAACAAAATTATTTAATTAAATCGAGTACTTACTTCTAATTAATTAAACAAAGTTTTTTAATTAAATGAGAAACCATTCCTAATTAATTAAATGAAGTTATTTAACTAAATAAAAAAAGTCTCTCTAATTAATTAAAGATTATTTAATTAAATAGAAAAAGTAATTATGAGAGCATATCTAATTTTATTAAATTAAATATCTCAACAAAATCTCTCTTCAGTTAAAAAAGGGAAATTTTCAGTTCACTATTGATCAAAAATGAGTTAAATCACTTAACTCCTTTTTTTACTCAAATTGAATCAGTTAACTACTTATTTTACTCAAATTAAATATGTTAACTCATTTTAATTTGGAAATCTCCCTTTATGACTGACCTTCACCTTTAATTTTGAGCGCTGATTGAAATCGATCTCAACCGTTGATGAATTACAGGAAAGTCTATTTAAGAGACCCTCATCTCTTCATTTTGAAAAGTTGAATGGGAATTTGCATCGAATTTTTGCTAGAATTCATACTCACATTTGCTCATATTCACATACGTAAAGATCAAGTTTGACCAAAAGTTGACCAGATTTAACCACGTTGACTAGTTTCGAAAAGAATTTTGAAATAATTAAACAAAAATATTTAATTAAATGGAGTACTTACTTCTAGTTTATTAAACAAAGTTATTTAATTAAATTAGAAGCCATTCCTAATTAATTAAATGAAGTTATTTAATTAAAAAAGAGAAGTGTCTCTAACTAATTAAAGATTGTTGAATTAAATAGAAAAAGTAATTATGAGAGGATATCTCATTTTATTAAATTAAATATCTCAACAAAATCTCTCTTCAGTTCAAAAAGAGAAATTTCTAGTTCACTATTGATAAAAAATGGGTTAAATCAGTTAACTCCTTTCTCTACTCAAATTGAATCAGTTAACTCCTTATTTTACTCAAATTAAATCTGTTAACTCCCTTTAATTTGGAAATCTCCCTTTATGACTGAACTTCACATTTAATCTTGACCGTTGATTAAAATCGATCTCAACCATTGATGAATACCAGGAAAGTCTATTTAAGAGACCCTTATCTCTTCATTTTGAAAGGTTGAATAAGAATTTGCATCGAATTGTTGCTGAAATTCATACTCACATTTGCTCATATTCACATACGCAAAAAGCAAGTTTCACCAAAAGTTGACCAGATTTAACCATGGTTGACTTGAGTTGACTAGTTTCGAAAAGAATTATAAAATAATTAAATTAAATTATTTAATTAAATGGAGTACTTACTTTTAATTAATTAAACAAAGTTATTTAATTAAATGAGAAGCCATTCCTAATTAATTAAATGAAGTTATTTAATTAAATAAGAAAAGTGTCTCTAATTAATTAAAGATTATTTAATTAAATAAAAAAAGAAATTATCAAAGCATATCTCATTTTATTAAATTAAATATCTCAACAAAATCTCTCTTCAGTTCAAAAAGGAAAATTTTCAATTCACTATTGATCAAAAATGAGTTAAATCAGTTAACTCCTTTTTTTACTCAAATTGAATCAGTTAGCTCCTTATTTTACTCAAATTAAATCCATTAACACCCTTTAATTTAGAAATCTCCCTTTATGACTGAACTTCACCTTTAACCCTGACCGATGATTGCAATCGATCTCAACCGTTGATGAATTTCAAGAAAGTCTATTTAAGAGACGCTCATCTCTTCATTTTGAAAGGTTGAATAAGAATTTGCATCGAATTGTTGCCGGAATTCATACTCGCATTTGCTCATATTTACATACGCAATTATCAAGTTTGACCAAAAGTTGACCAGATTTAACCACGGTTGGCTTTAGTTGACTAATTTTGAAAAGAATTTTGAAATAATTAAATGAAATTTTTATTAAATGGAGTACTTACTTCTAATTAATTAAACAAATTTATTTAATTAAATGAGAAGCCATTCCTAATTAATTAAATGAAGTTATTTAATTAAATAAGAAAGGTGTCTCTAATTAATTAAATATTATTTAATTAAATAGGAAAAGTAATTATTAGAGCATATCTCATTTTATTAAATTAAATATCTCAATAAAATCTCTCTTCAGTTCAAAAAGGGAAATTTCCAGTTCACTATTGATAAAAAATGAGTTAAATCAGTTAACTCCTTTTTTTACTCAAATTGAATCAGTTAACTCCTTATTTTACTCAAATTAAATACGTTAACTCCCTTTAATTTGGAAATCTCCCTTTATGACTGAACTTCAACTTTAATCCTGATCGTTGATTGAGATCGATCTCAACCGTTGATGAATTCCAGGAAGGTCTATTTAAGAGACCCTTATCTCTTTATTTTGAAAGGTTGAATGAGAATTTGCATCGAATTGTTGGTGGAATTCAATTCGATGCAAATTCTCATTCAACCTTTCAAAATAAAGAGATAAGGGTCTCTTAAATAGACCTTCCTGGAATTCATCAACGGTTGAGATCGATTTCAATCAACGATCAGGATTAAAGGTGAAGTTCAGTCATAAAGGGAGATTTCCAAATTAAAGGGAGATTTCCTGGAATTCATATTCACATACGCAAAGATCAAGTTTGACGAAAACTTGACCAGATTTAACCATGGTTCACTTGAGTTGACTAGTTTCGAAAAGAATTTTTAAAATAATTAAACAAAATTATTTAATTAAATGGAGTACTTACTTCTAATTAACTAAACAAAGTTATTTAATTAAATGAGAAGCCATTCCTAATTAATTAAATAAGAAAAGTGTCTCTAATTAATTAAAGATAATTTAATTAAATAGAAAAACTAATTATGAGAGCATATCTCATTTTATTAAATTAAATATCTCAACAAAATCTCTCTTCAGTTCAAAAAAGAAAATTTCCAATTCAATATTGATAAATAATGAGTTAAATCAGTTAACTCTTTTTTTTAGTCAAATTGAATCAGTTCACTCTTTATTTTACTCAAATTAAATCTGTTAACTCCCTTTAATTGGGAAATCTCCCTTTATGACTGAACTTCATCTATAATCCTGTCCGCTCATTGAAATCGATCTCAATCGTTGATGAATTCTAGGAAACTCTATTTAAGAGAACCTCATCTCTTCATTTTGAAAGGTTGAATGAGAATTTGCATCGAATTGTTGTTGGAGTTCATACTCACATTTGCTCATATTCACATACGCAAGATCAAGTTTGACCAAAAGTTGACCAGATTTAACCATGGTTGACTTGAGTTGACTAGTTTCAAAATTTTTTTTGAAATATTTAAACAAAATTATTTAATTAAATGGAGTACTTACTTCTAATTAATTAAACAAATTTATTTAATTAAATGAGAAGCCATTCCTAATTAATTAAATGAAGTTATTTAACTAAATAAAAAAAGTGTCTAATTAATTAATGATTATTGAATTAAATAGAAAAAGTTATTATGAGAGCATATCTCATTTTATTAAATTAATTATCTCAACAAAATCTCTCTTCGGTTCAAAAAGGGAAATTTTCAGTTTACTATTGACCAAAAATGAGTTAAATCAGTTAACTCCTTTTTTTACTCAAATTAAATTAGTTAACTACTTATTTTACTAAAATTAAATATGTTAACTCCCTTTAATTTGGAAATCTCCCTTTATGATTGACCTTCACCTTTAATCTTGACCGCTAATTGAAATCGATCGCAACCGTTGATGAATTCCAAGAAAGTCTATTTAAGAGACCCTCATCCCTTCATTTTGAAACTTTGAATGAGAATTTGCATCGAATTTTTGCTGAAATTCATACTCACATTTTCTCATATTCACATACGTAAAGATCAAGTTTGACCAATGGTTGACCAGATTTAACCACGGTTAACTTGAGTTGACTAGTTTCGAAAAGAATTTTGAAATAATTAAACGAAATTATTTAATTAAATGGAGTACTTACTTCTAATTAATTAAACAAAGTCATTTAATTAAATGAGAAGCCATTCCTAATTAATTAAATGAAGTTATTTAATTAAATAAGAAAAGTGTCTCTAATTAATTAAAGATTGTTTAATTAAATAGAAAAAGTAATTATGAGAGAATATCTCATTTTATTAAATTAAATATCTCAATAAAATCTCTCTTCAGTTCAAAAAGAGAAATTTTCAGTTCACTATTGATCAAAAATGGGTTAAATCAGTTAACTCCTTTCTCTACTCAAATTGAATTAGTTAACTCCTTATTTTACTCAAATTAAATCTCTTAACTCCCTTTAATTTGGAAATCTCCCTTTATGACTGAACTTCACATTTAATCCTGACCGTTGATTGAAATCGATCTCAACCATTGATGAATTCCAGGAAAGTCTATATAAGAGACCCTCATCTCTTCATTTTGAAAGGTTGAATAAGAATTTGCATCGAATTTTTGCTGAAATTCATACTCACATTTGCTCATATTCACATACAAAAAAATCAAGTTTCACCAAAAGTTGACCAGATTTAACCGTGGTTGACATGAGTTGACTAGTTTCAAAAAGAATTTTGAAATAATTAAACGAAATTATTTAATTAAATGAGAAGCCATTCCTAATTAATTAAATCAAGTTATTTAATTAAATAAGTAAAGTGTCTCTAATTAATTAAAGATTATTTAATTAAATAGAAAAGTAATTATGAGAGCATATCTCATTTTATTAAATTAAATATCTCAACAAAATCTCTCTTCAGTTCAAAAAGGGAAATTTCTAGTTCACTATTGATCAAAAATGAGTTAAATCAGTTAACTCCTTTTTCTACTCAAATTGAATCAGCTAACTCTATATTTTACTCAAATTAAATATGTTAACTCCCTTTAGTTTGGGAATCTCCCTTTATGACTGAACTTCACCTTTAATCTTGACGGTGGACTGAAATCGATCTCAACCGTTGATGAATTTCAAGAAAGTCTATTTGAGAGACCCTCATCGCTTTATTTTGAAAGGCTGAATGAGAATTTGCATCGAATTGTTGCTGGAATTCATACTCACATTTGCTCATATTCACATATGCAAAGATCAAGTTTGACCAAAAGTTGACCAAATTTGACCACAGTTGACTTGAGTTGACTAGTTTCGAAAAGAATTTTTAAATAATTAAATGAAATTATTTAATTAAATAAAGTACTTACTTCTAATTAATTAAACAAAGTTATTTAATTAAATGAGAAGCCATTCCTAATTAATTAAATGAAGTTATTTAATTAAATAAGAAAAGTGTCTCTAATTAATTAAAGATTATTTAATTAAATAGAAAAAGTAATTATGAGAGCATATCTCATTTTATTAAATTAAATATCTGAACAAAATCTCTCTTCAGTTCAAAAAGGGAAATTTCCAGTTCACTATTGATCAAAAATGAGTTAAATCAGTTAACTCCTTTTTCTACTCAAATTGAATCAGTTAACTCCCTATTTTACTCAAATTAAATCCATTAACACCCTTTAATTTAGAAATCTCCCTTTATGACTGAACTTCACCTTTAACGCTGACCGTTGATTGCAATCAATCTCAACCGTTGATGAATTCCAAGAAAGTCTATCTAAGAGACCCTCATCTCTTCATTTTGAAAGGTTGAATAAGAATTTGCATCGAATAGTTGCTGGAATTCATACTCACATTTGCTCATATTTACATACGCAAATATCAAGTTTGACCAAAAGTTGACCAGATTTAACCACGGTTGGCTTTAGTTGACTATTTTTGAAAAGAATTTTAAAACAATTTAAAAAAATTATTTAATTAAATGTTGTACTTACTTCTAATTAATTAAACAAAGTTATATAATTAAATGAGAAGCCATTCCTAATTAATTAAATGAAGTTATTTAATTAAATAAGAAAAGTGTCTCTAATTAATTAAAGATTATTTAATTAAATAAAAAAAGTAATTACGAGAGCGTATCTCATTTTATTAAATTAAATATCTCAACAAAATCTACTTCAGTTGAAAAAGGTAAATTTCCAGTTCACTATTGATAAAAAATGAGTTAAATGAGTTAACTCCTTTTTCTACTCAAATTGAATCAGTTAACTCCTTATGTTACTCAAATTAAATCTGTTAACTCCCTTTAATTTGGAAATCTCCCTTTATGACTGAACTTCACCTTTAATCCTAATCGTTGATTGAAATCGATCTCAACCATTGATGAATTCCAGGAAAGTCTATTTAAGAGACCCTTATCTCTTTATTTTGAAAGGTTGAATGAGAATTTGCATCGAATTGTTGCTGGAATTCATACTCACATTTGTTCATATTCACATACGCAAAGAACTAGTTTAACCAAAAGTTGACTAGATTTAACCACGGTTGACTTGAGTTGACTAGTTTCGAAAAAAAATTGAAATAATTAAACAAAATTATTTAATTAAATGGAGTACTTACTTCTAGTTAATTAAACAAAGTTATTTAATTAAATGAGAAGCCATTCCTAATTAATTAAATGAAGTTATTTAATTAAATAAGAAAAGTGTCTCTAATTAATTAAAAATTATTTAATTAAATATAAAAAGTATTTATGGGAGCATATCGCATTTTATTAAATTAACTATCTCAACAAAATCTCTCTTCAGTTCAAAGGGGGAAATTTTCAGTTCACTATTGATCAAAAATGAGTTAAATGAGTTAACTCATTTTTCTAGTCAAATTGAATCAGTTAACTCCTTATTTTACTCAAATTAAATCTATTAACTCCCTTTAATTTGGAATCTCCCTTTATCACTGAACTTCACCTTTAATCCTGATCGTTGATTGAAATCGATCTCAACCGTTGATGAATTCCAGGAAAGTCTATTTAAGAGACCCTCATCTCTTCATTTTGAAAGTTTGAATGAGAATTTGCATCGAATTGCTGCTGGAATTCATACTCACATTTGCTCATATTCATATACGCAAAGATCAAATTTGACCATAAGTTGACCAAATTTAACCATGGTTGACTTGAGTTGACTAGTTTCAAAAAGAATTTTGAAATAATTTAACGAAATTATTTAATTAAATGGAGTACTTACTTCTGTTAGAAATGGAAAAATAAATTGATAAATAAGCAATACCAAGAAAGAATCTAAGTGAGTAAATGCATGAAAAGATATTGCCATAAAATAGGAGAGAGAAAGTTTCAAGCTCCAACGCCATGAGACAAGATATTTGGAAAGGGGAAAGCAAAGAAAAACCTTCTGACTTTATGAATGAGGCATGAAAAGCCTAAGAGGAAAGAGAGAGAGAGAAAGAGAGCAATGGCTCATACAATATTTGAGAAGAGGAAGAAACCTTATTGTTAAATGAGAGAAGAGGGTCATCTGTTAAATAGAGATGAGAGAGAGAAGTTAGAATGTAACTCCCATGTCTATGAATGCCACCATTCATAAGTGTGTGAGGCCAAGTGTGAGATTTCTCTTATGGAGGAATAATCTAAAATTAGAAATTACAATATATATTTGTCCTCACATATTCCATTAGAGGAAAAAATAAGATGTAGTGGAAAAAGGATAAAAAAGAAATAGATTAGGATACCTTGGCTTATATCCTAATATATTACAACAATAAAGGAAGAAGGTCTAACCTTAGTTTATAAATACACCAAGGAAAGATTACAACTTCTAACACCCCCCTTTAATCTTTACTTGGGGAAATTACATCAAAGGGTATTAAACCCATATTTTTACAAAAATCTGCAACTTAATCTTCAATATGAAGTAATTTTATTGTCTTCAAGCCATATGGTACATTTGTAGATCCAAGATAAGTACATGATTCCTTTGAATGTGATCAAGTGGAAGCATAGGCAGATCTTCATATGTGGAAAACCAAGAAGGTTCCTTGATGGATCACCTGAAAAAAAGAGAACAACAAGACAAATATCCACAAGTAGAATTACATTGAATGGTCTAGTTAGTAAAACAATGAATTTATAATAATTTAATCAATGAGGATAAATGAATGTGTTCACCAACATGCAATGGAGTTAACATGATATCTAAAGTAAGTCATAAGCTCAAAAATGATCATAATATGGGTCAAAATGACCAATCTTTATGCAATAAATCTCTGATGAAAGAAACATACTAATGCACAAATGACCACAGACAAGGCCAACTAATGAAACCTGCATCAACATTGCGTCAATCACATGGATATAGACAGTCCATTAATGAGTCATCCCACTACAGGTGAATGGGTCACGACTCCATCACCTGCATGACCCATGATCTAGGCAATAAAGAATGCAGAACATTATCACATTGTATATTTATCAAAGAAATATAAGAGAGACAAAAATAAATAAATAATTAGAATATGTGCCTCAAGCACCAAATAATTCAAGTTACAGTTTTTCCAAGAATTATAGCTGAAGTGGACCAAAGGAAGGGTTTATGAGGAGTAACAACATATTGCCTTCAAATAAGAAATTCATCATGGACAAGCAACATCATTGCCATGAGGAAAAAGATCAACATGGGTCAAAAAAACTTTCTCAAATAAAGTCTTCAATATAGGAGTGCTCCAAGGTATGGTAGCCTCATCACCTATACACTCAAAAATGAGCAAGGTGTAGGAAGTCATACCATGATTACATCAAAATTAGGAGCATACACCAAGGAAATAAAGAGATTGAAATGGGAAATCCCCATAAAATATCATCCTCACATTGAGGAAAAAAATGGAACAACATGGAGAGAAACTAATTATTAACCTTTCAAAGTAGAGCATATAGAATCAAATGGAGGGAAACTCCATAGAAGTAAGTGCACACCAATTATAGGTTGGAGGGATACTCCACGGGCCAGATAAGACAACTACGAGTCAGTTTAAAACTGTCGGGTCCACCATAGTTAACCTTGATAAATTGGCTCCCGATGCAACTTACAAAACAAAATATCATATAAATCATGTAAATCAATGGTATAAAATCATAAAGTGCCAACATGGGCATGGAACGATGCTATAAAAGCATAAAACTGCAACCATGTGTAGATAGATTAATTAAATCAAATCATTAAATAATGAAGGAAATAGTGTAAGATAACTCATAAACCTAAATAATAGAGAGAAATAAGAAGTATAATAAGCATAAATTATTAGATATCAGTAAAAATCTCCATGCAAGGTGAACACAAGTGAGAAGAGAAAAAACATGGGCCCACCATTAAAGACAAGAATCCTAAAAAAGGAATTATAAATGAGGATATTTAAAAAAAACTTAACTTCTCCTTTTTTACTTAAAATCACGTAAAGGAGTAAGAGAGATTTAAAATAAAATATTGCACTTGTCTGAAAATGAATGATTACATGCTAAAAATAGGTTGACAAGAGGCTATAATAAAAGTAAATGATGATTACATGCCAAAAATAGGTTGACAAAAGGCAATGATAAAAGCAAAAGATGCCTCTGTCAAGAAATAAAAAGAGAAGAAAGAATCTTGCAAGAAAAGAAAAGAAAACGTTACAACTGAATCTAAATATAGAGAGATTATACACAAACTCCTCTTTTTGCCTTGACAATATGCTACCGCAGCTGTCCTAGGGTTAGAATAGTCCAGCGCGAATTTCTCTTATTGCAGAATAGGGACTTGTGATTCTAGTAGCAGGGCACCTGCAATAGCTCTTGTTTCAAAAATGTTTACCATGCCCGTAAATATGCTTCCCCGTCAAGGGCCTAGTGGGGAATTGTTAGATAATTTAATGGAAGAATTAGGACTTGGTGACATCGATGCAGGTCGTCAGGATTGCTTCCTTGCATTTGCCAGAGTATTTAGTGGCGTGATTTCAAACATGCTAGAAGGGGCTTGGAAGAAACAAGTTTTATTTTCAAGAACATGGAAAAGGATTCAAAAAGAATTCAAAAGGAGCTGAGAGAATTCCTAGAAGAAGACCCGAAAGCGTCAAGAATTGAAGCGCAGAGGCAACAGCAACAAGAAAAGAAAGATAGCATCACCTTGGCTTCATGTAACAGAAATACCCTTGAGGCTATCGCTAGAGGTTTGATCAAAGCAGGCCAATGCAGGAAAGCCAGAGAGGTTTTACTGGTTGCAAAGGACTCGTTATTTAAGCTTGATCATGGTATTCATGCCAAGCTTATTGCTCAGGCTTCCAAATCGAGTGGAGGACATATTTTGCAGGCTTTTTGAGCTCCTTGAGACTGTGGTTTAGAATGCTCTCTCGAAAGTGGCCATTTCATGCCATTAGCAGGGAACAATTGCTGTGTTAAAAGGCACGATGTGCATATTCTCTGAAAAATGCACATTTTTCGGGTTGGCTATATCCCGTGGAATTGAAGTTCAACACAATAATTTGGTAAAATACACTCTGGGCTACAGACAATTTAATAGGTACAAATTCAGGAAAATGCCATGGGTTTCTCTGAAAGAAATGAGTAATGAAAGAATCTTCACCATTAAGGTTTTAGCTCAATTCAAGGAGATGGGTTTCAAGCTGAAGACTATGCAATGTCTGAAATGTCAGGTACATGGGATGAAGAAAAGAATAATAGTTCTGATGGCAATTCTATAGAAAAGAATGAAGAAGAATCAGAATGAAAAAGTTCTGATTCACAACTCCTTGCTTATGGGCTCAAATCAAAAGTTGAGATGTAAAGAAATCCAAAACAGATATTGTAGTCATAAGGAAAGGAAGAGAGTAGATTGAAGAGAAATGGCAGTGCACGCCGCCTATCTTCTCCATCCTTCTGGGGTGCTAGGAAGGCCAAATAATGAAAGGATTGGATTGCTTCTAAAGGTTTTCTTAAAAAATTGATGAATTCAATCACATTATTTAGAAAATCTAAGGCTCAAGGGTGAAACCAGAATGGAGAACACTAAAAAATGGCAGCCAAAAAATCTTGGCAAACAGCAACGCAACTCAAATAACAAGATAGCAAGAAAAATCTTCAAAATACCATCGAAGAGGCTATCCGATAAGACTGAATCATTCTTAAGATAAATTGGAAAATTAATCACAATTTTTAACAAACATTGATATCAAGATAGGAAAACCCTTTGGCAGCAAGCCTTCCAAAGGGGGTTAGATGAAAAATAATAAAAAATAAGAAGTAACCTGCACAAATTAGAGCAAACAAAAGTTAATCGGGTTTGGCGGTAAACCAGCCAAACTCAAAAAAAAAATAATTTCTTCCATCTTAAGAAGATTAAAGAAGAAATTAGTGAAATCTCTCTCAAGAGTCTCCTTCGAATCGTACCTTCATGCAAACACTCAAAACAAAGATTAAACTGCTCTGATACCATGTTAGAAATGGAAAAATAAATCTGTAAATAAGCAATACCAGGAAAGAATCTAAGTGAGTAAATGCATGAAAAGATATTACCATAAAATAGGAGAGAGAAAGCTTCAAGCTCCAACACCATGAGACAAGATATATGGAAAGGGAAAAGAAAAGAAAACCCCTTGTTATATTATGAATGAGGCATGAAAAGCGTAAGAAGAAAGAGAGAGAGAGAGCAAGAGAGCAATGGCTCATACAATATTTGAGAAGAGGAAGAAACCTTATTGTTAAATGAGAGAAGAGGGTCATCTCTTAAATAGAGATGAGAGAGAGGAGTTAGAATGTAACTCCCATGTCTATGAATGCCACCATTCATAAGTGTGTGAGGCCAAGTGTGAGATTTCTCTTAAGGAGGAATAATCTAAAATTAGAAATTAAATTATATATTTTTCCTCACATATTCCACTAGAGGACAAAATAAGATGTAGTGGAAAAAGGACAAAAAAGAAATATATTAGGATACCTTGGCTTATATCCTAATATATTACAACAATAAAGGAAGAAGGTCTAACCTTGGTTTATAAATACACCAAGGAAAGATTACAACTTCTAACAACTTCTAATTAATTAAACAAAGTTATGTAATTAAATGAGAAGTCATTCCTAATTAATTAAATAAAGTTATTTAATTAAATAAGAAAATTTTCTCTAATTAATTAAAGATTATTTAATTAAATAGAAAAAGTAATTATGACAGCATATCTCATTTTATTAAATTAAAAATCTCAACAAAATCTCTCTTCAGTTCAAAAAGGGAAATTTCCAGTTCCCTATTGATCAAAAATGAGTTAAATCAATTAACTCCTTTTTCTACTCAAATTGAATCAGTTAACTCCTTATTTTATTCAAATTAAATCCGTTAACTCCCTTTAATTTAGAAATCTCCCTTTATGACTGAACTTCACCTTTAATCTTGACCGTTGATTGAAATCGATCTGAACTGGTGATGAATTCAAAGAAAGTCTATTTAAGAGACCCTCATCTCTTCATTTTGAAAGGTTGAATGAGAATTTGCATCGAATTGTTGCCGACAATCATACTCACATTTGCTCATATTCACATACGCAAAGCTCAAGTTTGACTAAAAGTTGACCAGATTTAACCATGGTTGACTTGAGTTGACTAGTTTCAAAAATAATTTTGAAATAATTAAACAAAATTATTTAATTAAATGAAGTACTTACTTCTAATTAATTAAACAAAGTTATTTAATTAAATGAGAAGCCATTCCTAATTAATTAAATGAAGTTATTTAATTAAATAAGAAAAGTGTCTCTAATTAATTAAAAATTATTTAATTAAATAGAAAGAGTAATTATGAAAGCGTATCTCATTTTATTAAATTAAATATCTCAACAAAATCTCTCTTCAGTTCAAAAAGGGAAATTTTCAATTCACTATTTATCAAAAATGAGTTAAATCAGTTAGCTCCTTTTTCTACTAAAATTGAATCAGTTAACTCCTTATTTTACTCAAATTAAATCTGTTAACTCCCTTTAATTTGGAAATGTCCCTTTATGACTGAACTTCACCTTTAATCCTGACCGCTGATTGAAATCAATCTCAATTGTTGATGAATTCCAAGAAATTCTATTTAAGAGACCACCATCTCTTCATTTTGAAAGGTTGAATGAGAATTTGCATGAAATTGTTGCTGGAAATCATACTCACATTTTCTCATATATACATACGCAAAGATCAAGTTTGACCAATAGTTGATCAAATTTAACCACAGTTGACTTGAGTTGACTAGTTTCAAATAGAATTTTGAAATAATTAAATAAAATTATTTAATTAAATATAGTACTTACTTCTAATTAATTAAACAAAGTTATTTAATTAAATGAGAAGCCTTTCTTAATTAATTAAATGAAGTTATTTAATTAAATAAGAAAAGTATCTCTAATTAATTAAAGATTATTTAATTAAATAGAAAAAGTAATTATGAGAACATATGTCATTTTATTAAATTAAATATCTCAACAAAATCTCTCTTCAGTTCAAAAATGAAAATTTCCAGTTCACTATTGATAAAAATGAGTTAAATGAGTTAACTCATTTTTCTACCCAAATTGAATCAGTTAACTCCTTATTTTACTCAAATTAAATATGTTAACTCCCTTTATTTTGGAAATCTCCCTTTATGACTAAACTTCACCTTTAATCCTGACCGCTGATTTAAATTGATCTCAACCATTAATGAATTCCAGGAAAGTCTATTTAAAAGACCCTCATCTTTTCATTTTGAAAGGTTGAATGAGAATTTGCATTGAATTGTTGCTGGAATTCATACTCACATTTGCTCATATTCACATATGCAAAGATCAAGTTTGACGAAAAGTTGACTAGATTTAACCATGGTTGACTAGAGTTGACTAGATTCGAAAAGAATTTTGAAATAATTAAATGAAATTATTTAATTAAATGGAGTACTTACTTCTAATTAACTAAAAAAAGTTATTTAATTAAATGAGAAGCAATTCCTAATTATTTAAATGAAGTTATTTAATTAAATAAGAAAAGTGTCTCTAATTAATTAAAGATTATTTAATTAAATAGAAAAAGTAATTATGAGAGCATATGTAATTTTATTAAATTAAATATCTTTACAAAATCTCTCTTTAGTTCAAAAAGGAAAATTTTCAGTTTCTATTGATAAAAAATGAGTTAAATCTGTTAACTCCCTTTAATTTGGAAATCTTTCTTTATGACTGAACTTCACCTTTTATCCTGACCGCTGATTGAAATCGATCTCAACCGTTGATGAATTCCACAAAAATCTTTTTAAGAGACCATCATCTCTTTATTTTGAAAGGTTGAATGGGAATTCACATCGAATTGTTGCTGGAATTCATACTCACATTTGCTCATATTCACATACGCAAAGATCAAGTTTGACAAAAAGTTGATCAGATTTAACTGCAGTTGACTTGAGTTGACTAGTTTCGAAAAGAATTTTAAAATAATTAAACAAAATTATTTAATTAAATGGAGTACTTACTTCTAATTAATTATACAAAGTTATTTAATTAAATGAGAAGCCATTCCTAATTAATTAAATGAAGTTATTTAATTAAATAAGAAAAGTATCTCTAATTAATTAAAGATTGTTTAATTAAACAGAAAAAGTAATTATAAGAGCATATCTCATTTTATTAAATTAAATATCTCAACAAAATCTCTCTTCAGTTCAAAAAGAGAAATTTTTAGTTCACTATTCATTAAAAATGAGTTAAATCAGTTAACTCCTTTTTCTACTCAAATTGAATAAGTTAACTCCTTATTTTACTCACATTAAATCTGTTAACTCCCTTTAATTTGGAAATCTCCCTTTATGACTGAACTTCAACTTTAATCCTGACCGTTGATTGAAATCGATCTCAACCGTTGATGAATTCTAGGAAAGTCTATTTAATAGACCATCATCTCTTCATTTTGAAAGGTTGAATGAGAATTTGCATCGAATTGTTGCTGGAATTCATACTCATATTTGCTCATATTCACATATGCAAAGATCAAGTTTGACCAAAAGTTCACCAGATTTAACCATGGTTGACTTGAGTTGACAAGTTACAAAAAGAATTTTGAAATAATTAAACAAAATTATTTAATTAAATGGAGTACTTACTTCTAATTAATTAAACAAAGTGATTTAATTAAATGAGAAGCCATTCCTAAATAATTAAATGATGTTATTTAATTAAATAAGAAAAGTATCTCTAATTAATTAAAGATTATTTAATTAAATAGAAAATTAATTATGAGAGTATATCTCATTTTATTAAATTAAATATCTCAACAAAATCTCTCTTCAGTTCAAAAAGGGAAATTTTGAATTCACTATTGATCAAAAATGAGTTAAATTAGTTAACTCTTTTTTCTACTCAAATTGAATCAGTTAACTTCTTATTTTACTCAAATTAAATCTGTTAACTCCTTTTAATTTGGAAATCTCCCTTTATGATTGAACTTCACCTTTAATCCTGATCGCTGATTGAAATCGATCTCAACCGTTGATGAATTCTACGAAAGTCTATTTAAGAGACCCTCATCTCTTCATTTTGAAAGGTTGAATGAGAATTTGCATTGAATTGTTGCTTGAATTCATACTCACATTTGTTTATATTCACATACGCAAAGATCAAGTTTGACCAAAAGTTGACCAGATTTAGCCATGGTTGACTCGAGTTAACTAGTTTCGAATAGAATTTTGAAATAATTAAATAAAATTATTTAATTAGATGGAGTACTTACTTCTAATTAATTAATCAAAGTTATTTAATTAAATGAGAATCCATTCTTAATTAATTAAATAAAGTTATTTAATTAAATAAGAAAAGTGTTTCTAATTAATTAAAGATTATTTAATTAAATAGAAAAAGTAATTATGAGAGCATATCTCATTTTATTAAATTAAATATCTCAACAAAATCTCTCTTCAGTTCAAAAAGGGAAATTTCTAGTTCACTATTGATCAAAAATGAGTTAAATCAGTTAACTCCTTTGTCTACTTAAATTGAATCAGTTAACTCTATATTTTACTCAAATGAAATCCGTTAACTCTCTTTAATTTGGAAATCTCCCTTTATGACTGAAGTTCACCTTTAATCCTGATCGTTGAATGAAATCGATCTCATCCGTTGATGAATTCTACAAAAGTCTATTTAAGAGACCCTCATCTCTTCATTTTGAGAGGATGAATGAGAATTTGCATCGAATTGTTGCTAGAATTCATACTCACATTTGCTCATATTTACATACGAAAAGATCAAGTTTGACCAAAAGTTGACCAGATTTAACCACGGTGGACTTGAGTTGACTAGTTTGAAAAAGAATTTTTAAATAATTAAACGAAATTATTTAATTAAATGGAGTACTTAATTCTAATTAATTAAAAAAAGTTATTTAACTAAATGAGAAGCCATTCCTAATTAATTAAATAAAGTTATTTAATTAAATAAGAAAAGTGTCTCTAATTAATTAAAGATTATTTAATTAAATAGAAAAAGTAATTACGAGAGTGTATCTAATTTTATTAAATTAAATATCTCAACAAAATATCTCTTCAGTTCAAAAAGGGAAAGTTCACTATTGATAAAAAATGAGTTAAATTAGTTAACTCCTTTTTGTACTCAAATTGAATCAGTTAACTCCTTATTTTACTCAAATTAAATCTGTTAAATCCTTTTAATTTGGAAATCTCCCTTTATGACTGAACTTCAACTTTAATCCTGACCATTGATTTAAATCGATCTCAACCGTTGATGAATTCTAAGAAAGTCTATTTAAGAGACCCTCATCTCTTCATTTTTAAAGGTTGAATGAGAATTTGCATCAAATTGTTGCTGGAATTCATACTCACATTTGCTCATATTCACATATGCAAAGATCAAGTTTGACCTAAAGTTGACCAGATTTAACCACAGTTGACTTGAGTTGACTAGTTTCGAAAACCATTTTGAAATAATTAAACAAAATTATTTAATTAAATGGAGTACTTAATTTTAATTAATTAAACAAATTGATATAATTAATTAAATGAGAAGCCATTCCTAATTAATTAAATGAAGTTATTCAATTAAATAAGAAAAGTATCTGTAATTAATTAAAGATTGTTTAATTAAATAGAAAAAGTAATTATGAGAGCATATCTCATTTTATTAAATTAAATATCTCAAAAAAATCTCTCTTCAGTTCAAAAAGAGAAATTTTCAGTTCAGTATTGTTAAAAAATGAGTGAAATCAGTTAACTCCTTTTTCTACTCAAATTGAATAAGGTAACTCCTTATTTTACTCACATTAAATCTGTTAACTCCCTTTACTTTGGAAATCTCCTTTTATGAATGAACTTCAACTTTAATCCTGACCGTTGATTAAAATCGATCTGAACCATTGATGAATTCTAAAAAAGTCTATTTAATAGACCCTCATCTATTCATTTTGAAAGGTTGAATGAGAATTTGCATCGAATTGTTGCTGGAATTCATACTCACATTTGCTCATATTCACATATGCAAAGATCAAGTTTGACCAAAAGTTTACCAGATTTAACCATGGTTTACTTGAGTTGACTAGTTTCGAAAAAAAATTTGAAATAATTAAATAAAATTATTTAATTAAATGGAGTACTTACTTCTAAATAATTAAACCAAGTTATTTAATTAAATGAGAAGCCATTCCTAATTAATTAAATGAAGTGATTTAATTAAATAAGAAAAGTGTCTCTAATTAATTAAAGATTATTTAATTAAATAGAAAAATTAGTTATGAGAGCATATCTCATTTTATTAAATTTAATATCTCAACAAAATCTCTCTTCAGTTGAAAAAGAGAAATTTCTAGTTCACTATTGATAAAAAATGAGTTAAATAAGTTAATTCCTTTTTCTACTCAAATTGAATTAGTTAACTCCTTATTTTACTCAAATTAAATCTCTTAACTCTCTTTAATTTGGAAATCTCCCTTTATGACTGAACTTCACCTTTAATCCTGACCACTGATTGAAATCGATCTCAACCGTTGATGAATTCTACGAAAGTCTATTTAAGACACCCTTATCTCTACATTTTGAAAGGTTGAATGAGAATTTGCATCGAATTGTTGCTAGAATTCATAATCACATTTGCTCATATTCACATGTGCAAATATCAAGTTTGATCAAAAGTTGACCAGATTTAACCACAGTTGACTTGAGTTTACTTGTTTGAAAAAGAATTTTGAAATAATTAAACGAAATTATTTAATTAAATGGAGTACTTAATTCTAATTAATTAAACAAAGTTATTTAATTAAATGAGAAGCCATTCCTAATTAATTAAATAAAGTTATTTAATTAAATAAGAAAAGTGTCTCTAATCAATTAAAGATTATTTAATTAAATAGAAAAAGTAATTACGAGAGCGTATCTAATTTTATTAAATTAAATATCTCGAC
This sequence comes from Cupressus sempervirens, assembly GCA_028749045.1. Taxonomy (NCBI): domain Eukaryota; kingdom Viridiplantae; phylum Streptophyta; class Pinopsida; order Cupressales; family Cupressaceae; genus Cupressus; species Cupressus sempervirens. Next base: position 120,529,971 of record CM053783.1, read on the forward strand.
AAGATCTCTCTTCAGTTCTAAAAGGGAAATTTCCAGTTCACTATTGATAAAAAATGAGTTAAATGAGTTAACTTCTTTTTCTACTCAAATTGAATCAGTTAACTGCTTATTTTACTCAAATTAAATCCGTTTAATCCCTTTAATTTAGAAATCTCCCTTCATGACTGAACTTCACCTTTAATCCTGACAGTTGATTGAGATCGATCTGAACCATTAATGAATTCTAGGAAAGTCTATTTAAGAGACCCTCATCTCTTCATTTTGAGAGGTTAAATAAGAATTTGCATCGAATTGTTGCTGGAATTCATGCACACATTTGCTCATATTCACATACGCAAAGATCATGTTTTACCAAATGTTGACCAGATTTAAACACGGTTGACTTCAGTTGACTAGTTTCGAAATTTTTTTTGAAATAATTAAATAAAATTATTTAATTAAATGGAGTACTTACTTCTAATTAATTAAACAAAGTTATTTAATTAAATGAGAAGTCATTCCTAATTAATTAAATGAAGTTTTTTAATTAAATAAAAAAAGTGTCTCTAATTAATTAAAGATTACTTAATTAAATAGAAAAAGTAATTATGAGAGCATATCTCATTCTATTAAATTAAATATCTCAACAAAATCTCTCTTCAGTTCAGAAAGGGAAATTTCCAGTTCACTATTGATCAAAAATGAGTTAAATAATTTAACTCCTTTTTCTACTCAAATTAAATCAGTTAACTCCTTATTTTACTCAAATTAAATCTGTTAACTCCCTTTAATTTGGAAATCTCCCTTTATGACTGAACTTCACCTTTAATCCTGACCGCTGATTGAAATCGATCTCAACCGTTGATGAATTCTATGAAAATCTATTTAAGAAACCCTCATCTCTTCATTTTGAAAGGTTGAATGAGAATTTGCATCGAATTGTTGCTGGAATTCATAATCACATTTGCTCATATTCACATACACAAAGATCAAGTTTGACCAAAAGTTGACCAGATTTAACCACGGTTGACTTGAGTTGACTAGTTTCGAATAGAATTTTGAAATAATTAAATAAAATTATTTAATTAAATAGAGTACTTACTTCTATATAATTAAACAATGTTATTTAATTAAATGAGAAGCCATTCTTAATTAATTAAATGAAGTTATTTAATTAAATAAGAAAAGTGTCTCTAATTAATTAAAGATTATTTAATTAAATAGAAACATTAATTATGAGAGCATATCTCATTTTATTAAATTATATATCTCAAAGAATTCTCTCTTCAGTTCAAAAAAGAAAATTTCTAGTTAACTATTGATAAAAAATGAGTTAAATGAGTTAACTCCTTTTTCTACTCAAATTGAATCAGTTAACTCCTTATTTTACTCAAATTAAATCTGTTAACTCCCTTTAATTTGGAAATCTCCCTTTATGATTGAACTTCATCTTTAATTCTTACCGCTGATTGAAATCGATCTCAATCGTTAATGAATTCTAGCAAAGTCTATTTAAGAGACCGTCATCTCTTCATTTTGAAAGGTTGAATGAGAATTTGTATCGAATTGTTGCTGGATTCATACTCACATTGTCTCATATTCACATACGTAAAGATCAAGTTTGACCAAAAGTTAACCAGATTTAACCACAGTTCACTTTAGTTGACTAGTTTCAAATTTTTTTTTTAAATAATTAAACGAAATTATTTAATTAAATGGAGTACTTACTTTTAATTAATTAAAAAAATTTATTTAATTAAATTAGAAACCATTCCTAGTTAATTAAATGAAGTTATTTAATTAAATAATAAAAGTGTCTCTAATTAATTAAAGATTATTCAATTAAATAGAAAAAGTAATTATGAGAGCATATATCATTTTATTAAATTAAATATCTCAACAAAATCTCTCTTCAATTCAAAAACAAAAATTGAATCAGTTAACTCCTTTTTCTACTCAAGTTGAATCAGTTAACTCTATATTTTACTCAAATTAAATCCGTTAACTCTCTTTAATTTGGAAATCTCCCTTTATGACTAAACTTCACCTTTAATCTTGACCGTTGAATGAAATTTATCTCAACCATTGATGAATTCTAAGAAAGTTTATCTAAGAGACCCTCATCTCTTCATTTTGAGAGGATGAATAAAAATTTGCATCGAATTGTTGCTGGAATTCATACTCGCATTTTCTCATATTCACATACGAAAAGATCAAATTTGACCAAAAGTTGACCAGATTTAACCACGGTTGACCTGAGTTGACTAGTTTGAAATTTTTTTTTTGAAATAATTAAACGCAATTATTTAATTAAATGGAGTACTTACTTCTAATTAACTAAACAAAGTTATTTAATTAAATGAGAAGCCATTCCTAATTAATTAAATGAAGATATTTAATTAAATAAGAAAAGTGTCTCTAATTAATTAAAGGTTATTTAATTAAATAGAAAAAGTAATTATAAGAGCATATCTCATTTTATTAAATTAAATATCTCAACAAAATCTCTCTTCAGTTAAAAAAGGAAAATTTCCAGTTCACTATTGATAAAAAATGAGTTAAATCACTTAACTCCTTTTTCTACTCAAATTGAATCAGTTTATTCCTTATTTTACTCAAATTAAATTTGGTAACTCCTTTTAATTTTGAAATCTTCCTTTATGACTAAACTTTACCTTTAATCCAGATCATTGATTGAAATTGATCTCAACCGTTGATGAATTCCAAGAGAGTTTATTTAAGACACCCTTATCGCTTCATTTTTAAAAGTTGAATGAGAATTTGCATCGAGTTTTTGTTGGAATTCATACTCATATTTCCTCATATTTACATATGCAAAGATCAAGTTTGACCAAAAGTTGACTAGATTTAACCACAGTTGACTAGTTTCGAAAAGAATTTAAATATAATCAAATGAAATTATTTAATTAAATCGAGTACTTAATTCTAATTAATTAAACAAAGTTATTTAATTAAATGAAGTTATTTAATTAAATAAGAAAAGTGTCTCATTTTATTAAATTAAATATCTCAACAAAATCTCTCTTTAGCTCAAAAAGGGAAATTTCTAGTTCAATATTAATAAAAAATGAGTTAAATCAAGTAACTCCTTTTTCTACACAAATTGAATCAGTTAACACCTTATTTTACTCAAATTAAATATGTTAACTCCCTTTAATTTGGAAATCTCCCTTTATGACTGAACTTCACCTTTAATCTTGACCGTTGATTGAAAACGATCTCAACCGTTGATGAATTCCAGGAAAGTCTATTTAAAAGACCCTCATCTCTTCATTTTGAAAGGTTGAATGAGAATTTGCTTCAAATTGTTACTAGAATTCATACTCACATTTGCTCATATTCACATACGCAAAGTTCAAGTTTGACCAAATGTTGATCTGATTTAACCACAGTTGACTTGAGTTTACTAGTTTCAAATTTTTTTTGAAATAATTAAATGAAATTATTTAATTAAATGGAGTACTTACTTCTAATTAACTAAACAAAGTTATTTAATTAAATGAGAAGCCTTTCCTAATTAATTAAATAAATTTATTTAATAAAATAAGAAAAGTGTATCTAATTAATTAAAGATTATTTAATTAAATAGATAAAGTAATTATGAGAGCATATCTCATTTTATTAAATTAAATATTTCAATGAAATCTCTCTTTAGTTCAAAAAGAGAAATTTTTACTTCACTATTCATCAAAAATGAGTTAAATCAGTTAACTCATTTTTCTACTCAAATTGAATCAGTTAACTCCTTATTTTACTCAAAATTAAATCTGTTAACTCCCTTTGATTTGAAAATCTCCCTTTATGACTGAACTTCACTTTTAATCCTGACTGTTGATTGAAATCAATCTCAACTGTTGATGATTTCCAATAAAGTCTATTTAACAGACCCTCACCTCTTCATTTTGAAAGGTTGAATGAGAATTTGCATCGAATTGTTGCTGGAATTCATACTCACATTTGCTCATATTCACATACGCAAAGATCAAGTTTGACCAAAAGTTGACCAGATTTAACCATGGTTGACTTGAGTTCACTAGTTTTGAAAATAATTTTGAAATAATTAAACTGAATTATTTAATTAAATGGAGTACTTACTTCTACTTAATTAAACAAAGTTATTTAATTAAATGAGAAGTCATTCCTAATTAATTAAATGAAGTTATTTAATTAAATAAGAAAAGTGTTTCTAATTAATTAAAGATTATTTAATTAAATAGAAAAAGTAATTATTTGAGCATATCTCATTTTATTAAATTAAATATCTCAACAAATTCTCTCTTCAGTTCAAAAAGGAAAATTTTCAGATCACTATTGATAAAAAATGAGTTAAATCAGTTAACTCCTTTTTCTACTCAAATTGAATCAGTTAACTCCTTATTTTACTCAAATTAAATCTGTTAACTCCCTTTGATTTGGAAATCTACCTTTATGACTGAACTTCACCTTTAATCCTGACCGTTGATTGAAATCAATCTCAACCGTTGATGAATTCCAAGAAACTCTATTTAAGAGACCCTCATCTCTTCATTTTGAAAGGTTGAATGAGAATTTGCATCGAATTGTTGCTGGAATTCATACTCACATTTGCTCATATTCACATACACAAAGATCAAATTTGACCAAAAGTTGACTAGATTTAACCACGGTTGACTTGAGTTGACTAGTTTCGAAAAGGATTTTGAAATAATTAAACGAGATTATTTAATTAAATGCAGTACTTATTTCTAATTAATTATACAAAGTTATTTAATTAAATGAGAAGCCATTCTTAATTAATTAAATCAAGTTATTTAATTTGTGAGGCCTCACCCAATTCGTTATAGTACCAATGTGATAATTGCATTACGATGATTTTAATCCTATGTTTGATACACTTTTAAGACTATAGGGTTATGTTATTTTAATATCTGCATTTTGATGATCTACAATTATCTCTGCATATTATGACCTAATTGATGCATTTAATGATTCTATTTCATGTTGTAAGCTATTGACATTGCTTTAATAGAAATTGAATGGTAGAAATGCTTGTAATATAAGAAGGTAATGTTGAAGTGAAAATTAGAGTTAAAAGATAAATTTTGTTATGCATTGAGACCTAACCCGCATACCTAGGGATTCAATAGTTATGGATTCAGCATCTTGTCGTAGAATATGAAGTTATTCAAAATATTAAATTGACCATGTTATGTTGATAAGTAAAGTTTAGTTTTATAGTATTTTGAACATTTTACATGGAAATTGTTAGAAGAAGTAATGTAATTATAAGGAATGAAGTATGGAACTCAAATGTCGAATGTGATATGTAAGTTTTGATATTTTAATATTTTGAAGGTTATATTTGAAATGATTAAGAAAGGGAAAGTTAATTTGAGATGATGAAATATATTCAAGTCTAATGTTGAATGAGATAATGATTTATTTTACATATGCTTATATGATTTTCTTGGACTGCTGACACTCGAGTTTAGTGTGCAAGAATTTGACCATGGGTTAAAGGGGAATTAAGGCTCAAACTACTACAAACATGACATAACCAAGGTCGAATCAGTGGAAAAGATTCAAACCTAATTGTAATGTGTTTTATTTTGTATATGTGAATTGTATGTGTGCGTAGTAGCCTAGTTCATGTATTATTGTAAAACAAGTCATTTTTTAAAAATATAATGTGATATTTTAAGTGTGTCACTTGACACTTGTGCTTGTTATGTGATATTGTTGGAGTTGAGGAAAGCCAACTCCAAAGATGCCCAAGATCACCTGCATGCAAGAACCTGTCAAAGAGAAGCCAAGAAGAGGAAAAACATGGAGCAAGGGAAAAACTCTAAACGGACATGAGAGACCACAAATGCAAACACAATAAAAATGTATTTACAATATACACAATGTGATGTTATGTTATGAAAATAAAAAGAGGGAGCCCATTTATAAAGAGCTCATGGAATCTTGTAGAACAAGTTGGAAGGTGGTAGAAGATAAGCTTGACAACTTAGCACATATCCACAAAAGGTGGAACATGCTAGAAGGGAACAAACTCCCGTGTTGTCAACAACTAACCACTACATGCATTAAATATAAAATATAAAATAAATGCATTTACCAAAGTAAGCTTAAGTAAATAAAATAAATAAATAATTATTAATTATTTACTCTAACACCCCCCCTTAAGTGCAACTTAGGGAAATGCCTTAAGCTCACAAAACTAAGATGAATACAGAATGGGTCCCGGCAACGAGGCCATGTTAGGTACCCAAGTACAATGCAAGAAAATGCAACCTCTGTAACTAAGGAAAGAGAGAAAACCATGTGGAAAAACCCTCCCCCAAAAAGAGGTAAGAACCTAGTGAAGAACTGAAGAAGTCTCCAGCTAGGGAAATGGTCCCCTAAAACAGGAACAAGGAGTGATCATGAAGAAGCATCACTGAAGCATGAAGAAGCTGCAAAATCTGCCAAACTGCTGATCTGAAGAACCTCCATGGAAGAAGAAGGCACGAACCGAGCATGTCTATATTGTAGATGATCCATCTCACCGAAATGCATAGGTAGCCAGCCACTGCAATCGCCTTGTATGTAGGATCAACCACTAAATACATAGTTCACACTATTGAACCATCGAACCATGGATGCATTAGAACAATAGCATAATCCCCCCTAATGTAGACGGGGTGTGATGACAAGCAATTGAGAAGGTGGGCCAAAGTCTCCTGCAGACGAACCAAGAACGAGGAGAGAGGGAAAGAGGTACAGACACCTATAAAGACACGGTTAAACTGACTCTACATGGAGCTAATGTCATGGAAGGGACACTCACTTGACAAAGGGAGAATGCCTAAAACAGAAAATAAATATCCCCCCATGGTGCTTTATGAAAATAGTGCAAGTACAACTGACTCAAAACAACGTTCATGACTTCCAAAATGCAAAAGTGGCACTTTATCTCAATGCAAAATAAAAAAAATACTTCAAAATGATAGCTACAATTATCAAAACTAAAAACAAGCTAATATAAAAGAGAGTACAGCCTAAAACAAGAGAAACCATGCCAGAAAAATGATCCTCAGGCCTAAAACACTCAAAATATCCATCATATAGCAAAAATGCCAAAACTATGATAGAAAGAGCAGAGCCAAAAACTAAGAAAAATGACTATATTTCTGAAAAGCTGACAGAACCAGCTTTCCAAAAATATAAAGTTTTCAAAAAACAAGCATGTGACGCAAAATATATGCTTGCCGGAGTCAAAAATAGGACTTTAGACTTCAACAAAAAAAATAGGCAATGAAAAAGCATCAAAACCTAAAAATACCTATACCTAAATCTCCGTCTCAGAACCAGGTTTCCAGCGCTTCTTTCAGATCGGAAAAATACCTCCGTATGCAAAAGTTATGGCCAAAAAACCACAAGTAGGTCCAAAATGAAATCAAGAGAGGTGCAGGGCAAGTTTGATGACACAACACTGACGTCAGCAAGTCATGCGATGAAATTTGACAGCTTGGAGGCCGTCGCCACAAAAAAGGAGCCACGTGGCAGTACGGATGAAGATGTGGCAATGTGCCACATGGCGCGCCTGCCACATGTCACGCTCAAAACAGGTGACTTGGCGCTGATGCTTGTTGCTGACTGTGCAGCGGAGATTGGGCACGGAGCAGTGGAGGTGGCGGATCTGCTGACGGAGACTAGGAACGGAGCTTCGCAAGGGGAGGTACCGCCCGAAGGAGCAGCCCGTGGGCAGCGGAGGAGGCCATTGTCTTTCCTAGATAAGGAATTAATTAGCTAAATTATGAAGAATATAGTGCTCTACCTAATCTGAAAGCTAAAATCATTATTATAAAAGTAACAACAATAAAAAGGGCTATCAAAATTTGACCTTGTGATATCATTTCTTATATTTCCTTTTATGTATTATATTTTTATCTCTTATTATAAGACTAATAGATAAGCAATATATATATATATATATATATATATATATATATATATATATATATATATATATATATATATATAATCTATTTTTTTTATTCTACCTATTTCAGATTATAATCTGGATGAGATGTTCTAGATTGGATTGAAAATGTATAGATCATATTGAAGGGTAAAAAAGAGATTTCAAAGACTAAGAGTGGATCATTCTTGTTTTCTATATCTGTCATAAAGAAAAACTAATTCCAAATTACTTGAATTATTCTAAAGAATGTGTTAATAATCATAACAACTATCTGTAAATAGACTAGTTACTAAAGAAAATCATACTATTAGTCATGGAGTATTCCCTACAATATTGATTAAGGGTTTTTCTTTTTTCTTGTAAGAGTAAAAACAAAACAATAAGGTAAGGGATGGAAGAAGTGAAAAGAAACTATCTCTTATTAAGTTTTTAGGAATAGGAAAATATGATGATCAAAACTTGCATTAGATTCTTATTAGAATCTAAAAATTACTTTTTCCTATTGGAAAAAAAATTGATCTGTATGATACAATGAAATTGTGGCGGGTATAGTTTAGTGGTAAAAGTGTGATTCATTCTATCATTATATTCAACAGAGTTGAAGGATCTTTCAACTCTCATTTATATTTTTTTATATAAAAAACTCTATTTACTATATAGGTTCTAAACCTCTCCAATGAATACCCTGGGTCAGGAAAGGAATTGTGCGCATTCTCATAATTTGAATTTGGAATGAATGATAAAATGACGATATTTTCCATTCAAGATGGCGAAACAGAATGTAGATTTTTTTAAAAGATTAGACCGATCTATCTAATCGGATCAATCAAAGATCCATGGATATCAAAATATTATTTTTCATCGTAACTAAACTAAATTTTCAACTCCTAGAATAAAAAAGTTGGATTCAAATAGCTAGGTAACAGTGACTTTGGTTTACTTTAGTCACCGTGATTTTTTTTGAGCTCGGTGAAATTTGATTTCCTCTAGGATTGCAATCAGTAGAAATAGAAAACGAAGTAATTAGAAAGATTTTTGAGCCCAATATTAAGAATTTTTCAATCCTATCTTTCTATAGGGATCATCTATCAAGTGAATAGATATTTTCTATTTAAGGTTCTTCACCTGAAGTTAAGAGGAAAGAACTACAAATACAACTAACATAGATGTTATGGAGCAGAGCATAAATAATTTATGTATTATGTGAAAAAGCATTTTATTTATTTATCAGACCTCCCTTTCTATCTCTCTCTCATGGAGGAGCCGAATGAAATGAAATTTTCATGTTCAGTTATGAATTAGAGGCGTTAATCAATGTTGACTATAACCCCTAGCCTTCTAAGCTAATGATGCGGGTTCGATTCCTGCTACCTGCTCATTCATATTTCTTATTCTTATTTCATTGTTCAAGCGCAATGTTACCTACCTATTCTTTCTCTTTCATTCCCGAATCTCATTGTGAATAGAGACAAATCATACTTTTTTATTCCCAATCGATAAAGTAAAGGAATAATGAAAATAAAGCGCCCATCGTCTAATGGATAGGACAGAGGTCTTCTAAACCTTAGGTATAGGTTCAAATCCTATTGGACGTAATAATTCATCATTATGCTTTGTTAAATGTTGCAAAATGATTATTTAGCTCTTTTATACTATTTTGAGCATAATAAAAAGTTGGAGATTTTCTTGAATAGCTTCTTTAAAGAGATCTTTTGCTTGTTGTGTGAATGTCCTAGTAGAACGTATAATTTCTCCAAATTGGGGTTTCTTTTTTACTAAATACTCACGCAGCTTAAGAATAAATTTTTTAACTTGTACGATCTCTAATACATCTAGATATCCGTTCGTTCCAATATAAATCATAGCTACTTGTGCTTCCACTGTCAAAGGATTTGATTGAGATTTCTTGAGCAACTCGCGTAATTGTTGGCCTCTTGCCAATTGATCTTGTGTAGCTTTATTGTGAGGCCTCACCCCGACCCATCGTAGCATAGTGATACATTACCCTTATTTTGTTATTCACAACTCGAGATGTCGAGACATTATCTGATGCTTAGAACATATTTTATTATTTCATGTTGTGTGATGTTATTTCAGATATATTTGATTATTGTCATATAATGTTTCATGTATATGTATGTTGATGAAATCAGTAAAGGTAGGATCGAGGCTTTGATTTAAGATATTTTAAATGGTTAAGAATTAAGTAGGATAAAGAAACCCTTATTGATGTATGTTTTAATTTATGAGAATTTTTGAATACATATACATTTATGTACATATGATTTTATGGGACTACTGATGTGTGCAATGAGTGTGCAGATATTTAGCCAAGAAACCCTACGGAGGAACATAACTGATCTCCATGTGCTAAATTTGAAAACCTTGTTGATTCGTAATTCACGTTTTTTTTTTTTTGTGAGATGTATGTATGCATTTTCCTTTCTCAGTGAATGTTAAATGTTTGTAACTATGTTCTCTCCCGTCACTTGACACTCGTAAAATGGTTATGTGCTTCAGTGGCTGTTTAGGGTTAATTGTTTAACCTTTGGACCAAGTTGGTTTAGGTTAGAATAGTAAGTTGGACCTATTTTATTCCTAGATTTTATTTGAATCTAAACCTCTTCTTAAGGCTTTAAAACTTGTTTTTTTTCTAACCATAGGGTATGGGTATGGGTTAGGGGTCTTTTCCAACCCCTAAGCCCCTTGCTTTGACTTTTGAGGTCACTCAAAAAGTCCCTTTTTGCCTTTGTGCGAAAATTGATCATGGGTGTCTTGATTTACCTCACCTCATCTCCACTTGGGGTTTAACCATAGTGTAGGTTGAGTTGGGAGTTTCTAGGGTGGCTAGTGGGTGAAAATAGTTATTGATCCCCTTTGGTGGTTGAGTTGGAGGATTATTTAGAGGCCTTTGTTGGACTAGTTGAGGTTGTTACCCAATCTCTACATTTAGAGAGAAATTCTTGAAGGTTGAAAGAAGGAAAGGGATACTCTACTCAAACTTGCTCATTGCCATTACCTCTTTGTGAAGGTAGGGAATTCCCATCACCCTTATTCAGTTTTTATGGTTTTGTTTCATGCTCATGTTACTTTGTTGTTGTTTCACTATTGTATGGTTGTGGGTATGTTGGGAAGATTTGTAAACCATGTCATTTTGGTTGTTTTCTTTTTTTGTTTATGTTTGCAATTTTGAGTTTTTCCTTGCATGGGTGTTTTGGTATTACTCACCCTTGGAGAGGGCAGAAGTGACCAATTTTGGGAGAGGTTTGTTTAGTCAGACTCCAACCAGTGTAGAGTCTCTTCTCAGGATGAGAAGAGGGAGAAAGGGTAGGGTGTTATGGGCCCCTACCTGTCAGCACAAACCTGGTATGATTATGGTATATTGAAATGGAAGAACGGAAGTTCTTGGTATATAGCCCCGATTGGGAATTTGTTTGGTGTTATGCTTGACTTCTCCTGGTTGGAAGAATCCACCTTTCCCTAGTGTTGATTCATTATGAATCATATTGTGGAAACCATGTATGAATGTGTATGTTTCGATTGTCTCTTGGTTATGTTTTGTTGTCACCGATCAGAATTTTGTTTCCTCCATGGTTCAAGAAGTGAGTTGCAGAAAACATTATAAATCCTTTGATTATGGTCATGAAGAAAATTTGATTAAATTGTTGAAATTAGATGGAAACCCTATGTAACTTGGAATTTCAATTTTGAGTGTGAAATGGCCATGACACCGGGTTTTCTTCCTGGTTCTTTCCCGGCTGAGCCCTTGAATCAGGTTAATAATAAAATAAGTGATTGAGTAAATTTTTCTTCTCTCAAAATTTTTGTATTCTATGTTGTTATATGAATGTGTATCAAAGATGAGATGAAACAATGATGTGCAATTATGCAAGATTCAAATTGTAAATGTATGGTATCTCCTTTGAACTTGGTATGATTTAGTTTATGGATGGTTGTGTTGAAAGTGAAATTGCAAGAACATGTAAGAAAGAATCATGTTAAGTTATCCAAACTTAAATTTAAAAACATAATAGAGGACAGAACTTGGTGTGTCTTGATACTCCCATCAAAATGAATAGAGAACTATCATTTTGATCTCTTATTTTCTCAATTGCCTTAAGACTAGTTTAGTCATTATGTTGTTCCCATGTTGATCCATCAGTTATAATAGATAGTTAGATGAATATGTAGATGGTTATTTCATGAAATGTAGGTATCATTAAAATACATAGCATCTGAGGTGTATAAAAATTATCAAGCAGGAATTCATAAGAAATTTGCGTAGATTTTGATGATCTTGCAATAGTTGATTTGTTGAGCATAATGCATAAAAAGGTGGTAGATTAATATCATTTAAGAATTAAAACACCAATTCTATAAGACTATATAGTAAGACCTTAACCATCAAATAAGTTTTCAAAAATGCATATAAAAGAGGCCTGTAGAAGCACATTTTCATTCTAGAAATTGTATGGAAAACTCAAAATTTGGTTGATGCTATTACAGACTATTAAAATATTCACATCACAATAAAATAAAATAAAATCTAAAACCAAATTCTATTCATTATGAAAAAAATAATATAGTTTTAGTAGATATCCTTAATATCCTAACTTTATCAATGAATATTTGGGGCAAGTCAAACTGTCATCCCACATGATGACGTCACCATGTCCCATCACTATCTTCCTCCAAATTGGGTGCTCAAATTGGAGGGAAGGCATTAAAGTTTTGTGTTTAAAATAACAAAATTTGCAAGTGATTTGATCTTGTTTCCTTCCACTTGCTATCCTCTTGGATGGCATGTTTATTGGGGGAAGGGGGGGGGATCTGTCACGCCTCCCTTGGGCAGAGCGCTGTCCCAAGGACATCACTTGGGAAGTGCTCCTTGGGAAGCGCTTGCCCAAGTGGGGCATGGGGTTAGGATGGGCTTGGGGGGGGATGGTAGGGTTAGTGTAGGGTGTTAGATAGTAGGTTAGTAGGTAAGTTAGTAAGTAGGTTAGTTCTATTTTTTTTTTTTTTTTTTATATATATATAGTATAGTTTGTTTAAATTAGTATTAGCTGTTAGAATTAGTGTTAAGTTTAGTTATGTTATATATGTTAGTTTTATTTTGTTATTAGTCTTTAGTTTATTGTTACTTTCTTATAGGGTTATTTTTTTTATTTGTTATGTAAATTAATTTAGTTTTAAAGTAAGTATAGTTAGATATTAATTTAATTAATTTAGATTTGGATTAATTTAAGTAATTGACTAAATCAGTATGTTACAAGGTTGTATAGTGAGTGTTGATTTATTTAGTATAAATTAGTTTTACAAGAAGTGATGTTATGAGATATTATGTTAGATATCTTTTGAGTTTGTTTGATACGAGTAGTGTTAAGATAGTCTTAATTTGGTATTTATTAATTATGTTAATTTTGTTACTTCTTATTTAATAAAAAAAAATTGTTAGTAGTTTTGTTATTCATAGTTAGTTAGATTAGTTTTAGTTATTTATTTTCAGTTGGTTATATTAGACTTAATTGTATTAGTTTGAAAGTTGTCTTAGTAGTTAGTTTAATTAATTTAATTTGTAAATTAATTAGTTTAGTTTTAAATTAATTTAGTTATTTAATAAATTTTAGAAAGTTTCGATATTATTTAGTTTTACTTAATAGGTTAATAAATGATCATTACCTTAATCGTTTATATGGGTGTATGGGTAGCTGTAATATTTCCTTAATAAGTTCTTGATCTTATATTTTCATAATTTTTGGAACGAACTCATTTGATTGTTATTTTTATAATATGCGCATTTTGTGGAAAGATAATGTAATAACATAACTGTTGTCGTTATCTTCTTAATAATGAAAATAATAATTAATCAGTATAGAGAACCTTTACTTAAAACTGTGATCGCAAATTATCAACTTAGAGCTTTTTAATTATTAATTTAAAATAATAATAATAATAATAATAATAAATAAATAAAGTTTTGTGTGTGTTTTTGCCCTCGTAGTTTGGGCATGACATTTATCAAGATCAAAAGAAAATTGTGCAAAAGCTTTTAACTCTGCAAGTTGAGCTAATTCTAATTTTAATTTCCCAGCTACTTGTTTCATAGCTTTCATCTGAGCTGCGGATCCTACTCTAGATACAGAAAGACCCACATTAATGGCAGGTTGAATTCCTACATTGAAGAGATCAACTGACAAGAAGATTTGTCCATCGGTAATGGAAATGACGTTAGTGGGGATATAAGCTGAGACATCTCCAGCCTGAGTCTCAACTATTGGTAAAGTAGTCAAACTACCTCCACCTAACTGCGAATTTAATTTAGCTACTCTTTCTAATAAGTGAGAATGTAAATAGAAAACATCTCTTGGATAAGCTTCCCAGCCAGGTGGTCTTCTTAATACAAGAGACATTTGTCGATAAGCTTGTGCTTGTTTGGAAATATCATCATAAATGATTAATGTATGTTGTTCTTTATATATAAAGTATTCGGCTAAAGTTGCTCCTATATAAGGAGCAAGATATTGTAATGTAGCAGGAGAATCTGCAGTTTTTGCTACCCAAATGGTATACTCCATTGCGCCATGTTCTTGGAACATATTAACTACCTGAGCTGCCAAAGAAGCTTTTTAACCAATAGCGACATAAACACATATTACATTCTAATTTTTTTGATTTATAATCGTATCTGTAGCTACTGTCGTCTTACCGGTCTATCTGTCCCCAATAATCAATTCTCCCAAACTGCGTCCTATAGGGATCATAGAATCAATAGCAATAAGACCCGTTTGAAGAGGTTCATATACAGAACATTGTAAAAGATCAAGTTTGACCAAAAGTTGACCAGATTTAACCACAGTTGACTTGAGTTGACTAGTTTCGAAAAGAATTTTGAAATAATTAAACAAAATTACTTAATTAAATGGAGTACTTACTTCTAATTAATTAAACAAAGATACTTAATTAAAGGAGAAGCCATTCCTAATTAATTAAATGAAGTTATTTATTTAAATAAGAAAAGTGTCTCTAATTAATTAAAGATTATTTAATTAAAAAGAAAAAGTAATTATGAGAGCATATCTCATTTTATTAAATTAAATATATCAACAAAATCTCTCTTCAGTTCAAAAAGGAAAATTTCCAGTTCACTATTGATCAAAAATGAGTTAAATCAGTTAACTCCTTTTCCTACTCAAATTGAATCAGTTAACTCCTTATTTTCTTCAAATTAAATCTGTTAACTCCCTTTAATTTGGAAATCTCCCTTTATGATTGAACTCCACGTTTAATCCTGACCACTGATTGAAATTGATCTCAACCGTTGATAAATTCAAGAAAAGTCTATTTAACAGACCCTCATCTCTTCATTTTGAAAGGCTAAATGAGAATTTCCATCGAATTGTTGCTAGAATTCATGCTCACATTAGCTCATATTCACATACGCAAAGATCAAGTTTGAACAAAAGTTGACCAGATTTAACCACAGTTGACTTGAGTTGACTAGTTTCGAAAAGAATTTTAAAATAATTAAACGAAATTATTTAATTAAATGCAGTACATACTTCAAATTAGTTAAATAAAGTTATGTAATTAAATGAGAAGCCATTCCTAATTAATTAAATGAAGTTATTTAATTAAATAAGAAAAGTGTCTCTAATTAATTAAAGATTATTTAATTAAATAGAAAATGTAATTATGAGAGCATATGTCATTTTATTAAATTAAATATCTCAACAAAATCTTTGTTCAGTTCAAAAAGGAAAATTTCCAATTCACTATTGATAAAAAATGAGTTAAATGAGTTAACTACTTTTTCTACTCAAATTGAATTAGTTAACTCTTTATTTTACTCAAATTAAATCTATTAACTCTCTTTAATTTGGAAATTTACCTTTATGAGTGAACTTCACCTTTAATCGTGACCATTGATTGAAATCGATCTCAACCGTTGATAAATTCCAAGAAAGTCTATTTAAGAGACTCTCATCTCTTCATTTTGAAAGGCTGAATGAGAATTTGCATCGAATTGTTGCTGGAATTCATACACACATTTGCTCATATTCACATACGCAAAGATCAAGTTTGACCAAAAGTTGAACAGATTTAACTACAGTTGACTTGAGTTGACTTTTTTGAAAAGAATTTTAAACAATTAAACAAAATTATTTAATTAAATGGAGTACTTACTTCTAATTAATTAAACAAAGTTATTTAATTAAATGAGAAGCCATTCCTAATTAATTAAATGAAGTCATTTAATTAAATAAAAAAAGTGTCTCTAATTAATTAAAGAATATTTAATTAAATAGAAAAAGTAATTATGAGAGCATATCTCATTTTATTAAATTAAATATCTCAACAAAATCTCTCTTCAGTTCAAAAAGGGAAATTTCCAGTTCACTATTGATAAAAAATGAGTTAAATCAGTTAACTACTTTTTCTACTCAAATTGAATTAGTTAACTCCTTATCTTACTCAAATTAAATCTGTTAACTCCCTTTAATTTGAAAATCTCCCTTTATGACTGAACTTCACCTTTACTCCTGACCGTTGATTGAAATCGATCTCAACCATTGATGAATTCAAGCAAAGTCTATTTAAGAGACCCTCATCTTTTCATTTTGAAAGGTTGAATGAGAATTTCTATCGAATTTTTGCTGGAATTCATACTCACATTTGCTCATATTGATATAAGGAAAGATCAAGTTTGACCAAAAGTTGACCAGATTTAACCATGGTTGACTTGAGTTGTCCAGTTTCAAAAAAAAATTTGAAATAATTAAACGAAATTATTTACTTAAATACAGTACTTAATTCTAATTAATTAAACAAAGTTATTTATATAAATGAGAAGCCATTCCTAATTAATTAAATGAAGTTATTTAATTAAATAAGGAAAGTGTCTCTAATTAATTAAAGATTATTTAGTTAAATAGAAATAGTAATTATGAGAGCATATGTCATTTTATTATATTAAATATCTCAACAAAATCTCTGTTCAGTTCAAAAAGAGAAATTTCCAGTTCACTATTGATCAAAAATGAGTCAAATCAGTTAACTCCTTTTTCTACTCAAATTGAATCAGTTAACTCCTTATTTTACTCAACTTAAATCTGTTAACTCCTTTTAATTTGGTAATCTCCCTTTATGACTGAACTTCACCTTTAATCCTGACCAT
The DNA here is from genome assembly GCA_028749045.1 of Cupressus sempervirens. NCBI lineage: Eukaryota > Viridiplantae > Streptophyta > Pinopsida > Cupressales > Cupressaceae > Cupressus > Cupressus sempervirens. The sequence continues at coordinate 120,547,094 of CM053783.1, forward strand.
TGATTGAAATCAATCTAAACCCTTGATGAATTTCAGGAAAGTCTATCTAAAAGACCCTCATCTCTTCATTTTGAAACGTTGAATGAGAATTTGCATCAAATAATTGCAGGAATTCATACTCACATTTGCTCATATTCACGTACGCAAAGATTAAGTTTGACCAAAAGTTGACCAGATTTAACCACAGTTGACTTGAGTGGACCAGTTTTGAAAAGAATTTTGAAATAATTAAAAAAAATTATTTAATTAAATGGAGTACTTAACTCTAAATAATTAAACAAAGTTATTTAATTAAACGAGAAGCCATTCCTAATTAATTAAATGAAGTTATTTAATTAAATAAGAAAAGTGTCTCTAATTAATGAAAGATTATTTAATCAAATAAAAAAAGTAATTATGAGAGCATATCTCATTTTATCAAATTAAATATCTCAACAAAATCTCTCTTTAGTTCAAAAAGGGAAATTTCCAGTTCACTATTGATAAAAAATAAGTCAAATCAGTCAACTCCTTTTTCTACTCAAATTGAATCAGTTAATTCATTATTTTACTCAACCTAAATTTGTTAACTCTCTTTAATTTGGTAATCTCTCTTTATGACTGAACTTCACCTTTAATCCTGACCGTTGATTGAAATCGATCTAAACCGTTGATCAATTTCAGGAAAGTCTATCTAAGAGACCCTAATCTCTTCATATTGAAACGTTGAATGAGAATTTGCATCGAATTGTTGCGAGAATTCATACTCACATTTGCTCATATTCACATACGCAAAGTTCAATTTTGACCAAAAGTTGACCAAATTTAACCACGGTTGACTTGAATTGACCAGTTTTGAAAACAATTTTGAAATAATTAAACGAAATTATTTAATTAAATGGAGTACTTACTTCTAATTAATTGAAAAAAGTTATTTAATTAAATGAGAAACCATTCCTATTTAATTAAATGAATTTATTTAATTAAATAAGAAAAGTGTCTCTAATTAATTAAAGATTATTTAATTAAATAGAAAAAGTAATTATGAGAGCATATCTCATTTTATTAAATTAAATATCTCAACAAAATCTCTCTTAAGTTCAAAAAGGAAAATTTTCCGTTCACTATTGATAAAAAATGAGTTAAATCAGTTAACTCCTTTTTTTACTCAATTTGAATTAGTTAGCTCCTTATTTTACTCAAATTAAATCTGTTAACTCCCTTTAATTTGGAAATCTCTCTTTATGATTGAATTTCACCTTTAATCCTGACCGTTGATTGAAATCGATCTCAACCGTTGATGAATTTTAGGAAAGTCTATTGAAGATACCCTCATCTCTTCATTTTGAAAAGTTGAATGAGAATTTGCATGGAATTGTTGCTGGAATTCATACTCACATTTGCTCATATTCACATACGCAAAGATGAAGTTTGACCAAAAGTTGACCATATTTAACCATGGTTGACTTGAGTTGACCAATTTCGAATAGCATTTTGAAATAATTAAACGAAATTATTTAATTAAATGGAGTACTTACTTCTAATTAATTAAACAAAGTAATTTAATTAAATGAGAAGTGATTCGTAATTAATTAAATGAAATTATTTAATTAAATAAGAAAAGTGTCTCTAATTAATTAAAGATTATTTAATTAAATAGAAAAAGTAATTTTGAGAGCATATCTCATTTTATAAAATTAAATATCTCAACAAAATCTCTCTTCAGTTCAAAAAGGAAAATTTTCAGTTAGCTATTGATAAAAAAAAATTAAATCAGTTAACTCATTTTTTTACTCAAATTGAATCAGTTAACTCCTTATTTTACTTAAATTAAATCTGTTAACTCCCTTTAATTTGAAAATCTCCATTTATGACTGAATTTCACCTTTAATCCTGACCGTTGATTGAAATTGATATCAATTGTTGATGAATTTCAAGAAAGTCTATTTAAGAGACCCTCAGCTCTTCATTTTGAAAGGTTGAATGAGAATTTGCATCGAATTTTTGCTGGAATTCATACTCACATTTGCTCATATTCACATATGCAAAGATAAAATTTGACCAAAAGTTGACCAAATTTAACGATGGTTGACCTGAGTTGACTAGTTTTGAAAAGAATTTTGAAATAATTAAATGAAATTATTTAATTAAATTGAGTACTTACTTCTAATTAATTAAACAAAGTTATTTAATTAAATGAGAAGCTGTTCCTAATTAAATAAATGAAGTTATTTAATTAAATAAGAAAAGTGTCTCTAATTATTTAAAGATTATTTAATTAAATAGAAAAAGTAATTATGAGAGCATATCTCATTTTATTAAATTAAATATCTCAACAGAATCTCTCTTCAGTTCAAAAAGGGAAATTTTCAGTTCACTATTGATCAAAAATGAGTTAAATCAGTTAACTCCTTTTTCTACTCAAATTGAATCAGTTAACTTCTTATTTTACTCAAATTAAATCTCTTAACTCCCTTTAATTTGGAAATCTCCCTTTATGACTGAACTTCACCTTTAATCCTGACCGTTGATTGAAATCGATATCAACCATTGATGAATTTCAGGAAAGCCTATTTAAGAGACCCTCATCTCTTCATTTGGAAAGGTTGAATGAGAATTTGCATCGAATTGTTGCTAGAATTCATACTCACATTTGCTCATATTCACATATGCAAAGATCAAATTTGACCAAAAGTTGACCAGATTTAATAATGGTTGACTTCAGTTGACTAGTTTCTAAAAGAATTTTGAAATAGTTAAATAAAATTATTTAATTAAAAGGAGTACTTACTTCTAATTAATTAAACAAAGTTATTTAATTAAATGAGAAGCCATTCCTAATTAATTAAATGAAGTTATTTAATTAAATAAGAAAAGTGTCTTTAATTAATTAAAGATTATTTAATTAAATAGAAAAAGTAATTATGAGAGCATATCTCATTTTATTAAATCAAATATCTCAACAAAATCTCTCTTCAGTTCAAAAAGGGAAATTTCCAGTTCACTATTGATAAAAAATGAGTTAAATGAGTTAACTCTTTTCTCTACTCAAAATGAATCAGTTAACTCTTTATTTTACTCAAATTAAATCTGTTAACTCCCTTTTAATTTGGAAATCTCCCTTTATGACTAAACTTCACCTTTAATCCTAACCGTTGATTGAAATCGATCTCAACCGTTGATGAATTTTAGGAAAGTCTATTTAAGAGACCCTCATCTCTTCATTTTGAAAGGTTGAATGAGAATTTGCATCGAATTTTTGCTGGAATTCATACTCACATTTGCTCATATTCACATACACAAAGATCAAGTTTGACCAAAAGTTGACCAGATTTAACCACGGTTGACTTGAGTTGACCAGTTTCAATTTTTTTTTTGAAATAATTAAACGAAATCATTTAATTAAATGGATTACTTACTCCTAAGTAATTAAACAAAGTTATTTAATTAAATGAGAAGCCATTCCTAATTATTTAAATGAAGTTATTTAATTAAATAAGAAAAGTGTCTCTAATTAATTAAAGATTATTTAATTAAATCAAAAAAGTAATTATGAGAGCATATATCATTTTATTAAATTAAATATCTCAACAAAATCTCTCTTCAGTTCAAAAAGGGAAATTTTCAGTTTACTATTGATCAAAAATGAGTTAAATCAGTTAACTCCTTTTTCTATTCAAATTGAATCAGTTAACTTCTTATTTTACTCAAATTAAATCTGTTAACTCCCTTTAATTTGGAAATCTCCCTTTCTGACTGAACTTCACCTTTAATCCTGACCGTTGATTGAAATTGATAGCAACCGTTGATGAATTTTAGGAAACTCTATTTAAGAGACCCTCATCTCTTCATTTGGAAAGGTTGAATGATAATTTGCATTGATTTGTTGCTGGAATTCATACTCACATTTGCTCATAGTCACATATGCAAAGATCAAATTTGACCAAAATTTGATCAGATTTAACCACGGTTGACTTGAGTTGAACAGTTTCGAATTTTTTTTTGAAATAATTAAAAGAAATTATTTAATTAAATTGAGTACTTACTTCTAATTAATTAAACAAAGTTATTTAATTAAATGAGAAACCATTCCTATTTAATTAAATGAATTTATTTAATTAAATAAGAAAAGTGTCTCTAATTAATTAAAGATTATTTAATTAAATAGAAAAAGTAATAATGAGAGCATATCTCATTTTATTAAGTTAAATATCTCAAAAAAATCTCTGTTAAGTTTAAAAAGGGAAATTTCCCGTTCACTATTGATAAAAAATGAGTTAAATCAGTTAACTCCTTTTTTTACTCAAATTGAATCAGTTAGCTCCTTATTTTACTAAAATTAAATCTGTTAACTCCCTTTAATTTGGAAATCTCTCTTTATGATTGAACTTCACGTTTAACCCTAACTATTGATTGAAATCGATCTCAACCGTTGATGAATTTTAGGAAAGTCTATTTAAGATACCCTCATCTCTTCATTTTGAAAAGTTGAATGAGAATTTGCATCGAATTGTTGCTAGAATTCATACTCACATTTGCTCATATTCACATACGCAAAGATCAAGTTTGACCAAAAGTTGACCATATTTAACCATGGTTGACTTGAGTTGACCAGTTTCGAATAGAATTTTGAAATAATTAAACGAAATTATTTAATTAAATGGAGTACTTACTTCTAATTAATTAAACAAAATTATTTAATTAAATGAGAAGTCATTTCTAATTAATTGAATGAAGTTATTTAATTAAATAAGAAACGTGTCTCTAATTAATTAAAGATTATTTAATTAAATAGAAAAAGTAATTATGAGGGCATATCTCATTTTATTAAATTAAATATCTCAACAAAATCTCTCTTCAGTTCAAAAAGGGAAATATCCAGTTCACTATTGATCAAAAATGAGTTAAATCAGTTAACTTCTTTTTTTATTCAAATTGAATCAGTAAACTCCTTATTTTACTCAAATTAAATTTTTTTAACTCCCTTTAATTTGGAAATCTCCCTTTATAACAGAACTTCACCTTTAATCCTAACCATTGATTGAAATCGATCTCAACCATTGATGAATTTCAGGAAAGTCTATTTAAGAGACTCTCATCTCTTCATTTTGAAAGGATGAATTAGAATTTGCATCGAATTGTTGCTGGAATTCATACTCACATTTGCTTATATTCACATACGCAAAGATCAAGTTTGACCAAAAGTTGACCAGATTTAACCATAGTTGACTTGAGTTGACTAGTTTTGAAAAGAATTTTGAAATAATTAATCAAAATTATTTATTTAAATGGAGTACCTACTTCTATTTAATTAAAAAAAGTTATTGAATTAAATGAGAAGCCAGTCCTAATTAATTAAATAAAGTTATTTAATTAAATAAGAAAATTGTTTCTAATTAATTAAATAGAAAAAGTAATTATGAGAGCATATCTCATTTTATTTTAATTCCTCAAATTGAATCAGTTAACTCCTTATTTTACTCAAATTAAATATGTTAACTCCCTTTAATTTGGAAGTCTACTTTTATGACTAAACTTCACCTTTAATCCTGACCGTTGATTTAAATTGATCTCAACCATTGATGAATTTCAGGAAAGTCTATTTAAGAGACCCTCATCTCTTCATTTTGAAAAGTTGAATGACAATTTGCATCGAATTGTTGCTGGAATTCATACTCACATTTTCTCATATTCACATACGCAAAGATCAAGTTTGACCAAAAGTTGACTAGATTTAACAACGGTTGACTTGAATTGACTAGTTTTGAAAAAAAAATTAAAATAATTTAATGAAATTATTTAATTAAATGAAGTACTTACTTCTAATTAATTAAACAAAGTTATTTAATTAAACTAGAAGCCAATCCTAATTAATTAAATGAAGTTATTTAATTAAATAAGAAAAGTGTCTCTAATTAAATAAAGATTATTTAATTAAATAGAAAAAGTAATTATGAGAGCATATCTCATTTTATTAAATTAAATATCTCAACAAAATCTCTCTTTAGTTCAAAAAGGGAAATTTTCAGGTCACTATTGATCAAAAATGAGTTAAATCAGTTAACTCCTTTTTCTACTCAAATTGAATCAGTTAACTCCTTATTTTACACAAATTAAATCTGTTAACTCCCTTTAATTAGGAAATCTCCCTTTATGACTAAACTTCAGCTTTAATCCTGACTATTGTTTGAAATCGATCTCAACCGTTGATGAATTCTAGGAAAGTCTATTTAAGAGACCCTCATCTCTTCATTTTGAAAGGTTAAATGAGAATATGCATCGAATTGTTTTTGGAATTCATACTCACATTTGCTCATATTCACATACGCAAAGATCAAGTTTGACCAAAAGTTGACTAAATTTAACCACGGTTGACTTGAGTTGACCAGTTTCAAAAAAAAAATTGAAATAATTAAAAGAAATTATTTAATTAAATGGAGTACTTACTTCTAATTAATTAAACAAAGTTATTTAATTAAATGAGAAGCCATTCCTAATTAATTAAATGAAGTTATTTAATTAAATAAGAAAAGTGTCTCTAATTAATTAAAGATTATTTAATTAAATAGAAAATGTAATTATGAGAGAATATCTCATTTTATTAAATTAAATATCTCAACAAAATTTCTCTTCATTTCAAAAAGGAAAATTTCCAGTTCACTATTGATAAAAAAAGAGTTAAATCAGTTAACTCCTTTTTCTACTCAAATTGAATTTGTTAACTCCTTATTTTACTCAAATTAAATCTATTAACTCCCTTTAATTTTGAAATCTCGCTTTATGACTGAACTTCACCTTTAATCCTGACTGTTGATTGAAATCGATCTCAACCGTTGATGAATTCTAGGAAAGTCTATTTAAGAGACCCTCATCTCTTCATTTTGAAAGGTTGAATGAGAATTTATATCAAATTGTTGTTGGAATTCATACTCACATTTGCTCATATTCACATACGCAAAGATCAAGTTTAACAAAAAGTTGACCAGATTTAACCACGGTTGACTTGAGTTGACCAACTTCAATTTTTTTTTGAAATAATTAAACAAAATTATCTAATTAAATCAAGTACTTACTTATAATTAATTAAACAAAGTTATTTAATTAAATGAGAAGCCATTCCTAATTAATTAAATGAAGTTATTTAATTAATTAAGAAAAGTGTCTCTAATTAATTAAAGATTATTTAATTAAATAGAAAAAATAATTATGAGAGCATATCTCATTTTATTAAATTAAATATCTCAACAAAATCTCTCTTTAGTTGAAAAAGGTAAATTTCTAGTTCAGTATTGATCAAAAATGAGTTAAACGAGTTAACTCCTTTTTCTACTCAAATTGAATCAGTTAACTCCTTATTTTACTCAAATTAAATTTCTTAACTCCCTTTAATTTGGAAATCTCCCTTTATGACTGAACTTCAGCTTTAATCCTGACTGTTGATTGAAATCGATTTGAACCGTTGATGAATTCCTGGAAAGTCTATTTAAGAGACCATCATCTCTTCATTTTGAAAGGTTGAATGAGAATTTGCATCGAATTGTTGCTAGAATTCATACTCACATTTGCTCATATTCAGATACGCAAAGATAAAGTTTGACCAAAAGTTGATCAGATTTAACCATAGTTGACTTGAGTTGACTAGTTTCGAAAAGAATTTTGAAATAACTAATTGAAATCATTTAATTAAATGGAGTACTTACTTCTAATTAATTAAACAATGTTATTTAATTAAATGAGAACCCATTCCTAATTAACTAAACGAAGTTATTTAATTAAATAAAAAAGTGTCTCTAATTAATTAAAGATTATTTAATTAAATAAAAATGGTAATTATGAGAGCATATCTCATTTTATTAAATTAAATATCTCAACAAAATCTCTCTTCAGTTCAAAAAGAAAAATTTCTAGTTCACTATTGATCAGAAATGAGTTAAATCAGTTAATTCCTTTTTCTACTCAAATTGAATCAGTGAACTCCTTATTTTACTCAAATTAAATCTGTTAACTCCCTTTAATTTGGAAATCTCCCTTTATGACTGAACTTCACCTTTAATCCTGACCGTTGGTTGAAATCGATCTCTACTGTTGATGAGTTCTAGGAAAGTCTATTTAAGAGACCCTCATCTCTTCATTTTGAAAGGTTGAATGAGAATTTGCATTAAATTGTTGCTGAAATTTATACTCACACTTGCTCATATTCACATATGCAAAGATCAAGTTTGACAAAAAGTTGACCAGATTTAACCACAGTTGACTTTAGTTGACTAGTTTCGAAAAGAAGTTTGAAATAATTAAACAAAATTATTTAATTAAATGGAGTGCTTACTTCCAATTAATTAAACAAAGTTATTTAATTAAATGAGAAGCCATTCCTAATTAATTAAATGAAGTTATTTAATTAAATAAGAAAAGTGTCTCTAATTAATTAAAGATTATTTAATTTAATAGAAAAAGTAATTATGAGAGCATATCTAATTTTATTAAATTTAATATCTCAACAAAATCTCTCTTCAGTTCAAAAAGGGAAATTTCCAATTCACTATTGTTAAAAAATGAGTTAAATGAGTTAACTCCTTTTTCTATTCAAATTAAATCAGTTAACTCCTTATTTTACTCAAATTAAATCTGTTAACTCCTTTTAATTTGGAAATATCCCTTTATGACTAAACTTCACCTTTAATCTTGAATGTTCATTGAAATCGATCTCAACCGTTGATGAATTCTAGGAAATTCTATTTAAGAGACCCTCATCTCTTCATTTTGAAAGGTTGAATGAGAATTTGCATCGAATTGTTGCTGGAATTCATATTCACATTTACTCATATTCACATACACAAAGATCAAGTTTGACCAAAAATTGACCAGATTTAACCATGCTTGACTTGAGTTGACTTTTTTTGAAAGTGAATTTTGAAATAATTAAACGAAATTATTTAATTAAATAGAGTACTTACTTCTAATTAATTAAACAAAGTTATTTAATTAAATGAGAAGCCATTCCTAATTAATTAAATGAAGTTATTTAATTAAATAAGAAAAGTGTCTCTAATTAATTAAAGATTATTTAATTAAATAGAAAAAGTAATTATGAGAGCATATCTCATTTTATTAAATTAAATATTTCAACAAAATCTCTCTTCAATTGAAAAAGGGAAATTTTCAGTTCACTATTGATAAAAAATGAGTTAAATGAGTTAACTCCTTTTTCTACTCAAATTGAATCAGTTAACTCCGTATTTTACTCAAATTAAATCTGTTAACTCCTTTTAATTTGAAAATCTCCCTTTATGACTGAACTTCACATTTAATGCTGACAGTTGATTGAAATCGATCTCAACCGTTGATGAATTTCAAGAAAGTCTATTTAAGAGACCCTCATCTCTTCATTTTGAAAGGTTGAATGAGAATTTGCATCAAATTGTTGCTGGAATTTATACTCACATTTGCTCATATTCACATACGCAAAGATCAAGTTTGACCAAAATTTGACCAGATTTAACCACGGTTGACTTGAGTTGACTAGTTTTGAAAAGAATTTTGAAATAATTAAATGAAATTATTTAATTAAATGGAGTACTTACTTCTAATTAATTAAACAAATTTATTTAATTAAATGAGAAGTGATTCCTAATTAATTAAATGAAGTTATTTAATTAAATAAGAAAAGTGTCTCTAATTAATTAAAGATTATTTAATTAAGTAGAAAAAGTAATTATGAGAGCATATCTCATTTTATTAAATTAAATATCTCAACAAAATCTCTCTTTAGTTCAAAAAGGGAAATTTCTAGTTCACTATTGATCAAAAATGAGATAAATGAGTTAACTCCTTTTTTTACTCAAATTGATTCAGTTAACTCCTTATTTTACTCAAATTAAATCTGTTAACTCCCTTTAATTTGAAAATCTCTCTTTATGACTAAACTTCACCTTTAATCATGACCGTTGATTGAAATCGATCTCAACCGTTGATGAGTTCCAAGAAAGTCTATTTAAGAGACCCTCATCTCTTCATTTTGAGAGGTTGAATGAGAATTTGCATCGAATTGTTGCTGGAATTCATACTCACATTTGCTCATATTCACATATGCAAAGATCAAGTTTGACCAAAAGTTGATCAGATTTAACCACAGTTGACTTGGGTTGACTAGTTTCAAATTTCTTTTTGAAATAATTAAATGAAATTAGTTAATTAAATGGAGTACTTAATTCTAATTAATTAAACAAAGTTATTTAATTAAATGAGAAGTCATTCCTAATTAATTAAATGAAGTTATTTAATTAAATATGATAACTGTGTCTAATTAATTAAAGATTATTTAATTAAATAGAAAAAGTAATTATGAGAGCATATCTCATTTTATTAAATTAAATATCTGAACAAAATATCTCTTCAGTGCAAAAAGGGAAATTTCCAGTTCACTGTTGATGTAATGCCCTGCCAAGGGATCCAAAGTATTAAACTTAGAATTTCACTAAGTTTAATTGTATTTTTTTTTTCATAGAAGTAAACATCACTTATAACTTATGCACAAAAATGAAAGCAATAGCAATGTCCATCTGAAAGTAAACATAACATAAATAACAGATTCCATTCTTTAAGATCCCTTAACGTTGAATTACATACCTGAATCCATCTAATACAACATCCACATGAAATAATAATGTTAAGTCCAATGTATAAACATTACATTTCAAATACTCAATCATCCACTGTACATGTCACAGGGTTCCTTCCAACCATCAATAGCATCATTAGACCATCATGGATCCTAGCCATCCCTCTGTGCATAACATTCCAAATCACCGAAGAGATCATCGGTATTACATAGTAGGAATGTCACTCCTAGTAAATACAACATCATATGTAGAAAGTAATCCAACATGCTAATAAAAGCATAAGATAACATCATCTAACATATGTGAATCATCAATGAAAAAGGATACATATCCACGATCATTAAGGACACATCAGCCACGATGTCTTAATGAATTTCAAAATGATAAGAGTGGAAAACACACTACCACCTGACCGCATGGTACCTAAGTGGTCCACTCCCACCGTGCTAAGGAGATAATCTCAAGTCCCAAACAAGCTATCAAAATCACATAGCACATATCTCTATAAGTCCAGGAATCCTAAAAAGTATACTAACTCAAAGGTTCCAAACACAAAATCTGACATCTAATCTCCAGAGGCACACAATGACATGTAGGAACCTACTATGCAAGCGAGAAAGTGTCATCGCAATTATCACGTACAAGTTACCATGGCAGTTAGCTAAACTCCACGGGTCCATACTGATTTCATGCAGCCACTAGTATCCTCTCATACTGACGAGACATACTACGGAATGCAAGGTCGCAACCATGCATCTCACTACTCCCATCCTAGCTTGTACAAGCGCTCAAGGCATGGGCGAGAAAAAAACACTTATCTTTTTAGGTTAATTCTGTTAATATTAGGTGTGAATGTTATCACTTATTAATCCAGCTTACGATGAGTTACCCTGGCAGCCTTTTAGGGCCCCGACCCCCATTGCAAGCCACTTCCCATCACTACATGCAGTTATCCTACCCTAATGCTCATGGACTCATAAATCTCAAAATCAAAAAAGATAATTCATAACAAAATCATCAAATATGCATAAAAGCATCAAATCTCCATGAGCAACATCCATAGAAAATCATGAACACAACAACTCTCTATTGGCAACTAAAATATCACTGATAATAAAATATCCAATGGTTCTCAATAACCAAAATATATATATCTCAATCAAATTGATCGAAGACTCCAAAAATGGTTGAGTCAAACATGTCACATCATGACATCATCAAAATAAATTCACATAACAGTCCCATCATAGCGACTAGAAAAATAACCAAGGATAACTGATCGATGACAAAAAATAATGGTTAAGTCAAGTGTCTCATACATAAGAATCTCAACTATAGGGTGATCCCACAATAATGGGTTCCACTTTTTGACCAATTTTGACACTGAAATCAATATGTTTGCAACAAATGTCACGTTCAAGTGACTATATCTCCAAAACTATAAATAATTTTAAGATGACATAAACTAGTGATTTTGAATAATTTGTAACTATATTTTTTAATCTAAAAAAAAAAAAAATTTATGTCAATTTTTTTTATCTCCTCTGAAAAGTGGTACATAATAAAATTCAATATTTTAAAGAGTGACAGTCTGTTTGACATACATAACTTTTTTTCTAGAAATGATAATGAAGTAATTCTTTTGGCGTTGGATTTTTAACATCAATATTCAGTGTTTGCATTTGGTTTGATTTATTTTTGTTGAATATTGTATAGTTTATGAAGTTTTGAAGTGACATTAATTGTAATTTAGACATACGTTCCGTTTGACACAGATAATTTCAAGTCAATTGATCATAAACCTAATTTTTTTTTTTTAATAGTAAGTTATCTCAATAAGCTAGTGCCTACATATTTTTCAAAAAAAATTTGACCTAATTTACTAATTTTCTCGAAGTGTCGAAGTCGGTTGATGTTCAATCGGTAATGAACTTATAATGAGTTAAACTCATATTTGAAAGTCTTAACGACTAAAATATGTATTAAAATTATAGTCATTGGAAAGCCTACTCCGAGCAGCACATTTTGACCTATTTTATTTTACAGTAGGAGATCATTCTCCTACAATTATGGGAGTCAAAAGAGCAAAAAATAAAAAAAATTATGAAAAATGAGTTCAAATTTTCCTAATTTTGAGCGTTCGCTCGAACACTGTGTTCGAGTGAACGTATTATGCATGTTCTCATGAACACATGTTCAAGAAAACATGTTCATTGCACTTTCACAATGGCCAAAAAAATATCTGGCTATGTTCGTGCGAACATAGCTAAAAATTTTGTGTTCGTGCGAACAATCGAAAAAGCCAAAAAATTATCAAAAATGGGCCCTGCGCCTACATGCATGAAACATCATTCTATCTGTGAAAAAAAAACCACCATGTCTCACGTTTCAATCATTGATTACAAATTTGCATTATAGACATCATTTTGTGCCATCAATCTCTGTATTTAGTATCAACCTGATAGTGCATTGCAGGCCTGTCTTTGCCACAAATTTTGTCCACAGATAAATCGAAGGTAGGTGAGAGATTTCTCAATATTTACAAATTAATATTCTTCCTATCTTCATTCACACTTTCATCAATATTTCTTATCTTCGTTCACATTTAATTGAATTTTTAAATTTATAACTTGAATTAATAAAAAATATTTTATTTTATTTTCAAATCAAATTCATTTGATAAAAATAAATGTGTCATAACTCTTTATGAATTCTCAATTTCTATAAAGAAATAATCTAAGGTTTTCATTTCCTTCTAGAACATAGATTAGATGATTTTGTGTTACTAATGGTCTCCTTGCAGCATGTGGCAATTGTGGGATGAAGACATGATCATAACAAACTACTAATGTTTTCTTTGTAGGACGTTGTCGAAGACCATTGTGTGTTTGTCAAAACCATGTGTGTGGATTTATTAGATTAAATAACACTTCGTTTGGTGCTTAGAATGAACTTTTTATTTTTTGCCTAGCGTATTTACAGTGTTTAAATCCCTAGGAGTTGCATTGGACGTATCCTCTCCCCTCGCCATTCATGGATCTTGGGTGTAAGAGAAATCCATGTAACTTCTATAAGAGGCCTACCTTGGACCAAGATACTCGATATTAGGTATGCCAAGGGATGACCTCAGAGCGGTAACAGGCCAAAAGCCAGGTCAACATTCCAGCTGCTATATAAAACTTGATTATTGTGAAAGCCGTGTCGGCGGTATTGCTGAGTGATAGCTCTCCTCTAGTATCCTTGTGGTGTGTCAAACCTCAGTTCTCGGGGCTGGGAGACCTTCTGAGGAAGTTTATCACTCACTTGCTGAACGGAATGCCCTTACTAAAAACCATGTTTTAGTGGCCAAAATCCTTTCTATCCACTGGCTCAAGGGGTCACCCATGCCCGTGAAGACATCCTACATTCTCCCAGTCCTTAGTAGAGACAAAAGTCCCTTAGGAAGTCATTCTCCTTAGGAAGCAGATCTTGGTAGCCTCGAGAAGTGAGTGCGCTGTAAGGGGGAGCCTGTGGTGCCAAGGTCCTAAGTTGTCCACTCTGGATAAGCGCGGCTAAACTTTGGTTCAAGTAGAAATTCAGTGGATACAGTCCTAAAGCCTAGGTTGTGGTGTGACTGTTCACTTTTAACAACAACTATTCTTGTCTTAATGTGTCTTGCGTGTGTGTAAAACATAATCAAGATAAAAGCCAAAATTCAAATTTACACCTTGAAAATTTGCAAAACCTTGTCAAAATATCAAACATTGTCAAAACATTACAAACTTTGGTTCAATACATTCAAACCTTGGAAAACATAGCAACTTGTGCTCCTAAACGTGCTTGGCAAAACATAGATTTCACTCTTGCATAGCATCCACTTGCATTCTTTGACTTCATATAGAACCTTTTTAGTATCCCTCATATTCACATTGCAATCATTAGCATTTAAGCTTGCATCCTTTGCATTTCACCTCAAAAATTATCACTTTGCATCTTCCATCTTGCATCTTTGCATACCCAACCCTCATCTTGACTACTTTAACCATCATTTCGGATGTCCTACACATCATTTTGAGCATTCATTTTGAATTATCTCCTTCAATGTGTCTCTCCCTCACTGCTCTCTCCCTCTCCCACATACACACAAACACTATCTACTTGTGTCTCACTTTTATATTCATCCCTCCATCTCTGTCTACCCCTTTCACTTCTCTCATCACCTATCCATTTTTTTCTCCACATGAGCCTCTTCTCTATATCCATATTTCTTCTCCATCTCTCCCTTTATCCATCTCTATCCCTATATCTCCCTCTCTAACTTCTCTTAGTTATATATTTCATTCTCACTATCTTTGTTTATCTCTTCCTTTTATCTCCATATCCCTCTTCTTCTCAATCCCTTCACCAATTGGGCATTTTCTCCATCTCTATAGAGGCACTAGTAAAGTTTGACCCATTTTTCAACAAAAAACTAGAAAACATAGCTCTTAGAATTGCCTTAGTTTCAGCCCAGCTTTCCAACTGCTACCTATGTCAAGGTAGATTTGGCTTTGTCATTTTGATCTTATCTTTTTTGTCATTTTTTTGATCAAGATCCAAAGTCTATTGTCACAATGTTAAACTCTTAGGTTAATACATTGTAAAGATTTCACCTAAGTTCAAAAAACCTTATGTATACCGAGCTATCATTAGCATAATCATATTTCTAAATGTCATTTTTGACTTACCCTAGTGGTATATCCCCCTCATATTGCATTTTTCAAACCCTAACATCATTTTCACTATCAAACCCTATCAAATTTTCCATCAACCAACTTGTCTTCTTGATCACCTATCCTCATTTTCCATGGCCTAAACATCATTATCAACCCTAGGAAACCATCCCTTCCATAGTCCACTTTGTGTACACCTACCTTTAACATCCTTACCAAGTCCAAAACATAACCCTAACCTTCATTTTTCACATCATAATCTTCATCTTGCATACCTTCAAAATGACACCTTGCATTTGCACTTGCATAGCATCCCTAGGACATTTGTACTTTGCATATCAAAACCCTAGGTCATTTAACATTTCCTCACATTGCATAACATCCCTAAACACTTAAAAATATAAAAAACACTCATATCTTGCATACCCACATCTTAATTATCAAGTTTTGACCTCTTTTATCAACTGCAACCCTGTTTTACCAATTGCACACTTCATGGGCGCAGTTGGTAGTTTCAGGGTGCACTTGGTAGTTTGAGGGTGCACTTGGTAATTAGGTGTTTCATTCTAGGTTCCAAAACCCTAATCTTCACTTCCACACTTTGCATTGCATCCCAAGACCTTAAGAAACACTCTAAATCGCTCAAAACACTCAAAATTTGCATTTTAAGAAACTTTGGAGCTACATCATTTGCAGAAAAAAGAAGGACATGGGAGCTACAAATAAAAGAGGGGGTTTCTAACCTTGTGTTTACTTTTTTTGATTAGTTTGGCTTTCATGGTAGACTAGTGGGTGTTAATGTATGTTGATTGAGTTTTGTGATTTCTCATAGTATATTATGCATTTAACCCATTTTTCTAGTCCTACAATAAGAAAGAAAAAATTAAAGAGACAAAAAAATTATATATTTTATAAGAAAGAAAAATTTATTTTTTAGGAAAAACATTATAGTATTCATACCATGTTATTTGTTTGTGATTCAATGATGGCTTAAGAAGGATTTGGTGCTTTGCTACTTGTAAAGAATGCGACTCATAGATTTTAGTCATATAATGAAAAATATTTATGTCTTGTTGCAGACGACTGCATTCTATTGATTTCTGTCAAATAATTTTTTATCTGGTTACTGCATGAAATTTATCTTGAGGCAAGGGATAATTTTTTTTTTTTTGATTTTATAATGGGAAATAAGAGAGGAAGGCAAAACAAATATGCAAGGAAAAGATCTGATGAAGCAGAACAAAGAAATATTCAAAAAACTATGGCATGTTATCATCGAATTAAACAAGGTGAAGGAAATGTTGAAGAAGGCTCAACAGAAGTACAAGTAGTGCCTATGGGAGAGAGGTTAGGAACACTCCCTATGGAATCTCAAACAATTAATGTTGAAGAAGGTTCAAGATCAGTCCCTACAGATGTTCAAATAACAAAAGTCGGAGAAGGGTCAGAATCTTTCCTTGTTGAATCTCAAATAATGGATGTTGGAGAAGGCTCAAGATCGGTCCTTGTAGAAATTCCAGTAAGAGAAATTAGAGAAGGGTCGAGATCAGGTGTAGGAACTAGTATGGATGAACTCTTAAAAATTGTCTAATCTATAAAGTATGGTATTTCTCATAAGAATTTAGATCATTTACTTAAAATGGATGTAGGTAAATTGAGAAAACTTGCAGCTAGTGTTCAACCATTAAGTTTGTCTAAGAGAAGGTCAATGAAGAAGAAGATAAGAGAAATTATGACTCAATTTGATAATACTGAAACACTTGAACAAGCTTAGTTGCTTTCACTTTTGCTTACACAAAAAAAGTTGCAAGAGGCATTGAAATTGTTAGGTGTAAACACAACATAAAAAAAGAGAAGATTTTCTAACATGCAAACTGATTTGATTGAAAATGTTAAACAAGGTTTGAGAAACATAGGAAAACACTCTCAAACTAAAGATAAATCTGCGGCAAGAAAAGTGATGTTGATGTCTGTTGTAAGTAAGAATATGACCCAAAATAGACAAATATCTTCAATTTCATCTGAAATGGGTTTTAGTAGGAAAACAATGAGAGAATATGTTAAGAGAAGATTAATTGTGGATGACAGTACTATGGAGGGCAATTGGGCAATCATGTGTAGAGCACCTCGTTCTGATAGGATTGAAGAGTTATTAAAAAAATTAATCATATCATTTTGGATTGATAACACTCGTCCTTCATCAAATAGTAGAGATGTTATCAGGCATAAGATTGCACCTGGTCAATATGAATATCATACAAAACATTGGTTGGACACAACACAACATGAGTTATATGTGTTATTTTGTAGTCAACATCCTAATGTAAAAGTTGGGCAAACATTGTTTGAAAAATTAAAGCCATACTTTGTGAGGTCAAACAAAGTGTTTGAAACGTGTTGTTTTCATCATCATATTGAGTTTGATCTCCACTATCAAGTATTTTGAAAGTTTGTAGAAGACACATATGGTTTTCATGTTGCTCCTCCTAGTAGGAGAAGTGAGTTTATATCATCCATTTTGTGTGACAACATAGATGATCCAACTGGTCAAATAAATTGCATCAAAGGATTATGTGAAACATGTGGTGAATTGGCTCTATTTCCTTTGAAAACTAAAAATATTGACGTAACAAAAATATTGAATTGCAAAAGTTACAAGTATGTCAAGAATGAAACAAAGTTGGGGAAAGAAACAAAAAGGTTGGAATATGTTGAAGAGGAGTTGCCTGTTCTAACATTTATGGACAGATTTAAGAAATTGATTCAACCTTATATTTGTCATGCATTTTTTGCAAAGTGGCAAGCACAATAGTTTCAAAATCTAAGAGATAATTTTTCACTTGGAACAATTGTATCAGTTGTTGATTTTGCAGAAAACTATTCATTTGTTCATCAAAAAGAAATTCAATCAGATTATTACTTTAATAAGCAGGTCACTATTATGGTACATATTTTTTATAGACATGCACAGTTAGATTTGGATGGTGTTCAGAGTATAGTTCAAGAATGAGTAATTATAAAGGAATATCATTTTTATATAAGTGATGATAAAGAAAATGACATTCACTATGTATAACATTGCTTCAATACGTTCTTTTCTTATTTGAAAGAAAGAAACATAAATGTTGATAAACATTATGTTTGGTCTGATGGATGTGCCACGCAGTTTAAATCATCTAGACCATTTTATGCATTGTGTAGATATCATCGCAATGAGAATATAAAACACATATGGAATTTCTTTGAGAGTGGTCATGGAAAAGGTGAACATGATGGTGCTGGAGCTTGCATCAAACGTGCTTTGCAAAAATATCAAATGAATTATCAGGGAGTTCGTGTAAATGATGCACATGATGTTTTTGAATGGTGTAAGACTCATTTTGCATTAGATGAGGTCGGGACATCATCAATAATGAGTCGACAGACACCATATAGAGTCTTCTAGGAGATAACATGTATGGATGTGCACGTCTATTTAACTTTTATGAAGGATTAAATTATAAAATTTTATTGTTAAGTTTTAGTTTTGAATTCGTTGAAGTTTAAATTTAATTTTTATATATTTTCAATTTAACGAACTTTCAGGTGTCAATAGAAAAAACATGCATGGTTGCAAGAAGATAGAAAAGACACGTTCTGTACATTTAGTCATGAGTACAGATAATTGCAATTGGACATTGAAGACAAGAGAATACTCATGTTTTTGTGACAGTTGCATTGATGAAAACTATGAAGAATGCATCAATCAGACACATGGATATACAGGTGCATGGATTTCGGTACCACTTGATGTTACTGATAAATTTGATAAAGAAGATGAAAATTTTGATGATATTCCATTGATTTCTGATGATTATAATCATATCTCTGGATTGGTAAAAGTGGGTGAATATCATAAAAATTAATCTCAAGTTTTTATTTAATTATCGATTTCAACTGTCTTATATATATTGTACACATGCATTCATGTATACTTGTTATGCAGGAGATGTCTTTGCAGTGATTGCTGAGCCTGGAAATCATGAATGTGTCAGTTATTATTTATTGCGATGTACTGCAGAGAGGACAAAGTTATATGACCCTGAAGAAAGTGATGGAATGTTGTTCCCCATAGGTAAATTGTACATATACATATGTACATGCACATATATATTTAAATAAATATATATATTTAGGTAACCTCATATCTGTCAAATTTTAAAACACTTAAATTTGTGGTACAAGTTCTGTTGTGATAGAGGGGACATATTTAAAGCAAGAGAAAATAGTCCAATATGGAATACACTTTGTTGATTATCAACCTGACAAAAAAGTTTTACAATATAGCCACCTGGTCGTTGCTACAGGGCTTTGTCTGCATCTAGTCAAACTTAAGCGTGCATGTCGCAAGTGGAGACTAGATAGTGAAGATCATGAAAAAATATTGCATGTTATAAGTGTACATCATGGTTGATTAGACCTTTGAGATTTATTTTATAATAATCTAAATATCAACTTTGGTGAAATGTTTTTTCAATTACATACTATGGTGAAATTGTGAATATCAACTTTGGTGAAATTGTGTTTTTAATCTGAATATCTGAGTTTCAGTTATCATTAGTTTATTTTAAAAACTATAATATTAATTATACTATGGATGAATTTAATAATTTAACAACTCGATATAAATAGGCTAGAAGTTAGTTTGAACTTACATAATTTCATTATCTATGTTACAATTCTTAAATATCAACTTCTTTTCAAACTATTGAATTTCATCTTGAATTAAATGTGTTTAGATTAATTGTACGATCATAAGTTCTTTATTTTCATTAATTCATTAAAAAATTATATAATTTAATAATTTAAATTAATCTTACCATGGATGAATTTAATAATACTTCACCTTAAAAAGTTCCAAGGAAATTCAAGTAGTTGCAAACAATAAATATGGTGATTTTGTATCATTGTAAAACAAAACGCATACTTTCTAAGCCCACAGAGGTCCTCCAAAAGTTATAATTAAAAACCATATGTTAAAGAAGATCAGAAACATTATTATTATGATAAACTTCCATGACAAACCACTTTAGAGTCGATTCAAAAAAATTCATTGGACGACTAAAAATTGAACTCTCGTTAAAAAAAAAGTATTTTATGATTGTAAACCTTTATAAAATTAATTTGAAAATGAAAAAAATTACTATTCTTAGTTAGGGTATGTAATCCTTTGATTTGACAATTTAAAATCAGTAGAGAACATTATGTTTTGGTTAAAATCAATTTTCTATTTTTCAGGTAGTTTATTAATGTTGAGTTATTTACAAAAAAAATGAGCCTACACATTGATCAGGAAAAATTACTAGCTGAGGCTTTTGAGTGCATTATTTCTCTCACTTCCATCACAATGCAAGGAAACTCATAATTTAAAACAGATATAAAACAACTTAAATGTATTCCAAATTGATGAAGAGCAACTTCTGCTCCATCAATACCAGAAAATAGAGAAAGTACTCTAACGCCATCAGGATATAATGCTTTCAAGACTAATAAATGATATGCAACTTTATCTGTTTGGAATGAATTACCCAAACAACACAAGCGGTCATTCAGACAAGAAGTTCTACGAGTGTGATCTCTATCAAATTTTAATATAAGCTCTATCTCATGGAACTCTAGAGGGACGAGGTCACCTGACCCCACCCATACCAAATTCCACTCTTCACACTTTTGAAGTATATATTTTTGCGTACTATCTTGCAGTTGTCCTCGTGCATTCTGAATCATAACTCTCAGTTGATCAATAAGGACAGTGCCACATTGTCTTGAGTCTATGAAATTTTTTTTTGTCGTCTGATCCCATGAAGGCCAATACTTTTTTATTTGCAGAAGTGCTTCCTGAATAGTCATGGGGGGAGAGGTTCTGCTTGAAATCGCTCTTCTATTGGAACATTATGCACATACCCTCTTGCTCTTCACCTTAAAAAGTTCCAAGGAAATTCAAGTAGTTGCAAACAATAAATATGGTGATTTTGTATCAATGTAAAACAAAATGCATACTTTCTAAGCCCACAGAGGTCCTCCAAAAGTTATAATTAAAAACCATCTGTTAAAGAAGATCAGAAACATTATTATTACGATAAGCTTCCATGAAAAACCACTTTAGAGTTGGTTCAAAAAAATTCGTTGGATGACTAAAAATTGAACTCTCATTAAAAAAAAAGTATTTTATGATTGTAAACCTTTATAAAATTAATTTGAAAATGAAAAAAATTACTATTCTTAGTTAGGGTATGTAATCCTTTGATTTGACAATTTAAAATCAGTAGAGAACATTATGTTCTGGTTAAAATCAATTTTCTATTTTTCAGGTAGTCTATTAACATTGAGTTATTTACAAAAAAAATGAGCCTACACATTGATCAGGAAAAATTACTAGCTGAGGCTTTTGAGTGCATTATTTCTCTCACTTCCATCACAATGCGAGGAAAATCATAATTTAAAACAGATACAACACAACTTAAATGTATTCCAAATCGATGAAGAGCAACTTCTGCTCCACCAATACCAGAAAATAGAGAAAGTACTCTGATGCCATCAGGATATAATGCTTTCAAGACTGATAAATGATATGCAATTGTATCTGTTTGGAATGAATTACCCAAACAACACAAGCGGTCAGTCGAACAAGAAGTTCTATGAGTGTGATGTCTATCAAATTTTAATATAAGCTCTATCTCATGGAGCTCTAGAGGGATGAGGCCACCTGGCCCCACCCATACCAAATTCCACTCTTCACACTTTTGAAGTATATATTTTTGCGTACTATCTTGCAGTTGCCCTCGTGCATTCTGAATCATAACTCTTAGTTGATCAATAAGGATAGTGCCACATCGTCTTGAGTCTATGGAAAAAAATTTTGTCGTTTGATCCCTCGAAGGCCAATATTCTTTTATTTGCGGAAGTGCTTCCTAAATAGTCATGGGGGGAGAGGTTCTGCTTGAAATCGCCAATAGGTTTCCCAGGAACTCCAAAACCAATTAGTTCATTGGGACACAAATTAGGGATTGCATCACATAATTCAAACATTGCTTGCTTGTCTTGCATAGTACCCTCTATGTATTTTTTATACTTCAACACTTTCATTATCTATGTTACAATTTTGAACTTACACAATTTCATTATCTATGTTACAATTCTTAAATATCAACTTTTTTTCAAACTATTGAATTTCATCTTGAATTAAATATATTTTTAATTGTATGATCATAATTTCTTAATTATCAAATTTAGTTTATTAAAAAATTATATAATTTAATAATTTAAATTAATTGTACCATGGATGAATTTAATAATTTAAATTCATTTATCAACTTGTACACATATACATGTCTCAAGAATAAACATCTACAGATCTAATATATCTCTATGTATCTGAAATGCAAACTGTAAATCTCGAATAAATATATGTATGTAGAAAAATATAAAAAGTCATATATACGTACATGTGATGGTATCTAACACTGAAATACTCAATAATCAAATAAAAAGTGAGAGTACATGGATGCCATCAAGGAACTAAAATACACGTGTGTACATGTAAACTGGACCTCCAATATATATGCATCAAAAAATATATAAATCTGATCTACTACTAGAAGGACCCCTCAAGACGCATACAAATAGAATGACCCTCTGATTGAGTCTCCTATACATCCTCTCGCCGAGGCACATCAACCAAGCCCTGCAAATATATATACATATATACATACATGTGTTAGAGTTCTATCTTTAAAACATATATATATACATACATGCATCATGTACATATACATTCAAATTAAATACAAATTTGCATATATATAGATATATATCTAGTTTTCAAAATATTTAAATAACTTTAATCAAACTATTTAAAACTCAAGTACCTGAGCACTACTAGGTGCATCAATAGAATCATCTCTCTCATGTATATGATGCCCTGAACCAACAGTATGTGTAACCATTTGCTCAGCAACCTGTGCCTACATGATTTATTACGAGTTAAAGATTAAATTAAATATCTGTATATATATCTAAACTAAATTTTTCAATAAATGAACATATTTTTTAATTTCATATATATTTAAAATTAAAAATAAATTATATATGTACCTGGGTCTCCGGAGGTGGAGGATGATCAGCAGACTCCATCATATCATCTACTGATGCACCTGAGCCTGAAACTCCATGTCTAACTGCTAGTAAATCTGAGTGAAGTGGACTGTGTAACTGGCTGAGTACATATGGTGTAGAATTAGTGCTACCAGGTCTGAATAACAGGTCCATGTATGATGAAAGACCTAGGGTCGAACTAGTATCAATCTCAGATAGGCCTCACAACTGCTCACCAAAATCATCAAGGCCCTCAGCTGTGATATGGACATCTCCAACTCGTATGCACGAGTCATCTGTAGAGTTTCATGAGTCTGGTGCCGAATGCTATGAGCTATGCATAGGTGTATCATCTATCACTGGTGTGGCAGCCTGTGTCTATAGAACTGTGTCGGGGCTCTGATGCTTTCTAACAACATCCATCACCGCGTGTACTAGAATCCTCTGTGTATCAGAAATATAGCTAATAAAGTGCAACATATCCTCCAAAAAATACAGTGACATATCCATATGTGTCTGCTATCCTAAAAGACCATGAATATCACCTGGCAGTGGTAGCCCAACAACTCTATATGCATCGTCAGAGCAGGCACCTGAAGTGCTACTAGATGCCTGTGAAGATGGTCAACCAAGTGGACAAGGACGTCAACTATGAAGATAATGACCAATAGAATCTGATGTGATACTAGCTGCCGCAGATGCAATGTGCCCAATAGTGTCAATTACTTCCCTTTGGGAAGCAATGACAACTCTATCTGCAATAGGCGCATGTGTAGGAATCACAGGAGGCATCCTCAGTCCAACAAATTGGCTAAGATCTGCAGGTGGCAGACGATCTACACTGCGGTATTGGTCACGATCTGCCACCCGACCATGCCCCTGTCCGTAATAATCAGGAATATCCAAGTAGTTGACATTGAGCCCTATACGGAAATCAGCATACAACTGCTGTGACAAAAAAAGGGGTATTTGGTCGTTATTAGGATAACGACCATATGCAGCTAAAAATTGTGGATAGATCATGCTAGCAATAATAGAGTCTCTGCATCGTGTGACTCTGTAGCCTCTCACCCTACCCTGTGTCCCCTCATAAGCTAGAAATAACTCTCTCCGAGTGATGTCTTTGGGGGCTGCCCTCTTGATGTCATCAAATGATGCATCTCCTGAAACCTTAACCCTAAGCTCCCTAGATATGGAAGCTAATATGGTAGGAGTAAATGAATGGTGACCTCTAAACCTAGCTATAAAATCTTGTAAACTCCTACATATCATAGTACATATGTCTCTATAAACACCATCATCAGAGCTCAATATAGAGTGCTGCAGTCTAGCAACCTCATGTTCTAAAAATGCAAATAATGCATCAATATCGATGGGTGGAGGTGGTGCATCAGGACCTCCAGTAGGAGCTGTAGGTGCAGCCTGACCTAGAACATGAGCCACACCAGGAGCTGGAACATGAGCTGCACAATGAGCCCTACGTCAAGGTACACGAGGAGCCCCACCAGAAGCTATAGCACGAGCCCCACCACGAGCTGCATGAGGAGCCATATCGAGATTTACATCAGGTGCTGCAACAGGAACCGTATCAACCTGTGTCATAGTAGGAGCCGTAGTAGGAACTACATTAGGTGTTGCACCAGAAGCCGCATCAAGCATATCGTGTGAAGCCATATCTGTAAAAATGTATGAAGAGCTAAATTGTCTATTGTACATACTTTTTTATTTTTAACATTAAAAATTATACACATGTAATTAAACATACATCACACATCATGGACCTAGATAATCTGTAACACATCCAGACCTAGATTAATTTGCATATAAGTATAAGATAACTTTAAAGTTGAGAGTTTGGTTATGGTTAGAGTTAATTTGTTATTCTAAGATTTTATTATATTTTGGAGGGTATTATTAGAGAATTCAATTAAAGGGTACCTAATAAATTATTTATATTACTCTTAAATGATAATGTTTCGAGGTTTGAAATTCTTTATTGATATTATTAGCAGAGTGAGTCACTGGACTCATAGGTGGCTCTCATCTGCTGGGAGGGTTACCCTACTCAAGACTGTGATTCAGGCTCTTCCTATTTATAGGTGTTTAGTGCAAACACCTCCTGTGGGAGTTTTGAAAGATTTTGATGCTTTGTCACGACAATTCCTTTGGTCAGGCAATCTCCAATCCTCTAAATTGAGCTTAGTCAACTGGGACACGGTTTGTTTGCCTAAGTTTGCTAGGGGTCTAGGCCTTAAATGTATGGCTCTCGGTGTCAAAGCTCTTGCTGCAAAGTTATACTAGAGATGGTGCAAGAATCAAGATCGGGATTGGGCCAAGATTCTGACCCACAAGTATTTCTTAGGAGTGGAGGTCCAGGATATTCCTAGACTTGAGCTTAATGGTAAGGGCTCCTTTATTTAGGACACCCTTAAAAGGGGTGCTCCTCTTATCAAGGATGGCCTTTTCTACATCTGTAATGAGATGGTCAAGTGTGTTATTCTGGCAGGACTCTTGGGATGGCCACCTTCCTATTCTCTCCAGTTTTCCCCACCTTTTGCCTCTGTTTTAGGTTTTTTCTTCTGTAGGTTGGACCACGGTAGCTCACTTCAAGACTGTTCGGAGGTGTGGATTGGTGGAGGTGGCTAGTTGGAAGGATCCACAAATTTGGCCCACAGGGGGCTCCTTAGAGATTCGGGCTAAACTGGCGCATCTTCTCTCTGCTAGGCATTACAGCTCTTCTAAATTCAAAGACATCTTGGCTTGGGGTCCTTGCCCAAAAGGTAAGTTTAGTGTGGCCCAGGGATATGCTCGTCTGGATAACCAATTTAATGTAGTTCAGGTGGTTCCCTGGTGGAGGAAGGTCTGGAATAAATTTTCTTGGCCAAAATGTAATTTTTTTCTATGGTTGGTTGCACAAAATAAGTGTCTTACTTGGGATAATCTCCAACGAAGAGGGTTTTAGGGACCCTCTTTCTATCCCCTATGTATGTTGGATGGGGAAGATGTTTCTCATGTTTTCTTCTTATGTCCTCTCTCTAGAAAGATCTAGCATAAGTGGTGGGAGGCGTGGTGCCATAGTCGTATTCATGCCGAATCTCTTATTAAATTTTGGGACAGCCTTGGCAGACCCCCTACGAAAACTTAATTCCTTCAGGTGGCCTGGGCTATTGGACCTTTTTTCATTCTGTGGAATCTTTGGTTGGAGCATAACCATTAGATCTTCTATAATTCCAACTTGGGAGCCACTAAACTATGGCAGTTGATCCTAACCAGGCTTCAAGAGACTATCTATACTAAATGTGATATGTCAGAGCCAATAGATCCTGGTGATTCTCATATTATTAGGAATTTAGGATTAGTGGATAAAGGATTTGGAACTAGTAGCAGTAAGAGATCTCAGCCACGAAAGAGGAAGGTTTGTAGAGTGGGGAGATGGAGTCTTCCTCTTGATGCAGTCCTAAAGATTGACACTGATGGCTCCTCCCATGAGAATCCTAGACTGGCTGGAGTGGGGGGGATTGGGAGAGATGCAGATGACAATGTTATTTTCATATTCTCTATTCAGAAAGGAGTTCAATCTGATAATGTGATGGAGGCTTTGGCCATTAAGGTGGCTATGGAGCAGGCTTGTTCTCTTGGTTGGAGGAGAATGGTGTGTGAGTCTGACTCTCAGATTGTTGTGATATGATAAATAACCAGAGAGTGGATGAATCTAGCTGGCAAATTGCCTCTATTGTTAGAGAGATTCTCCACTTGAGTAGCTTTGTGGATGGGATCTCATTCTTTCATGTTCCTAGGGAATGGAATGGAGTGGCTGATGTCTTGGCAAAATGGGCATTAGAGAAAGGTGCTGGTTGGGATATTTCTGTTAGGGATGATCTTCTTGCTTGTCTTGCTGGGACTTTCGAGCAATTAGTGGAAAAGGACAGAATGTAATTTGTTTTGGGTTGGTGTTTTGGTTGGTTGGGTTTGAGGCCTTCTGTAATTTGGTTTTATTTGAATAAATTTTTACCCCTTTTTAAAAAAAAAATAATAATGTTTCGAGGTTTAGGTTTCAAGTTGGGTTACATATATATCATTTAAAACAAGGGTCATACTTCATGTATGTGCATGTATCTCAAATGTAATTTTTAACAATTTAGGATTAGGGTCAACTTGTTTTAATTTAATGTAAGTTAGGCTTCAATTAGGTTTTCAAATAGGGTTTAAGTGTAATTAGGCTCAATTTTAGGGTAAGATTTAAGACCTTATGACACTGTCAGGGTTTACACGAACTTACATAATTTCTAGTATTAAATTTAAGGGTTAATATTAAAGTCCATGGTTAAGAATTTAGGATAAGGGAACTTAGCATATGAAGTTTATGATTTGGTTCAAGATTATGATTTAGGG
This sequence comes from Cupressus sempervirens, assembly GCA_028749045.1. Taxonomy (NCBI): domain Eukaryota; kingdom Viridiplantae; phylum Streptophyta; class Pinopsida; order Cupressales; family Cupressaceae; genus Cupressus; species Cupressus sempervirens. The sequence goes on from CM053783.1 coordinate 120,574,908, forward strand.
TATTTATTATCATTTATAATATTGGGTTTAGAAATTAAATTTTAAGGTCAAGGTTAGGGTTTGGATAATGGTTAGGGTTAGGGTTTGGTTAGGTTAGGGTTAGGGTTTGGATGTACATGTATGTTATATTCATACAGGTAGAAATGCAAATTAATCTACATTCTTATATATGTATAATTTAGGATCTCCCCTTAAGACATGTCATTGAATTATATAGTTAATTATATACTTCTAATTATTAAGATATTAAAAATAATAACATATGTACATTTAAACATGAATATTTAAAACATATGTATGTACATCTATATCTACCACATGAACATATTTACATGTACATTTATGAAATAAAATATACATTTTAATCTACATTCTTATGTATAATTTAGGATCTCCCCTTAAGACATGTGTTATTAAATATAGTTAATTACACTTGGTTATAAGATAAATTAAGATCAATAGTTAACATATACACAAATTATACATATAAAAATGTGAATTTATTAAAAATATGTACATACATTTACTTTTAACCATGAACAAATATACATGTACATCTATGTTCAAAATAAAAAATTATGCATTTTAATCTATATTTTTAGATGTACAATTCAGGATCTAGACCCTTAAGATATGTCATTTGATTAAACTTCTAAGATTAAGACTTTAAAGTGAATTTGACATATATTTAACATTAACATATATATATATATATATATATATATATATATATTTATTTATTTATTTTTTAATATTTTTTTTAATTTGACTTCAAAAATTTTGTAATGTTTTTCTAAATTTATTTTCAAAATATTTGAAAACTATAAATTTTCTAATATTTTTTTAAATTTGTTTACTAAAATTTATATTATTATAAATTTTCTAACGTTTTTCTTATTTTTTTCTAAATTTGTTTTCAAAAATTTATATTAAATTATAAATTTTCTAATGTTTTTGTAATGTTTTTTCTATGTTTATTTTCTAAATTTTATATTAAATTCTAAATTTTCTAATGTTTTTGCAATTTTTTTAAAAAAATTGTTTTCTAAATTTTATATTAAATTATAAATTTTCTAATATTTTTTCTAATTTTTTTAAAATTTATTTTTTAATATTTTAAATTTTTTTATATTAAATTATAAATTCTCTAATATTTTTGTAATTTTTTTTCTAATTCTTTTTTCTAAATTTTGTAATGTTTTTGCAATATTTTTTCCTAAATTTTCTAAAAAAATTTTAATGTTTTTTCTAAATTTTTAATTTTTTAAAAAAAATTTAAAATTTTTTTCTAATTTTTAACTATTTGTTTTCTAAATTTTATATTAAATTATAAATTTTCTAATGTTTTTGTAATTTTTTTTATAAATTTTTTGCAAATTTTATATTAAATTGTAAATTCTCTAATGTTTTCATAATTTTTTAAAAAATTTATTTTCTAATGTTTTTCCTAAATTTTATATTACATATTTTTTACTATTTTTTCTAATGTTTTCTGATGTTTTCTACATAATATTTTTCTATTTTCTAAATTAATATAAATAAACAATAAAAATATTAAATTAACATTTAGATATGTTTTATAAACTATTAAAAACGTAAATAACATTCAAATATATTTTCAAAACTATTAAAAACTATATAACATTCAAATATGTTTTAAAAACACAAAAAGAATGCATTGAAAACATTAAAATCTATTTTGATAATATTAAAAAAATACTTAAAAAATGTTGAAAACATTAAATTAATATTATTTTGACATACTCAATAATGAAAATGAGAACGAAAATGAGAAGATGATGTCGACGGAAGTTGCTCAAGTCACACGTTCGCCCGAACGCTCAATGAACAGTGCTCGCCGTAAAAATGAATTTGGAAAAGTGAAGAAGAGGTTTTAAGCCACCGAAAATTTTGTCAGTATATGTTTGCGTGAACATGTGTTGCATACTTGTTCGCACGAACATGGCACAATATGTTCGCGCGAACGCTCGGCAAAAACATGTTCGTGTGAACATGTCTAGGGTGTTCGCGTGAACGTACGAGAAATGAAGATGCAAAAATTTGTCATTCTTTTGAAGTTTCTTCCTCCCAAAAAAGTGGTACCTAGTATTGTGGGTTCACCCTATAACAATCAGTAATCACAACCAATACATAGAGCATTCCATCACATAACCATGGTTGGGTTTATAAAGATCGAGATTAAAACATCATCATGTCACCACAATCACATAACCCCCAAGCCTCTGGTAGACGTCCTATACTGGTCAACACTAGTCAACCCAAAACCCAAAATAATAGCATAAAGAATACACAATGCAAACACATGTTTTGGTTTTACAACTTGAATTTAAATGTAGAGATCTCAGTTTATGTTTCCAAATTTGAAGAATGAATGGAGGAACACATATATTGTTTTGAATAAAAGTTTTCCTTATTAGAACTAAAAAATCCATTTTCCAATTAATAACATTTGTTTGATACAACCCCCACCCAACTATCAATTCCTTATTTAATAATTTAAAACATTTAAATTATTAAATAGTTGAAAATTATTAAAGAGTCACCTTATGAAAATAAACCTTCAATATAGGCCATTGATCAAATAATAACTTAAATTTATAAATAACATATTTAAATAATACATATATACATATATACATACACACACACACAAACACACATATATATATATAAATATATACATATATATATATATATATATATATACATACATACATATGTATTACATTTTTATTAAATCGAACTAACAATTTCGATTTACACCATATTAGAATCGAATTGTATGTAAACATTTTAACATAAACGTTATTGTTTTTTTTTTTTGCATATCATTAACATCAATTAAACCCCCCCCCCCCCCCCCCCCCCAACTCATGCTACGGTACGCAGTACCTGTGATCGTAGGCACTGCGCCGACAGCGGGTACGTGGTACCCCTGTCGCCGCAAACCTGCGACAGCAGGCCTTTACCTTCTGTCGGCGTGGGGTATGAAATGTGCTCATGACATATAATATATATAAACTTTGTTCCATGCGATATAAATAGCGATGCGAATTGATAAATTTTCCACTGTGATTTTATTAATCGCTCAATTCGGTGCATTATATATAAATATACATAGGTATATATGTATATATATATATATATGTATGTATGTATGTATGTATGTATGTATGTATGTATGTATGTATGTATATATATATGTTTGAATTTTATAATAGATTCATAATAAATGTATACATATGCATATATATATATATTTATATATATGTATATGTATGTAGATCTAAATATATAACCATGTATATTTTTCACAAAGATTATATCTACAATTAAGAATAAGATATTTGCAATACAGAATGCATATAAAGTTCTCCAATTAAACTAATCTACCCACATTGAGAATGCATATAAATATGAAACTTCTTAGAAGACATATAGAAGACACAAAGAAGACAGGGAATGCATGATGTGAAAATAGCATAAGTAAAATCATAAGAATCTACCCAGATTCTGATACTAAATCGTTCTTCCTCAGAAAATCCACAGAGCAAGCTTCTCCCTTCTTCAGAATTCTCAAGTCCTCCAATGCTCCAATTGCACTCCAAACGCTATCTCTAAGCTTCTATGAATGCCTAAATATAAAGAGCTTTCAGGAAACATCTAAAATGCTTCTAGAAACAGCTGGAAGGTGTCACCAACTAAGCATGGGTCTTTTCCAACCTTCTAGATGAGCCTTAGGGTTGTAGACACCATGTTCTTAATTGATGCACTAACCCCCATGTTATTGACACTTGAGAAATAGAGAAGTGCGCTAACTCCCATGCAAGCTTATAACTCCAATTCACTTTTTTATATAATTTCTATTTAAATATTTATAACTTTTATTTTAACTTTTATAACTTTTATTATTATTATTTATTTATTACTTTATTATTATTTTACTATTATTATTAATTTTAATTTCTAATTTTCTTTTATTTAATTCATTTTTTCTCAATAATTCACATTTAATTAATTACAATAAAAATATCAAATAACATGATATTTTATATTAATCTTCTCAAATAATGAATTTATTAATTAAATCCATTTATTAAGACTTAATTAATAGAAAATTCACCATAGACCTCCAAGATAAAATATGAAAACCCATCATAGAGCAAATCACTCAAAATCAGTCTAAAGGGTTAAAAATCACGAATTATGTCATCCGACACATTCGACGGGTAAAATATCCAGATACTTGTCCTACCTCACTAGGACAATTGGCTTAAAGGTTTGGAATTTGGACTTGAGAATTTATCTCCCTTCTCTTATCATTGAGATAGTATAATAGGGTACGCTCATCCTGGCAATTTAGGGAAGTCGATACCCGGTACGTGCAACCTGAAAAAAAAACTATGCATGTACATACAATATATATATTGCTAAGCTAAACAGACAATGGTAGGAACTGGTGCATCATATAGATCCTGATTAAGCAGGTGACTACGACTCCCTTCCTTAACCACATCAAAAACACCATATAATAAGAAAACATGCACACCATACACATGGAAGTATGGGGTAAATATCCATAATAAAACACATAAAATAATAAACCATCCATCTAATCATCAATAATAACTGAAAACAGTATAATGATCATCATATATGCATGAAATGTAAAATTTTAATGATCTCATCATATAACCATTGAATCCATAACATAATGTCTGATAGTGTCAAAACAATACCACTAATCCATCAACATAAGACTAATCTATCATAGTCTGATAATAATAACAATGTCCAGAAAAGATGTGAACGAGGGTAGGCACTACATCCACCCCCCCTTTGGTTAGGCTCACTCTTGGAAGCCTACAAATAAGTAGGGATATAACTCCCTCAATCTGGCTGCATCCTCCCAAGTAGCTAAAGAATCATCAGTATGGTCCCATTGGACCCTTACCTGCTCGATGGTTCGATCCCTGAGGGTCAACTCCCACTGCTCCAGAATACGAACCGGCTTCAAAGCCAGTTGCCCGTCCTCTACCTACAACGCATTCCAATCAAGAACATGTAAAATATCAAGAATATACTGCCGAAGCACTAAAATATGAAAAGATCATGAATGCGAGCTAGGTTGGGTGGTAGAGAAAGATGGTAAGCAACCGGGCCAATCCTCTCTAGAATCTCGAATGGTCCCACAAAGAGAGGTGCTAGCTTAGAACCCTTTCCATATTGGATCGGAATCTTTCGCTGTCACACTCTCAAAAAAACCGTATCACCCATAGCAAACTGCTTATCAGTCCTATGAGCATTGGCATACTTTTTCTGCCTATCCTGTGCTGTAGTCAAGTGCTCACGGATACGTACTACTTGTTGCTCCATATCACGAAGCATCTTAGGACCCAACAAGATGCGATCCTTAAGACTATCCCAACACAATGGTGTACGACAAAGACATCTATATAATGCCTGAAATGGTGCCATACCAATAGAACTATGATATCCATTGTTGTAAGCAAACTCCACTACGCAGAGATAATCCTCCCAATGTGTCTGCCTATCCATCACATACATCTGTAACATATCCTCCAAAACCTGATTCACCCTCTCTGTCTGACCATCAGTCTCTAGATGATATGCCGAACTAAAGTTTAACTGCACTCCAAGCTCATGCTGAAGCGATGTCCAGAATGTAGATGTGAATACAAGATCCCTGTCAAAAATGATCTTTCTAAGAATACCATGTAATCTCACAATATCACGCATAAAGACATTAGCTACAGAAGTTGTTGTGTAGGAAGACCTAATCGGTGAAAAATGTGCCACCTTAGTCAACCGATCAACGGTGACCATGATAGCATCATGATGTAGAACTTTCATAGGTAATCCCATAATAAAATCCATGGAGGTGATATCCCACTTCCAAGAAGGAATGAGATTAGGCTGCAAAAGTCTAGCCAGGTGCTAATGTTCTGCCTTAACTCTTTGACACTCAAGGCAACTAGCCACAAAATCAGCAATATCCCACTTCATCCCAGACCAAAAGAATGAATGTCTCAAATCAGCATGCATCTTCTTGACACTTAGATGTGTTGAGTAAGGTGTACGATGGGCTTCTACTAGTATCGAGGTGCGAAGCTCATCCAAAAATGGCACATAAATCCTCCCCAAATGTCTCAAAAGACCATCTGACTCTTGAACGTAACCTGCAAACTTACCTTCCAAAGATCTTCCTGAATCAATCTCTTTGCACACTTCCTGATACAAGGAATCCGTAGGAAGTGCTCGAAGAATATGACTCCTCAAATCCACACTAAGAGTCATCGATGATACCACATGTCTCTTGCGACTCAATGCATCCACCACCACATTCTCCTTACCCTGAATGTACTTAACCTCAAAATCATAATTGCATAGAAACTCCATCCATCACCTCTGACGAGCATTCAAATTAGGTTGAGTAAAAATGTATTGAAGACTACGATGATCGGTATGTAGCTCAAACCTGTGTCCCAACAAGAAATGTCTCCACCTTGTCAAAGCATGGACTACTGCTACTAACTCAAGATCATGTGTAGGATAATTTAACTCATCATCCTTGAGCTTGCGTGACTCATACGCAATCACCCGTCCATTCTTCATCAACACTACCCCAATCCCTTCAAGAGAAGTATCTGTACATACCATGAAATCACCTTCTAGATCTAGTACAGCTAGTATCGGTGCACTGGTTAAAATCTCTTTGAGCTTCTGGAAAGCTTCCTCACATTCTCTATCCATACTAACTTCTTTCCTTTCCTTTGAAGAGAAGTGATAGGATGTGCTATCCTAGAGAAATTTTGGACAAATCTGCGATAATAACCGGCTAAACCCATGAAACTATTAATCTCTAACACATTAGTCGGTGTCGGTCAATCTATTATCGCCTAAATCTTTGTACGATCCACTGAAATACCATCACCTGAAATAACATGCCCTAAATACTGAATCTTCAATTTGAAGAATTCACACTTAGCTGCATTAGCATAAAGCTAATTGTCCCTTAAACACTGCAATACCAACCACAAGTGTTCCTCATGCTCCTTTTGAGTCTTAGAATATATCAATATTTCATCGAGAAACACGAGTACAAACCTGTCCAGATAAGATCAGAACACACCATTCATCAAACTCATGAAAATCGATGGAGCATTAGTCAATCCAAAAGGTACCACTGTGAACTCATAATGTCCATAACGAGTTTGAAAAGCAGTCTTGTGAATATCTGCTTCCTTAATGTGAAGCTGGTGGTATCCTGACTTAAGATCAATCTTGGAGAATACTGTAGCTCCCTTGATCTGATCGAATAAGTCATCAATCCTAGGAAAAGGATACCTGTTCTTAATAGTCACCTTATTCAACTGTCTATAGTCAATACAAAGGCACAAAGAACCATCTTTCTTCTTCACAAAGAGCACTAGAGCTCCCCATGGTGATACACTAAGTTGAATGCTCCCTTTGGCCAGAAGTTCCTCTAGCTGAAGACGTAGCTCACCCAGTTCCTGAGTATTCATGCGATAAGGAGCTTTAGAAATAGGCTCCGCTCCACAAATTAGATCAATACTAAAATCAATGTCCCTCTTTGGAGGCATGCCTGGAATATCACTTGGAAAAACATCTGCATACTCTTGCAAAATTAGGTGATCCAAAGTCTTCCTCATGGAATCTTCCTCATCAGGATCATTTACCATAACAACAAATATCTGACATCCCTTACGGAAACTTTGCTTCAATTGCATAGTAGACATCATCCGCGAAGATATAGGCCTCGGTATCCCAATTATGTGCACATCATTCCCTTGGTCGTCCTGGCACAAAATAATCTTCTTCCTACAATCTATACTGGCTCTATGAGATCCAAGATAGTCCATGCCTAGAACCACATCATAGGAACCAAGGGGTATGACTCGAAGATCCACTACCGTAACAAAGCTTCCTAAGCTAAGCCGACACTTATGAACTACAAAATCTGTGGAGATCTTAATGACTAAGGCTAGTTCCACTTGCCAACCACGATCTTGCTTCACCGCATCCAGCTTACACTTAGAAACTATAGATGGTGAAATAAATGAATCTGTAGCTCCTGAATCAAACAATACTGAAAGAGATATACCTCTAATAGAAACTGTTGTCTCAACCACTATTCCTTGATGATCTTCCTTACGCTGATCAACTACTACAAAAAATCTATGAGCTCTACCTTCATCACCAACTGTAGGCTCTGAAACTGTAGGTCTAGGTCCCAAAAACTAAGGTTCTTGTTGAGGACACTGAGCTGCATAATGTCCAATCTGACCACATGAAAAGAATTTCATATTTCTGTCGGAACCTCTTCCCATAGGTGGTACATTTGATTGCGGGCGACTGTTCCTGCTCACAAAAGACTGGCTACTCTGAGCTGGCTAATTGGTCTAATTATGTTTATTGCATTGAGCATTGCAGTTATTCTTGGTGTTAGAACCTTTTCCACCGCCTTGAGCTTGAGAATTTGAGCCCTTCTATTGATGTGTCTGCTAAGACTACTACTGATACTGTTTCCCCTTAGAAAAAGAAAACTTCTATTTACCACCTAAATTGTAGTTGCTTTAAGATCCTGATGCTGCTAATGCTCCTACAAAACCACCTTGACCAAGGTTGACACTTTGCTCAACAAGGATAGCTCGATGCACCGCATCCTTGAGGGTTTTTGGCTCAAATACCTTAACTCCCCCAATAATATGGTTATTCAAACCCCTAATAAAATGTTGTGTCAACTGAGCTAAATTTTCACTGAACCTTGAAAAAGGCATAAGCTCATAAAACTTACGCTCATACTCGGTCACTGACAAAGTGTACTATCTGAGATTATGAAATTCATTAGCCCTTTGCTATTTCCATTCCTCTGGTAGGAATTGTTCATGGAAACTCTCTAGGAATAACTCCCATGTAACACTGCTCATATCGATTCCCAACTTCTTCTCCTCTATCATCCACCAAGTGGCCCCAAAATTCTCTAGATTAGTGATTGCAAACCTTGCCTTAACTTTGTTGTCGAACTCCTGCATGGAAAAAATTCTGTTGAGAGAGATAAGCCACTGTTCGGCCACATAACCAGAACCTTTCCCATTGAAAGGCTTGATCTTGGATCTTGAAAGATCCTTCATCTAAGCGGACACAATGGACCTCTTACGATCCTTCCGAAGACTTCTAGATCTGGGTCTATATTCTTGTTCTGTCTGATGCACTTTAGGCTATTCTTGAACAGGAGGTAGACGTTCTAGAATAGTCTTCATCATTTGCCTCAAACTAACCTCTTCAGACTCAGCTTGGTCCTCTCTACGACTCTCTTCCTGCTACCTACTAGAGTGCTCTTCCCTACTCTCTACATGAGCCAATCCCTCATGGGAAGACCCATGGACACTGATAGTCAAATATCTAATGGTTCTCAATAACCAAAATATATATATCTCAATCAAATTGATCAAAGACTTCAAAAATGGTTAAGTCAAACATGTCACATCATGACATCATCAAAATAAATCCACATAACAGTCTCATCATTGTGACTAGAAAAATAACCAAGGATAACTGATCGATGACCAAAAATAATGGTTAAGTCAAGTGTCTCATACATAAGAATCTCAACTATAACAATCAGTAATCACAACCAATACATAGAGCATTCCATCACATAACCATGGTTGGGTTTATAAAGATCGAGATTAAAACATCATCATGTCACCATAATCACATAACCCCCAAGCCTCTGGTAGACGTCCTATACTGGTCAACACTAGTCAACCCAAAACCCAAAACAATAGCATAAAGAATACACAATGCAAACATATGTTTTGGTTTTACAACTTGAGTTTAAATGTAGAGATCTCAATTTATGTTTCCAAAACTGAAGAATGAATGGAGGAACACATATTGTTATGAATAAAAGTTTTCCTTATTAGAACTAAAAAATCCATTTTCCAATTAATAACATTTGTTTGATACAACCCCCACCCAACTATCAATTCCTTATTTAATAATTTAAAACATTTAAATTATTAAATAGTTGAAAATTATTAAAGAGTCACCTTATGAAAATAAACCTTCAATATAAGCCATTGATCAAATAATAACTTAAATTTATAAATAACATATTTAAATAATACATATATACATATATATATACATATACATATATATATATATATACATATATACATATATATACATATATATATATATACATATATACATATATATACATATACATATATATACATACATATATATACATATATATACATATGTATATATATGTATATGTATATATATGTATGTATTACGTTTTTATTAAATCAAATTAACAATTTTTATTTACACCATATTAGAATCGAATTGTATGTAAATGTTTTAACATAAACGTTATTGTTTTTTTTTTTTGCATATCATTAACATCAATTAAACACCCCCCCCCCCCCAACTCATGCTGCGGTATGCAGTACCTGTGGTCGCAGGCACTACGCCGACAGCGGGTACGTGGTACCCCTGTCACTGCAAATCTGCGACGGTAGGCCTCTGCCTTCCATCGGCGTGGGGTACAAAATGTGCCCACGGCATATAATATATAAAAACTTTGTTCCATGTGATATAAATCACGATGCGAATTGATAAATTTTCCACTGCGATTTTATTAATCGCTCAATTCGGTGCATTATATATAAATATACATAGGTATATATGTATATATATATATATATTAGAATATATATATGTATGTATGTAAGTATGTATGTATGTATGTATGTATGTATGTATGTATATTCGAATTTTATAATAGATTCATAATAAATGTATACATATGCATGTATATAAATATATATTTATATATATGTATATGTATGCAGATTTGATATAACCATGTATGTTTTTCACACACATTATATCTACAATTAAGAATAAGATATTTGCAATACAGAATGCATATAAAGTTCTCCAATTAAACTAATCTACCCACATTGAGAATGCATATAAATATGAAACTTCTCAGAAGACATATGGAAGACACGAAGAAGACAGGGAATGCATGATGTGAAAATAGCATAAGTAAAATCACAAGAATCTACCCGGATTCTAATGCTAAATTGTTCTTCCTCAAAAAATTCGCAGAGAAAGCTTCTCCCTTCTTAAGAATTCTTGAGTCCTCCAATGCTCCAATTGCAGTCCAAACGCTATCTCTAAGCTTCTATGAATGCCTGAATATAAAGAGCTTTCAGGAAACATCTAGAATGATTCTAGAAATAGCTGGAAGGTGTCACCAACTAAGCATGGGTCTTTTTCAACCTTCCAGATGAGCCTTAGGGTTGTAGACACCATGTGCTTAATTGATGCACTAACCCCCGTGTTGCTGACACTTGAGAAATAGAGAAGTGTGCTAACTTCAATGCAAGCTTATAACTCCAATTCACTTTTTTATATAATTTCTATTTAAATATTTATAACTTTCATTTTAACTTTTATAACTTTTATTATTATTATTTATTTATTACTTTATTATTATTTTATTATTATTAATTTTAATTATTATTTTTTTTTTATTTAATTCATTTTTTCTCAATAATTCACATTTAGTTAATTACAATCAAAATATCAAGTAACATGATATTTTATATTAATCTTCTCAAATAATTAATTTATTAATTAAATCCATTTATTAAGACTTAATTAATAGGAAATTCACCATAGACGTCCAAGACAAAATATGAAAACCCATCATAGAGCAAATCACTCAAAAGCAGTCTAAAGGGTTAAAAATCATGAATTATGTCATCCGACACATTTGGCAAGTAAAATATCCAGATACTTGTCCTACCTCACTAGGACAATTGGCTTAAAGGTTTGGGATTTGGACTTGAGAATTTATCTCCCTTCTCTTATCATTGAGATAGTATAATAGGGTACGCTCATCTTGGAAATTCAGAGAAGTTGATACTTGGTACCTGCAACCTGCCAAAAAACTATGCATGTACATACAATATATATAATGCTAAGCTAAACAGACAATGGTAGGAAGTGGTGCATCGTGTAGATCCTGACTAAGCAGGTGACTACGACTCCCTTCCTTAACCACATCAGAAACGCCATACAATAAGAAAACACACACACCATACACATGCAAGTATGGGGTAAGTATCCATAATAAAACACATAAGATAATAAACCATCCATCTAATCATCAATTATAATTGAAAATAGTATAATGATCATCATATATGCATGAAAAGTAAAATCTAAATGATCTCATCATATAACCACTGAATCCATAACATAATGTTTAATAGTGTCAAAACAATACCACTAATCCATCAACATAAGACTAGTCTATCATAGTCTGATAATAATAACAATGTCCAGAAAAGATGTAAATGAGGGTAAGCACTACAATTGATCAAAAATGAGTTAAATGAGTTAATTCCTTTTTCTACTCAAATTGAATCAGTTAACTCCTTATTTTACTCAAATTAAATCTGTTAACTCCTTTTAATTTGGAAATCTCCCTTTATGACTGAACTTCACGTTTAATCCTGACCGTTGATTGAAATCGATCTCAACCATTGATGAGTTCCAAGAAAGTCTATTTAAGAGACCCTCATCTCTTCATTTTGAAAGGTTGAATGAGAATTTGCACCGAATTGTTGTTGGAATTCATACTCACATTTGCTCATATTCACATACGCAAAGATCAAGTTTGACCAAAAGTTGATCAGATTTAACAATGGTTGACTTGACTTGACTAGTTTCGAAAAGAATTTTGAAATAATTAAACGAAATTATTTAATTAAATAGAGTACTTACTTCTAATTAATTAAACAAAATTATTTAATTAAATGAGAAGCCATTTGTAATTAATTAGATGAAGTTATTTAATTAAATAAGAAAAGTGTCTCTAATTATTCAAAGATTATTAAATTAAATAGAAAAAGTAATTATGAGAGCATATCTCATTTTATTAAATTAAATATCTCAACAAAATCTCTCTTCAGTTCAAAAAGAGAAATTTCTAGTTCACTATTGATCAAAAATGAGTTAAATGAGTTAACTCCTTTTTCTCCTCAAATTAAATCAGTTAACTCCTTATTTTACTCAAATTAAATCTATTAACTCCCTTTAATTTTGAAATCTCCCTTTATGACTGAACTTCACCTTTAATCCTGACCGTTGATTGAAATTGATCTCAACCGTTGACGAATTCCAAGAAAGTCTATTTAAGAGACCCTCATCTCTTCATTTTGAAAGTTTGAATGAGAATTTGCATCAAATTGTTGCTGGAATTCATACTCATATTTGCTCATATTCACATACGCAAATATCAAGTTTGACCAAAAGTTGACCAAATTTAACCATGGTTGACTTGAGTTGACTAGTTTCGAAAAGAATTTTGAAATAATTAAATGAAATTATTTAATTAAATGGAGTACTTACATCTAATTAATTAAACAAGGTTATTTAATTAAATGAAAAGCCATTCCTTTCTTTTTTCTTTTTTTTTTTAAAGAGGGGTAAACGCTTTGACCTGGAGCTATGAACCAATGAGGCCACAAATGGGGGACCTCATCCCCATGAGATTTGAACCTTGATGGCAAGGATAACAACACAACAACTTAACCATCACAACATGCCACTATTGGCTAAAAGCCATTCCTAATTAATTAAATGAAGTTATTTAATTAAATAAGAAAAGTGTATCTAATTAATTAAAGATAATTTAATTAAATAGAAAAAGTAATTATGCGAGCATATGTCATTTTATTAAATTAAATATCTCAACAAAATCTCTCTTCAGTTCAAAAAGGGAAATTTCCAGTTCACTATTGATAAAAAATGTGTTAAATCAGTTAACTCCTTTTTCTACTCAAATTCAATCAGTTGACTCTTTATTTTACTCAAATTTAATCTGTTAACTTCCTTTAATTTGGAAATCTCCCTTTATGACTGAACTTCACCTTTAATCTTGACCGTTGATTGAAATCGATCTCAACCGTTAATGAATTCAAGGAAAGTCTATTTAAGAGACCCTCATCTCCTAATTTTTAAAGGTTGAATGAGAATTTGCATCGAATTGTTGCTAAAATTTAACTCACATTCGCTCATATTCACATACGCAAAGATCAAATTTGACCAAAAATTGACCAGATTTAACCACGATTGACTTGAGTTGACTAGTTTCAAAATTTTTTTTGAAATAATTAAACAAAATTATTTAATTAAATGGAGTACTTACTTCTAATTAATTAAACAAAGTTATTTATATAGATGAGAAGCCATTTCTAATTAATTAAATGAAGTTATTTAATTAAATAAGAAAATTGTCTCTAATTAATTAAAGATTATTTAATTAAATAGAAAAAGTAATTATGAGAGCATATCTCATTTTATTAAATTAAATATCTCAAAAAAATCTCTCTTCAGTTCAAAAAGGGAAATTTCCAGTTCACTATTGATAAAAAATGAGTTAAATCAGTTAACTCCTTTGTCTACTCAACTTGAATTAGTTAAATCCTTATTGTACTCAAATTAAATCTGTTAACTCCCTCTAATTTGGAAATCTCCCTTTATGACTGAACTTCACCTTTAATCCTGACCGTTGATTGAAATCGATCTCAACCGTTGATGAGTTCCAGGAAAGTCTATTTAAGAGACCCTCATCTCTTTATTTTGAAAGGTTGAATAAGAATTTGCATCGAATTGTTGCTGGAATTCATACTCACATTTTCTCATATTCACATACGCAAAGATCAAGTTTGACCAAAAGTTGACCAAATTTAACCACGGTTGACTTGAGTTGACTAATTTTGAAAAAAATATTGAAATAATTAAACAAGCTTATTTAATTAAATGGAGTACTTACTTCTAATTAATTAAACAAAATTATTTAATTAAATGAAAAGCCATTCCTAATTAATTAAATGAAGTTAGTTAATTAAATAAGAAAAGTGTCTCTAATTAATTAAAGATTATTTAATTAAATAGAAAAAGTAATTATGAGAGCATATTTCATTTTATTAAATTAAATATCTCCACAAAATCTCTCTTCAATTCAAAAAGTAAAATTTTTAGTTCATTATTGATAAAAAAATGAGTTAAATCAGTTAACTCCTTTTTCTACTCAAATTGAATCAGTTGACTCATTATTTTACTCAAATTTAATCTGTTAACTCCCTTTAATTTGAAAATCTCCCTTTATGACTGAACTTCACCTTTAATCTTGACCGTTGATTGAAATCGATCGCAATCATTGATGAATTCTAGGAAAGTCTATTTAAGAGACCCTCATCTCTTCATTTTGAAAGGTTTAATGAGAATTTGTATCAAATTGTTGCTAGAATTCATACTCACATTTTCTCATATTCACATACGCAAAAATCAAGTTTGACCAAAAGTTGACCAAATTTAACTACGGTTGACTTGAGTTGACTAGTTTCGAAAAGAATTTTGAAATAATTAAACAAAATTATTTAATTAAATGGAGTACTTACTTCTAATTAATTAAACAAAGTTATTTAATTGAATTAGAAGCCATTCCTAATTAATTAAATGAAGTTATTTAATTAAATAAGAAAAGTGTCTTTAATTAATTAAAGATTATTTAATTAAATAGAAAAAGTAATTATGAGAGCATATCTCATTTTATTAAATTAAATATCTCAACAAAATTTCTCTTCAGTTCAAAAAGGGAAATTTGCAGTTCACTATTGATTAAAAATGAGTTAAATCAGTTAACTCCTTATTTTACTCAAATTAAATCTGCTAACTTCCTTCTAATTTGGAAATCTGTCTTTATGACTGAACTTCACCTTTAATCTTAACCGTTCATTGAAATTGATCTTAACCGTTGATGAATTCCAGGAAAGTCTATTTAAGAGACCCTCATCTCTTCATTTTGAAAGCTTGAATGAGAATTTGCATCAAATTGTTGCTGGAATTCATACTCACATTTGCTCATATTTACATATGCAAAGATCAAGTTTGACCAAAAGTTGACCAGATTTAACCACAGTTGACTTGAGTTGACTAGTTTCAAAAACAATTTTGAAATAATTAAACGAAATTATTTAATTAAATGGAGTACTTACTTCTAATTAATTAAACAAAGTTATTTAATTAAATGAGAAGCGATTCCTAATTAATTAAATGAAGTTATTTAATTAAATAAGAAGAGTGTCTCTAATTAATTAAAGATTGTTTAATTAAATAGAAAAAGTAGTTATGAGAGCATATCTCATTTTATTAAATTAAATATCTCAACAAAATCTCTCTTCAGTTCAAAAAGGGAAATTTCCAGTTCACTATTGTTAAAAAATGAGTTAAATCAGTTAACTCCTTAGTTTACTCAAATTAAATTTGTTAACTCTCTTTAATTTGGAAATCTCCTTTTATGATTTAACTTCACCTTTAATGCTAACCGTTGATTGAAATTGATCTCAACCATTGATGAATTCCAGGAAAGTCTATTTAAGAGACCCTCATCTCTTAATTTTGAAAGGTTGAATGATAATTTGCATCGAATTGTTGTTGGAATTCATACTCACATTTGCTCATATTCACATATGCAAAGATCAAGTTTGACCAAAAGTTGAATAGATTTAACCAAGGTTGAATTGAGTTGATTAGTTTCAAAAAGAATTTTGATATAATGCCCCTCCAAGGGATCCAAAAAAAATTTCACTAAGTTTGCTAAACAATTTTTTTTTAAAAACATAAAAGCAACACCATTCATAACATTTGCGGAAGCAATAGTAACATTCAACTGAAAATAACATAACAGGTTACATTCTTTAAAGATCTCTTAACGTTGAATCATATCTAAATTAACTATTCATCTAACATCACATCCTTATGAAATAACAATGATACATCCAATGTTCTTAAACAATATTTCAAGTGTCCTTTTTAGTAATCCCATTTTAGATTGCTCAATCATCCACTGTAGATGTTACAAGGTATGAAAAGCTTAAAAGAATAAATATCCATGTAAGTAAAGTAAATCATCATCCAATATTAATCTATGATGCAATTAAAGTAAATGAAACCACATATCATACATGTTACATCATCACAAAAGATATAAACATCCATCATAAAAGATAACCATATATCACAAACATAATAACTAAGTGCACGGTTCCTCCCAACTGTTAATAGCATCATTAGACCATCGAGGATCCTAGCCATCCCTCCGTGCGTAACATTCCAAAGCACCGAAAAGATCATCGATATTAACATAGTAGGAATGTCACTCCTAAAAACATCCTACTAACATGCAAAGTAAAGCATAAGATAACATCATCTAACATATGCAAATCATCAATATAAGAAACATACCAATAAATACATCCATCATAAGGTATATCATCGATCATATAATCTAAGAACATAATGAAGATAAATACCAACCAAGAAAGCATTACCCACGGTGTCTCCGACGGATCTCAAATGATAAGAGTGATAAAACACTACCACCCGACCGCGTAGAACCTAAGTGGTCCACTCCCACCGTGCTGAGGAGACAATCTCAAATCTCAAACAGGCTATCAAAACCATAAAGTATAAATCTCTATAAGTCTAGGAATCTTAAAAGTATACTGATTCAAAGGTTCCAAGCACAAAATTGACATCTAATCCTAGAGGCACACAAAAACATGTAGGAAACCCACTATGCAAGCGGGAAAGTGTCATCGCAATTATCACGTACAAGTTACCCTGGCAATTAGCTAAACTCTACGGGTTTATACTGATCTCATGCGGCCACTAGTATCCTCTCATACTGACGAGGCATACTACGGAATGCAAGGTCGCAACCATGCATTCTCACTACTCCCATCCTAGCCTGTACAAGCACTCAAGGCATGAGTGAGAACATCAAAACAATTATCTTTTTAGGTTCATTTAATCTCCATTTAGTGTGTAAATGTTATCACTTATTAATGAAACTTACAATGAGTTACCCTGGTAGCCACTTAGGGCCCCGGCCCCCATTGCAAGCCACTTCCCAACACTACAAGTAGATTACCTACCCTAAGCTCATGGAATCATAAAATCACCACAGTCCTGTACAAGCGACTGTAAAAAAAATCCAAAAGATAATATAAAAAGAAGCATCAAATATCCACAATATAAGCATCAAATATCCATAATAAGAATCATCAAATCTTCAAGATAAGAATCATCAAATCTCCATGAGCATCTGAAAGAATCCATAGAAAATCATGACCACAATAGTTCTCTATTGGCAACTAAAGGCATCACTAATAATCATAATAATCATTGGTTCTCAATAACCAAAATATATCTCAAGATAAATTACAATATCCATTGGTTCTCAACCAACAACCAAGAATATCTCAAAATCATACTGATCGAAGACTCCAAAATAGTTGAGTCAAAACATTCACAACATGACATCATCAAAAAATAAATCCACATTTCAGTCCCATCATGGTGACTAGAAAATAATCCAAGGATAACTGATCGATGACTCAAAAATAATTAGCTCAGGTGTCTCATACAAATACATCTCAGCTTGACACATGAAGACTGATGAACAATAACAATCAGTAAATACAAAAATTTCATAGAGCATATAATCACAGTACCATGGTTGGGCTTATAAAGATCGAGACCAATTAAGATCAACATGCCAACACATCTCATAACTCTCGAGCCTCTGGTCACAACCTAGGATTGGTCAACACTAGTCAACCCAAAACCCAAAACAAGAAGCATATAGAATACACGATGCAAACACATGTTTTAGTTTACTAAATTCACATAGTTGAATAATGTGTAGGGGTTTCCAATTTTTTATTTACAAGTATACTTTCTAGTGTCTTAAGTTTCATCATTTGACCTACAAGTCAACCCAATTGTTCTCTGATAGCATTATCCTTCCATTATTAAGAACTACATTCTAAGAATAACTTAAGGATAAATATTCACTAAACTGATCATCATTGACTTTTAATTAAATTGCCCTCTATATTTAACTATGATCCATATTCTAATTGATTAACTCTTCTTTAATGTTACTTCAACTTTTCAACATAATCAAGGATCATTATTCGTTATATTATAAGAGGACCAATTATCATTCTTCGAATAAGAGATTATAACTTTATTAGAACAATCAGTTAATATTGATTTACAATCTTTGACCTTTTATCATCCTAATAGTTCTCAATTATATATTACTAAGTCTACACCATTAAAATATCTAAAGTCATTATTCAAGTCATCGGAATAAGACCTATCAACTTTGATATCAGTATTTCTACAATCTTGTTAAAAGAATTATATCGATTAAATCTCTATTACATAACTTAATTATTAATTAAAATATAATTAGCTCTAGTTAATTGATTTAATTTATAATTTCACAACCAAACTATCAACCCAATGAGTATTAGTTGACTAACAATAGTTTGTACGTCAAAGTCAACTTCAATCCAATACACAAATATTAATATTTTAATAATAATAATATTAATAAGTTATTTTGGAAATCTTATCCATAATGACTACATTCATCTTTCTTAATGATTTTGTATTAATGATAATCATTTCAAGTTAAAACTCTATCGCATAATATAATTATATTGACAACTCAATGAATATCAATTGATTAAAATCAATTATAATCCAACTCCAAAAATTATTATCTTTTACAAAACTTCAATCAATAAATAATCTCCACTAGATTAATTCTAATCAAATTTGTTGATATTTATTTAAACTATTATTTATTAATTGTTTGCTAGTCCTTACAAACATTAATAAATAATAAACTCCTCCAACTATAAATACTCGATCTATAGAATCCTTCCATAAACTCATTAGTTAATATTTGGCTAATTGTTAACTTCATTAAGGTATTCAAACATATTAACCAATAACATAATAATTCAGTCTTAATCCAATATCATTTAGAGTTCTTAAATTTAAATCAACATAATAT
The DNA here is from genome assembly GCA_028749045.1 of Cupressus sempervirens. Taxonomy (NCBI): domain Eukaryota; kingdom Viridiplantae; phylum Streptophyta; class Pinopsida; order Cupressales; family Cupressaceae; genus Cupressus; species Cupressus sempervirens. The sequence goes on from CM053783.1 coordinate 120,594,946, forward strand.
AAATTATCATCTTACAATTATTTAATCAATATTAAAATCAACCATTAGACTCCATTTTCTAATTGTTCTAATAATATTTTGTCTATATAAACGTTGTTTGAAAAATATCCCTATCACAAACCAATAAGACTCATTGTAGATTTTAACATGAATAATCTCCAAATTCTTAACATTATCATCTTCATTAAACAACTCTAAAATTGTTTAATATATATTAAATAATATTCAATATACATTATAAAAAGTCCACTATATAAACTATATTAAAATATCTTTTCTTTTAATTTTCTCTCATTTAAAAATCTATTTATTTTGATTGACTAATAATTAATTACACTTCTTCTACTATTAACTAATCTTAATTAAATTTGATTTAATTAGATTAGATAATAAACCATATAAAACTAATGCACATTAATAATATTCTAATAAAGGAAGATTGCAATAATATCTTAATTTTGTAGTGCCTGCCCCTAATTCACATTTCTGTTATCATTGTAAATTTTCTTTAGGTTGATTTTGTGCATTGATTAGTTTTAGAGATACTAGATTTGTAATATTATGATATTATTTCATGACTTTGATTACAAATGTATCAGTTATTATTGCTTAGTTGATTTCATTCATGTGTTGTTAATGATATTTTGATGATCCTAGTTAGTAAATGTGGTTTCTTTTATAAAAATGTTAACATGATGTCTTTAATGATATTTATGTTGTATTGATAGAGATGCAATTATTATATGTACGCATTTGATGTTAGACTTATGATTTTTACGATACTTACCCCATACTTGCATGTGTATGGTGCATGTGTTTATTTTATCTTTCTGTCCGATGTGTTTGATGTGGTTAAGGGAGGGAGTCATAGTCACCTGCTAGTCGGAATCTACATGATGAACCACTCCCTTCCATTTTCTGTTTAGTTTAGATATATTATATACATGTACATGCTCGTCTTTTATGCAGGATGCAGGTACCGGGCATCGACTTCCCTGAATTGCCAGGATGAGCGTGCCCTATTACAAATACTCAAATGGTGAGAATGGGAAGATAATGATCGGGTCCAATCCTAGCCATAAGCCTATAATACTTGTCCTACAAAGAGAACTCGTAACAAACTGTCTACCCTTTTTAAACCCGTGACTATTTTGTGCGTATGTTGTTTTGTGAGTCTTTAATGAATTTCTATTAATTAAGTCTAATTAATAGATTAAATTAATAATTTAATTTAATGGAAAATTATTATGACATTTTGAATATTTAATTAATTGAGAAATTAATTAAATATAAAGAATTGAATTTGAAGATAAAATTTTTAAGAATAAATTTAGAACATGATAATATTTATTTAATTTAATAATAATATATATTTACAGTTCATTTTTAAATAAATGCTAAATATTATGTAGTGCCTGCCCCTAAGTCGCATTTCAGTCTTCATTGTCAAACTCTTTTAGGCTAGTTTTATACTTGATGTTTAGTAGCATTACTTTCAGATTATTAGATGTTGTTTTACACTCAATTTATTATATGATGAGATGACTTGGTACTCTATATTTCATGCATGTATGATGATTATTCAATGTTTTCAATTATCAATGATGATTAGTTATATGGTTTATTATCACACGTTCTTTCTTATGGATACTTACCCCATACTGCATGTGTATGGTGTGCGTGTTTGTTTTCTTTATGTATGGTGTTTTTGATGTGGTTAAGGAAGGGAGTCCTAGTCACCTGCTAGTCAGGATCTACACGATGCACCACTTCCTGCCATTGTCTGTTTAGCTTAGAATATTATGTCTGTACATGCGTGAATTTTATACAGGTTGCAGGTACCGAGTATCGACTTCCCTGAATTGCTAGGATGAGCGTACCCTATCGCATTATCTCAATGGTAAGAGAGGGGAGATAAACTCTTAAGTCCAAATCCTAAACCCTTTAGCCAATTGTCCTAATTGATAAGTAGGACAAGTATCTAAGTTAAGTACCCTCCGAATGCATCAAATGATGTTATTTCGTGATTATAACCCTTTTTGTTTGATTTAGTATGTGTTCTTCTATGATGGGTTTTCATATGTTGCTTTATGAGTCCTTGATGTATTTTCTATTAATTAAGTTTAATTAAAATGATTAATTAATGATTTAATTTAATAGAAAATTATTATGATATTTTAATATTTAATTATATTTAATTAATTGAAAAATTAATTAAATAAAAAGAATTAAATTTGGAGATAAAAGCTTTAAGTCTAAATTTAGAACGTGATAATATTTAGTTAATTTAATAATAATATATTTAGAGTTCATTTTTAAATAAATGCTAAATATTATTATTATTTGAGTTAATAAATATTTTTATCAATTTAGTTTCTAAAATAATTTAAAAAGTGAAAATATAATTATTTAATAAAAGATTCTAGTTCGCATGACTTATGCATAAGATTAAATAAAAGAAATTTATTAAAAGATAAAATAAGTGAAAATAATAATGTTACTTTAATTTCATAAAGTGTGCATGGGATTAAAAGTAATAAAGATTAAAAATAGAAGTCAAGTAGAATATTAAATAAAGTTATTTAATAAATCAACTTAATGTGCATGAAAGATGAATGCAAAATAAAATAAAAGATAAGAAAGGTTAATTGGAGTTAACTCAGTTGTGCAAAGAGTCTTCTCGGGTGAACGCACAATTAAGTGCCTCGGTTTGAGGAGAAAATTTTCTTATCACAAACGTTGGGGGTTCATTCTTAAAAAGGGGGGGTATTGGAGAGAACATTTGGAGAGACAGATTTGGACGCAGATTTTGGAGGCGAATCTTCTCACAATTCTTGGGTGTTTGTGTGTTAGCATCAGATTCAGTTAGGGTCTTGTGTTTTGATCATTGCTTGAATTATGCAATATTATATTTCTGTCTACTTCATGATTGTAAGAACTTGTCTTCTCAAATTTCATTGTATGAATGTGTCAATTCTTCATTCTGGACCTTTTTTCTATTCGATTTCATCTGTAAATCTAGATTGGAGAACCATTTTAGAAAACCTCGTTCGTAGGTAAAAAAGGGAATTTGGGATCAAATTGGGATCTGTGTTTAATTAATAGACTTAAAGAATTTAAATTTGGCAGGAGATTGAATCTTTGGAAATGAAAATTGTAGTTGAAAATTCGAATGGTTAATATTATTTTCTCTACCAGATTATATTTGTGAATGTTTATATAAAAAAAATTAAAAATTTAGAATTAATTAATTATAAAATATATGTAATAATAAAAACATATATTATTGAACTTAAATGAGAAGGGTTGTCTTTTAATAAACATTAATTATTTTATATATATTGTTAAATTAATCTAATTTAAAATAAACTTAATTTATACATTTATTAAAAAAAAACAAGTTAGAGTTTTTAATAATTTAAAAAAAAAATGAATTAATTAAATATTTTGGGTGGGGCGGGGCCACCACTTCCCATGTCCCACACGCTCTCCCACGACTGCCGCAACAGGTGGTACTGCTGCCTGCGGCAGCAGTAACACCTGCGGCCGCAGGTGGACGACAGGCCGATGGGCCTTTAAAAATGCCATTGTTTTATTTAAAAAAAAATATTACGATTTAAAATTTTATAAATCGTTTTTAAAAAAAAAAGGTTTTAAATAGATTTACTTTATTTAATATTGTTATTAGATAATTTAAAATTATTAAATTTTAAATTATATTGAAATTTTATTATTATTTATTAATAATTTTATAAATAAATAAATTATTAATAAATATAATATGATTCTTTATGTATCATTAATTAATCTTAGTTATAGTTTGACTTAATTAAGATTAATTAAATCGAATATTTGTGTAAGCAAGTTTAATATTATAACATCGATTTTAATGGAAGTACAGATTATTATAATCAACAAGGATTATTAATAATTTAATTATTACCTTAGATTGTTTTAGGACTTTGACTTAAAATCAATTAAGGGTAATTAGGTGTTTCATTTGGAGTTAGGAACGGGTTAATTTGTAAAGGTGAACTGTGGGTTCTATCTGTTTAAAACATACGTTCAACTGGAAATGGAAACCTCACATTTACTTAATAGTATATTATCAATCAAATTGAACTATAAAACTTTTTATTTGAAAATAAACACTGAAAACTGAAACCTTATTGTTTAACTCAACTGTATATTTCAAATCAAAACCAATTGTGAGACTATGTTGTTTTCTATATATTGTTTATGTTTGAGTGTTATGGTGTTGGTTTAGTGTTGACCAGTTTAGGTTGTTACCAGAGGCTCGGGGTGGTGAATGTGATGTCATGATGATTTGGTCTCAATCTTTCTTAACCCGACCATGGTAATGTGATGAAGTGCTCTATGACATGATTGTATTTACTATTTGTTATTGCTTTCCAGTTTCCTTGTGTGAAGCTGAGAGGTATGTATTTAAGATATCTAACTTAACCATTTTTGAGTCTCGATCAATTATATTTGATAACCATTTTTGAGTCTCGATCAGTTACACTTGGATTGCTTTCGGTCGGTTGAGAGGACTGAAGTGGTGGTTATGTTCTTGATGATGTCATGTTTTGACTTGACCATTTTGGAGTCTTCGATCAGTATTGTAATTTACTATTGGAATACTTTCTGGTTGCTCATTGGAGAACCATTGGATTTTGTGATTTATCATTGATGCTTTCAGTTGCTGATAGAGAACTGTCGTGGTCATATGATTATTATTTGATGCTTATCTGTTGCTCATGAAGAACTGATGTAGTTTTGTGGCTTATCTTTTATGATGTCTTTTCAGTTGCTTGTATAGGACTGAGGAGGTTTTATTATGATTCTTTGATTTATGATTTCATGAGCCTAGGGTAGGTTATCTATGTGTAGAGTCGAGAAGTGGCTTGCAATGGGGATCGGGGCCCTAAGAGGCTGCCTGGAGTAACCCATTGTAAGTTGTTTTAATAAGTGAAAACATTTACACTAAATAAGGGAAAATGAACCTAATAAGATAATTGTATGTTCTCTCCCATGCCTTGAGTGCTAGTACAGACTAGGATGGGGTAGAGAGAACGCTTGGTTACGACCTTGCATTCCATAGTATGCCTCGTCAGTACGAGAGGATACTAATGGCCGCGGATTTCTCGGGTAACTTCTACGTGACTTTTGCGATGACACTTTCCCGCTTGCATATTAGGTTTCCTACGTGTCTTGTGGTACCTCTGGGATTTAGATGTCGATCTTTTTAGGAAACCTTGAGTTAGCATACTTTTAGGATTTCCCAGACTTAGAGAGTACTTGTGTTTTATGTTTTGATACCTTGTTTGGGACTTGAGACTATCTCCTTAGCGCGGTGGGAGTGGACCATTTAGGTTCCACGCGGTCGGGTGGTAGTGCTTTTACTCTTACCATTGAGACCCATTCCATGGTCATCATGGCTGGAGATTTCGTGATTGGCATTTACCTTCACTATGTTCTTGGATTATTATGATAGATGGTTAGATTTTATGATAGATGTTTTATCATTATGGATGTATGGATATATCATGTATGGTGAATAGTTTCATATATTTTTACTGTACCTTGTATCATGGATTTGAGGATGTTGTATCTTGATCTTTACATATGTATATTCTTTTAAACCTTTCATACCCTGTGACATGTACAGTGGATGATGGAGCATTTCGAATTAATTTGCCAAGGAGCATTCGGAACAAATGTATATTATGGACATTGGAGTTTCTGATTATTCTTTCTTATGTATGTATTAGTTGTTAGACTTAGAATTTAATTAAATTTAAACGTGACTCAATGTCTTGGGATCTTTAAGAAATGTAACTTATAATGTATGTTGTCAATGATTACATGTTATTGCTTCTGCTACTATGTGTTTGATGTGTACGTTATACTTCTTGTTAAAAAAAAAAAATTGTTTAGCAAACTTAGTAAAACTTTAGGTTAATTCTTTTGGATCCCTTGGTGGGGCGTTACATATTATTGTTATATAAGTTAATAAATATTTATCAAATTAAACGTTCAAAAAAATAAATAAATTAAAAAGTGAAAAGATATTAATTTATGAAAAAGATCTAAGTTCACATGAATGAGTTTTAAATATAAGAGATTAATTTAAAAGATAAAATATGTGAACTTGATTAAGATATTTTATTATAGTTTGCATGAGATTAAAGTTAATAAATTAATTTAAAGTAAAGTAAAGTGGAAAGTTAAATAAAGTAATTTAACAATTCACTTAAAGTGCATGATGGAATAATAAAAGAATATTTTAATTTAAAAAGAAAATTAATTGTGCATGAATGAATGAATTAAATAAAATAATTATAATTTTAGAGTTGTGGAGAAAGAAACCCTAAAAGGTAATTAGATTCTATATTAGGAGTTTTCGGGTCATTATTGCACACAAAGATTTCAGGACACACACAGGTTTGAAGAGAAAATCAGAGGGTTTGGAAAAGAAGGGAAGTTTTTCATAGCTTAAAGGGTTTCACTTGTAGTAGGAATCTTTATCTAGCTGCCACTGTTTAGCATCAGATCCAGGTACGATCTCGTGGTTTAATGGTATAGTAGTTTTTCTCTTGAAATTTCTGTTTGCTCCGTGTCTTTTGCATGTGTTATTTTTCTAGTATGCAATATTGTTCTTGATTGAGAAATATCTCTACATGGCTTAGATGGATACTTCATTGGGTTTATTTTAGAGAATTGTATTTGAATAAGAAATTAATTAAATACGTGAATCTATTGGACATTGAAATCAAACTTGAGATTTAAAAGATAAATGTCCTCTTTCAATAGATTTTAAGAACAAAATTAATTTTGAATTAGGATATTGAATGGTTAAATTGGTTTTTCCTATCAGAATAATAACGTACATGTTATTTAAAAAAATTTAAAAAATTTAAAAATATATATATATAATAATTATAAAATTATTAATATATATATATATATATATTAATATATTATCACGAAGTTAACTTAAATGTATATCATTAATTTTAATAAAATAAAAATTATAAAATTACAAACTACTTTTAAATATCTTATGTAATAATTTTAAAAACATATATAATTAACTGTGTTAAAGTTTAAATGAAATTAAAATTAAAAAAAAAACAAAATAAATATTAAAAATTGGGGAGGGGCGGGTTTTACCCCACCCCCTACCCCCTTACCTTTTTGGTAGGTGGTGTAGCTGCTGCGGCAGCAGCCTACTGCGGCAGAGCTGCAGCCGGCTCAGAAAAGGTTGCGGCCAGCTTTGAAAAGCCAGTGGGCTTTAAACATTTTTTTTTATATATGCATTTTTTTTAAAATTGTAATTTAGTTATAAATAAATTTAAATTGTGTTATTTTTTTTAAGTTATTAAACTTAAATTATATAAAACTTAAATTATTAAATTTTAAAATTATATTATCATTAATTTTTATTAATAACTAAATTAATTATTAATAATTGAAAGATGTTTTAATAAAATTAATAATTGACTTAATTAAATTGGATCTAATTAAGGATTATTAATATCAAGAGCTATTGAATGAATGTGTAAACTCATCTATTATTGTTAATGCTTATGACTTGATTAAAATCAGTAAAGCGTTATTTTTATAACTTGAAGAAATAAATGGGCACACTTAGATTATACTTTTAAAAAAAAAAATTGACTTTTATCATAAGCATAAATTTATATATTTGAGTCGAATAGTTGAATGGGCTATTGGGTGGGATAAACTGAGAATCTTATACACTTAAATGTTCATTGAAATGAAAATTGAAAACATTATTTTTGACTCTATTATGTCTTTTCAAATCAAACCCAACTATGAACTGTATTGTTTATTTGTAATATCTATGCATTTGGATTTTGGAGTCGAGTAGGTGTTGACCAGTCTAGGATGTACACCAGAGGTTTTGTGAGATTTCTTGTATACTATTTATGGGACTAGATGTTGTGATGTGTTTTGTGATTCATATTGGAGATTATATTTATGAGGTTTATCTTGTGGAGAAATTATGTGTACTTGGATGGGAGAACCATCTTGTTATCAGGTTGCCTGTTAAGGAACCGAGTTTGATCTTTATGGGTGTTGTGGTATGGGACACAACTGTGTTTTTATGTGCCTAGGAGAGGTTGTCTAGGTACGTGACTTGGGAGTGGCTTGCATAGGGGTCCGAGACCCAAAGTGGTTAGTGCCAGGGTAACCTAATGCAAGTTATGTAATAAGTGATAATCTAGTAATTAAAATTTATGAGGGGCGGAAACACACTAAAAAGATAAGTTAGAGATATTTGACCCACCCATGCTTTGAGTGCTTGTATAGACTAAGGATGGAATGGGATGAGTGCCTCGTCTTCTTGAGAGGGCTTTCTGATTTCCATATGTGTGATGTTGAGGGTCTGGGGTTCAGAGTAACCAGTCCAGGGTAACTCAACGCTTGAGGGTTCAGGGTCTATTAAGAAATCAGTCTAGGGTAATTTAAGCAGCCATGTGATGACACTCCCTAGTATGTAGCCTGAGTCTCCCCTATAGATTTGTGTACCTCTGGTGGTGTACTTATTGTTGGTGGTGTACTTATTGATGGATGTGGTGTACTTATTGTTGGATGTGGTGTACTTATTATTGATTGTGTTTATTGTGGTTATTACTTTCATTGAGGATGATTGGTGATTCACGAATGATGTACTCTTGATATGTGGTTTTTTTGACTTGAGGTGATTACCTTTCGTTGAATTTATCTGATGATCTTGGTATTTGGTTTATACTTGGTTTGTGTATGATGTTGGTTATGTGGAGTCGATATTGGATTGAGTGACCTTTCTTTTTGGATTATCTTATCTTCTTTAGTAGCATGTGTTACCCTTGAGATAGTTGTGGCCTTTAGGAGTTCCATGCCTAGGAATGTTTTATGTTTGATAGTCATATGTGGATCATTTATTATCTTCCCTGCACGATGGGAGTGGAAACCTAACTAGGTAACCACGCGGTCGGAAGGTAGTGCCTTCTTACCATTTGGGTTCCCCTTCACATTGCCAGCTATTGGATGTTCGTTGTAGAATATGTACTTTTATCATTCTTATTTCTTATCTTGGAGACTTCTTTTCAGATGATGTATATATGTTATCATGTATTCTGATGTATTATATCTATTTTCACATACCTTGTGACATGTACAATGGATGTTATTTAGTGGATGTACTTTCATTGTATTATTTATACTTATGCATTTGCTTATGCGATTATATATCTGTTATTCCTTTATGATCTTGAGACATTGTACTTGGAACTTAAACTAATTAATTTAAAATTATTAAATGTGACTCAACGTAAAGGAACCCTTGAGGAATTGAAACTATATCTGTAATTGAAAATGTGTATTTGATGTGTATGTTCATGTTGCTTCCGTAGTAATGTTATCTTAATGTTGTTTAAACTTTAAAAAAAAAATAGTTCAGTAAACATTGTAACATGTTAGGTTTATTTCTCTTGGGTTCTTGAGCGAGGCGTTACAAATTCATTCTATGCTTTGATATATTATTTTTGTGAAGTTTAAGCATAAAGAACTCTTGGTTATGAGAAATGGAGAAATATATGTCTTTGAATAAAATAGTCTCAGTACGACGGCCATATCTCCCTAATGAATTGTTGGATCGGGCTGAAATTGAAATATGTTGGAGAGGGCCAAGTTGCACCACTTCTAACTGGAGCGATCGAATAAATTTGATCACGATAAAAAGTTATGAATGACTGAGTTTGGGTCTATTCAAAGGGCAGCGACAAGACAAGTTATGATGAATTAAGAATTTCCTCTTAAAATAATTGTTCATTAATTTCTAAATAGGTTTGACTATAGATTAAGAAATCCTTTTTCTCAAATCTATTTATCAATTTAATTCTAATTCGAACCCAAACCCGTTTAGATCTAATTTCTTCCTTAATTGGATCTAGAGTTTTCTAATGTTTTCTTTGCAACTCTACATATCTAGATTCTAATTTAATTGTAGATTCATTCACAAGAGTATATAGATACATATAACAGACATGATGAAGACAGGAAGAGAAATAGTGCAAAGAGAATATGTGAATATCATGAGTGCACCTGGACACTGATGCTAATCTGCCATGCCTCAGAATTCCATAAAAAATCTCTTCCTTCTCCATCATTCGCAATTCCTCCAAGATCCAAGCCAACCGAATCTTCCAAGTGACTAGAAGTGCTAGAAGAAGCATAGAAGCATGTAGAAAATATATGAGCATGTAGAAGCATATGATCTTCTCAATGAATGTAAGCTTTGAAACTTTCATTTTAGCTTGAAGCTTGTAGCTTGTAGCTTCCATTCAGCTTGTCCAAACACACTAGAAGAGCCTCTATTTAAAGGCCTCTAAGATGCATCTAGAGTGTCTCTATAAAAAATTAAAAGATAAGCATGGCAACCAAGCATGAGTCTTCTCCAACCTTCTAAATGAGTCATAAGGTTGTAGACATCATGTGCTCAAATAAAATGCTAACTCTTAAGTGTAGACAACTTATGCATTCTTAGAGTGCAAACTCTTGTGTTATCTATATGACATCTTTTAAGAATTTGCCAACTCCTATGTGAGCAAATATTAATATAATGCACATTAATTAATTTAATATTTACTTTTACTCTTTCCAATTTAATTTATTTATATATTAAATCTCATGCACTTACTTTAATAATTCCACTTTTCAATCTTAATATATTTATATTTTAATCACATGAAATCTAAAATCTTTTAATAATTTTAAATATATTTTCCACTTTTAAATTTTATTTTCAAAATTTAATTGCTAAAATATTTGTTAGCTTTAATAATATTATTATTTAGTCATTTATTTAAAAATGAACTCCAAATATATATTTATTAAAATAAATATTGTCACATTCCAAATTTAAACTTTTAACTTTTTATTTTCAAATTTAATTATTTTATTTAATTAATTTTTCAATTAATTAAATAAAATAAATATTAAAATATCATATTAATTTTTTATTTAATTAAATCATTAATTAAATATTTTTAATTAGGCTTAATTAATAGAAAATACATCAAAGACACATAAGGTAAAAATATGAAAACTCATCATAGCCAAAATACATACAAAATCAAACCAAGGGTTTAAATCACGAATTATATCATCCAACATATTTGAAAGGTACTCAACTCAGATACTTGTTCTAATTTTTCAATTAGAACAAATAGCTTATAGGGTTGGGATTTCGACTTGAGAATTTATCTCCCCTCTCTTATCATTGAGATAGTGTGATAGGGTACGCTCATCCTAGCAATTTAGGGAAGTCGATACCCAGTACCTGCAAGCTACATAAAAACCATGCATGTACAAATACAATATACTAAACTAAACAGGCAATGGTAGGAAGTGGTGCATCGTGTAGATCCCGACAAGCAGGTGACTACGACTCCCTTCCTTAACGACATCAGACACGCCATACAAAAGCAAACACGTAAAGCAAACACGCACACCATACACATGCAAGTATGAGGTAAGTATCCTTAAGAAAACACATATGATAATAAATCATCTTACTAATCATCATTAATAAATGCAAATACTGAAAATAATCATCATGTATAGATGAAATGCAAAATCTAAGTAATCTCATCACATATCAACTGAATCCACAGCACAATATCTGATAGTCTCAAAACAATGCTACTAATCAACAACATAAAACTAGCTCTAAAAGAGTTTAGCAATGAATACAAAATGTGAACTAGAGGCAAGCACTACATTTGAAATAATTAAACAAAATTATTTAATTAAATGGAGTACTTACTTCTAATTAATTAAATAAAGTTATTTAATTAAATGAGAAGGCATTCCTAATTAATTAAATAAAAGTATTTAATTAAATAAGAAAAGTGTCTCTAATTAATTAAAGATTATTTAATTAAATAGAAAAATTAATTATGAGAGCATATCTTATTTTATTAAATTAAATATCTCAACAAAATCTCTTTTCAGTTCAAAAAAGGAAATTTCCAGTTCACTATTGATAAAAAATGAGTTAAATCAGTTAACTACTTTTTCTACTCAAATTGAATCAGTTAACTCCTTATTTTACTCAAATTAAATCTATTAACTCCCTCTAATTTGGAAATCTCCCTTTATGACTGAACTTCACCTTTAATCCTAACCGTTGATTGAAATCAATCTCAACCGTTGACGAATTTAAGGAAAGTCTATTTAAGAGACCCTCATCCCTTCATTTTGAAAGGTTGAATGAAAATTTGCATCGAATTGTTGCTGAAAATTCATACTCACATTTGCTCATATTCACATACGCAAAGATCAAGTTTGACCAAAAGTTGACCATATTTAACTACGGTTGACTTGAGTTGACTAGTTTCAAAAAGAATTTTGAAATTATTTAATTAAATGGAGTACTTACTTCTAATTAATTAAACAAAGTTATTTAATTAAATGAGAAACCATTCCTAATTAATTAAATGAAGTTATTTAATTAAATAAGAAAAGTGTCTCTAATTAATTAAAGATTATTTAATTAAATAGGAAAATTAATTATGAGAGCATATCTCATTTTATTAAATTAAATATCTCAACAAAATATCTCTTCAGTTCAAAAAGGGAAATTTCCAGTTCACTATTGATGAAAAATGAGTTAAATCAGTTAACAACTTTTTCTACTCAAATTGAATCAGTTAACTCCTTATTTTACTCAAATTAAATCTGTTAACTCCCTTTAATTTGAAAATCTCCCTTCCTGACTGAACTTCACCTTTAATCCTGACCATTGATTGAAATCGATCTCAACCATTGATGAATTCTAGGAAAGTCTATTTAAGAGACCCTCATCTCCTCATTTTGAAAGGTTGAATGAGAATTTGCATCGAATTGTTGTTGGAATTCATACTCACATTTGCTCATATTCACATACGCAAAGATCAAGTTTGACCAAAAGTTGACAAGATTTAACCACAGTTGACTTGAGTTGCCTAGTTTCAAATTTTTTTTTGAAATAATTAAACGAAATTATTTAATTAAATGGAGTACTTACTTCTAATTAATTAAACAAAGTTATTTAATTAAATGATAAGCCATTCCTAATTAATTAAATGAAGTCATTTAATTAAATAAAAAAACTGTCTCTAATTAAATAAGGATTATTTAATTAAATAGAAAGAGTAATTATGAGAGCATATCTCATTTTATTAAATTAAATATCTCAACAAAATCTCTCTTCAGTTCAAAAAGGGAAATTTTCAGTTCATTATTGATAAAAAATGAGTTAAATGAGTTATCTCATTTTTCTACTCAAATTGAATCACTTAACACCTTATTTTACTCAAATTAAATCTGTTAACTCCCTTTAATTTGGAAATCTCCCTTTATGAATGAACTTCACCTTTAATCCTGACCGTTGATTAAAATCGATCGAAACCGTTGATAAATTTTAGGAAAGTCTATTTAAGAGACCCCTATGTCTTCATTTTGAAAGGTTGAATGAGAATTTGCATCGAATTGTTACTGGAATTCATACTCACATTTGCTCATATTCACATACGCAAAGATCAAGTTTGACCAAAAGTTGACCAGATTTAACCACGATTGACTTGAGTTGACTAGTTTCGAAAAGAATTTTGAAATAATTTTAAAAAATTATTTAATTAAACGGAGTACTTACTTATAATTAATTAAACAAAGTTATTTAATTAAATGAGAAACCATTCCTAATTAATTAAATGAAGTTATTTAATTAAATAAGAAAAGCGTCTCTAATTAATTAAAGATTATTTAATTAAATAGAAAAGGTAATTATGAGAGCATATCTCATTTTATTAAATTAAATATCTCAACAAAATCTCTCTTTAGTTGAAAAAGGGAAATTTCTAGTTCACTATTGATCAAAAATGAGTTAAATCAATTAACTCTTTTCTCTACTCAAATTGAATCAGTTAACTCCTTGTTTTACTCAAATTAAATCTGTTAACTCCCTTTAATTTGGAAATCTCCCTTTATGACTGAACCTCACTTTTAATCCTGAGCGTTGATTGAAATCGATCTCAACCGTTGATAAATTTTAGGAAAGTCTATTTAAGAGACCCTCATCTCTTCATTTTGAAAGGTTGAATTAGAATTTGCATCGAATTGTTGTTGGAATTCATACTCACATTTGCTCATATTCACATACGCAAAGATCAAGTTTGACGAAAAGTTGACCAAATTTAACCACGGTTGACTTGAGTTGACTAGTTTCGAAAAGAATTTTGAAATAATTAAACAAAATTATTTAATTAAATTGAGTACTTACTTCTAATTAATTAAACAAAGTTATTTAATTAAATGAGAAGCCATTTATAATAAATTAAATGAAGTTATTTAATTAAATAAGAAAAGTGTCTCTAATTAATTAAAGATTATTTAATTAAATAAAAAAGATTATTATGCTAGCATATCTCATTTTATTAAATTAAATATCTCAACAAAATCTCTCTTCAGTACAAAAAGGGAAATTTCCAGTTCACTATTAATCAAAAATGAGTTAAATCAGTTAACTCCTTTTTCTAGTCAAATTGAATCAGTTAACTCCTTAGTTTACTCAAATTAAATCTGTTAACTCCCTTTAATTTGGAAATCTCCCTTTCTGACTGAACTTCACCTTTAATCCTGACCATTGATTGAAATCGATCTCAACCGTTGATGAATTCTAGGAAAGTCTATTTAAGAGACCCCCATCTCTTCATCTTGAAAGGTTGAATGAGAATTTGTATTGAATTATTGCTAGAATTCATACTCACATTTTCTCATAGTCACATACGCAAAGATCAAGTTTGACAAAAAGTGTTGGAGTTGAGGAAAGCCAACTCCGAAGACGCCAAGATCACCTGCATGCGAAACCTGTCAAAGAGAAGCCATAGAAGGGAAGAGCATGGAGCACGGGCAAAAAACCCTAAACGGACATGAGAGCCATCATAATGCAAACACAAGAAGAAATGTATTTACAATAATGTGAAGTTGTTGTTATTAAAATACAATGAGAGAGAGCCCAAATATAAAGAGCTCATGGAAGCTTGTAGAACAAGTTGGAAGGTGGTAGAAGATAAGTGTGACAACTAGAAGGGAACAAACTCCCGTATTGTCACCAACTAACCACAACATGCATTAAATATAAAATATTAAATAAATACATGACCTAAGTAAGCTTAAGCAATAGAATAAATAATTAAATATTAATTATTTACTCTAACACCCCCCCTTAAGTGCAACTTAGGGAAATGCCTTAAGCTCACAAAACAAAGATGAAATGCATAATGGGTCCCGGCAACGAGGCCATGTTAGGTACCCATGTACAATGCAAGAAGAATGCAACCTCTGTAAGTGAGGAAAGAGAGAAAACCACATGGGAAAAACCCTCCCCCAAAAAGAGGTAAGAACCTAGTGAAGAACGGAAGAAGTCTCCAACTAGGGAAATTGTCCCCTAGAACAGGAACAAGGAATGATCATGAAGAAGCAGCATCACTGAAGCATGAAAAAGCCACAAAACTGTCAAACTGCTGATCTGAAGAACCTTCCATGGAAGAAGAAGGCACGAACTGAGCATGTCTATATGGTAGATGATCCATCTCACCGAAATGCATAGGTAGCTAGCCACTGCAATTGCCTTGTATATAGGATCAACCACTGAATATATAGTTCACACTATAGAACCATCGAACCATGGATGCATTGGAAAAACAACATAACCCCCCCTTAATGCAGACGGGGTGTGATGACAGGGAACTGAGAAGGTGAGCCAAAATCTCCTGCAAACGAACCAAGAACGAGGAGAGAGGAAAAGAGGTACAGACACCGATAAAGACACGGTCTAACTGACTCTACATAGGGCTAATGTCATGGAAGGGACACTCACTTGACAAAGGGAGAATGCCTAAAACAGAAAACAATAATCCCCCCATGGTGCTTTATGAAAATAGTGCAAGTACACCTGACTCAAAACAACGTTCATGACTCTCGGAATGCAAAAGTGACATTTTATCTCAGCGCGAAAATGAAAAATGCTTCAAAATGATAGCTACAATGATTAGAACTAAAAAAGAGCTGAACCAAGAGAAAGTACAGCCGAAAAGAAAGCAAACCATGCCAGGAAAATGATCCTCGGGCCTAAAACACTCAAAATATCCACCATAGAGCAAAAATGCCAAAACTATGATAGAAAGAGAAGAGGCCAAAAACTAAGAAAAAGGACTATATTTCTGAAAAGAACACAGACCCAGCTTTCCAGAAATATAAATTTTTCAAAAAACTGACATGGGACGCAAAAGATATGCATGTCGGAGTCAAAAATAGGACTTTGGACTTTAACAAAACAAAAAGGCAATAAAAAAGCATCAAAACCAAAAAATACCTGCACCAAAATTTCTGTCTCGGAACCAAATTTTTGGCGCTTCTTTCGGATCAGAAAAATACCTCCGTATGCAAGAGTTATGGCCAAAAAACCAAAGGTAGGTCCAAAAGCAATCGGGAGAGGTGCATGCAAAGGTTGATGCAGCGCTGACGTCAGCAAGTCAGACGACTAAATAAGATGGTTTGGTGGCTGTCACAGCAAAAAAGAGTTCCACGTGGCATTGCCACGTGGCAGTACTGATGTGGCAGGGGTGACGTGGCAGGTCCACGTGGCAAGGTGCCACGTGGCGCCCATGCCACGTGTCACCCCTGCAGTGGCTGAAAAAGTGCTGACGCGGCTGCAGAGTGGTCTGCACAACTGGCGGGCGGAGGTGGCCGTAGGACGGCAGAGCCGGGAGGAGGTGGCCGCAGGGTGGCGAACACGGAGGATCCGCCGGTGGAGGGCAACGGCCGGGAGGCGGCCGGGCCGCGGCGGAGCGCGGGCGGCGCTGCCTGCTGCGGCCGCTGCGGGTTGCGCGTAGGTGGCGCAGCGGCGGCCCCGCGGTGGCGTGCCGGTGGTGCGCCCCAAAAATATTTTTTTTTGTTTTTCTCAAGCCGTGCGTCCGTACGATCCATATGGCGGCGACCCTGGAGGCCTCAAAAAATTGCCAAAATTGCCCTGTGTCCAAAACTGAAAAGCTTTATATGAATCTTGACTGCAAACGGCCTTCTGGATCCAATGGTGATGTCCGTTTGGGCTGAAAATGCTTCAAAAATTTGCTGATTCCCTGATTTGAAGAAAAATTGCACAAACAAACTAGGGTTTGTGACTTCAAATCACAGCTTCAAAATTTCTTCAACGAAGCTGTAGCAGGAAGGCTCTGATACCATGTTGGAGTTGAGGAAAGCCAACTCCGAAGATGCCAAGATCACCTGCATGCAAAACCTGTCAAAGAGAAGCCATAGAAGGGAAGAGCATAGAGCACGGGCAAAAAACCCTAAACGGACATGAGAGCCATCATAATGCAAACACAAGAAGAAATATATTTACAATAATGTGATGTTGTTGTTAAAATACAATGAGAGAGAGCCCGAATATAAAGAGCTCATAGAAGCTTGTAGAACAAGCTGGAAGGTGGTAGAAGATAAGTGTGACAACTAGAAGGGAACAAACTCCCGTGTTGTCACCAACTAACCACAACATGCATTAAATATAAAATATTAAATAAATGCATGACCTAAGTAAGCTTAAGAAATAGAATAAATAATTAAATATTAATTATTTACTCTAACAAAAAGTTGACCAGATTTAACCATGGTTGACTTGAGTTGACCAATTTCGAAAAAAATTTGAAATAATTAAACGAAATTATTTAATAAAATGGAGTACTTACTTCTAATTAATTAAACAAAGTTATTTAATTAAATAAGAAGCCATTCCTAATTAATTAAATAAGAAAAGTGTCTCTAATTAATTAAAGATTATTTAATTAAATAAAAAAGGTAATTATGAGAGCATATCTCATTTTATTAAACTAAATATCTCAACAAAATCTCTCTTTATTTCAAAAAGAGAAATTTTCAGTTCACTATTGATAAAAAATGAGTTAAATCAATTAACTCTTTTTTCTACTCAAATTGAATCAGTTAACTCCTTATTTTACTCACAATAAATCTGTTAACCCCCTTTAATTTGGAAATCTCCCTTTATGACTGAACTTCACCTTTAATCCTGACTGTTGATTGAAATCGATCTCAACCGTTGATGAGTTCCACAAAAGTCTATTTAAGAGACCCTCATCTCTTCATTTTGAAAGGTTGAATAAGAATTTGCATCGAATTTTTGCTGGAATTCATACTCACATTTGCTCATATTCATATACGCAAAGATCAAGTTTGACCAAAAGTTGACCAGATTTGACCTTGATTGACTTGAGTTGACTAGTTTCGAAAAAAAATTTGAAATAATTAAACAAAATTATTTAATTAAATGGAGTACTTACTTCTAATTAACTAAACAGAGTAATTTAATTAAATAAGAAAAGTGTCTCTAATTAATTAAAGATTATTGAATTAAATAGAAAAAGTAATTATGAGAGCATATCTCATTTTATTAAACTAAATATCTCAACAAAATCTCTCTTCAGTTCAAAAAGGGAAATTTTCAGTTCACTATTGATAAAAAATGAGTTAAATGAGTTAACATTTTTTTCTACTCAAATTGAATCAGTTATCTCCTTATTTTACTCAAATTAAATCTGTTAACTCCTTTTAATTTGGAAATCTCCCTTTATGACTGAAATTCACCTTTAATACTGACCGTTGATTGAAATTGATCTCAACCGTTGATGAATTCCTGAAAAGTCTATTTAAGAGATTCTCATATCTTCATTTTGAAAGGTTGAATGAGAATTTGGATCGAATTGTTTCTAGAATTCATACTCACATTTTCTCATATTCACATATGCAAAGATCAAGTTTGACCAAAAGTTGACCAAATTTAAGTACAGTTGACTTGAGTGGACTACTTTCGAAAAAAAATTGAAATAATTAAAAAAAAATTATTTAATTAAATGAAGTACTTACTTCTAATTAATTCAACAAAGTTATTTAATTAAATGAGAAGCCATTCCTAATTAATTAAATGAAGTTATTTAATTAAATAAGAAAAGTGTCTCTAATTAATTAAAGATTATTTAATTAAATAGAAAAAGTAATTATGAGAGCATATCTCATTTTATTAAATTAAATATCTCAACAAAATCTCTCTTCAGTTCAAAAAGGGAAATTTTCAGTTCACTATTGATAAAAAATGAGTTAAATCAGTTAACTCCTTTTTCTACTCAAATTGAACCAATTAACTCCTTATTTTACTCAGATTAAATCTGTTAACTCCCTTTAATTTGAAAATCTCCCTTGATGACTGAACTTCACCTTTAATCCTGACCATTGATTGAAATCGATCTCAACCGTTGATGAATTCCAGAAAAGTCTATTTAAGAGACCCTCATCTCTTCATTTATGAAAGGTTGAATGAGAATTTGCATCGAATTGTTGTTGGAATTCATACTCACATTTGCTCATATTCACATAAGCGAAGATCAAGTTTGATCAAAAGTTGACCAGATTTAACTACTGTTGACTTGAGTTGACTAGTTTCGGAAAGAATTTTGAAATAATTAAACAAAATTATTTAATTAAATGGAATACTTACTTTTAATTAATTAAACAAAGTTATTTAATTAAATGAGAAGCCATTCCTAATTAATTAAATAAAGTTATTTAATTAAATAAGAAAAGTGTTTCTAATTCATTAAAGATTATTTAATTAAATAGAAAAAGTAATTATGAGAGCATATCTCATTTTATTAAATTAAATATCTCAACAAAATCTTTCTTCAGTTCAAAAAGGGAAATTTCCAATTCACTATTGATCAAAAATGAGTTAAATGAGTTAACTCACTTTTCTACTCGAATTGAATCAGTTAACTCCTTAGTTTACTCAAATTAAATCCGTTAACTCCCTTTAATTTGGAAATCTCCCTTTATGACTGAACTTCACCTTTAATTCTGATCGTTGATTGAAATCGATCTCAACCGTTGATGAGTTCTAGGAAAGTCTATTTAAGAGACCCTCATCTCTTCATTTTGAAAGGTTGAATCACAATTTGCATCGAATTATTGCTGGAATTCATACTCACATTTTCTCATATTCACATATGCAAAGATCAAGTTTGACCAAAAGTTGACCAGATTTAATCACGGTTGACTTGAGTTGACTAGTTTCAAAAAGAATTTTGAAATAATTAAATGAAATTATTTAATTAAATGGAGTACTTACTTCTAATTAAATAAACAAAGTTATTTAATTAAATGAGAAGCCATTCCTAATTAATTAAATGAAATTATTTAATTAAACAAGAAGAGTGTCTCTAATTAATTAAAGATTATTTAATTATTAGAGCATATCTCATTTTATTAAATTAAATATCTCAATAAAATCTCTCTTCATTTTAAAAAGGGAAATTTTCAATTAACTATTGATCAAAAATGAGGTAAATCAGTTAACTCCTTTTTCTACTCAAATTGAATTAGTTAACTCTTTATTTTACTCAAATTAAATCTGTTAACTCCCTTTAATTTGGAAATCTCCAAGATTCCAAGATGTTGAGTCATGTTTAAATTTACTTAATTCTAAGTCTAACAACTATCACATACATATGAAAGAATAATCAGAAAGTCCTATGTCCATAATATACATTTGTTCCGAATGCCTCTTGGCAAATTAATTCGGAATGCTCAATCATCCACTGTACATGTCACAGGGTATGAAAGGCTTAAAACAATATACATATGTAAAGATAGAGATACAACATCCTCAAATCCATGATACAAAGTATAGTAAAAACATATGAAACTATTCCCCATACATGATACATCCATATATCCATAATGATAAAACATCTCTCATAAAATCTAACCATCCATCATAATAATCCAAGAACATAGTGAAGGTAAATGCCAATCATGAAAACTCCAGCCACGGTGACCACAAAATGGATCTCAATGGTAAGAGTAAAAACACTACCATCCGACCACGTGGAACCTAAATGGTCCACTCCCACCGCGCTGAGGAGATAGTCTCAAGTCCCAAATAGGATAACAAAACCTATAATCATAAATACTCTCTAAGTCCAGGAAATCTTATAAGTATGCTAACTCAAGGGTTCCTAAAAAGATTGACATCTAAATCCCAGAGGTACCACAAGACACATAGGAAACCTAATATGCAAGTGGAAAATTGTCATCGCAAAAGTCACGTAGAAGTTACCCGAGAAATCCCTTAGGAATCCCAGGTCCCTACTAATCCTGCGGCCACTAGTATCCTCTCGTACTGACGAGGCCTACTATGGAATGCAAGGTCGTAACCAAGCATTCTCTTTACCCCATCCTAATTTGTACTAGCACTCAAGGCATGGGAGAGAACATACAATTATCTTGTTAGGTTCATTTTGTCTCATTTAGTGTAAATATTTTCACTTATTAAAAAATGACTTACAAAGAAAACATCAAAGTCTCAGAGATTGGATTTGAAAGTATATTATTGAGTTAAGGTAAGGTTTATGTTTCAGTTTCCAGTGTTTATATTCAAGTAAAAAGTTTTATAGTTCAATTTGATTGATAATATACTATTGAGTTAATGTGAGGTTTCCATTTTCAGTTGAACGTTTGTTTTAAACAGATAGAATCCATAGTTCACCTTTACAAATTATCTCATTCCTAACTCCAAATGAAACACCTAATTACTCTTAATTGATTTCAGGTCAAAGTCCTAAAACAATCTAAGGGTAATAATTAAATTATTAATAATCCTTGTTGATTATAATAATCTACGCTTCCATTAAAATCAGTGGTATACTATTAAACTTGTTTAAACAAATTTTCAATTTAATTAATCTTAATTAAGTCAAACTTTAAATAAGATTAATTAGTGATACATAAAGAATCATATTATATTTATTAATAATTTATTTATTTATAAAATTATTAATAAATAATAATAAAATTTCAATATAATTTAAAATTTAATAAATTTTAAATTAAATAATAATAATATTAATTAAAACAATTTTTATTTAAATTTTTTTTTAAAAATTGATTTATATAAAGTAAGTCAAAATTTATTATTTTTTTTCTTTTTAAAAAAAATCAGCATGTTTAAAGGCACGCCGGCCTGCCATTTCCTGCGGCCGCAGGTGTTACTGCTGCTGCAGGCAGTAGTACCACCTGCCGGTAGCGTGGGTGTGTGGGGCGTGGGAAGTGGTGGCCCCACCCCACTCCAAATACATTATATATATTTTTTTAATTATTGTTTTTTTAACTCTATTTTAATATATATAAAATAAATTAAGTTTTATTTTAAAATTAGTTTTGTTTAATTTCATTAAAACAATTTCTTCCAAAGGAAATATATATATATATATATATATATATATATATATATATATATATATATATATATATATATATATATATATATATATATATATATATATATATATATATATATATATATATATATATATATATTTTTTTAAATTTTTTTTCTAGAATTTTCAATTTCAAATCAAAACCCTTACGAAATTAAATCTTAATTTCTTAATCTAGAAAACAAGGGTTCTAATAACTCTTCCAGTCTCCATGGATATAGAAATTATTGAAAAGCAATTAATAAATTCACAATATTGAAAAGTTAAAACTTTCATCATAGAGAATTCGGATTTACAAACCCCAGACACGAAGAAGACAGAAAAGGATAATTGCATATTTAATGGATAATCAAGAAAACACAAGACCCTACCTGATCCTGATGCTATTATGCAATCTCCAAGAATTGTAAGAGAATTTGCTCCTCTCAATAACCTTCCTCTGGAAAACTTTCTTGAAATCAACCTTCTAAAATTCACTTCCAAAAGTTGTCTGCCAAAAATTTCCGTCCAAATTCGTCTATCTCAAAAATGAACCCCCAAAGTTGTGATAAGCAATTTCTCCTCAAATCGGGGCACTAATTGTGCGTTTACCTGAGAAGACTCTTTGCACAACTCAATTAACTCCAAATTAACCTTTATTATCTTTTCTTTTATTTTGCATTCAACTTTCATGCACATTAAGTTGAATTATTAAATAACTTTATTTAATATTCTACTTGACTTCTATTTTAAATTAATTTATTACTTTAATCTTATGTGCACTTTTAAGAAATTAAAATAACATTATTAATTTCTATAATTTAATCTTTTAATTTAATTCTCATATTTAAACTCATGCTTAGATCATGCGATCTAGAATTCTTAATAATTTATTATCTTTCAACTTTAAATTTATTTTAGAACTTAATTAATAACATATTTAATTAATTTAAATAGCAATAATATTTAGCATTTATTTAAAAATGAACTCCAAATATATTATTATTAAATTAAATTAATATTATCCTGTTCTAAATTTATCTTTGAACTTTAACCTTTAAATTTAATTTTTTTATTTAATTAATTTCTCAATTAATTAAATATTAAAGATATCATATTAATTCTCCATTAAATTAAATCTTTAATTAATCTTTTTAATTAGACTTAATTAATAGAAAATACATCAAGGACTCATATAACAACATGCGAAAACCCTACATAGAAAAGCATATACTAAATCAAAACAAAAAGGTTATAATCCCGAAATTACATCATTTGATGCATTCAGAGGGTACTTAACTCAGATACTTGTCCTAATTATCAATTAGGACAATTGGCTAAATGGTTTAGGAATTGGACTTAAGATTTTATCTCTCCTCTCTTACCATTGAGACGGTGCGATAGGGTACACTCATCCTGACAATTCAAGGAAGTTGATACTCGGTACCTGCAACTTGCATAAAAATCCACGCATGTACAAATGCAATATTCTAAGCTAAACAGACAATGGCAGGAAGTGGTTCATCGTGTAGATCCCGACTAGCAAGTGACTACGACTCCCTTCCTTAACCACATCAGAAATACCATACATAAATAAAACAACACGCACACCATACACATGCAGTATGGGGTAAGTATCCATAAGAAGCACATGGAATAATAAACCATCTAACTAATCATCATCGATAACTAAAACCATTGAATAATCATCATACATGCATGAAATATAGAGTACTAAGTAATCTCATCATATAATAAACTGAGTGTAAAACAACCTCTAATAATCTCTAAAATAATAATACTAATCATCAAACATAAATTGGCCTAAAAGAGTTTGGCAATGATATCAGAAATGTAGCTCAAAAATGTAGACTAGGGGCAGGCACTACATCCACCCCCCCTAGACTTAGGCTTACTCCTGGAAGCCTATAAAAAATTAGGGATATAAATCCCGTAATCTAGATGCATCCTCCCATGTAGCTGAAGAGTCATCAGTAGGGTCCCATTGGACCCTTACCTGCTCTATGGTTTGACCCCTGAGGGTCAACTCCTACTGCTCCAGAATACGAATTGGCTCCAAAGCCAGCTGCCCGTCCTCTACTTGCAATGCATTCCAATCAAGAATATGTACAACATCAGGGATATACTGTCTAAATACTGAAACATGGAAAACATCGTGAATGTGAGCAAGGCTGGGCAGTAAAGCAAGACGATAGGCAACTGGACCAATCCTCTCAAGAATATCGAATGGTCCCACAAAGTGAGGTGCTAGCTTTGAGCCCTTTCCATAACGGATCGAACTCTTCCACGGACACACTCTCAAGAAAACCTTCTCTCCCACAGCAAACTACTTATCTGTCCTATGTGCATCAGCATACTTTTTCTGCCTATCTTGTGCCATTTTTAAGTGCTCTCGAATACGCACAACCTGTTGCTCCATGTCACGAAGCATCTCTGGGCCCAACAGGATGCAATCCTCAAGGCTATCCCAACTCAAAGGTGTACGACAAGGGCATCCATATAAGGCTTGGAAAGGTGCCATGCCAATAGAACTGTGATACTCGTTGTTGTAAGCAAACTCCACTAGGTAGAGATAGTTCTCCCAATGAGTTTGCCTATCCATCATGTACATCCTCAACATATCTTCGAGAACCTGATTCACTCTCTCCGTATGCCCATCTGTCTCTGGGTGATATGTTGAACTAAAATTCAACTGCGCTCCAAGATCATGTTGTAGTGATGTCCAAAATGCGGAAGTGAAAACATGATCCCTATCTGAAATGATCTTTCGGGGAATACCATGTAGTCTCACAATGTCACGCATGAAGACATTAGCTACTGAAGCTGCAGGGTAGGAAGACCTGATTGGTGTAAAATGTGCCACCTTAGTCAACCGATAAACGGTGACCATGATAGCATCATGATGACGAGGAGTCATAGGTAATCCTACTATGAAATCCATAGAGATGATGTCCCACTTCCATGAAGGAACGAGATTCGGTTGCAAAAGTCCTACCAGATGCTGGTGTTCTTCCTTGTCTCTCTGACACTCAAGACATCTAGCCACAAAATCAGCAATGTTGTGCTTCATCCCGGACCAATAGAATAAATGTCGTAAATCTGTATGCATCTTCTTGACACCTAGATGTGTCAAGTAAGGTGTACGATGGGCCTCTGATAGGATCAATACGCGAAGCTCATCCAGTAGCGGCACATAGATCCTTCCTGAATGTCTCAAAAGGCCATCTGACTCTAGGACATAGCCTAAAAACTTACCCTTCAAGGGTCTCCCTGAATTGATCTCACTGCACACCTCCAGATACCATGAATCAGTGGGGAGTCCCTGAAGTATCTAACACCTCAAATCGACACTAAGAGTCATAGATGATATCACATGTTTTCTGCGACTCAAAGCATCAGCTACAACATTCTCCTTCCCCTGGATATACTTTACCTCAAATTCATACTCGCACAAAAACTCCATCCAACGCCTTTGCCTAGCATTCAGATTAGGCTACATGAATATGTACTGAAGACTACGATGATCGCTATGTAGTCCAAATCTGTATCCCAACAAGAAATGTCTCCATCTCACTAAGGCATGAACTACTGCGGCTAACTCAAGGTCATGTGTAGAATAATTGAACTCATGATCCTTGAGTTTGCATGATTCATAAGCAATCACTCGACCATTCTGCATTAGAACTGCTCTAATACCCTCAAGGGAAGCATCTGTACACACCATGAAATCACCTTCTAGATCAGGTACTACTGAGATTGGTGCACTAGTCAAAAGTTCCTTGAGTTTCTGAAATGCTTCTACACATTTTTCTATCCATAGAAACTTCTTTCCTTTCCTCTGAAGGGAGGTAATAGGGTATGCTATTCTGGAGAAGTTTTGAAAAAATCTGCGATAATACCCAGCTAGACCCATGAAACTATGAATCTTCGACACAGTAGTGGATGCAGGCCAATCTACTATTGCCTGGATCTTCACAGGGTCTATAGAGATACCTTCGCCTGAAATAACGTGTCCCAAATACTGTGTCTCTGATTGAAAGAAATCACACTTTACTGCATTGGCATAAAGTTGATTATCTCTCAAGCACTGCAAAACTAAACTCAAATGTTCCTCATGTTCCTTTTGGGACCTAGAATATATCAGAATATCATTGAGGAACACAAGAACAAATCTATCAAGATAGGAACGAAACACCCCATTCATTAAGCACATAAAAACTGATGGAGCGTTCGTCATCCCAAAGGGTACCACTGTGAACTCATAATGCCCGTAGCGAGTTCGAAAGGCAGTCTTATGAATATCAGCCTCCTTGATGTGAAGTTGATGGTATCCTAACTTAAGATCAATCTTAGAGAACACTGTAGCCCCCTTGATCTTTTCAAATAAATCATCAATCCTTGGTAAAGGATACCTGTTCTTTATTGTCACCTTATTCAGCTATATGTAATCAATTCAAAGGTGCAAAGAACCATCCTTCTTCTTCACGAAGAGCACTGGAGCTCCCCATGGTGATACACTAGGTCGAATACTACCCTTGGCCAAAAGTTCCTCTAACTGCAAACACAACTCAACTCTTGAGTGGTCATACGGTAAGGAGCTCTAGAGATAGGTTCCACTCCTGGAGTGAGCTCAATGCTAAAATCAATGTCTCTCTTTGGAGGCATGCCTAGAATCTCACTCAGAAAGACATCAGCATACTCCTATAAAATAGGGTGATCTAGGGTCTTCCTCATAGAGTCTTCCTCATCTAGCTCATTTACCGTAACGGCAAATACCTGACATCCCTTACGAAAGCTTCACTTTAATTGCATAGCAGAGATCATCAGTAGGGATATAGGCCTCGGTATCCCCACAATCTCAACATCCTTCCCTTGGTCATCCTGACACATAATGGTCTTCTTTCTATAGTCTATACTAGCCCTATGAGAGCCAAGCCAATCTATACCTAAGACCACATCGTAGGAGCCAAGAGGAATAACTCAAAAATTGACTGAAGTCTCAAACCCTCCTATGCTAAGTCCACACTTATGAACTACAGAATCTGTGGAAACTTTAGCGCCTGAGGCTAGTTCCACTTGCCAACCATGATCTTGCTTAATTGACTCCAGCTTACACTTATCAACTAGAGATGGAGAAATGAAAGAATCTATAGCACCCGAATCAAATAATACAGAGAGAGGTGTACCTCAGATAACTCCTATAGTCTCAACTACTATCCCTTGATGGTCTGCCTGACGATGGTCCACTACTGCAAATACTCTATGAGATCCACCTGCATTTTCGACTGTAGGCTTAGATGCTGCTGGCCTAGGTCCTGAATACTGAGATGCTCACCGTGGGTAGTACGCTGCAATATGACCAATCTGTCCACATGAATAACATCTCGTGCTTCTACCAATCCTCTCCCTATAGGTGGTGCATTTGACCGCTGGTGGCTACCCCTACTAGCAAAATACTGGCTACTCTGTGCAGGCCAAGATTGCTGATTCTGTTTATTATGTTGAGCATTGCGATTGATCCTAGAGTTGGATCCACCACCACCACTCTGTGCTTGAGGGTAAAATCCCTTATGTTGCTGAGGCTACTCCTGAGAATGTTGATTCCTCCTAGGGAAGGGAGGCTTCTTGATTCCACCGGAGTTGTGGTTGCCCTTAGATCCTGCTATAGTAGGCACTCCCACAAAAGCCCCTTGCCCAAAGTTGACACTCTACTCTGCTAGGATAGCTCGATGTACCACATCCTTGAGGGTCTTAGGCTCAAATACCTTAACACCCCCAATAAAATGGTTTTTCAAGTCTCGAATGAAATGTTGTGCCAACTGCACTGGGTTGTCACTGAATCCCAAAAAAGGCATGAGCTCATAGAACTTGCGCTCATACTCTACAATGATCATAGTGAACTGTCTCAGGTTATGGAACTCATCTGCTCTATGTTGCTTCCATTCCTTTGGTAGGAATCGCTCATGAAAACTCTCCAAGAAAATCTCCCAAGTGACACTACCCATGTTAATGCACGACTTCTTCTCCTCAATAGTCCACCAAGTTGCCCCAACTAACTCTAGATTGGTAATGGAAAACCTCACTTTGACATTACTGTCAAAGTCCTGCATAGCAAAAATCCTGTCAAGGGCAATAAGCCACTGCTCAGCTACATACCCAGAAACTTGCCCATTAAAGGGCTTAATCTTGGACCTCTGAAGATCCTTCATCTGAGATGATACTATGGATCTATGTCGATCCCTCTGAGGACTCCTAGATCTGTGTCTATGCTCATGTCCTACTTGGTGTGCTCTATCCTGCTCAAGAATAGGAGGTAAGCGATCAATAAGGGTTCGCATCATTTGTATCAGATCAACCTCCTCAGAGTCGGCATGTCCCTCTCCATGGTTCTCTTCCTAATGTTCAATGACATGCTCTTCCCTATTCTCTTCCTGAATGGGGCTCTCGTGGATAGACTCATGAACACTAATATCTCTGCCTTGTCCACGGCCTCTGCCACGGCCAAGACTACGGCCTCTAACGAAAGATCTCATCCCAGATACCATCCTACAATAATATCCAAGACACAAGATGCTAAAATAACCATGAAACATACTACTGAAACACATAGATAAAAGACACATGTTTTGCAAACAAGATATTTTCAATTTTCAGTTTACCTATAATTTCAGTTTAAGTATAATTTCAGTTTTGAAGTCTTAAGTGTTGAAGTATGCAAAATATGCAACTAACAATTTAAGTTATGTTTTTAGTTCAACTAGTTTCAAGTTTCAGTTTAAGGTTTGCATTTTTATTCAACTAGTTAACACTAGTTGCGTTCCAATATACCCAGAGCTCCCAATGTAGAAACCGGGCTCTGATACCAGATGTAACGCCCCGCCAAGGGATCCAAAAGAATTAACCTAAATTTTCACTAAGTTTGCTAAACATTTTTTTTTTTAAAGTAAGAAAGTATAACATACACATCAAACACATAGTAGTGGAAGCAATAACATGTAATCATCGACAAACATACATTGTAAGTTACATTTCTTAAAGATCCCAAGACGTTGAGTCACGTTTAAATTTAATTAATTCTAAGTCTAACAACTATCACATACATATGAAAGAATAATCAAAAATTCCTATGTCCATAATATACATTTGTTCCGAATGCCTCTTGGCAAATTAATTCGGAATGCTCAATCATCCACTGTACATGTCACAGGGTATGAAAGGCTTAAAAGAATATACATATGTAAAGATAAAGATACAACATCCTCAAATCCATGATACAAAGTATAGTAAAAACATATGAAACTATTCCCCATACATGATACATCCATATATCCATAATGATAAAACATCTATCATAAAATCTAACCATCCATCATAATAATCCAAGAACATAGTGAAGGTAAATGCCAATCATGAAAACTCCAGCCACAGTGATCACGAAACGGATCTCAATGGTAAGAGTAAAAGCACTACCACCCGACCGCATGGAACCTAAATGGTCCACTCCCACCGTGCTGAGGAGATAGTCTCAAGTCCCAAATAGGATAACAAAACCTATAATCATAAATACTCTCTAAGTCTAGGAAATCCTATAAGTATGCTAACTCAAGGGTTCCTAAAAAGATCGACATCTAAATCCCAAAGGTAACACAAGACACGTAGGAAACCTAATATGCAAGCAGGAAAGTGTCATCGCAAAAGTCACGTAGAAGTTACCCGAGCAATCCTTTAGGAATCCTGGGTCCCTACTGATCCTGCGGCCACTAGTATCATCTCGTACTAATGAGGCCTACTATGGAATGCAAGGTCGTAACCAAGAATTCTCTCTACCCCATCCTAGTCTGTACTAGCACTCAAGGCATGGGAGAGAACATACAATTATCTTGTTAGGTTCATTTTCTCTCATTTAGTGTAAATGTTTTCACTTTTTAAAAAATGACTTACAATGGGTTTCTCAAAGAAGCCTCTTAGGGCTCCGACCCCCATTGCAAGCCACTTCCTGACTCTACACATAGATAACCTACCCTAGGCTCATGAAATCATAAATCAAAGAATCATAATAAAACCACATCAGTCCTATACAAGCAACTAAAAAGACATCATAAAAGGATAAGCCACAGAATTATATCAGTTCTTCATGAGCAACAGATAATATCAAATAGTAATCATATGATCATGATAGTTCTCTATCAGCAACTGAAGGCATCAATGATAAGTCACAAAATCCAATGGTTCTCTAGTGAGCAACTAGAAAGTATCTCAATAGTAAATTACAATACTGATCAAAAACTCCAAAATGGTCAAGTTAAAACATGACATCATCAAAAACATAACAAACACTTTAGTCCTCTCAAGCGACCGAAAAGCAATCATAGTATAACTGATCGAGACTCAAAAATGGTTATCAAATATAACTGACCGAGACTCGAAAATGGTTAAGTCAAGTATCTCAAATACATACACCTCAGTTTCACACAAGGAAATCGGAAAGCAATAACAAATAGTAAATACAATCATGTCATAGATCACTTCATCACATTACCATGGTCAGGTTAAGAAAGATCGAAACCAAATCATTATGACAACACAATCACAACCCCGAGCCTCTGGTGCATCGTGTAGATCCCGACTAGTAGGTGACTACGACTCCCTTCCTTAACCACATCAGAAACACCATACATAAACAAAACAACACGCACACCATACACATGCAGTATGTGGTAAGTATCCATAAGAAGTACATGGAATAATAAACCATCTAACTAATCATCATTGATAACTGAAACCATTGAATAATCATCATACATGCATGAAATATAGAGTACCAAGTAATCTCATCATATAATAAACTGAGTGTAAAACAACCTCTGATAATCTCTAAAATAATAATACTAATCATCAAACATAAATTGGCCTAAAAGAGTTTGGCAATGATATCAGAAATGTAGCTCGAAAATGTAGACTAGGGGCAGGCACTACATTCTTTTTCTACTCAAATTGAATTAGTTAACTCCTTATTTCACTCAAATTAAATTTTTTAACTCCCTTCAATTTAGAAATCTCCCTTTATGACTGAACTTCACTTTTAATCGTGACCGTTGATTGAAATCGATCTCAACTGTTGATGAATTCTAGGAAAGTCTATTTAAGAGACCCTCATCTCTTCATTTTGAAAGGTTGAATGAGAATTTGCATCGAATTGTTGCTGGAATTCATACTCACATTTGCTCATATTCACATATGCAAAGATGAAGTTTGATCAAAAGTTGACCATATTTAAACACGGTTGACTTGAGTTGACTAGTTTCGAAAAGAATTTTGAAATAATTAAACGAAATTATTTAATTAAATGGAGTATTTACTTCTAATTAATTAAACAAAGTTATTTAATTAAATGAGAAGTCATTCCTAATTAATTAAATGAAGTTATTTAATTAAATAAAAAAAGTATCTCTAATTAATTAAAGATTATTTAATAAAATAGAAGAAGTAATTATGAGAGCATATCTCATTTTATTAAATTAAATATATCAACATTTAAATCTCTCTTTAGTTCAAAAAGGAAAATTTCTAGTTCACTATTGATAAAAAATGAGTTAAATGAGTTAACTCTTTTTTCTACTAAAATTGAATCAGTTAACTTCTTATTTTACTCAAATAAATCTGTTAACTCCCTTTAATTTGGAAATCTCCCTTTATGACTGAACTTCACCTTTAATCTTGACCGTTGATTGAAATCGATCTCAAAAATTGATGAATTCTAAGAAAGTCTATTTAAGAGACCCTCATCTCTTCATTTTGAAAGGTTGAATGACAATGTGCATCGAATTTTTGTTGGAATTCATACTCACATTTGCTCATATTCACATATGCAAAGATTAAGTTTGACCAAAAGTTGACCAAATTTAACCACGATTGAGTTGAGTTGACTAGTTTTGAAAAGAATTTTGAAATAATTAAAAAAAATTATTTAATCAAATGGAGTACTTACTTTTAATTAATTAAACAAACTTATTTAATTAAATGAGAAGCCATTCCTAATTAATTAAATGAAGTTATTTAATTAACTAAGAAAAGTGTCTCTAGTTAATTCAAGATTGTTTAATTAAATAGAAAAAGTAATTATGGGAGCATATCTCATTTTATTAAATTAAATATCTCAACAAAATCTCTCTTCAGTTCAAGAAGGGAAATTTTTAGTTCACTATTGATAAAAAATGAGTTAAATGAGTTAACTCCTTCTTCTACTCAAATTGAATCAGTTAACTCTTTATTTTACTCAAATTAAATCTGTTCACTCCCTTTAATTTAGAAATCTCCCTTTACGAATGAACTTCACCTTTAATCTTGACTGTTGATTGAAATCGATCTCAACCATTGATGAATTCCAGAAAAGTCTATTTAAGAGACCCTCATCTCTTCATTTTGAAAGGTTGAATGAGAATTTGCATCGAATTGTTGGTAGAATTCATACTCACATTTGCTCATATTCACATACGCAAAGATTAAGTTTGACCAAAAGTTGACCAGATTTAACCACGGTTGATTTGAGTTGACTAGTTTCGAATTTTTTTTTGAAATAATTAAATGAAATTATTTAAATAAATGGAGTACTTACTTCTAATTAATTAAACAAAGTTATTTAATTAAATGAGAAACCATTTCTGATTAATTAAATAAAGTTATTTAGTTAAATAAGAAAAGTGTCTCTAATTAATTAAAGATTATTTAATTAAATAGAAAAAGTAATTATGAGAGCATATCTCATTTTATTAAATTAAATATCTCAACAAAATCTCTCTTTAGTTGAAAAAGGGAAATTTCCAGTTCACTATTGATAAAAAATGAGTTAACTCAGTTAATTCTTTTTTCTACTCAAATTGAATCGGTTAACTCCTTATTTTACTCAAATTAAATCTGTTAACTCCCTTTAATTTGGAAATCTCCCTTTATGACTGAACTTCACTTTTAATCCTGGCCGTTGATTGAAATCGATCTAAACCGTTGATGAAATCCAAGAAAGTCTATTTAAGAGACCCTC
This sequence comes from Cupressus sempervirens, assembly GCA_028749045.1. Lineage (NCBI taxonomy): Eukaryota > Viridiplantae > Streptophyta > Pinopsida > Cupressales > Cupressaceae > Cupressus > Cupressus sempervirens. Next base: position 120,628,381 of record CM053783.1, read on the forward strand.
ATCTCTTCATTTTGAAAGCTTGAATGAGAATTTGCATCGAATTGTTGCTGCAATTCATACTCACATTTGCCCATATTTACATACGCAAAGATTAAGTTGGACCAAAAGTTGACCAAATTTAACCACGGTTGACTTGAGTTGACTAGTTTTGAAAATAATTTTAAAATAAATAAATGAAATTATTTAATTAAATGGAGTACTTCTAATTAGTTAAACAAAGTTATTTAATTAATTGAGAAGCCATTCCTAATTACTTAAATGAAGTTAGTTAATTAAATAAAAAAATTGTCTCTAATTAATTAAAGATTATTTAATTAAATAGAAAAAGTAATTATGAGAGCATATCTCATTTTATTAAATTAAATATTTCAACAATATCTCTTTTCAATTGAAAAAGGGAAATTTTCAGTTCACTATTGATAAAAAATGAGTTAAATCAGTTAAATCCTTTTTCTACTCAAATTGAATCAGTTAACTCCTTATTTTACTCAAATTAAATCTATTAACTCCCTTTAATTTGGAAATCTCCCTTTATGACTGAACTTCACCTTTAATCTTGACCGTTGATTGAAATCAATCTCAACCGTTGATGAATTTCAAGAAAGTCTATTTAAGAGACCCTCATCTCTTCGTTTTGAAAGGTTGAACGAGAATTTGCATCGAATTGTTGATGGAATTCATATGCACATTTGCTCATATTCACATATGCAAAGATCAAGTTTGACCAAAAGTTGACCAGATTTAACCACGGTTGACTTGAGTTGACTAGTTTCGAAAAGAATTTTAAAATAATTAAACGAAATTATTTAATTAAATGGAGTACTTTCTTCTAATTAATTAAACAAAGTTATATAATTAGATGAGAAGCCATTCCTAATTAATTAAATGAAGTTATTTAATTAAATAAGAAAAGTGCCTCTAATTAATTAAAGATTATTTAATTAAATAGAAAAAGTAATTATGAGAGCATACCTTATTTTATTAAATTAAATATCTCAACAAAATTTCTCTTTAGTTCAAAAATGGAAATTTTTAGTTCACTATTGATCAAAAATGAGTTAAATCATTTAACTCCTTTTTCTACTCAAATTGAATCTGTTAACTCCTTATTTTACTCAAATTAAATCTGTTAACTCCCTTTAATTTGGAAATCTCCGTTTATGACTGAATTTCACCTTTAATCCTAACCATTGATTGAAATTGATCTCAACCATTGATGAATTCCAAGAAAGTCTATTTAAGAGACCCTCATCTCTTCATTTTGAAAGGTTGAATGAGAATTTGCATCAAATTGTTGTTGAAATTCATACTCACATTTGCTCATATTCACATACGCAAAGATCAAGTTTGACCAAAAGTTTATCAGATTTGACCAAGGTTGACTTGAGTTGACTAGTTTAGAAAAGAATTTTGAAATAATTAAACGAAATTATTTATTTAAACGGAGTACTTACTTCTAATTAATTAAACTAAGATATTTAATTAAATGACAAGCCATTCCTAATTAATTAAATGAATTTATTTAATTAAATAAGAAATTTGTCTGTAATTAATTAAAGATTATTTAATTAAATAGAAAAAGTAATTATGAGAGCATATCTCATTTTATTAAATTAAATATCTCAACAAAATCTGTCTTCAGTTCAAAAAGGGAAATTTCTAGTTCACTATTGATCAAAAATGATTTAAATTTCTTAACTCTTTTTTCTACTCAATTTGAATCAGTTAACTCTTTATTTTACTGAAATTAAATCTGTTAACTCCCTTTAATTTGGAAATCTCCATTTATGACTGAACTTCATCTTTAATACTGACCGTTGATTGAAATCGATCTCAACCGTTGATGAATTTTAGGAAATTCTATTTAAGAGACCCTCTTCTCTTCATTTTGAAAGGTTGAATGAGAATTTGCATCAAATTTTTGCTGGAATTCATACTCACATTTTCTCATATTCACATACGCAAAGATCAAGTTTGACCAAAAGTTGACTAGATTTAACCACGGTTGACTTGAGTTGACTAGTTTTGAAAAGAATTTTGAAATAATTAAATGAAATTATTTAATTAAATGGAGTACTTACTTCTAATTAATTAAAAAAAGTTGTTTAATTAAATGAGAAGCCATTCCTAATTAATTAAATGAAGTTATTTAATTAAATAGGAAAAGTGTCTCTAATTAATTAAAGATTATTTAATTAAATAGAAAAATTAATTATGAGAGCATATCTCATTTTATTAAATTAAATATCTCAACAAAATCTCTTTTCAGTTCAAAAAGGGAAATTTCTAGTTCACTATTGATAAAAAATGAGTTAAATTAGTTAACTCCTTTTTCTATTCAAAATGAATCTATTGACTCATTATTTTAGAAAAATTAAATCTATTAACTCCCTTTAATTTGGAAATCTCCCTTTATGATTGAACTTCACTTTTAATCTTGACCGTTGATTGAAATCGATCTCAATCGTTGTTGAATTCTAGGAAAGTCTATTCAGGAGACCCTCATCTCTTCATTTTGAAAGGTTGAATGAGAATTTGCATCAAATTGTTGTTGGAATTCATACTCACATTTGCTCATATTCACATACGCAAAGATCAACTTTGACCAAAAGTTGACCAGATTTAACCACAGTTGACTTGAGTTGATTAGTTTCGAAAAGAATTTTGAAATAATTAAATGAAAGTATTTAATTAAATTGAGTACTTCTAATTATTTAAACAAATTTATTTAATTAAACGAGAAGCCATTCCTAATTAATTAAATGAAGTTATTTAACTAAATAAAAAATTTGTCTCTAATTAATTAAAGATTATTTAATTAAATAGAAAAAGTAATTATGAGAGCATATCTCATTTTATTAAATTAAATATCTCAACAAAATCTCTCTTCAATTCAAAAAGGGAAATTTCTAGTTCACTATTGATAAAAAATGAGTTAAATCAGTTAACTCCTTTTTCTACTCAAATTGAATAAGTTAACTCCTTATTTTACTCAAATTAAATCTGTTAACTCCCTTTAATTTGGAAATCTCCCTTTATGACTAAACTTCACCTTTAATCCTGACTGTTGATTGAAATCGATCTCAACCATTGATGAATTCTAGGAAAGTCTATTAGAGACCCTCATCTCTTAATTTTGAAAGGTTGAATGAGAATGTCATGCCTGACTCCTTCTTTTGGTTATTCTTCTTTTATGACTTAGCTGTGATCTAGTTTCTTTCAGTCTGATATGTTGATTGTTTAGTCAGAATTTGATTATATTCTGTTTAGCAACGGTATCAGCGTTACTTTATCTAGATATGACGGATGACTTATGATTTTAATATAAGAGGTTTTAATACCTGACATTTTTTGGTTGCTTATATTAGATTGCTTTGAAGGAATAATACGTTTTAAGTTCTTAACTTAATTTGAGTTTTAAGGATTGTAAACTTGATTATAAGAATTCATTAAATAGGGTATAAGGTGTTCATGAGGTTAAGTTTTACAAGGTTTATGCATATAAATTGTAAATAGATTAATCACAACCTTAGAGGTTTTTGACTTGGTATATTTGCAAATGTTGTGAATAGGGTTAAATATATTTAATTGCATCTTTCCCTATAATGGTTTTGATTTCATGTCAATGCTTCACTTGTTTAAGTTAGGGTTTTATTACCCACAGATGATAGATCATGCATACTAGTTGTTTTGTAAATTAGTCTTGAATGCTTAAATGATGTGAATTTCGCATTGTTACAAAATGGCAAAATGGCGGTGGTAATGGGTTTATTTTTGTTGTACTCGTATCGCTATGTTGCATTGTAGCATTAAAAGCAATATTAAAGAGGCATTATGGCACTCAGTGTTCTCTTGATCATTTCAATTTCGAGAGGGTTTACTGTTAAGGCTTGGCCAGAATCATGGCCGCCATGCTCTATTTGGCATACATTTGTTAACTAAGTTGCAGTGATTTTTGGAAACATGGAAGGGTTAGTTGGAACTATTTTCATGCATATGAGGTTGAGCCTCAAGATATTATTCACAGCCAATTTGTTTATCATGCTCTTCCATCTCTGCATCTTGAACTTTGGTCAGATTCGGCATTTTGGGCTTCACATCAAGTTGTGTAGCAGGGACTTTGTTGAACAAGTTGCGTCTTCTTACCTCACGTAGGGGCATTTTCTATCCTTCTCTCTCTTGCTACTGCATTTAAATGTTTAAATTAGGAATGGTAGAAGTTTGATTTTAAAATGTTTTGAAGGACATTTGCGTAAACTAATTTAGAGCCTAGAAATAGGCAAGGTTCAGAGATATTTTCTGGGCAATGTTTGTCCCCATACTCAAGAGAGGTTATGAAAGTGTACTTGGGAACCATGGATATGTCTGAGCTTTATTGTTTGTTATCGCATAGCTCTTAGCTGTTAATTGTATTTGGCCGAATTCTGAGTTTTAAATTAGAAGTTTTTGTGAAACTATCGTTGTGTTATGTTGTATGTTTTTGGGTGTTTATTATGTTGAGGAAAAAGAGGAGGTCACTGTGTATGGTGTGATACGTCTAGAGTTAAATAGCTCGATAAATGGAATCGAGTTTTCTTTTTACTGGGTTTTGCATTTGAACTAGGGCATAGTTGTTTATCCCAATATCTTATTTAAAACAAAGTATAGCATATTCATAGACAATGGTTTTCAAATTTAGGTTGGTTATGCTGTTAGATGGACTGTTAGTGTTTTAAAATAAAAATAAAAAACACAGTTGAGTTAAATTTCTTATGAAATTAATGTCATCAGCATTTTGTCAAACAGTTCAGCTATAAACAAGCATATTAGTTTATAAATGTACTTAGTGGAGTTTAGGGTCTTATGTTTCAACGGATGATTATGTTGTTCACATTAAGTTTATTGGATGTCACAATCCTAGTGCTTAGTGGTTATATCCCATTCGTAGACTATGAGATTTTTGTTTCTGAAGTGTCTATAGTAGGAAATGTGAGCATCGACATTTTTTCAAGCATTTACCTTGTATTATAATTGAAGCTGGTTTATATTGTAACAACATAACTATTGTTATGTTAAATTTGTATTTGGGAGGTTTAAATTGTTTAAGTCAAATAAGCCTAAATAGAATGAATTTTGGGTGAATTCGGAAATTCTGTTATGGAATGAGGTTCGACGCATATTGTAACTAGTTGGTTTTTAATGTCAATATGGAACTTTAGGTTGTAGATAATTTAGTGAGAACAGTCGGCAGTAAACATGTTAAAAGCATTAGTCGATCTTTGTGAAATACCTTCAAAGGAAGTTGTATTCTATTCATTTTTTATCACTGATAGGAATGACATTTTTGACATAACGTATAAATTGTAATTTTGAAAACAAACATACATATATAATCAGGGTATCGACATATTGTTACATCGTTGTGTAAAATGTTGAAAGTCACTTTGCATATTGTGAATTATATTCTAAATCGATTTTAAACATCACATCTTAATACGTTGTTGTGGTTATTTTGGTGGTGGCATATTGTCAAAAGAGAGGTGTTACTTTTATAGACACTGGTTTATCTTAATATCTTAGTTAATGATCACTTGTTAAGATTTGGCTGTACTTAGTTTTTACTATGATTATAATGTGATCTATTAGCTTTATTGAATTGTTTGAGATTAGATGCTTAAGACATAATTCTTTTATTGTGTAAGATGAATTTTAGTTCTTAATAAAAATGAAAGTAATATATGAATTAAGGCAGATTTTGATACATGTTTGATGATGTGAATATTATGTGCATTATGATTCGTTATCTTGGTCAATTCGATGTTAAGTATAGATGATTAGGTCAGCACAAAATTAAAAGTATAGTATGAAGATTTTGTAAGTATCATTGAGCTGTGCAACAGTTCAATTGTATCTATGCAATCTTGATATTATAGGTTTTAATCCTGTTGATGTAATTATCCATATTTACCTTCAAACTTGGCAGTATAAGATGTGTTACAGATGGATTTAAGGATGTAGTATCATATTGTAAACTGATTTTATAATTGTTGCATGTTCATTCTTAGTATATCTGTTTGATGTGTATTTTTAAGAATATCTGTGATGAACATATATCGAGGTGGCTGAAGTTGGTTTATCCTATTCAGTTAATTAATTCAGTGATAACTTTAAAAATAAATTGGGTAGGTTAATTTCACATAAAAGAAAATTGGCCTTACCTATGACTTAAACCTATATGGTTAAGTACGGAGAAAAGGCATGTCTCTATTCTGTCAATGACAAGTAAAATAGAGAATACCGTTATATGATGACTATGAGCATACCATATTTGGATGCAGAAACTTAGTGCCATAACGATGACACCTCAGAATATATATGTTTCATTTATGAGTTATTCTTAGTGTGAGTTTAATTTTTGCAATGAAAAGTAATTGTTTACTTCTTGCATATTATTATCAGATTTGCAGTATATTAGATGGATTAGAAATTTATTTTTGGATATCTATATGTGGGTACTAACATCTATGCAGATGGATTTTGCCTTTTAACTCAGTGTCTACTGAGCCCCTATTTGTGTTATGTTGCATTCTGTGTGGTTTTCAGGTGCTTCGAGATTCAAGTAGCTAAGGATTTTTATTGAAGTTACTTCTGAATCAGCATTTAGGGTTCCAAAGTTGGACATAGGTGTCAAAAAATGAAAATTGTATTTCATTATAGTTCTGAACTCTTTATGTATTTTTATCGTAATGGAACTTTTGTTGAGATAATTAAAAAAAAAAAATTTATTGCATTTATGGAATTGTGTTTTGTTTTATATTCTTTTAGTATGTCTTGAGTGGCATTACATTTTGGTATTAGAGCACCAAGTTAAGTATAACCAGGACTCTTGGGTTATAGGGTTTATCTCATCATCGATGCATTATTAATAGATTTCTATTTCTAGGTTGCTATTATGCCTCCCGTCACTAGAGGAATTCGATGATGCGATACTCCTAAGGATGACCTTGCTGGAAGAGGCAGAGGCAGAGGTAGAGGTAGGGGACGTGGTAGAGGTCCTGGGTACCAGAATGATGCTGGAAATGATCAGTTTGATCAGAATGCTGGGGTTGGTAATGACCAGAATAATCAGGCAGATCAGGCTTTGGTACTTTAGAGAATTCTGGAGCATCTTGATAATATTGAGGCTAATAACCAGAGTCCTGGTGGGGGAGCAAATGATAGGAGACCTCTTGTGTAGGGAGTTAATCTTCCTGTAGAAGAAGATCCAGTGGCAAGAGCTTAGCTCAAGGACCTTTCCAAGATGAAAGGACCATTTTCTATGGTACGAAATAGGCTACAGTGACAGAAGCTTGGCTGCTAAATATTGAGTGATGTTTTGTCTTACACCATTACCTGAGTAACGTGAAGGTCAGATGGACAGTTATGCATTTGAGAGGATTTTGTTCCTTGTGGTGGGAACAGGAGTTGGAAAAGCTTGGCATTGATATCTCCCTGGTCACATGGGAAATTTTTGTTGAGCGCTTCAAGGAGAGTGTGTAGAGTATCAAGCCATCTCCTAAACCTTCTGGTCAAAATATGGGATTCAGGAAATCTATTGAGTGCTTTCATTGCAGACAGTTAGGGCACTATCAGTTTCAGTGTCCTAATTGGGATAAGCCGAAGGTTGGACCTAAGCCAGCTAGGTCTGAAGCAATAGTTTGTGATTCTGCCAGGAACCATCGTATCTTTGCAAATTTGGATCAGAAGTAGGCCGAACACCAGAACTCAGTTATAGAAGCTCAAGGTAATACTCGAGGTATGAAATTTTATATCTTATTTGACTCAAGAGCTACAGACTCATTCATTTCTTCTGCTTTAGTTGTAAATTGTGATATACCTATGGTTAAGGCAAGAAATAGATGGCAAGTGGAGTTAGCATCAGGGTCTAAGGTAAACTTTGATATTATTGCTCCTGACTGTAAGATTTGTATGAAATCTTTCTCAACTTCTATAAACCTTAGGGTTATACCTTTAGGATCGTATGACATAGTTTTGGGTATGGATTGGTTAGAACAACATTAAGCTATTTTGGATTGCAAAGATAAGTCAATCAATTGTGTTGATGATTCTGGATCAGCCAGAGTTATCACAGGAATCAAGAGACCTATCTCTTTGCTGACAATTTCTACCAAGAAATTGGCAAGGTGTGCTCGAAAAGGCTACAGTTTGTTTGCCATCTCAGTAAACAACTTAGAAGATTCTGTAGTTAAGAGTTCTTCTCTCGATCATCTTGTTTTATGAAACTTTTTGGATGTTTTTGTTAAGGAGATTCTTGGAATACCTCCAAAGACAAAAATTGATTTTCGGATCGATTTAGTGCCAGGAACGAAACCAATTTCCAAGACTCCTTATAGAATGACAACTCAAGAGCTAGTTGAACTTAAATTTCAGTTGGAAGAGCTTTTGGAAAGAGATTTGATTCATCCTAGTGTTTCACCTTGGGGTGCTCCGGTGATCTTTGTTAAGAAGAAAGATGGTTCTTTAAGGCTTTGTATCGATTATAAACAGTTGAACAAAGTCACTATTAAGAACAGGTATCCTTTGTCTCGAATTGATGACTTGTTTGACCAGGTCAAGGGTGCCCAAATCTTTTCTAAGATTGATTTGAAATCTGGATATCATTAGCTTAGAATCCAGGAAGCTGATATCCATAAGACAACTTTTCGCACCAGGTATGGACACTTCAAGTTCATAGTGGTACCTTTTGGGTTAACTAATGCACCTTCTATGTTCATGAGTCTGATGAACAATGTGTTCAAAACTTACCTTGACAAGTTCATGGTGGTTTTTTTGGACGATATTTTGGTTTACTCCAACACTATTGAGGAGCACAAGTAGCATTTAGAGAAAGTTTTGGAATGTCTTCGTAGGAACAGATTGTATGCCAATCCTGAAAAGTGCAAATTCTTCAAATCAAAGATTTGTTACATAGGGCATATTATTTCTAGTGATTGAATTTCTGTGGATCCATCCAAAATTTGGGCTATTGTAGATTGGCCAGCACCTACGAATGTATCCGTGGTTCGAAGTTTCATGGGCTTAGCAAGCTATTACCGTAGATTTGTATTAAATTTCTCCAGTATAGTGCACTCGATCACATCTCTTCAGAGAAAAGGGAAGAAATTTGTGTGGATAGTTGAGTGTGAGGTGGCATTTCAGAAACTGAAGGAATGTTTGACCAGCGCACTAGTTCTAGCGGTCCTTGATTTAGCTAAGGAGTTCGTGGTTTGCACTGATGCATGATTGGATGGCATAGGGGCATTTTTGATGCAAGAGGGGCATGTTATAGCTTATGAGTCTAGAAAAATTAAGAGTCATGAGGTGAATTACCCAACTCATGATCTTGAACTTGCTGTGATTATGCATGCTTTGACCAAATGGCAGCATTTTCTTCTGGGTCAACATTTTGAGTTACATTCGAAGCATTGAAGTCTTTAGTATCTTTTCACACAACCAGACCTCAATGCTAGGCAGTGAAGATGGATGGAATTCCTGTGTGAATATGACATCAAGATTAAATATGTGCAAGGGAAGGAGGATGTGGTTGTTGATGCTCTTAGCAGAAGGCGACATGAACTGTCTTCTTTAATTCTTTCGGTGGATCTTAAGGATAGGATCTTACAGAACCTTTCCGCAGATCATTGGTTTCAAGATGTTGAGGCTATTTTGGACAGTGGCAATGTCTTAGAGGGGCATTTTGAGGGGTATTCAGTGAATCCTGAAGGTCTGTTGCTGTTTAGAGGGAATGTGTACGTTCCTGAGCTGGGAGATTTAAGAGATCTTATTATGGTTGAAGCACGCAAGGCACCATATTTGGCTCATCCGGGTGTCAAGAAAATGCATGCTGACCTTAAGCAACATTATTATTGGCCTGGAATGAAAAGAGACATAGCAAATTTTGTGGTTCATTGCTTGGAATGTCAGTGAGTTAAGGCTGAACATCAGCACCCTATAGGTTTATTGCAGCCACATAATATTCTAGAGTGGAAATGGGACACCATTTCGATAGACTTTATTACTAGACTGCATATGACAGGTCGAAGACATGATGCTATCATGGTGGTTGTGGACCGTTTATCTAAGGTTGCTCATTTTATTCCAGTTAGATCATCCTATAATGTAGCAACGGTTGCCAAAGTATATATGGAACAGATAGTTAAGTTACACAGAATTCCTAAAAAGATTATTTTTGATAGGGATCCAGTGTTTACTTCGTCTCTTTGGAAATCCATACAGCGAAAGTTAGGTACTTAGCTAAATTTTAGTTCAGCCTATCACCCTGAGACGGACAAAAAAACTGAACGTGTCAACCAAATTCTGGAAGACATGCTTAGGATATACGTAATGGATAGACAGAATAAATGGGAGGAGTATCTGCACTTGGTTGAGTTTGTGTATAACAATGGATATTACTGTTCCATAGGTATGGCACCATTTCAAGCATTATATGGAAGACCTTGTAGGACACCTCTCAGTTGGGACAATTTGGAGGACAAGACTCTTCTAGGACCTGATATGTTATTAGATTTGGGGTAGCAGGTTAAGAGGATCAGAGAGCACCTTATTACTGCTCAGGATAGGCAAAAGAAATATGCTGATAAGCATAGAATCAACTGTCAATTCTTGGTTGGTGATAAAGTGTTTCTCTGGATTAGGCCGCGTAAGAGTTTGATTCATTATGGAAAGGGGTCCAAGTTAGCACCACGATTTGTTGGTTCATTTGAAATTTTGGAACGGATTGGACCTGTTGCCTACAAACTTGCCTTGCCACCGAATCTTTCACGCATTCATAATGTTTTTCATGTTTCAGTTTTGTGTAAGTATATTTTTGACATTGCTAACGTGTTGGATTGGAAACATTTGCAGATTTTGGATGGGCAGGTCATGCTGGAACCAGTGCTGATCACGCAAAGCAGAACTATGAGTTTAAGAGGAAGAGAAATAAGGCAGGTAAAAGTCTTATGGGACCCCAATGATGAAACTTCTGCTACCTGGGAGGATATTGAAATGATGAGAACAGCTCATCCGCACTTATTTGCTGACTTCCAGGAGAAAGTCGAAGCTTAGTGGGGGAGGGTGTCATGCCTGACTCCTTCTTTTGGTTATTCTTCTTTTATGACTTAGCTGTGATCTAATTTCTTTCAGTTTGATACGTTGATTGTTCAGTCAGAATTTGATTATATTCTGTTTAGCAAGAACATAAAACTTTTGTTGAGTTTGTTTCCGGTATCAACATTACTTTATCTAGATATGACTGATGACTTATGATTTTAATATAAGAGGTTTTAATACCTGGCATTTTTCGGTTGCTTATATTAGATTTCTTTGAAGGAATAAAATGTTTTAAGTTCTTAACTCAATATGAGATTTAAGGATTGTAAACTTGATTGTAAGAATTCATTAAATAGGGTATCAAGTGTTCATGAGGTTAAGTTTTACAAGATTTATGCATATAAATTGTAAATAGATTAATCACAACCTTAGAGGTTTTTCACTTGGTATATTTTCAAATGTTGTGAATAGGGTTAAATATATTTAATTGCATCTTACCCTACAATGGTTTTGATTTCATGTCAATGCTTCACTTGTTTAAGTTAGGGTTTTATTACCCACGGATGATAGATCATGCATACTAGTTCTTTTGTAAATTAGTCTTGAATTCTTAAATGATGTGAATTTCACATCATTACAAAATGCCAAAATGGCGATGGTAATGGGTTTATTTTTATTGTACCCATATCGCTATGTTGCATTGTAGCATTAAAAGCAATATTAAAGAGGCATTATGGCACTCGATGTTCTGTTGATCATTTCAATTTTGAGAGGGTTTACTATTAAGGCTTGGTCGGAATCATGGCCAACATGCTCTATTTGGCATACATTTGTGAACTAAGTTGCAGTGATTTTCGGAAACATGGAAGGGTTAGTTGGAGCTATTTTCATGCATATGGGGCTGAGCCTCGAGATATTATTCATAGCCAGTTTGTTTATCAAGCTCCTCCATCTCTGCATCTTGAACTTTGGTCGGATTCGGCATTTTGGGCTTCACATCAAGTTGTGTAGCAGGGACTTTGTTGAACAAGTTGTGTCTTCTTACCTCACGTAGGGGCATTTTCTATCCTTCTCTCTCTTGCTACTGCATTTTAATGTTTAAATTAGGAATGGTAGAAGTTTGATTTTAAAATGTTTTGAAGGACATTTGCATAAACTACTTTCGAGCCTGGAAATAGGCAAGGTTCAAAGATATTTTCTAGGCAATGTTTGTTCCCATACTCAAGGGAGGTTATGAAAGTGTACTTGGGAAACATGGATATGTCTGAGCTTTATTGTTTGTTATCGCATAGCTCTCAGCTGTAAATTGTATTTGGCTGAATTCTGAGTTTTAAATTAGAAGTTTGAGTGAAACTATCATTGTGTTATGTTGTATGTTTTTGGGTGTTTATTATGTTGAGGAAAAAGAGGAGGTCACTGTGCATGGTGTGATACATCTAGAGTTAAACAGCTCGATAAATGGAATCAGGTTTTCTTTTTACTGGGTTTTGCATTTGAGCTAGGGCATAGTTGTTTATCCCAATATCTTATTCAAAATAGAGTATAGCGTATTCATAAACAATGGTTTTCAAATTTAGGTTGGTTATGCTATTAGATGGACTGTTAGTGTTTAAAAAAAAAAAAAAAAAAAACACAGTTGAGTTAAATTTCTTATGAAATTAATGTCATCGGCATTTTGTCAAACAGTTCTGCTATAAACAAGCATATTAGTTTAGAAATGTACTTAGCGGAGTTTAGGGTCTTATGTTTTAAGGGATGATTATGTTGTTCACAATAAGTTTATTGGATGTTGCAATCTTAGTGCTTAGTGGTTATATTCCATTCGTAGACTATGAGATTTTTGTTTCTGAAGTGTCAATAGTAGGAAATGTGAGCATCGACATTTTGTCAAGCATTTACCTTGTATTATAATTAAAGTTGGTTTATATTGTAACAGCATAACTATTGTTATGTTAAATTCATATTTGGGAGGTTTAAATTGTTTAAGTCAAATAAGCCTAAATAGAATGAATTTTGGGTGAATTCAAAAATTCTGTTATGGAATGAGGTTCGACACATATTGTAACTAGTTGGTTTTTAATGTCAATATGGAACTTTAGGTTGTAGATAATTTAGTGAGAACAGTCGGCAGTAAACATGTTAAAAGCATTAGTCGATCTTTGTGAAATACCTTCAAAGGAAGTTGTATTCTATTTGTTTTTTATCACTGACAGGACTGACATTTTTGACATAACGTATAAATTGTAATTTTGAAAACAAACATACATATATAATCAGGGTATCAACATATTGTTAAATAGTTGTGTAAAATGCTGAAAGTGACTTTGCATATTGTGAATTATATTCTAAATCGATTTTAAACATCACATCTTAATATGTTGTTGTGGTTATTTTGATGGTGGCATATTGTCAAAAGAGAGGTGTTACTTTTATAGACACTGGTTTATCTTAATATCTTCGTTAACGATCACTTGTTAAGATTTGGCTATACTTAGTTTTTACTATGATTATAATGTGATCTATTAGCTTTATTGAATTGTTTGAGATTAGATGCTTAAGATAGAATTCTTTTATTATGTAAGATGAATTTCAGTTCTTAATAAAAATGAAAGTAGTATATGAATTGAGGCAGATTTTGATACATGTTTGATGATGTGAATATTATGTGCATTATGATTCATTATCTTGGTCAATTCGATGTTAAGTATAGATGATTAGGTCAGCAGGGAATTAAAAGTATAGTGTGAAGATTTTGTAAGTATCATTGAGCTGTGCAATAGTTCAATTGTATCTATGCAATCTTGATATTATAGGTTTTAATCCTGTTGATGTAATTATCCATATTTACCTTCAAACTTGGTAGTATAAGATGTGTTACAGACGGATTTAAGGATGTAGTATCATATTGTAAACTGATTTTATAATTGTTGCATGTTCATTCTTAGTATATCTGTTTGATGTGTATTTTTAAGAATATCTGTGATGAACTTATATTGAGGTGGCTAAAGTTGGTTTATCCTATTCAGTTAATTAATTCAGTGATAACTTTAAAAATAAATTGGGTGGGTTAATTTCACATAAAAGAAAATTGGTCTTACCTATGACTTAAACCTATATGGTTAAGTATGGAGAAAAGGCATGTCTCTATTCTGTCAATGACAAGTAAAATAGAGAATACCATTATATGATGACTATGAGCATACCATATTTGGATGCAAAAACTTAGTGCCATAACGATGACAACTCAGAATATATATGTTTCATTTATGAGTTATTCTTAGTGCGAGTTTAATTTTTGCAATGAAAAGTAATTGTTTACTTCTTGCATATTATTATCATATTTTTAGTATATTAGATGGATTAGAAATCTATTTTTGGATATCTATATGTTGGTACTAACATGTATGCAGATGAATTTCGCCTTTTAACTCAGTGTGTACTGAGCCCCTGTTTGTGTTATGTTGCATTCTGTGTGGTTTTCAGGTGCTTCGAGATTCAAGTAACTAAGGATTTTTATTGAAGTTACTTCTAAATTAGCATTTAGGGTTCCATAGTTGGACATAGGTGTCAAAAAATGAAATTGTATTTCATTATAATTCTGAACTCTTTATGTATTTTTATTGTAATGGAACTTTTGTTGAGATAATTTAAAAAAAAAAAAATTATTGCATTTATGGAATTGTGTTTTGTTTTATATTCTTTCAGTATGTCTTGAGTTGCATTATAGAGAATTTGCATCGAATTGTTGCTGGAATTCATACTCATTTGCTCATATTCACATACGCAAAGATCAAGTTTGACCAAAAGTTGACCATATTTACCCATGTTTGACTTGAGTTGACTAGTTTAAAAAAAAAAAATTGAAATAATTAAACGAAATTATTTAATTAAATGGAGTACTTACTTCTAACTAATTAAACAAAGTTATTTAATTAAATGAGAAGCCATTCCTAATTAATTAAATGAAGTTATTTAATTAAATAAGAAAATTGTCTCTAATTAATTAAAGATTATTTAATTAAATAGAAAAAGTAATTATCAGAGCATATCTCATTTTATTAAATTAAATATCTCAACAAAATCTCTCTTCAGATCAAAAAGGAAAATTTCCAGTTCACTATTGATCAAAAATGAGTTAAATCAGTTAACACCTTTTTCTACTCAAATTGAATCAGTTAACTCCTTATCTTACTCAAATTAAATCTGTTAACTCCCTTTAATTTGAAAATCTCCCATTATGACTGAACTTCACTTTTAATCCTGACCGTTGATTGAAATCAATGTCAACCGTTGATGAATTCCAAGAAAGTCTATTTAAGAGACCCTCATCTCTTCATTTTGAAAAGTTGAATGAGAATTTGCATCGAATTGTTGTTGGAATTCATACTCACATTTTCTCATATTCGCATACGCAAAGATCATGTTTGACCCAAAGTTGACCATATTTAACCACGTTTGACTTGAGTTAACTAGTTTCGAAAAGAATTTTGAAATAATTAAACAAAATTATATAATTAAATGGAGTAGTTACTTCTAACTAATTAAGCAAAGTTATTTAATTAAATGAGAAGGCATTCCTAATTAATTTAATGAAGTTATTTAATTAAATAAGAAAAGTGTCTCTAATTAATTAGAGATTATTTAATTAAATAGAAAAAGTAATTATGAGAGCATATCTCATTTTATTAAATTAAATATTTCAACAAAATCTCTGTTCAGTTCAAAAAGGGAAATTTTCAGTTCACTATTGATAAAAAATGAGTTAAATTAGTTAACTCCTTTTTCTACTCAAATCGAATCAGTTAACTCCTTATTTTACTCAAATTAAATCTGTTAACTCCCTTAAATTTGGAAATCTTCCTTTATGACTCAACTTCAACTTTAATCCTGACCGTTGATTGAAATCGATCTCAACCGTTGATTAATTCTAAGAAAGTCTATTTAAGAGACCCTCATCTCTTCATTTTGAAAGGTTGAATGAGAATTTGCTTCGAATTGTTGCTAGAATTCATACTCACATTGTCTCATATTCACATACGCAAAGATCAAGTTTGACAAAAAGTTGACCATATTTAACCATAATTAACTTGAGTTGACTAGTTTCGAAAAGAATTTTAAAATAATTAAATGAAATTATTTAATTGAATGGAGTACTTACTTCTAACTAATTAAACAAAGTTATTTAATTAAATGAGAAGCCATTCCTAATTAATTAAATGAAGTTATTTAATTAAATAAGAAAAGTGTCTCTAATTAATTAAAGATTATTTAATTAAATAGAAAAAGTAATTATGAGAGCATATCTCATTTTATTAAATTAAATATTTCAACAAAATCTCTCTTCAGTTCAAAAAGGGAAATTTCCAGTTCATGACTGATCAAAAATGAGTTAAATCAATTAACTCCTTTTTCTACTAAAATTGAATCAGTTAACTCCTTATTTTACTCAAATTAAATCTGTCAACTCCCTTTAATTTGGAAATCTCCCTTTATGACTGAACTTCACCTTTAATCCTGACCGTTGATTAAAATTGATCTCAACTGTTGATGAATTCCAGCAAAGTCTATTTAAGAGACCCTCATCTCTTCATTTTGAAAGGTTGAATGAGAATTTGCATCGAATTGTTGCTAGAATTCATACTCGCATTTACTCATATTCACATACACAAAGATCAAGTTTGACCAAAAGTTGACCAGATTTAGCCACGGTTGACTTGAGTTGGCTAGTTTGAAAAAGAATTTTGAAATAATTAAACAAAATTATTTAATTAAATGGAGTACTTACTTCTAATTAATTAAATAAAGTTATTTAATTAAATGAGAGGTCATTCCTAATTAATTAAATGAAGTTATTTAATTAAATAAGAAAAGTGTTTCTAATTAATTAAAAATGGGAAATTATATTAACTGAGAAAATAAGCTAGTACAAACAGTGCAGAGAAAATAAACTTCAAAACATGCCCTACGGGCTTACAATAGCATAAATTTGGAGAATATTTCTCCTTTTAGCACCTCCTCTCAAGCTCCAATCCGAACTGCCTTTTACAATGTCAGAAATCGCCTTAAATAGACCCCGAAGGGTTAAGGACTAGGAGTACATTCTAGAAAGTGCTAGTAGGCATCCACTGACAAAATAGAAGGTTCCAAAAGCTGCATTAGAAGTCGGTGCAAATCTAGAAGAATCCACAAACGGTAGCCGAACTTCTGGGAGGCATAACTTTTGAACCATAGCTCCGATTGACGAACCGTTTACATTTTCGAAAAGCTCTCAAAGCGCTCTATAGCCCTATGGACAAGCTATGCTCGTCCCCCATTTTATGACTCTTTTTGAGGTCATCTAATGCCCAAACCTGACTTTGAAGCATTCTTAGGAGGTCTCCAAAACTTGAAAAACTGCAATAACTTTCAAACCGTGGGGCCTATTGACCTGATTCTTTTTCTGGAATTCTCTAAATCATAGCTCATTTTATTAAACAAAGTTATTTAATTAAATGAGAAGCCATTCCTAATTATTTAAATGAAGTTATTTAATTAAATAAGAAAAGTGTCTCTAATTAATTAAAGATTATTTTATTAAATAGAAAAAGTAACTAGGAGAGCATAGCTCATTTTATTAAATTAAATATCTCAACAAAATCTCTCTTTAGTTCATAAAGGAAAATTTCCAGTTCACTATTGATAAAAAATGAGTTAAATCAGTTAACTCCTTTTTCTACTCAAATTGAATCAGTTAATTCCTTATTTTACTCAAATTAAATCTGTTAACTCCCTTTAATTTGGAAATCTCCCTTTATGACTGAACTTCACCTTTAATCCTGACCATTGATTGAAATCGATCTCAATCGTTGATGAATTCTAGGAAAGTCTATTTAAGAGACCCTAATCTCACCATTTTGAAAGGTTCAATGAGAATTTGCATCGAATTGTTGCTAGAATTCATACTCACATTTGCTCATATTCACATACGCAAAGATCAAGTTTGACCAAAAGTTGACTAGATTTAACCACTATTGATAAAAAATGAGTTAAATCAGTTAACTCCTTTTTCTACTCAGATTGAATCAGTTAACTCCTTATTTTACTCAAATTAAATCTGTTAACTCCCTTTAATTTGAAAATCTCCCTTTCTGACTGAACTTCACTTTTAATCCTGACCGTTGATTGAAATCGATCTCAACTGTTGATGAATTCTAGGAAAGTCTATTTAAGAGACCCTCATCTCTTCATTTTGAAAGGTTGAATGAGAATTTCCATCCAATTTTTGTCGAAATTAATACTCACATTTGCTCATATTCACATACGCAAAGATCAAGTTTGACCAAAAGTTGACTAGATTTAACCACAGTTGACTTGAGTTGACTAGTTTCGAAAAGAATTTTAAAATAATTAAACGAAATCATTTAATTAAATGGAGTACTTACTTCTAATTAAATAAATAAAGTTATTTAAATAAATGAAAAACCATTCCTAATTAATTAAATGAAGTTATTTAATTAAATAAGAAAAGTGTTTCTAACTAATTAAAAATTATTTAATTAAATAGAAAAAGTAATTATGAGAGCATATCTCATTGTATTAAATTAAATATCTAAAGAAAATCTCTCTTCAGTTCAAAAAGGGAAATTTCCAGTTCATGACTGATCAAAAATGAGTTAAATCAATTAACTCCTTTTTCTACTCAAATTGAATCAGTTAACTCCTTATTTTACTCAAATTAAATCTGTCAACTCCCTTTAATTTGGAAATCTCCCTTTATGACTGAACTTCACCTTTAATCCTGACCATTGATTGAAATTGATCTCAATTGTTGATGAATTCCAACAAAGTCTATTTAAGAGACCCTCATCTCTTCATTTTGAAAGGTTGAATGAGAATTTGCATCGAATTGTTGCTAGAATTCATACTCACATTTGCTCATATTCACATACGCAAAGATCAAGTTTGACCAAAACTTAACCATATTTAACCACGATTGACTTGAGTTGGCTAGTTTGAAAAAGAATTTTGAAATAATTAAATAAAATTATTTAATTAAATGGAGTACTTACTTCTAATTAATTAAATAAAGTTATTTAATTAAATGAGAAGTCAATCCTAATTAATTAAATGAAGTTATTTAATTAAATAAGAAAAGTGTCTCTAATTAATTAAAGATTATTTAATTAAATAGAAAAAGTAATTATGAGAGCATATCTCATTTTATTAAATTAAATATCTGAACAAAATCTCTCTTCAGTTCAAAAAGGGAAATTTCCAGTTCATTATTCATCAAAAATTAGTTAAATCAGTTAACTCCTTTTTCTTCTCAAATTGAATTAGTTAACTCCTTATTTTACTCAAATTAAATCTGTTAACTCCCTTTAATTTGGAAATCTCCCTTTATGACTAAACTTCACCTTTAAGCCTAACCATTGATTGAAATCGATCTCAGTCATTGATGAATTTCAGGAAAGTCTATTTAACAGACCCTCATCTCTTCATTTTGAAAGGTTGAATGAGAATTTGCATCGAATTATTGTTGTAATTCATACTCACATTTGCTCATATTCACATACGCAAAGATCAAGTTTGACCAAAAGTTGACAAGATTTAA
This sequence comes from Cupressus sempervirens, assembly GCA_028749045.1. Lineage (NCBI taxonomy): Eukaryota > Viridiplantae > Streptophyta > Pinopsida > Cupressales > Cupressaceae > Cupressus > Cupressus sempervirens. Next base: position 120,648,044 of record CM053783.1, read on the forward strand.
CCAGGTTTGACTTGATTTGAATGGTTTTGAAAAGAATTTTGAAATAATTCAATGAAATTATTTAATTAAATGGAGTACTTACTTCTAATTAATTAAACAAAGTTATTTAATTAAATGAGAAGCCATTCCTAATTAATTAAATGAAGTTATTTAATTAAATAAGAAAATTGTCTCTAATGAATTAAAGATTATTTAATTAAATAGAATAAGTAATTACGAGAGCATATCTCATTTTATTAAATTAAATATCTTAACAAAATCTCTCTTCAATTAAAAAACAAAAATTTCCAGTTCACTATTGATCAAAAATGAGTTAAAACAGTCAACCCCTTTTTCTACTCAAATTGAATTAGTTAACTCCATATTTTATTCAAATTAAATTTGTTAACTCCATTTAATTTGGAAATCTCCCTTTATGACTAAACTTCACCTTTAATCCTGACCGTTGATTGAAATCGATCTCAACCGTTGGTGAATTTTAGGAAAGTCTATTTAAGAGACTCTCATCTCTTCATTTTGAAAGGTTGAATGAGAATTTGCATCGAATTGTTGCTGGAATTCATACTCACATTTGCTCATATTCACATACGCAAAGATCAAGTTTGACACAAAAGTTGACCAGGTTTAACCACGGTTGACTTGAGTTGACTAGTTTCGAAAAGAATTTTTAAATAATTAAATGAAATTATTTAATTAAATGGAGTACTTACTTCTAATTAATTAAACAAAGGTATTTAATTAAATGAGAAGCCATTCCTAATTAATTAAAGATTATTTATTTAAATAGAAAAAGTAATTATGAGAGCATATCTCATTTTATTAAATTAAATATCTCAACAAAATCTCTCTTCAGTTCAAAAAGAGAAATTTTCAGTTCACTATAGATCAAAAATGAGTTAAATGAGTTAACTCCTTTTCCTACTCAAATTGAATCAGTTAACTCCTTATTTTACTCAAATTAAATCTGTTTAACTCCCTTTAATTTGGAAATCTCCCTTTATGACTGAACTTCACCTTTAATTCTGACCGTTGATTGAAATCGATTGCAACCGTTGATGAATTCCAAGAACGTCTATTTAAGAGACTCTGATGGGGACACAACCCAACAACAGAATGGACACAATAGAAAAGGGAAATTATATTAACTGAGAAAATAAGCTAGTACAAATAGTGCAGAGAAAATAAACTTCAAAACATGCCCTACGGGCTTACAATAGCATAAATCTGGAGAATATTTCTCCTTTTAGCACCTCTTCTCAAGCTCCAATCCGAACTGCCTTTTACAATGCCGAACTTCCGGGAGGCATAACTTTTGAGCCATAACTCCAATTGATGAACCGTTTACATTTTTGAAAAGGTCTCGAAGCGCTCTATAGCCCTATGGACAAGTTGTGCTCGTCCCCCATTTTTTGACCCTTTTTGAGGTCATCTAATGCCCCAAACCTGACTTTGAAGCATTCTTAGGAGGTCTCCAAAACTCAAAAAACTGCAATAACTTTCAAACCGTGGGGCCTATTGACCTGATTCTTTTTCTAGAATTCTCTAAATCATGATTACATTCATCTGGCCAATTCACACCTTCTAGCTTACCGAAATGATGGCCCAAATACATGCTCCTATTTTTTCAAGATTTTCAAACGCATTGATAGTTGAACTATGAGAGTTGGAACCTTTATTTGAGCCAAATGCGTATCCAAAAATGTAAAGACATAAAATAGAAACTAAGTCTAAGTACATTTTTTTGGGTGACATAGGATTGCTCTTATACCTCTGGATGCTCTTGCATCAGACACCCAGGGTAGATTGAAAAGTGACCCTGTCACTTTATGGATGGTAGAGGAAATCCCAAATGGGAAACATCAGCTGCTGAAATCCAAGTTGAGTCCTCAATCGGTCGTCCTTTCCATTTGACCAAATACTCTTCATACTGCCTGTTTCTGGTACTCCTACCCACACGATGATCTAGAATGTCTTCTATCTCCTCCTTCTTAGAAGCAGGAATTGGACATGGCTCTAAAACTAGCTCCTCATCTGCACCATCATCATGATACTTTGTTAAATCTGCAATTTTGAAAATGGGAGAAATGTGAATACCATCTGGTAGCTCCACCTCATATGCATTTCCTGAGTTATGTTTCTTCAAAACTTTGAAGGGGCCAAATTTCTTCATTTTCAACTTGTTGTAAGTACCAACTGGAAATCTTTCTTTTCGTAAGTGCACCATGACTAGATCCCCTACTTGGAATTCCTTATGTCTTCTCCTTTGATCAACCTTGGCTTTATACTCTTGATTCATCTTGATAATGTGTGCTTGAACCTCCTCATGTAGACGCTTGATGTGGTCAGCAAATTCCTTAGCTTCAACACTTGTCCTCTCCCCTTGTTCTATCTTCCTCAATTCTGGTGCAGTCCTTGGGCTATTCCCATATACAATTTGAAATGGTGATTTTCCAGTACTCCTATTTACAGAGTTATTATAAGAAAACTCTGCCTGTGGTAGAATCAAATCCCATCCCTTGGGCTTATCTCCAACTAAACATCTCAACAAATTGCCCAGACTTCTATTTACCACTTCTGTTTGGCCATCAGTCTGTAGGTGATGCGTGGAACTGAATTTCAAGTCTGTTCTCAACTTCCTCCACAATGTCCTCGAGAAATACCCCACAAATTTAGTATCTTGGTTAGAAACTATACTCCTTGGAAGACCATGTAGTCTTACCACCTCTTTGAAAAACAAGTCTGCAATATGGACAACATCATGAGTTTTGTGGCATGGAATGAAATGTGCCATTTTGGAGAACCTATCAACCACCACGAATACTGAGTCATTACCCCTTTGTGTCCTTGGCAATCCAAGAACAAAATCCATACTTATGTCCTCCCATGGCCTTGATGGAATAGACAATGGCTGATATAGTCCAGTATTTTGACTAAACCCCTTGGCAACTTGACAAACCTGGCAACTCTGTACAAACTTCTTCACATCCTATGTAATTTGAGGCCAAAAATAATGTTCTCTAAGAATGGCAATGGTCTTATCCTGACCAAAATGTCCTGCCATCCCTCCACTGTGTTTCTCCTTAATCAGATTTTCCCTCATGGAACTCCTTGAAATGCACAATTGACTACCTTTGAACAACATGCCATCCTGAATCAAATAGTCTAACTACTTGGTTCTATCTACAGCAATAGGTTCTTTACAAGCTTTCCATGCTTCAGCAAAATCAGGATCCTCGGGGTACAAATTCTTGAGTTCATCAAACCCAACTACTTCAACCTACATTGTTGTAAGCAACAGCTGTCTCCTACTTAATGCATTTGCAACCCTATTAGATTTTCCACTTCTATGCTTCAACACAAATGTATAACTCTGGAAGAATTCTACCCACTTCATATGCCTCTGATTCAATTTACCTTGGCTATTTAGGTACTATAATGCCTGATGATCAGTATACAAAACAAATTCCTTTGGCAATAAATAATGCCTCCATTTCTTTAAGGCCTGAACTATTGCATAGAACTCTTGATCATAAACAGAATACTTCTTCTTTGCATCATTCAATTTTTTACTAAAATATGCAATAGGCTTACCTTCTTGGCTTAATATAGCCCCAATAGCGCTACCACTAGCATCACAATCCACCTAGAATACTTTTCTAAAATTTGGAAGTGCCAAGATAGGTTGTTCAGTCACCTTCTTCTTCAGCAATTCAAAACTTCTCGCAGCTGCTACAGTCCATTTGAACTCTTTTCTATCCCCTCTTATTGTATCAGTTAGAGGTGCACATATGCCACTAAAATTTTTAATAAATTTCCTATAAAAACTAACCAGACCATGAAATGATCTTACCTCAGTAGCAGACCTTGGAGTAGGCCATTCCAAGATGGCTTTTACCTTCTCTGGATCCATTTTAAGACCTTCAGGTGATATAAAAAATTTCAAATAGACTAACTCCCTTTTTGCAAAGACACACTTCTTTAGATTAATTAACAGTTTCTCTTCCCTTAGCCTTTCAAGGACACTATGAATATGCAGTAAATGTTCTTCCAAAGTCTTTCTGAAAATTAAAATATCATCCAAATAGACAATAACAAATTTTTCCAAGAACTTCTTAAGTACCTCATTCATGAGCCGCATGAAGGTGCTTGGGGCATTCGTCAATCCAAAGGGCATGACTAACCACTCATAAAGACCCTCCTTGGTCTTGAAGGCTATTTTCCACGCATCTCCTTCTTGAATCTGTATCTAATGATAGCCACTCTTCAAATCTATCTTTGTGAAGTACTGAGCTCCACTCAAGCAGTCCAAAAGATCATCCATCCTTGGTAAAGGAAACTAGTACTTGATGGTTATCCTATTTATAGCTCGAGAATTTGTACACATCCTCCACTCTCCATCCTTCTTTGGTGCAAGTACTGTAGGTACTACACATGGACTCAGGCTCTCTCGAATCAAGCCCTTCCTCAACAGCTCCTGAACCTGTCTATTTAGCTCCTATGTTTCAGTAGGAGTCATCTTGTGAGCAGCCTTGTTAGGCAAACTAGCTCCTGGAATCAGATCTATCTGATGACTGATTTGCCTTACTGGTGGCAATCCATCTGGAACATTATCAGAGATAATATCTCCAAATTTCCCTAGTAAATCTGAAACTTCAAATGGTATTTCACTACTACCTTCTTTATCTTTCCTAGGAATCAAAGCATAGCACATATGCTGATGTTTCATGCCATCTAAAAACTTCCTTCCATCAACAAGACAAATCCTAGCACTGCTACATACCTTTTCACCTTCCTTTTTTATGGGCTTCAATTTGTGGCGAACTCCATCCTTTGTCAGAGAGTATGTGTTTGCATGTCCATCATGTATTGCATGCCTATCAAACTTCCATGGTCTACCCAACAATAGATGGCAAACATCCATCGAAATAACATCACAGAGAACTTCATCATGGTAACTCTCAATCTTGAATTTTACTAAACATTTTTCACTTACTAGGACCTTATGATCATCTTTTACCCAAGAAATCCGATAGGACTGGGGATGTTTCTCCCTCTTGAGCTTCAGCTTAGAGACCATCTCTTCTGATACCAAGTTATCAGTGCTACCACCATCAATTCTTACATCACAACATTTATCCTCACACTTGCATCTGGTACGGAACAAGCTCCTCCATTGTCCTAGTTCATTCTCACCACTTAGTAGGACTCTTTCATTTACCAAGGTCTCTCCTCTTTCTACATCCTCTAAATGTGATGATTGTGCATCCTCATCCACATGAGCAACCCTAGCTTGGCCCTCAACTCTCCTATCTGTCCTTCCTTGTCGTTGAGGGCATTCAAAGGCACGATGACCTTCTTCATTGCAATAGAAACAGGTACCACGGAAGCCTCCTCTTCTTTGTCCATGTCCTCTACCTCTTCCTCTTTGATTTCCAAAGTCTTGATCACAGGAGCGGTTGAAACCCTCATTCCTCTGGTTCCTGCTAGTACCCTCATCTTCATTTTTCTTTTGAGTTTCATTGCGGCCTCCAGATGATCTACCGCTTCCCCTTCCTCCTTGACCGCTCCCTCTTTATCTTCCTTCAAACCTTTTACTTAGCTTCTCTTCAACTCGTAGGGAAAACTGGTATGCTTCTTCAACGCTGGTCATTCTTACCAGACTTAATTCCTCCTGGATGCTAGGTTGCAACCCACTAATATAACGAGCAACCTTCTCCTTATTTGCTTCTGCATGCCTCGCTCTAAACAGGAGTCAGTAAAACTCCTCTGTATATTCTTGGACTGATCTTCCTACTTGCTTTAACCCATGCATCTTCTTAAACAGATCAAGCTCATAGTCCACAAGAATGAACTGCTTCTTCAATTTTTCCACCATGCGATCCCATCTTTTGATCTTCTCCTTTCCTCTTCTAAGTATTTCCAGTTGAATCTCTTGCCACCAGATTTTGGCATGGCCTTTTAGTTTGGCCTTTGCAAACTTAACCCTATCTGGGTCCCTTATATCCTCATACTCAAAGTATTCTTCCAGTTCATTGATCCAATCGATCAACTCATCTGGTTTCAAATTCCCTGAAAATATACCCACTTCAATTGTAGGTCTTTTCCCAAACTTAGTAATGGCCCTTAAAAGTCTTTCCTCTATAGGATTCAGAACTTCCCCATCAACTTCTATTACTTCCTCTTCATTTTCATCCTCACTATTGTCATTTGCAGCAACATTTGCTCCTCTATGAAGCTCCTCTTGCAATGCTTGTACCTGTCTTTGGAGGGCTCTAACCTCCTCAGGATCAATAGCTCTAGCCCTTCCACCACGCTCTCTTCGTGGAGGCATCTTCTAACTTGAACCCACAACCACACAATCCTGGTGAAAACTGCCTCACAGTCGGTGCTCTGTCTACACACTCAAAAAAACCTGCTCTGATACCACTTGATGGGGACACAACTCGACAACAGAATGGACACAATAGAAAAGGGAAATTATATTAACTGAGAAAATAAGATAGTACAAATAGTGCAGAGAAAATAAACTTCAAAACATGCCCTACGGGCTTACAATAGCATAAATCTGGAGAATATTTCTCCTTTTAGCACCTCCTCTCAAGCTCCAATCCGAACTGCCTTTTACAATGACAGAAATCTCCTTAAATAGACCCCGGAGGGTAGAGGACTAGAAGTACATTCTAGAAAGTGCTAGTAGGCATCCACTGACAAAATAGAAGGTTCCAGAAGCTGCGTTAGAAGTCATTGACCTGATTCTTTTTTTGGAATTCTCTAAATCATCATTACATTCATCTGGCCAATTCACGCCTTCTAACTTACCGAAATGATGGCCCAAATACATGCTCCTATTTTTTCAAGATTTTCAAACGCACTAATAGTTGAACTATGAGAGTTGGAACCTTTATTTGAGCCAAATTGGTATCCAAAAATGTAAAGACATAAAATAGAAACTAAGCCTAAGTGCTTTTTTTGGGTGACACAAGATTGCCCTTATACCTCTGGATGCTCCTGCATCAGACCCTCATCTCTTCATTTTGAAAGGTTGAATGAGAATTTGCATCGAATTGTTGCTGAAATTCATACTCACATTTGCTCATATTCACATATGCAAAGATCAAGTTTGACCAAAAGTTGACCAGATTTAACCATAGTTGACTTGATTTGACTAGTTTCGAAAAGAATTTTGAAATAATTAAACAAAATTATTTAATTAAATGGAGTACTTACTTATAATTAATTAAACAATGTCATTTAATTAAATGAGAAGCCATTCCTAATTAATTAAATGAAGTTATTTAATTAAAAAAGAAAACTGTCTCTAATTAATTAAAGATTATTTAATTAAATACAAAAAGTAATTATCAGAGCATATCTCATTTTATTAAATTAAATATGTCAACAAAATCTCTCTTCAGTTCAAAAAGGGAAAGTTACAGTTCACTATTGATCAAAAATGAGTTAAATCAGTTAACTCCTTTTTTTACTCAAATTGAATCAATTAACTTCTTATTTTACAAAAATTAAATCTGTTAACTCCCTTTAATTTAAAAATCTCCCTTTATAACTGAACTTGACCTTTAATCCTGACCGTTGATTGAAATCGATCTCAACCATTGATGAATTTCAGGAAAGTCTATTCAGGAGACCCTCATCTCTTTATTTTGAAAGGTTGAATGAGAATTGGCATCGAATTGTTGCTGGAATTCATACTCACATTTGGTCATATTCACATATGCAAAGATCAAGATTGACCAAAAGTTGACCAGATTTAACCACGGTTGACTTGAGTTGACTAATTTTGAAAAGAATTTTGAAATAATTAAATGAAATTATTTAATTAAATGGAGTACTTACTTATAATTAATTAAACAAAGTCATTTAATTAAATGAGAAGCCATTCCTAATTAATTAAATAAAGCTATTTAATTAAATAAGAAAAGTGTCTCTAATTAATTAAAGATTATTTAATTAAATAGAAAAAGTAATTATGAGAGCATATCTCATTTTATTAAATTAAATATCTCAACAAAATCTCTCTTCAGTTCAAAAAGGGAAATTTCCAATTCACTACTGATAAAAAATGAGTTAAATTAGTTAACTCCTTTTTCTACAAAAATTGAATCAGTTAACTCCTTATTTTACTCAAATTAAATCTGTTAACTCCCTTTAATTTGGAAATCTCCCTTTATGACTGAACTTGACCTTTAATCTTGACAATTCATTGAAATCGATCTCAACCGTTGATGAATTCTAGGAAAGTCCATTTAAAAGACCCTCACTCTTCATTTTCAAAGGTTGAATGAAAATTTGCATCGAATTGTTGTTGGAATTCATACTCACATTTGCTCATATTCACATACGCAAAGATCAAGTTTGACCAAAAGTTGACAAGATTTAACCACGGTTGACTTGAGTTGACTAGTTTCAAAAAGAATTTTGAAATAATTAAACAAAATTATTTAATTAAATGGAGTACTTACTTCTAATAAATTAAACCAATTTATTTAATTAAATGAGAAGCCATTCCTAATTAATTAAATGAAGTTATTTAATTAAATAAGAAAAGTGTCTCTAATTAATTAAAGATTATTTAATTAAATAGAAAAAGTAATTATGAGAGCATATGTCATTTTATAAAATTAAATATCTTAACAAAATCTCTCTTCAGTTCAAAAACGGAAATTTTCAGTTCACAATTGATAAAAAATGAGTTAAATCAATTAACTCCTTTTTCTACTCAAATTGAATCAATTAACTCCTTATTTTACTCAAATTAAATATGTTAACTCCCTTTAATTTGGAAATATCCCTTTATGACTGAACTTCACCTTTAATCCTGACCGTTGATTGAAATGGATCTCAACCGTTGATGAATTCCAGGAATGTCTATTTAAGAGACCCTTGTCTCTTTATTTTGAAAGGTTGAATGAGAATTTGCATCGAATTGTTGCTTGAATTCATACTCACATTTGCTCATATTCACATACGCAAAGATCAAGTTTGACAAAAAGTTGACTAGAATTAACCACGGTTGACTTGAGTTGACTAATTTTGAAAAGAATTTTGAAATAATTAAATAAATTATTTAATTAAATGGAGTACTTACTTCTAATTAATTAAACAAAGTTATTTAATTAAATGAGAAGCCATTCCTAATTAATTAAATGAAGTTATTTAATTAAATAAAAAAAATTGTCTCTATTTAATTAAAGATTACTTAATTAAATAGAAAAAGTAATTATGAGAGCATATCTCATTTTATTAAATTAAATATCTCAACAAAATCTCTCTTCAGCTCAAAAAAGGAAATTTTTAGTTCACTATTGATTAAAAATGAGTTAAATCAGTTAACTCCTTTTTCTACTCAAATTGAATCAGTTAACTCCTTATTTTACTCAAATTAAATTTGTTAACTCCTTTTAATTTGGAAATCTCCCTTTATGACTGAACTTCACCATTAATCGTGACCATTGATTGAAATCGATCTCAACTATTGATGAATTCCAGGAAAGCCTATTTAAGAGACCCTCATCTCTTCATTTTGAAAGGTTGAATGAGAATTTGCATCGAATTGTTGCTGGAATTCATACTCACATTTGCTCATATTCACATACACAAAGATCAAGTTGGACCAAAAGTTGACAAGATTTAAGCATGGTTGACTTGACTTGACTAGTTTTGAAATAAATTTTGAAATAATTAAACGAAATTATTTAATTAAATGGAGTACTTCTAATTAATTAAACAAAGTTATTTAATTAAATGAGAAGCCATTCCTAATTAATTAAAACAAGTTATTTAATTAAATAAGAAAAGTGTCTCTAATTAATAAAAGATTATTTAATTAAATAGAAAAAGTAATTATCAGAGCATATCTCATTTTATTAAATTAAATATCTCAACAAGATCTCTCTTCAGTTCAAAAAGGGAAATTTCCATTCACTATTGATCAAAAATGATTTAAATCAGTTAACTCCTTTTTCTACTCAAATTGAATCAGTTAACTCTTTATTTTACTCAAATTAAATCTCTTAACTCCCTTTAATTTGGAAATCTCCTTTTATAACTGAACTTCACCTTTAATCCTAATCGTTGATTGAAATCGATCTCAACCATTGATGAATTCCAAAAAAGTCTATTTAAAAGACCCTCATCTCTTCATTTTGAAGGGTTGAATGAGAATTTGCATCGAATTGATGCTAGAATTCATACTCACATTTGCTCATATTCACATACACAAAGAACAAGTTTCACCAAAAGTTCACCAGATTTAACTACGTTTGACTTGAGTTGACTAGTTTCAAAAAAAAAATTGAAATAATTAAACAAAATTATTTAATTAAATGGAGTACTTACTTATAATTAATTAAAGAAAGTTATTTAATTAAATGAGAAGCCATTACTAATTAATTAAATGAAGTTATTTAATTAAATAAGAAAAGTGTCTCTAATTAATTAAAGATTACTTAATTAAATAGAAAAAGTAATTATGAGAGCATATCTCATTTTATTAAATTAAATTTTTCAACAAAATCTCTCTTCAGTTCAAAAAGCAAAATTTCCAGTTCTCTATTGATAAAAAATGAAGTAAATCAATTAACTCCTTTTTCTACTCCAATTGAATCAGTTAACTCCTTATTTTACTCAAATTAAATCTATTAACTCCCTTTAATTTTGAAATCTTCCTTCATGACTGAACTTCACCTTTAATCCTGACTGGTGATTGAAATCGATCTCAACCGTTGATGAATTCCAAGAAAGTCTATTTAAGAGACCCTCATCTCTTCATTTTGAAAGGTTGAATGGGAATTTGCATCGAATTGTTGCTGGAATTCATTATCACATTTGCTCATATTCACATACACAAAGATCAAGTTTCACCAAAAGTTGACCAGATTTAACCATGGTTTACTTGAGTTGACTAGTCTCGAAATTTTTTTTTTGAATAATTAAATGAAATTATTTAGTTAAATGGAGTACTTTCTTCTAATTAATTAAACGTAGTTATTTAATTAAATGAGAAGTCATTCCTAATTAATTAAATGAAGTTATTTAATTAAATAAGAAAAGTGTCTCTAATTAATTAAAGATTAATTAATTAAATAGAAAAAGTGATTATAAGAGCATATCGCATTTTATTAAATTAAATATTTCAAAAAAATCTCTCTTCAGTTCAAAAAGGGAAATTACCAGTTCACTATTGATAAAAAATGAGTTAAATCAATTAACTCATTTTTCTACTTAAATTGAATCAGTTAAGTCCTTATTTTACTCAAAGTAAATCTGTTAACTCCCTTTAATTTGGAAATGTCCCTTTATGACTGAACTTCACCTTTAATCATGTGATCTGGTTACTAGGATCTAGGACTATTATAGAGAAATGCTAACTGATTACATAAATTTAGTTAAAATATTTAATGAATCAAATTAACATAATTGAAATAAGAGAACAACAAGATTAAGCTGATAAAAAAGAAATTGGGAGAAAGAAGACGCAAACAATTTGATCTCGGAGTTCGTCTGTATGGACTACGTCTCTGGGTCCTACTCCAATTGGGGGATCGATCCGATTATCTCCAAAAATTAGGTAAAAATATTTACAAAGTCATTCCTTTGAAGTACAACAACATCACGCTATTTTAAAGTACAGGAATGAGCACTTCAAAAATCTCCCTTATACTCAGCACTTGGACGTTCTCTCCTTTTTTTGAATGCCCCATAAGAGTCTCCTAACCCCTTTTTTATACCAAAAAATAGCCAAAATAAGGCCATAACAAATAATTGTAAAAATAGACTCTTTAACCAGTTTCCCTCTCGAAATAACCCTTTACCCATTTTAGAGGATTTGGCCCCATGTCCTTTTTGGGGTCAAAAATAAGCAATAACCTTATTTTTCTAAGGTTAGGCAGGATTTGGATAAAGTTAAATAAAAATTGGTGCACAATGATTTTTAAGCGATAAAATAGCGCAACGGCCACCCAACTTTTATGGTAGCCACCGGTCGGGTGTTCATACCCTGCCAGCGGGTCTTCCTTCTTTAAAACTGGCGCAAGTCTGTGGTTAAAAATATATTTCCTCCAATATCTTTTGAAATCCATGCGTGGCATAATGGAGGAAGTATGAGTTTTGGGAATAAATGGTCATGGGTTCAAATCCGACCATAAACCTTTTTATTTCCCACTTCGCTGACATCATGATGATGTTATCAATATTCATCTCTTATGCCAAACTTTAAAATGTCATAACTTGCACGTACGGGCTCTGTTTTTGATGAAACAAACATCGTCGAAAAGCTCTCGATGAGCTCTTTATTTTGAAATCCATTGTTGACCACTTTGGAGATGATTTTTTTCACCTTTTTGATGACCTTCGTTCTCAGTTTGACCAACCTTTGACTGACCATAACTTTTGCATATGGACTCCGTTTTTGTTCGTTCAAATTGCATTAGGTCTAGAATTTCAAGGAGTTTAATCTGATGTTGATTGTTGGAGTTTTGGAGATACTTCAATTTTGATGAAAGTATCCCCCAGATCAAGCCTTCCCACTGAGGAGCTTTCGGACCACCGAAAGTTTGGATTACTTAGAAAGAAGGTTAGGGTATAGTTCCCTCACTTTACCAATCTCCATCCATCTTGCCTTGCTTGGATGCAACCCCTTCAATCCCACTCGGAGGTATTCAACTGGTCCTCATCGTGAAGTTCTGACATTCTTGTCTAGGATAACATCTTTTGGCAATTCTGACATATACTCTAGTGAAAGATCATTAACTGATGGAACCTGAACACTGATGTCTTCATCCAAGATCATTGGAGGCTCATACAACTTCAAATTCTCAACATTGACAACTGAGTAAATTTGCATGTATGGAGGAAGATTAAGGCGAAAAGCATTAGTATCGATCTTTTCCAAGATCTCAAAAGGACCATACCTGATAGCTTAGACCTTCCTTCCTTCACCTTGCATTCTTTCCTTGCTAATATGTAACCAAACTCTGTCACCAACTTGTAATTGGTGATCAATGCAATGCTTATCATGGTGAGCCTTGTATTTTGTTTGGCTCTGCTCTAATTGTGCTTCTACTACTTGATGGATTGCTTGGACCTTCTGGATGAACTTTAAAGCCTTTTCTACATCATGACGTCCATCCACAACATCATCCTTCCCAAAAGAAAAATCCATTGGTGTCTTAGGCAAGTAACCGAAGCAGGTTTCAAAAGGAGACCTCTTTGTAGAAGAGTGTGTCGCATGGTTGTAAGCATGTTGCACATAATGAAGACTTTCATCCCACAACTTAGGATGTTTGCTGTAGTAGGCTCTAAGTAGATGCATAATTGTCATGTTCACTACCTCTATCTGTTCGTCGGTCTGTGGATCGAAGGTTGTACTCTTCTTCAGCTTGGTGTCCATGAGTCCCCATGAAGATGACCAAAATTCCCCTAAGAATCAAGAATCTCGATCTGATACAATAGAAGTGGGTAACCCAAAATGAACCCATACATTTTGAAAGTACAAATGAGCAGTCAGTTCAACTGTAACTTGCTTTTTACAAGGCATTAAAATACACATTTTGCTGAACCGATCAACTACTACATACAAATAATCATGACCCTTCCTAGAAATAGGTAAACCTCCCACAAAGTCCATAGATACACTTTCCCATGGATGGGATGGTACAGGTAATGGTGTGTACAAACCTAATTTCCTATTACTTGGTTTACTGGTTGCACACATTACACATCCTTTTATATACTTGGTGACAGTTTCCTGCATACGAGGCCAGTAACAATATTTTTGCAATTGAGCTAATGTCTTACTTACCCCGAAATGTCGTGCAATCAACGAGGTGTGTGCTTCACGAATTACATGTGCTTGTTCATTTCTAGAAATACATAATTTTCCCAAGTGGTACAACAAATTATCCTGTACATAGTAATCTTTCTCTTCTACATGTTTACCCTGGATTAAAGCTGCATAGATATCCTTAAAGTTCTCATCATTAGCATATTGTTCCTAAAAACTTTCATGAACCATAGAACTATTTTGACGGATTATCAAAGCATTCTGAACAGGAGGCCTAGAGAGCATATTTGCTACTTTGTTATGGGAACCCTTCTTATACTTAATTACCAAATGAAACTGTTGCAGAAAACCCATCCACCTAAAGTGCCTACTTTGTTGCAACTTAGATTGTGAGTGTAAATATTGTAGTGGTTGGTGATCAGTGTGGATTATAGTTTCCTTTTCCATTAAGTAGTGCTTCCATTTTTTAACACTCTAAACTAAAGCATAAAGTTCTTTATCATATGTAGGATAGTTACTTACTGCTCCTAAAAAAGTTTCAGAGTGGTAGCATACTGATTTACCTCCTTGCATGAGTACAGCTCCCATGGCAAACCCACTCGCATCTATCTCGATCTCAAATGGTTGATGTAAGTCTGGTAAATCCAGAATTGGTGCAATGCTCAACTTTTCCTTTAAAGTGTCAAAAGCCTTTTGTTGCGGACCTCCCCACTGAAAAGTTGCCTTCGTACTAGTTAATGCATGCAATGGTGATGCAATGTAAGAGAAGTTTGCAATGAACTTCCTCCAATATTGAACTGCACCTAAAAAAACTTCTGACTTCTGTGACTGTACTTGGCTTAGGCCATTTTACAATACATTCAACCTTTGCAGGGTCTACTTTCAATTGGCCATTCCCTACGACATAGCCTAAGTACACTAAGGATGTCTTTGCAAATTCACATTTTGACATCTTTACATACAATTTTTCTTTTCTCAGTATTTCAAATACTTTCTTTGCATGAATTACATGATCATCCCAAGACTTACTAAATACAAGAATATCATCTAAATAGACTATGAAAAAATCATCAATAAAGGGACGAAAGACATCATTCATGACTCTCATGAATGTAGCTGGTGCATTACAAAGCCCAAATGGCATGACCAACCACTCAAAAAGTCCCTGTTTTATCTTAAAAGCAGTTTTCCAAATATCACTTTCTGTAATTCTTATTTGATGATATCTACTACGTAAGTCTAGCTTAGTGAAATAAATTGCATGTTTCAACTGATCAAGTAAATCATCAATTCTAGGAAGAGGGTACCTGTTCTTTACCGTTATCTTGTTCAAAGCCCTGTAGTCAATGCACATTCTCCAAGTCCCATCTTTCTTTGGAACCAACACAATAGGAGAACCGCAAGGAGAAGTACTAAGACAGATAACTCCTTTCTCAACGAGCTCCTGAACTTGCTTCTTAATTTCTTCATTTTGTAAGACTAATAAACGGTACATGCCGATATTAGGAAGTGGTGCATCTTGCTGCAACTGAATCTCATGTTGTATCTCTCAGGAGGCAATCCTTCTGGTTCCTGAAACAAGTCATCATAAGTGGAAACAACTTTGACCATTTGAGCTTTATGTTTTGGATCACATCCCTTAAATGCCTCAAATGTCTCATCTTCTTTGGCTTTTACAATCATCAACATGAAATTCTTACTAGAGTTGACTAACCTTTTCATTTGACCAACATTGACTAATGCTAGATTAGTTATAACCTTATGTGCCCATACAATGTATTCAATCTTGTCTTTAAAAAAATGATATTTATTTTCCCCCCTATAAAAGATAGCTTGAAGATAAAACAAATAGGGACTCCCAAGTACAAGACCGCATATATCTAAAGGGACTACATCAACTTCTACCTCATCTACAAAGTTTGTAGTGATAGCAAATCTTAACTTGCATTGTTTAGTTACCTGTAACTGTGCATCATCACAAACCCATCCAAGAGGATATGGTTTTGGATGAGGTTTTGTAGTCAAGTTAAGCTTTTTAACAACTTCCTTAGATATCAAATTAACTTGAGAACCCGTATCAAATAATGTATCAACCTTATTATGCTTGATAACAACTCGAATGTGAAATAATTCATTCCTTTGCTTATCATTCTTAGGAGAAGATTCTTTAATTGTACTTATGCTAGAAGAACTTGGAGCTGATGAAAGAGATATACCTTTTCCTTTACCTTGAATCCCAGTAGCAACAATCTTTGTCTCATCTCCGGAGTCAAATCCAAGATCTTGTTGAATTACAGCAGCAATTTTCTATTTACCTTTGTTTCCACCATATCGCTTTGGCCTCTTTTCAGGATGTAACTTCCAACACTTAGAATCATCATGCCCTTCTTTCTTGCAATGTGAGCATGTGGGTTTCTCACCCTCTTTCTTTACTGTTGCTATCTTTTTACCCTTCCCTTTTCCTTTGGACTTTTCCTCAGACTTGGATGGCTTTTTATTAGACTTATCAATGAAAGTACCCTTACCCCTTGATTCTAAATCTGTTGCCTGGACACATACTTCATCCAAATTACAAGGATCCAGGACGAGAATAGAATGCCTTAGGTAAGAATGAAGACCACCTATATACTTGAGTAAAGTGTCTTGGGTATATAATGGGACATTTAATGAAATAGCCTTTTTACGAAATTCATGGGTGTAATCCTGGACAGATTGACCTTTACCTTGCCTAAAATGTTGCCAGTTCAACATTAACTGTTGCATATGGCCTAGGGGGTAAAATTGTTTCTTTAAAGCAGTAACAAATTCTGACCAAGACAAATTAAACTTACCATGTTGTGAAGTTTCATCCCGAGACCTACTCTCCCACCAAGTTAGGGCTACACCACCTAAATGAAGAGTGGCTAACTGAATTCTGTCAACATCATCTACAAGGTTTTGAACTCTACAGTAGACTTCTACTTGCTGAATCCAGTCATCTAGTTTTTCGACATTTAACTCCCCACAATATTTTGGTAAGTCAAACTTTACATCCAACTTAATTCGAGGCTTATGTCCTCCTTTGAAAATATTAGAAGACTCAGAATGGGTAGAAGAAGGAGAAGAGGGGGAAGAAGGAGAAAAGGGAGAAGAAGGAGAAGAAGGAGGTGTCTTTGGTGGATCATGATCAGCACCTTTTTTTTTCCCTTTGTCCTTTTGAGCTACACGTCTTTGCATCTTCTCTTCTCTTTCTCGTACCAAAACTTCTACCATTGTCTGCAAATTCTGAAGAGTCTTTTGAATACTCTTATCTTGAAAAGGTTGTCCACCTTCGTCTGCCATTTGTGATGATGGTTTAGTCCTTCATTTTCCAATCTCAGGATTGTATTCCTCAAGCTTTCCTTCGCCTTTCTCAATCCCGGATCTTGTTAGCATTCAAATCTACAATACTAGTCCAACAAAGGCTCTGATACCAAATTTGATCTGGTTACTAGGATCTAGGACTATTACAGAGAAATGCTAACTGATTACATAAATTTAATTAAAACATTTAATGAATCAAATTAACATAATTGAAATAAGAGAACAACAAGATTAAGCTAATAAAAAAGAAATTGGGAGAAAGAAGACGCAAACAATTTGATCTCGAAGTTCGTCCGTATGGACTACGTCTCTGTGTCCTACTCCAATTGGGCGACCGATCCGATTATCTCCAAAAATTAGGTAAAAATGTTTACAAAGTCATTCCTTTGAAGTACAACAACATCACGCTGTTTCAAAGTACAGGAATGAGCACTTCAAAAATATCCCTTATACTCAGCACTTAGATGTTCTCTCCTTTTTCTGAATGCCCCATAAGAGTCTCCTAACCCTTTTTTTATACCAAAAAATAGCCAAAATAAGGCCATAAAAAATAATTGTAAAAATAGACTCTTTAACCAGTTTCCCTCTCGAAATAACCCTTTACTCATTTTAGAGGATTTGGCCCCATGTCATTTTTGGGGTAAAAAATAAGCAATAACCTTATTTTTGTAAGGTTAGGCAGGATTTGGATAAACTTAAATAAAAATTGGTGCACAATTATTTTTAAGTGATAAAATAGCGCAACGGCCACCCAACTTTTATGGTAGCCGCCGGTCGGGGGTTCAAACCCTGCCAGCGGGTCTTCCTTCTTTAAAACTGGTGCAACTCTGTGGTTAAAAATATATTTCCTCCAATATCTTTTGAAATCCATGCGTGGCATAGTGGAGGAAGTATGAGTTGTGGGAATAAATGGTCATGGGTTCAAATCCAACCATAAAAAAATTTTATTTCCCACTTCGCTGATGTCATGATGATGTTATCAATATTCATCTCTTATGCTGAACTTTAAATTGTCATAACTTTCACGTACAGGCTCTATTTTTGATGAAACAAACAACGTCAAAAAGCTCTCGACGAGCTCTTTATTTTGAAATCCATTGTTGACCACTTTGGAGATGATTATTTTTTTCACCTTTTTGATGACCTTCGTTCTCGGTTTGACCAACCTTTGACTGACCATAAATTTTGCATATGGACTCCATTTTTGTTCGTTTCAAATTGCATTAGGTCTAGAATTTCAAGGAGTTTAATCTGATGCTGATTGTTGGAGTTTTGGAGATACTTCAATTTTGACGAAAGTATACCCCGGATCATCCTGACCATTGATTGAAATGGATCTCAACCATTGATGAATTTCAGAAAAGTCTATTTAAGAGACCCTCATCTCTTCATTTTGAAAGGTTGAATGAGAATTTGCATCGAATTGTTGTTGGAATTCATACTCACATTTGACCATATTCACATACGCAAAGATCAAGTTTGACCAAAACTTGACCAAATTTAACCACGATTGACTTAAGTTGACTAGTTTCGAAAAGAATTTTGAAATAAATAAATCAAAATTATTTAATTAAATGCAGTACTTACTTTTTATTAATTAAAAAAAGTTATTTAATTAAATGAGAAGCCATTCCTAATTAATTAAATGAATTTATTTAATTAAATAAGAAAAGTGTCTCTAATTAATTAAAGATTACTTAATTAAATAGAAAAAGTAATTATGAGAGCATATCTTTTTTTATTAAATTAAATATCTCAACAAAATCTCTGTTCAGTTCAAATAGAGAAATTTCTAGTTCACTATTGATAAAAAATGAGTTAAATCAGTTAACTCCTTTTTCTACTCAAATTGAATTAGTTAACTCCTTATTTTACTCAAATTAAATCTGTTAACTCCCTTTAATTTGGAACTCTCCCTTTATGACTGAACTTCAACTTTCACCCTGACCGTTGATTGAAATTGACCTCATCCGTTGATGAATTTTAGGAAAGTCTATTTAAGAGATCCTCATCTCTTCATTTTGAATGGTTGAATGAGAATTTGCATCGAATGGTTGCTGGAATTCATACTCACATTTAGTCATATTCACATACGCAAACATAAACTTTGACCAAAAGTTGATAGATTTAACCATGGTTGACTTGAGTTGACTAGTTTCAAAAAGAATTTTGAAGTAATTAAACGAATTATTTAATTAAATGGAGTACTTACTTCTAATTAATTAAATAAAGTTATTTAATTAAATGAGAAGCCATTCCTAATTAATTAAATGAAGTTATTTAATTAAATAAGAAAAGTGTCTCTAATCAGTTAAAGATTACTTAATTAAATAGAAAAAGTAATTATGAGAACACGTCTCATTTTATTAAATTAAATATCTCAACAAAATCTCCCTTCAGGTCAAAAAAGGAAACTTCCAATTCACTATTGATAAAAAATCAGTTAAATCAGTTCAATTCTTTTTCTACTCAAATTGAATTAGTAAACTCCTTATTTTACTCAAATTAAATCTGTTAACCCCCTTTAATTTGGAAATATCCCTTTATGACCAAACTTCACCATTAATCCTGACCATTGATTGAAATCGATCTCAACCGTTGATGAATTCTACGAAAGTCTATTTAAGAGATCATCATCTCTTCATTTTGAAAAGTTGAATGAGAATTTGCATCGAATTGTTGCTAGAATTCATACTCACATTTGCTCATATTCACATACGCAAAGATCAAGTTTGACCAAAAGTTGACCAGATTTAACCACGATTGACTTGAGTTGACTAGTTTCGAAAAGAATTTGGAAATAATTAAACGAAATTATTTAATTAAATGGAGTACTTACTTTTAATTAATTAAACAAAGTTATTTAATTAAATGAGAATCCATTCATAATTAATTAAATGAAGTTATTTAATTAAATAAGAAAAGTATCTTTAATTAATTAAAGATTACTTAATTAAATCAAAAATGAGTTAAATCAGTTAAATCAAAAATGACTTAAATTAGTTAACTCCTTTTTCTACTCAAATTAAATCAGTTAACTCTTTATTTTGCTCAAATTAAATCTATTAACTCCCTTTAATTTGGAAATCTCCTTTTATGACTGAACTTCACCTTTAATCCTGACCGTTGATTGAAATCGATCTCAACCGTTGATGAATTTCAGGAAAGTCTATTTAAAAGACCCTCATCTCTTCATTTTGAAAGGCTGAATGAGAATTTGCATCCAATTGTTGTTGGAATTCATACTCAAATTTGCTCATATTCACATACGCAAAGATCAAGTTTGATGAAAACTTGACCATATTTAACCACGGTTGACTTGGGTTGACTAGTTTCAAAGAGAATTTTGAAATAATTAAACTAAATTATTTAATTAAATGGAGTACTTACTTCTAGTTAATTAAACAAAGTTATTTAATTAAATGAAAAGCCATTCCTAATTAGTTAAATGAAGTTATTTTATTAAATAAGAAAAGTGTCTCTTATTAATTAAAGATTATTTAATGAAATAGAAAAAGTAATTATGAGAGCATATCTCATTTTATTAAATTAAATATCTCAACAAAATATCTCTTCAGTTCAAAAAGCAAAATTTTTAGTTCACTATTGATTAAAAATGAGTTAAATGAGTTAACTCCTTTTTCTACTCAAATTGAATCAGTTAACTCCTTATTTTACTCAAATTAAATCTATTAACTCGCTTTAATTTGGTTATCTCCCTTTATGACTGAACTTCACCATTAATCTTGACCGTTGATTGAAATTAATCTAAACTGTTGATGAATTCCAAGAAAGTCTATTTAAGAGACCCTCATCTCTTCATTTTGAAAGGTTGAATGAGAATCTGCATCGAATTGTTGCTAGAATTCATACTCACATTTGCTCATACTCACATACGCAAAGATCAAGGTTGACAAAAAGTTGACCAGATTTAACCACAGTTGACTTGACTTGACTATGTTCAAATTTTTTTTTGAAATAATTAAAAAAAATTATTTAATTAAATGGAGTACTTACTTCTAATTAATTAAACAATGTTATTTAATTAAATGAGAAGCCATTCCTAATTAATTAAATGAAGTTATTTAATTAAATAAGAAAAGTGTCTTTAATTAATTAAAGATTATTTAATTAAATGGAAAAAGTAATTACGAGAGCATATCTCATTTTATTAAATTAAATATCTCAACAAAATCTCTCTTCAGTTCAAAAAGGGAAATTTCTAGCTCACTTTTGATCAAAAATGAGTTAAATCAGTTAACTCCTTTTTCTACTCAAATTGAATCAGTTGACTCCTTATTTTACTCAAATAAAATCTGTTAACTCCCTTTAATTTGAAAATCTCGCTCTATGATTGAACTTCACCTTTAATCCTGATCGTTGATTGAAATTGATCTCAACCATTGATGAATTTCAAAAGTGTCTATTTAAGAGATCCTCATCTCTTCATTTTGAAAGGTTGAATGAGAATTTTCATCGAATTATTGTTGGAATTCATACTCACATTTGCTCATATTCATATACGCAAAGATCAAGTTTGACCAAAAGTTGACCAAATTTAGCCACGATTTACTTGAGTTGACTAGTTTCGAAATTTTTTTTGAAATAATTAAATGGAGTACTTACTTCTAATTGATTAAACAAAGTCATTCAATTAAATGAGAAGCCATTCCTAACTAATTAAATGAAGTTATTTAATTAAATAAAAAAAGTGTCTCTAATTAATTAAAAATTATTTAATTAAATAGAATAAGTAATTATGAGAGCATATCTCATTTTATTAAATTAAATCTGTCAACAAAATCTCTCTTCAGTTCAAAAAGGGAAGTTTCCAGTTCACTATTGATAAAAATTGAGTTAAATGAGTTAACTCCTTTTTTTACTCAAATTGAATCAGTTAACTTCTTATTTTACTCGGATTAAATCTGTTAACTCCCTTTAATTTGGAAATTTCCCTTTATGACTGAACTTCACCTTTAATCCTGACCATTGATTGAAATCAATCTCAACCATTGATGAATTCCAAGAAAGTCTATTTAAGAGACCCTTATCTCTTCATTTTGAAAGGTTGAATGAGAATTTGCATCGAATTGTTGCTGGAATTCATACTCACATTTGCTCATATTCACATACGCAAAGATCAAGTTTGACCAAAAGTTGACCAGATTAAACCTCGATTTACTTGAGTTGACTAGTTTCGAAAAGAACTTTTAAATAATTAAATGAAATTATTTAATTAAATGGAGTACTTACTTTTAATTAATTAAACAAAGTTATTTAATTAAATGAGAAACCTTTCTTAACTAATTAAATGAAGTTATTTAATTAAATAAGAAAAGTGTCTCTGATTAATTAAAGATTAATTACTTAAATAGAAAAAGTAATTATGAGAGCATATCTCATTTTATTAAATTAAATATATCAACAAGATCTCTCTTCAGTTCAAAAAGAGAAATTTCTAGTTCACTATTGATAAAAAATGAGTAAAATCAGTTAACTCCTTTTTCTACTCAAATGATATTAGTTAACTCTTTATTTTACTCAAATTAAATCTCTTAACTCCATTTAATTTGGAAATCTCCTTTTATGACTGAACTTCACCTTTAATCCTGACCGTTGATTGAAATCAATCTCAATCGTTGATGAATTTCAGGAAAGTCTATTTAAAAGACCCTTATCTCTTCATTTTGAAAGGTTGAATGAGAATTTACATCAAATTGTTGTTGGAATTCATAATCAAATTTGCTCATATTCACATATGCAAAGATCAAGTTTGACAAAAAGTTGACCAGATTTAACCACGATTGACTTGAGTTGAATATATTCGAAAAAAAATTTGAAATAATTAAACGAAATTATTTAATTAAATAGAGTATTTACTTCTAATTAATTAAACAAAGTTATTTAATTAAATGAGAAGCCATTCCTAATTAATTAAATGAAGTTATTTAATTAAATAAGAAAAGTGTCTATAATTAATTAAAGATTGATTAATTAAATAGAAAAAGTAATTATGAGAGCATATCTTGGTTTATTAAATTAAATATCACAACAAAATCTCTCTTCAATTCAAAAAGGGAAATTTCTTGTTCACTATTGATAAAAAATGAGTTAAATCAGTTAACTCCTTTTTCTACTCAAATTGAATCAGTTAACTCCTTATTTTACTCAAATTAAATCTGTTAACTCCCTTTAATTTGAAAATCTCCCTTTATGACAGAATTTCACCTTTAATCCTGACCGTTGATTGAAATGAATCTCAACCATTGACGAATTCTAGGAAAGTCTATTTAACATACCCTCATCTCTTCATTTTGAAAGGTTGAATGAGAATTTGCATCGAATTGTTGATGGAATTCATACTCACATTTGCTCATATTCACATACGCAAAGATCAAGTTTGACCAAAAGTTGACTAGATTTGACCACAGTTTACTTTAGTTGACTAGTTTCGAAGAGAATTTTGGAATAATTAAACAAATTATTTAATTAAATGAAGTACTTAATTCTAATTAATTAAACAAAGTTATTTAATTAAATAAGAAAAGTGTCTCTAATTAATTAAAGATTACTTAATTAAATAGAAAAAATAATTATGAGAGCATATCTCATTTTATTAAATTAAATATCTCAACAAAATCTCTCTTCAGTTTAAAAAAGGAAATTTGCAATTCACTATTGATAAAAAATGAGTGAAATCAGTTCACTCCTTTTTCTACTCAAATTGAATCAGTTAACTCCTTATTTTACTCAAATTAAATCTGTTAACTCACTTTAATTTGGAAATATCCCTTTATGTCTGAACTTCACCTTTAATCCTGACCGTTGATTGAAACCGATCTCAATTGTTGATGAATTTTGGGAAAGTCTATGTAAGAGACCCTCATCTCTTCATTTTGAAAGGTTGAATGAGAATTTGTATCAAATTGTTGCTGGAATTCATACATACATTTGCTCATATTCACATACGCAAAGATCAAGTTGGACAAAAAGTTGACCAGATTTAACCACGGTTGACTTGAGCTGACTAGTTTCGAAAAGAATTTTTAAATAATTAAACAAAATTATTTAATTAAATGGAGTACTTATTTCTAATTAATTAAACAAAGTTATTTAATTAAATGAGAAGCCATTCCTAATTAATTAAAAGAAGCTATTTAATTAAATAAAAAAATTGTCTATAATTAATAAAAGATTACTTAATTAAATAAAAAAAGTAATTATGAGAGCATATCTCATTTTATTAAATTAAATATCTCAACAAGATCTCTCTTCAGTTCAAAAAGGTAAATTTTCATTCACTATTGATCAAAAATGAGTTAAATCAGTTAACTCATTTTTCTACTCAAATTGAATCAGTTAACTCTTTATTTTACTCAAATTAAATCTATTAACTCCCTTTAATTTGGAAATCTCCTTTTATGACTGAACTTCACCTTTAATCTTGACCGTTGATTGAAATCAATCTCAATCGTTGATGAATTCCAGAAAGGTCTATTTAAGAGACCCTCATCTCTTCATTTTGAAAGGTTGAATGAGAATTTGCATCGAATTATCGTTGGAATTCATACTCACATTTTCTCATATTCAGATACGCAAAGATCAAGTTTGACCAAATTTAGTTGCGGTTGACTTGAGTTGACTAGTTTTGAAAAGAATTTTGAAATAATTAAAAGAAATTATTTAATTAAATGAAGTACTTACTTCTAATTAATTAAATAATGTTATTTAATTAAATGAGAAGCCATTCCTAATTAATTAAATGAAGTTATTTAATCAAATAAGAAAAGTGTCTTTAATTAATTAAAGATTATTTAATTAAATGGAAAAAGTAATTATGAGAGCATATCTCATTTTATTAAATTAAATATCTCAACAAAATCTCTCTTCAGTTCAAAAAGGGAAATTTCCAATTCACTTTTGATCAAAAATGAGTTAAATCAGTTAACTCTTTTTTTTACTCAAATTGAATCAGTTAACTCCTTATTTTACTCAAATTAAATCTGTTAACTCCCTTTAATTTGGAAATCTCCCTTTATGACTGAACTTAACCTTTAATCTTGACCTTTGATTGAAATCGATCTCAACTGTTGATGAATTTCAGGAAAGTCTATTTAAGAGACCCTCATCTCTTCATTTTGAAAGGTTCAATGAGAATTTGCATCAAATTATTGTTGGAATTCATACTCACATTTGCTCATATTCACGTACACAAAGATCAAGTTTGACGAAAAGTTGACCAGATTTAGCCGCAGTTGACTTGAGTTGACTAAATTCAAAATTTTTTTTGATATAATTAAACGAAATTATTTAATTAAATGGAGTACTTACTTCTAATTAATTAAAAAAATTTATTTAATTATATTAGAAGACATTCCTAATTAATTAAATGAAGTTATTTAATTAAATAAGAAAAGTGTCTCTAATTAATTAAAGATTATTTAATTAAATAGAAAAAGTAATTATGAGAGCATATCTCATTTTATTAAATTAAATATCTCAACAAAATCTCTCTTCAATTCAAAAAGAGAAATTTTCAGTTCACTATTTATAAAAAATGAGTTAAATCAGTTAACTCCTTTTTCTACTCAAATTGAATCAGTTAAATCCTTATTTTACTCAAATTAAATCTGTTAACTGCCTTTAATTTGGAAATGTCCCTTTATGACCGAACTTCACATTAATCCTGATCGTCGATTGAAATGGATCTCAACTGTTGATGAATTTCAGGAAAGTCTATTTAAGAGACCCTCATCTCTTCATTTTGAAAGGTTGAATGAGAATTTGCATCAAATTGTTGTTGGAATTCATACTCACATTTGCTCATATTCACATACGCAAAGATCAAGTTTGAGCAAAAGTTGACCATATTTAACCATAGTTGACTTGAGTTGACTAGTTTCAAATTTTTTTTGAAATAATCAAACGAAATTATTTAATTAAACGGATTACCTACTTCTAATTAATTAAACAAAGTTATTTAATTAAATGAGAAGCCATTCCTAATTAATTAAATGAAGTTATTTAATTAAATAAGAAAAGTGTCTCTAATTAATTAAAGATTATTTAATTAAATAGAAAAATTAATTATGAGAGCATATCTCATTTTATTAAATTAAATATCTCAACAAAATCTCTCTTCAGTTCAAAAAAGAAAAGTTCCAGTTCACTATTGATAAAAAATGAGTTAAATTAGTTAACTCCTTTTTCTACTCAATTTGAATCAGTTAACTCCTTATTTTACACAAATTAAATTTGTTAACTCCCTTTAATTTGGAAATCTCCCTTTATGACTGAACTTCACCTTTAATCCTGACCATTTATTGAAATTGATCTCAATTGTTGATGAATTCCAAGGAAGTCTATTTAAGAGACCCTCATCTATTCACTTTAAAAGGTTGAATGAGAATTTGCATCAAATTGTTGTTGGAATTCATACTCACATTTGGTCATATTGTAGTGCCTACCGCTAGTTCGCATTTTGTTATCATTGTTGAACTTTTTTAGAGCTAGTGTTATGTTATTGGTTAGCAGCATTCTTTTGAGATTATCAGATATTGTGTGATGGATTCAGTTCATTATGTGATGAGGTCACTTAGACTTTGCATTTCATGTATGTATGATGATTATTTTTAGTGTTTTCAATTATTAATGATGATTAGTAAGATGATTTATTATCATATGTTTCTTATTATGGATACTTACCCCATACTTGCATGTGTATGGTGTGTGTGTTTTCTTTGCGTGTTTGCTTTTGTATGGCGTGTCTGATGTAGTTAAGGAAGGGAGTCGTAGTCACTTGCTAGTCGGGATCTACACGATGCACCACTTCCTGGCATTGCCTATTTAGTTTAGTATATATTGTGCTTGTACATGCATAGTTTTTATGCAGGTTGCAGGTACCGGGTATCGACTTCCCTAAATTGCCAGGATGAGCGTACCCTATCACACTATCTCAATGATAAGAGAGGGGAGATAAATTCTCAAGTCCAAATTCCAACCCTTTAAGCCATTTGTTCTAATTAAAAAATTAGGAAAAGTATCTGAGTTGAGTACCCTCCGAATACGTTGGATAACGTAATTCGTAATTTAAACCTTTGGTTTGATTTTGTATGTATTTTGGCTATGATGGATTTTCATATTTTTACCCTTGTGAGTTTTTGATGTATTTTCTATTAATTAAGCCTAATTAAAAGATTTAATTAATGGTTTGATTTAATGAAAAATTAATATGATATTTTAATATTTATTTTATTTAATTAATTGAAAAATTAATAAAATAAAATAATTAAATTGGAAAATAAAAGTTAAAAGTTTAAATTTGGAATGTGACAATATTTATTTTAATAATAATATATTTGGAGCTCATTTTAAATAAATGATTAAATAATAATATTATTAAAGCTAATAAATATTTTAGCAATTAAGTTTTGGAAAATGAAATTTAAAAGTGGAAAGCATATTTTAAATTATTAAAAGATTCTAGATCTCATGTGATTAAAATATAAATATATTAAGATTGAAAAGTGGAATTATTAAAGTTAGTGCATGAGATTTAATAAATAAATTAATTAAATTGGGAAGAGTAAATTAAATATTATATTAATTAATGTGCATTATTTTTAATACTTGCTCACATAGGAGTTGGCAAATTCTCGAGAGTTGTCATGTAGAGAACACAGAAGTTTGCACTCTAAGAATGCACTAGTTGTCTACATGTAGGAGTTAGCATTTGATTGGAGCACATGGTGTCTACAACCTTAAGACTTATCTAGAAGGTTGGAGAAGGCTCATGCTAGGTTGTCATGCTTATCTTCTAGTTGTCTCTAGAGACACTCTAGATGCATCTTAGAGGCCTTTAAATAGAGGCTCTCCTAGTGTGTTTGGACAAGCGGAATGGAAACTACGAGCTACAAGCTTAAATGGAAGCTACAAGCTACAAGCTTTAAATGGAAGCTTCAAAGCTTACATGTATTGGAGAAGCTCATATGCTCATATGTTCCTACATGGTACTATGCTCCTTTTAGCATTTTTGGTCACTTGGAGGATTCGATTGGCTGGATCTTGGAGGAATTGTGAATGACAAAGAAGGAAGGGATTTTCTATGGACTTCAGTAGCATGGCAAAATTAGCATCAGTTTCCAGGTGCACTCGTGATAATCTCACACTCTATTTGCACTATTTCTCTTCCTGTCTTCATCATGTTTGTTATATGTGTCCGATTATATTCCATGAATGAAATTGCAATTTGAATCAGAATCTAGATATGTATTTATTGGTGGAGAAGAAAACATTAGAAAACCCTAGATCCAGTTAAGGAGACATTAGATCTAAACAGATTTGGGTTCGAATTTGAATCAAATTGAGAAAGACGTTTTAAAATTTATAGTTAAACCCATTGGATGAATTAATGGATATGTTTAGTACATGATTATTTAAAAAGAAAAATTCTTGTTTAGAAAAGCCTTTTAATTCTAAGTATATATTCTCTTTTAAAAATCTATATATATATATATATATATATATAGTTTATATATATATACTTTAAATATAGTAATAAGTGATAACTAATTATATATATATATATATGTATACATATATACATGTATACATATATACATATATACATATATACATACATATATATATACATATATATATACATATATATATACATATATATATATATACATATATATATATATATATATATATATATATATATATATACATATTCTTATATACATATACATCTATATATGTGTGTGTGTGTGTGTGTGTAAGTCAAGATGAGAAACTTTATTTATCAATCTTGAATCGCATGTTTTATCGCATATTATAAAATGTTATTGCAAACGTTTCATTAAGAAAAAATTATATATAAGTGGGAGGGACTCCAACGTACCCCCTGGCAGTGTATCTGCGCGAGTTGCAGAGTACCCGCGTGTTCGCAGGGTACCTGCGACTCGCGGGTCGCATGGCCTTTCCCCAAGTATGGTTGGGCAAGAGTTTTAAAAAAGTATGCGACCATTAACACTTCCACTGACGATGCGTTAGGTCACATGGATATTAATAACAAACCGTGCACGACGTTGCACACCACTGTGACATGACACGACACTTTAATAAAATGCCGACAGTGATTCATTGCGTAGTAATGAGGATTTCGGATTTTGCAATTCAATTTAATAATATTATATGTATATATATATGTGTGTATGAAATATACATAAGCATATATATGTATATATAATATTGTAATTCGACTTTGTAATTATTATGAAGTATTGGATATTAATCATTATATATATATATATATAATATAAGCAAGATTTTGTTTATGTTGATAATCGAGTTATTAAAATTTCAATAAAGCAATATAGTTAGAATTTATAACTACTTAATTAGTCTAAAAAGACTAATAAGAATGTTTTAAAAGAATTAATGGGGATTTTCATAGGAACGATTGTAGATAGAACTGATGGAAGAGATATATTAAATAATTTAGATGGTAAATTTATATTACGAGATGAATTAAATTAAGTGACTCAAATTTTATTGATATTGGACAATGGGTTATTACTACATTATAACATTGTTATGTTAATGTTAATACATTCGAATTATTAGGTATCTTATTGTTATACCTTAATCATACTAAGAGTTAGTTAAATATTGACTAATGAAGTTTATGTAAAGATTCTCTAGATCGACTATTTATAGTTGTGATTAGTTTATTTATTAATGTTTGTTGGGTCCACAAACTATTAATAAATAATAATATAAATGACTAATTCAATTAGAATTAATCTAGAAGAGATTACTTAATGATTGAAGTTTTGTAAGACATTAGTTTTTGAATTTGGATTATAATTGATTTTAATCAATTAATGAGTTGTCAATATAATTAAATGCGATAGAGATTTAACTAGGAAATGATTATCATAAATATGAAATCGTTAAGAAAGATGAATGTAGTCATTATGGATAAGATTTCCAAAATAACTTGTTAATATTATTATTATTAAAATATTAATATTTGTGTATCGGATTGAAGTTGACTTTGACGTACAAACTATTGTTAGTCAACTAATACTCATTGGGTTGATGGTTTGGTTGTGAAATTATTAATTAAATCAATTAACTAGAGCTAATTGGATTTAATTAATAATTAAGTTATGTAGTAGAGATTTAATTGATATAATTCTTTTAATGAGATTGTAGAAATATTGATATCAGAATTGATAAGTTTTATGACTTGAATTATGACCTTAGATATTATATGGTTGTCAATGATGATGGCGATTAAATTAAAAGACTCAAACTTTAGTAATACTTAATTAAGTTTCTAATTGAGAACTATTAGAATTTTGAAAGGTCATGGATAGTGCACTTATGAGAATTGGTTGATTTAATTGATCATTTTAATAAAGTTATGATTCAAAGATTGATAATTGGCTTTCTTATATGATAACGAATAATGATCCTTGATTTATGTGAAAAGTTGAAGTAACATTATAAGAAGAGTTAATTAATTAAAATATGGATCATGGTTAAATATAAAGGACAATTTAATTAAATGTCAATAATGATCAGTTTAATGATTAAATAATTATCCTTAAGTTATTCTTAGGATAATGCTACCGGGGAACAATTGGGTTGACTTGTAGGACAAGTGATGAAACATTTGAAGTATACTTGAGAATGGAAACTAAAACCCCTACACTTGAGTATTGGAAAATGAAACCTCTACATTTAATTCAGCTATGTGAATTGAGTAAACCAAAACATGTGTTTGCATCGTGTATTCTATATGCTTCTTGTTTTGGGTTTTGGGTTGACTAGTGTTGACCAGTCCTAGGTTGTTACCAGAGGCTCGGGGGTTATGAGATGTGTTGGCATGTTGATCTTATTTGGTCTTGATCTTTATAAACCCAACCATGGTAATGTGATCATATGATCTATGATATGTTTTTATTTTTTTCATCAGTCTTCATGTGTGAAGCTGAGATGTATGTGTATGAGACACTTGAGCTAACCATATTTTTTGTCATCGATCAATTATCCTTGGATTATTTTCTAGTCACCATGATGGGACTATGATGTGGATTTATTCTTGATGATGTCATGTTGTGACATGTTTGACTCAACCATTTTGGAGTCTTTGATGAGTATGATTTTGAGATATTCTTGGTTTCTTGTTGAGAACCAATGGATGTGATGATATATTTTGGTTATTGAGAACCAATGGATACTTATGATTATCAGTGATACTTCAGTTGCCAATAGAGAATTTTGTGCTCATGATTTTCTATGGATGTTGTACATGGAGATTTGATGCTTTTATGCATATTTGATGATTTTATCATGAATATTTGATGATTCTTATTGTGGATATTTGATGATTCTTTTTATGGATTATCTTTTGGATTTTCTTTACCGACGCTTGTACAGGACTATGGTAATTTTATGATTCCATGAGCATTAGGGTAGGTAATCTACTTGTAGTGTTGGGAAGTTGCTTGCAATGGGGGTCGGGGCCCTAAGTGGCTACCAGGATAAC
The DNA here is from genome assembly GCA_028749045.1 of Cupressus sempervirens. Taxonomy (NCBI): domain Eukaryota; kingdom Viridiplantae; phylum Streptophyta; class Pinopsida; order Cupressales; family Cupressaceae; genus Cupressus; species Cupressus sempervirens. The sequence goes on from CM053783.1 coordinate 120,679,750, forward strand.
TCATTGTAAGTTTGGTTAATAAGTGATAACATTTACACACTAAATGGGGATTAAATGAACCTAAAAAGATAATTGTTTTGGATTTTCTCGCCCATGCCTTGAGCGATTATACAGGCTAGGATGGGAGTAGTGAGACGCATGGTTGCGACCATTGCATTCCATAGTATGCCTCGTCAGTATGAGAGGATACTAGTGGCCGCATGAGATCTGTATGGACCCGTGGAGTTTAGCTAACTGCCAAGGTAACTTGTACGAGATAAATGCGATGACACTTTCCCGCTTGCAGAGTAGGTTTCCTACATGTCATTGTGTACCTCTGGGAAATTAGATGTCAGTTTTGTGTGTGTTGGAACCTTTGATAGCCTATTTGGGACTTGAGACTATCTTCTCAGCACGGTGGGAGTGGACCAATTAGGTTCCACGTGATCGGGCGGTAGTGTTTTATCACTCTTATCATTTGAGATCCGTTAGAGACACCGTGGCTGGAGCATTCTTGGTTGGTATTTATCTTCATTATGTTCTTGGAGCATTATGATAGATGATATACCTTATGATGGATGTATTTACTGGTATGTTTCTTATATTGATGATTTGCATATGTTAGATGATGTTAACTTATGCTTTGCTTTGCTTGTTAGTAGGATGTTTTAAGAGTGACATTCCTACTATGTTAATAGCCGATGATCTCTTCGGTGCCTTGGAATGTTACGCACGGAGGGATGGCTAGGATCAACGATGGTCTAATGATGCTATTAAACGATTGGGAGGAACTGTGCATTTAGTTAGTTATGTTTGTGATATATGGTTATCTTTTTATGATGGATGTTTATATCTTCATGATGATGATGTATCATGTATGGTTATGGTTTCATTATGTTATTACATCATGAATTAATTTTTGACGATGATGTACTTTATTTACATGGATGTTTATTCTTTTAAGTTTTTCATACCTTGTAACATGTATAGTGAATGATTGAGCAATTTAAAATTTATACTTGTATATGGTTTTAAGAACATTGGATGTATCCTTGTTATTTCATTGTTAAGGATGTAATTTTAGATGAATAAGTTATGACTAGAAGTAATTCAATGTTAAGGAATCTTTAAACAATGTAATCTGTTATGTATGTTATGTTTACTTTCTGTTGGATGTTGCTATTGCTTCCGCTATCATGTAAGTGTTGTGAATGGTTTTACTTTCATGTTTTAAATAATAAAAAAATTGTTTGGCAAACTTAGTGAAATTCTTTTAGATCTCTTGGCGGGCCATTACACATATTAACATACACAAAGATCAAGTTTAACCAAAAGTTGACCAGATTTAACCACAGTTGACATGAGTTGACTAGTTTCAAAAAGAATTTTTAAATAATTAAACAAAATTATTTAATTAAATGGAGTACTTACTTCTAATTAATTAAACAATGTTATTTAATTAAATGGGAAGCCATTCCTAATTAATTAAATGAAGTTATTTAATTAATTAAGAAAAGTGTCTCTAATTAATTAAATATTATTTAATTAAATAGAAAAAGTAATTATGAGAGAATAACTCATTTTATTAATTTAAATATCTTAACAAAATCTCTCTTCAGTTCAAAAAGGTAAATTTTTAGTTCACTATTGATCAAAAATGAGTTAAATGAGTTAACTCCTTTTTCTACTCAAATTGAATCAGTTAACTCTTTATTTAACTTAAATTAAATCTGTTAACTCCCTTTAATTAGAAAATCATCTTTTATGACAGAACTTCACCTTTAATCCTGACCGCTGATTGAAATCGATGTCAACTTTTGATGAATTCTAGGAAAGTCTATTTAAGAGACCCTCATCTCTTCATTTTGAAAGATTGAATGAGAATTTGCATCGAATTGTGGTTGGAATTCATACACACATTTGCTCATATTCACATACGCAAAGATCAAGTTTTACCAAAAGTTGACCAGATTTAACCACGGTTGAATTGAGTTGACTAGTTTCGAAAAGAATTTTGAAATAATTAAACGAAATTATTTAATTAAATGGAGTACTTACTTCTAATTAATTAAACAAAGTTATTTAATTAAATGAGAAGCCATTCCTAATTAATTAAATGAAGTTATTTAATTAAATAAGAAAATTGTCTCTAATTAATTAAAGATTATTTAATTAAATAGAAAAAGTAATTATGAGAGCATATCTCATTTTATTAAATTAAATATCTCAACAAAATCTCTCTTCAGTTCAAAAAGGGAAATCTCTAGTTCACTATTGATCAAAAATGAGTTAAATCAGTTAACTCCTTTTTCGACTCAAATTGAATTCATATTTCACTAGTTCACTATTTGCTCATATTCACATACGCAAAGATCAAGTTTGACCAAAAGTTGACTAGATTTAACTATGGTTGACTTTAGTTGACTAGTTTCGAAAAGAATTTTGAAATAATTAAACTAATTATTTAATTAAATGGAGTACTTACTTCTAATTAATTAAACAAAGATATTTAATTAAATGAGAATCCATTCCTAATTAATTAAATGAAGTTATTTAATTAAACAAGAAAAGTGTCTCTAATTAATTAAAGATTACTTAATTAAATAGAAAAAGTAATTATGAGACCATATCTCATTTTATTAAATTAAATATCTCAACAAAATCTCTCTTCAATTCAAAAAACGAAACTTCCAATTCACTATTGATAAAAAATGAGTTAAATCAGTTCACTCCTTTTTCTTCTCAAATTGAATCTGTTAACTCCTTATTTTACTCAAATTAAATCTGTTAACTCCTTTTAATTTGGAAATCTCCCTTTATGACTGAACTTCACATTTAATCCTGACCGTTGATTGAAACCGATCTCAACTTTTGATGAATTTCAAGAATGTCTATTTAAGAGACCCTCATCTCTTCATTTTGAAAGGTTGAATGAAAATTTGCATCAAATTGTTCCTTGAATTCATACTCACATTTTCTCATATTCACATACGCAAATATCAAGTTGGACCAAAAGTTGACCATATTTAACCATGGTTGACTTGAGTTGACAAGTTTCGAAAAGAATTTTGAAATAATTAAACAATTTTTTTTAATTAAATGGAGTACTTACTTTTAATTAATTAAACAAAGTTATTTAATTAAATGAGAAGCCATTCCTAATTAATTAAAAGAAGTTATTTAGTTAAATAAGAAAAGTGTTTCTAATTAATTAAAAATTATTTAATGAAATAGAAAAAGTAATTATGAGAGCATATCTCATTTTATTAAATTAAATATCTCAACAAAATCTCTCTTTAGTTCAAAAAGGGAAATTTCCAGTTCAGTATTGATCAAAAATGAGTTAAATCAGTTAACTCCTTTTTCTACTCAAATTGAATCAGTTAACTCCTTATTTTATTCAAATTAAATCAGTTAACTCCCTTTAATTTGGAAATCTCCCTTTATGACTGAACTTCACCTTTAGTCCTGACCGTTGATTGAAATTGATCTCAACCATTGATGAATTCTAAGAAAGTCTATTTAAGAGACCCTCATCTCTTCATTTTGAAAGGTTGAATGAGAATTTGCATCGAATTGTTGCTGGAATTCATACTCACATTAGCTCATATTCACATACGCAAAGATCAAGTTTGACCAAAAGTTGACCAGATTTAACCACAGTTGACTTGAGTTGACTAGTTTTAAAAATAATTTTGAAATAATTAAACAAAATTATGTAACTAAATGGAGTACTTACTTCTAATTAATTAAACAAAGTTATTTAATTAAATGAGAAGCCATTCCTAATTAATTAAATGAAGTTATTTAATTAAATAAGAAAAGTGTCTCTAATTAATTAAAGATTATTTAAATAAATAGAAAAAGTAATTATGAGAGCATATCTCATTTTATTAAATTAAATATCTCAACAAAATCTCTCTTTAGTTCAAAAAAGGAAATTTCGAGTTCACTATTGATCAAAAATGAGTTAAATCAGTTAACTCCTTTTTCTACTCAAATTGAATCACTTAACTCCTTATTTTACTCAAATTAAATCTGTTAACTCCCTTTAATTTTGAAATCTCCCTTTATGACTGAACTTCACCTTTAATCCTGACTGTTGATTGAAATCAATCTCAACCATTGGTGAATTCCATGAAAGTCTATTTAAGAGACCTTCATCTCTTCATTTTGAAAGGTTGAATGAGAATTTGCATCGAATTGTTGTTGGAATTCATACTCGCATTTGCTCATATTCACATACGCAAAGATCAGGTTTGACCAAAAGTTGACCAGATTTAACCATGGTTGACTTGAGTTGACTAGTTTCGAAAAGAATTTTGAAATAATCAAACGGAATTATTTAATTAAATGGAGTACTTACTTCTAATTAATTAAACAAAGTTATTTATTTAAATGAGAAGTCATTCCTAATTAATTAAATAAAGTTATTTAATTAAATAAGAAAAGTGTCTCTAATTAATTAAAGATTATTTAATTAATTAGAAAAAGTAATTATGAGAGCATATCTCATTTTATTAAATTAAATATCTCAACAAAATCTCTCTTCAGTTCAAAAAGGAAAATTTGCAGTTCACTTTTGATCAAAAATGAGTTAAATCAGTTAACTCTTTTTTCTACTCAAATTGAATCAGTTAACTCCTTATTTTACTCTAATTAAATCTGTTAACTCCCTTTAATTTGAAAATCTCCCTTTATGACTGAACTGCACCTTTAATCCTGACCGTTGATTTTAATCGATCTCAACTGTTGATGAATTCCATGAAAGTCTATTTAAGAGACCCTCATCTCTTCATTTTGAAAGGTTGAATTAGAATTTGCCTCCAATTGTTGCTAGAATTCATACTCACATTTGCTCATATTCACATACGCAAAGATCAAGTTTGAACAAAAGTTGACTAGATTTAACCACGGTTGACTTGAGTTGACTAGTTTCGAAAAGAATTTTGAAATAATTACATAAAATTATTTAATTGTAAAAAGAGGGGTAAAAATTTATTAAGACAGAAAGGAATATAACAAGGAGAGCTCAACAAGGAGCTCAATCCAGAGCAACAAGATCGTCAAATTCTTGCACCATCTTGAAGGACAGTTGCCTCCTATCCCTAATATTCCAACCCGGATCATGACTAGATGCCCATTTGGCTAAACAATCAGCAGTTCTATTCCATTCATGAGGAATATACGTGAATCTAATGAACTAAAAAGAGGAAGAGAAGAAAATAATTTGCTTAACAACAGTTGCTATCTGCCAACTAACATCCTCAAGCTCTTGCGAAGAAAGCATGTTCACCACCACCTTGGAATCAGACTCACAGATAATCTTACTCCATCCCCACAAGCAACACTTTTCCACAGCATATAAAATAGCCTGAGCTTCCATGAGATTGTTAGTATAATCACCCTTATGAACTGAGAAGAAAAATTTAACATCCCCAGAACTACAACGAGCCACTCCGCCAATACCAGTCGGACCAGGATTCCCATGGGAAGAACCATCAGTGTTAATTTTTAGAACTCCATAGGGAGGAGGAGTCCAGTGCCCATCCCGGTTAACTCGACCCTTCCTCTGATGCTAAAGCTACCTGGACATAGAAGGAATCCTATGATCTGGAGCCCCATCCTGTAGATGAAAATTGAGGCGATTACAGATAGCAAGATCAACCGGATCCATACCCCCATCAAGCTCACACTTCACAAGAATAGTTTCTTGAAGAGAATGTCATATTTTCCACCAAAGATGCAAAACACCAAGCCGAACATCTTGGAATATGTGACGATTCCTCTCCAACCAGATATGCCAAAGCATGAAAGATGGGCCAGTAATCTTTGCAACATGGAGAAAAGAAGACTTGGAGGGCATGGATCTGCCGCTCATGGCAGGTGGAAGGCGATATGGAGATTATGTTGGTAAGGAATAGTTATTTTTTTGTTGTATTCTCTTGCATGTTTGATCGGGATCATGTTTTTGAAGGAGGCCCTTATTTCTACAACCATGTGGTGTTATTTGTCAAACCTTGGCATTTAGGTTTTAATTCTAGTGAGGATCTCCCTTCAACAGTGCCAGTTTGGGTTTGCTTGCCTCGTCTTCCCTTGGAATTTTGGCATGAAGATATCCTTCGACAAATTTTTGCTTTGTTGGGGAAGCCAGCTGCGATCACACATCAATCCCTCGATAAAAAGGTTATTTTTTATGCTAGAATTTGTGTTGAAATTAATTTGAATAACCCATTACCAGATTCTTTAAAAATTTGTATGGGGGATTTTTCTTGGGTGCAGCAGTTAGATTATGAATCTCTCCCTTTTCGTTGCTAGATTTGTCATGAGTATGGTCATTTACAGCATCAGTTCCCTCATAACTCAAGTTTCAAAGGAGTGGATGGTACTACAGCTGGCAATACTAGTGGTTTGGCAGATACTATAGGGAAAGGACAATCTCAAATGGATAATACTACCAAGGGGATGAATCCGCAAGATGCTATAGGTAAGGGTAAGGCTCAAATGTAGGATAAGGATGGATTTACCCCTGTTCGCCCTCGAGCTAAGGGACGTGGTCAAAAGAGGCCTTTGAAAGAAAGATTATCTGATTCAAGTTTTAACTGCTTTGAGGTGCTCGATAGTATGGTTCTAGAGGAGGGTATTCCTCCTCCTATCTCTTCTAATTTAGTTTTCCCAGATGAGAGATCTGTTCCTAATGATGCTTGTGTGGCATCCCAAGTTGTAGTATATCAGAACTGTGAGGTCCCTGTAGCTCCTGTGACAGAGGCTCTGGTGACTCCTGCAGTGTTGGAGGATAATGATGTTGTTTTAGCTGACTTGGTTAAGGATGTGCTACCATCAGGTAAGGGCAAGGGTTCTCCTCTCCCGTTGGGGTTGATGCCTCAACCCTTTAAGTGGGCTTCTTCTACTCCCCCTCTAAGGAGTGGGCACAAAATAGACCAAGAGAAGATTAAACTCACAGGAGATATATTGATTGAGTCTGGTTCAGTGAAACCTTTGGATTTTCATTTTCCCAATTCTACCCAATGATGATTATTCTCTCATGGAATGTAAGGGGGTTGAATAGCATCCCTAGACAAAAGGCTATTCATAACTTGGTGGTTGATCATAGCCCTGATGTTTTTTGTATCCAAGAGACTAAGCTCTGTGTGGAGTCAATGGTCCGACATGCCTCTAGTATTTGGTCTCGTGGCCAATGCCAGTGTGTTGGGGCAACAGGTAGTGCGGGTGGTTTAGCTATATTTTGGGATCCTCAAAAAATTTCTCCTCTTGGCTGGATGTCTTCTCGCTCAGCTCTCTCTATGGTACCTTCTGCTCTAGACTCAGGAGAGGTAATCATGGTTACTAATGTGTATGCACCTGTTGATCTTGTGGGAAAGAAGGAACTTTGGGAACATATTCAATATGTTAGACATTGTCATCCTTATCATCATTGGGTGTTAGCAGGGGACTTCAATTCAGTTTTAAGTCTGGAGGAGAAGCATGGTGGTTTGGCTAGATTGGGGCCTTCTTCTACTCTTCTTTGGCAACATATATCTCTTTTGCATCTCTCTGATGTTAAGCCTTCTAATGGTCTCTATACCTGGAATAATCGCAGGACTGGTGTTGCTACTATCTCAGAACATCTGGATAGATTTCTTGTTTCTTGCTTCTGGGTTAGTGGCACCCTTATTATCTCTTCAGAAATCCTTGATTGGAGGGGTTTAGATCATTGGTCAATCAAATTTTTCACTATATGGGCTTATGTTCTAAAGCATCCTCCTTTTAAGTTCCAGTTGATGTGGCTTCGGGACTCCTCTCTGCATGATTTTTTTTTCTATTGGTGGAAAGATGGTGCTCCTACATATGGTACTGCAATGTTCTCATTTTCTAAAAGGGTTCAATATGTTAAAAGGCAGCTCAAGATATGGAATAGGGAATGCTTTGGGAACCTTCACTTTATTAAGAGGCTTGCTCAAGAAGATCTTGATGTCATCACAAGGGAGATTAGAGATCGAGGTTTCTCAGAGGATCTTGGCAAGGCTGAATCCCTTGCTTCTAGAGCTCTAGAAGAATGGGAACTTTGAGAGGAAATTTTTTGGAAGCAAAAGACTAGAGTTGATTGGCTCCTGGAAGGAGATCGTAACACTACCTTTTTCCATAAAATAGTGCAATCTCGCCAGAATCAGAGCACTATCTCTTCTTTGATTAATTCTTAGGGAATCCAACTAAATTCCTTGCTAGCTTTGTTCAAGGAGGCTATTTGGTACTTCTCTACCCTCTTCTCTGAGGACTCTCCTCCTGCTTATAATGAAGAAAATCTTATTTTGTCCTGTATTCCTTCCCTTATCACTCAGGAAATGAATGATTATCTCATGCATCCTATTTCTTTGGAAGAGCTGGAGGAGGTGTTCTTTGGCATGCCTAAGGGGAAGGCTCTTGGTCCTGATGGCTTTCTAGTTGAATTCTTTCAAGGATTTTGGGACATCATTAATCATGATTTGTTGGAGGTGGTTAAATAATCCTATGCTAGCAAGCAGATGCTTCGAGCTTTGAACTCTACATTCTTGACTCTTATTCCTAAGAGAGAGGGTGCTAATCAATTGGAGTTTTTTAAACCAATTGCCTTATGTAATGTGGTTTACAAAGTTATTACTAAGTTGATTACTGAGAGACTGAAAAGGTGGCTTCCCATTATTATCTTAGAAGAACAAGGTGGTTTTGTTGCTTGCAGACAAATTTTGGATGGGGTGGTTATTGCTACTAAGGCTATTCACTCTATGGCTACTTCAAGGGAGAGAGCCATGTTTGTTAAGCTGGATATGGCTAAGGCCTACGATAGAGCTAAATGGAGCTTCCTAAAGAGTATTCTTCTTTCTTTTGGATTTAGCTCTGACTGGGTGAGTTGGATTATGAGTTGTCTTACTTCTACCTCTTTTTCTGTTCTTATTAATGGTCAACCTTCTCAACTATTTGGTGCTTCTAGAGGCCTTCACTAGGGTGACCCTCTCTCCCCATATCTATTCATCATCATGGCTGAAGGCTTGGGTAGATTCATTAAGCATCAGGTGTCCTAGAATTCTATTCAAGGCTGGCGGTGGGGTAATGGCTTACCTTCTCTTTCCCATCTTCAATTTGTTGATGATTCTACTCTTGTTGGTCTTGCTAGGATCAAGGAAGCTAAAGCCTTTCAACATGCTTTGGTCATTTATTTGGCAGCTTCACGCCAGAAAGTTAATGAGCACAAATCTTCCATTTACTTTTTTAACACTCCTGATTCTATTCAGCACAGGATTGTTGGTATCCTACGGTTTCAGATAGGATCACTTCCTTTGACTTATCTTGGCAACCCTATTGTTGTTTCTAGGAAGCCACGTCTCTTTTGGAAAAATTTGATTACCACATTTTCTAATATTCACATACGCAAAGATCAAGTTTGACCAAAAGTTGATTAGATTTAACTACGGTTGACTTGAGTTGACTAGTTTCAAAAAGAATTTTGAAATAATTAAACGAAATTATCTAATTAAATGGAGTACTTACTTTTAATTAATTAAACAAAGTAATTTAATTAAATGAGAAGCCATTCCTAATTAATTAAATGAAGTTATTTAATTAAATAAGAAAAGTGTCTCTAATTAATTAAAGATTATTTAATTAAATAGAAAAAGTAATTATGAGAGCATATCTCATTTTATTAAATTAAATATCTCAACCAAATCTCTCTTCAGTTCAAAAAGGGAAATTTCCAGTTCACTATTGATCAAAAATGAGTTAAATCAGTTAACTTCTTTTTCTACTCATATTGAATCAGTTAACTCCTTATTTTATTCAAATTACATCTGTTAACTCTCTTTAATTTGGAAATCTCCCTTTATGACAGAACTTTGCCTTTAATACTAACCGTTGATTGAAATCAATCTGAACCATCGATGAATTTTAGGAAAGTCTATTTAAGAGACCCTCATCTATTTATTTTGAAAGGTTGAATGAGAATTTGCATCGAATTGTTGCTAGAATTCATACTCACATTTGCTCATATTCACATATGCAACGATCAACTTTGACCAAAAGTTGACCATATTTAACCACGGTTGACTTGAGTTGACTACTTTCAAAAAGAATTTTGAAATAAGTAAACGAAATTATTCAATTAAATGGAGTACTTACTTCTAATTAATTAAATGAGAAGCCATTCCTAATTAATTAAATGAAGTTATTTCCAGTTCACTATTGATCAAAAATGAGTTAAATGAGTTAACTCCTTTTTCTACTCAAATTGAATCACTCAACTCCTTATTTTACTCAAATTAAATCTGTTAACTCCCTTTAATTTGGAAATCTCCCTTTATGACTGAACTTCACCTTTAATCCTGACCGTTGATTGAAATCAATCTCAACCGTTCATGAATTCTAGGAAAGTCTATTTAAGAGACCTTCATCTCTTCATTTTGAAAGGTTGAATGATAATTTCCATCGAATTGTTGTTGGAATTCATACTCATGTTTTCTCATATTCACATACGCAAAGATCAAGTTTGACCAAAAGTTGACCAGATTTAACCACGGTTGACTTGAGTTGACTAGTTTCAAAAAAAAATTTGAAATAATTAAATGAAATTATTTAATTAAATGGAGTACTTACTTCTAATTAATTAAACAAAGTTATTTAATTAAATGAGAAGCTATTCTTTATTAATTAAATGAAGTTATTTAATTTAATAAGAAAAGTGTCTCTGATTAATTAAAGATTATTTAATTAAATAGAAAAAATAATTATGAGAGCATATCTCATTTTATTAAATTAATTATCTCAACAAAATCTCTCTTTAGTTCAAAAAGGGAAATTTTCAGTTCACTATTGATCAAAAATGAGTTAAATCAGTTAACTCTTTTTTCTACTCAAATTGAATCAGTTAACTACTTATTTTAGTCAAATTAAATCTGTTAAATCCCTTTAATTTGAAAATCTCCCTTTATGACTGAACTTCACCTTTAATCCTGACCATTGATTGAAATCGATCTCAACGGTGGATGAATTCCAGGAATGTCTATTTAAGAGACCCTCATCTCTTCATTTTGAAAGGTTGAATGAAAATTTGCATCAAATTGTTGCTGGAATTCATACTCACATTTTCTCATATTCACATACGCAAAGATCAAGTTTGACCAAAAGTTGATCAGATTTAACCATGGTTGACTTTACTTGACTAGTTTCAAAAAGAATTTTGAAATATTTAAACAAATTTTTTTAATTAAATGGAATACATACTTCTAATTAATTAAAAAGAGATATTTAATTAAATGAGAAGCCATTCCTAAATAATTAAATGATGTTATATAATTAAATAAGCAAAGAGTCTTTAATTAATTAAAGATTATTTAATTAAATAGAAAAAGTAATTACGAGAGCATTTCTCATTTTATTAAATTAAATATCTCAAATAAATCTCTCTTCAGTTCAAAAAGGGAAATTTCTAGTTTACTATTGATAAAAAATGAGTTAAATCAGTTAACTCCTTTTTCTACTCAAATTGAATCAGTTAACTCCTTATTGTACTCAAATTAGATCTGTTAACTCCCTTTAATTTTAAAATCTCCCTTTATGACTGAACTTCACCTTTAATCCTGACCGTTGATTGAAATCGATCTCAACCATTCATGAATTCTAGGAAAGTCTATTTAAGAGACCCTCATCTCTTCATTTTGAAAGGTTGAAAGAGAATTTGCATTGAATTGTTGTTGGAATTCATACTCACGTTTGCTTATGTTCACATACACAAAGATCAAGTTTGACCAAAAGTTGATAAGATTTAACCAAGGTTGACTTGAGCTGACTAGTTTCGAAAAGAATTTTGAAATAATTAAACAAAATTATTTAATTAAATGGAGTACTTACTTCTAATTAATTAAACAAAGTTATTTAAGTAAATGAGAAGCCATTCCTAATTAATTAAATGAAGTTATTTAATTAAATAAGAAAAATGTCTCTAATTAATGAAAGATTATTTAATTAAATAGAAAAAGTAATTATGAGAGCATATCTCATTTTATCAAATTAAATATCTCAACAAAATCTCTCTTCAGTTCAAAAAGGGAAATTTCGAGTTCACTTTTGATAAAAAATGAGTTAAATCAGTTAACTCATTTTTCTATTCAAATTGAATCAGTGATCTCCTTATTTTACTCAAATTAAATCTGTTAACTCCCTTTAATTTGGAAATCTCCCTTTATGACTAAACTTCACCTTTAATCCTGACCGTTGATTGAAATCGATCTCAACCGTTGCTGAATTTTAGAAAAATCTATTTAAGAGACCCTCATCTCTTCATTTTGAAAGGTTGAATGAGAATTTGCATCCAATTGTTGCTGGAATTTATACTCACATTTGCTCATATTCACATATGCAAAGATCAAGTTCGACCAAAAGTTGACCAGATTTAACCACGGTTTACTAGTTTCGAAAAGAATTTTGAAATAATTAAATGGAGTAGTTACTTCTAATTAATTAAACAAAGTTATTTAATTAAATGAGAAGCCATTCCTAATTAAATAAATGAAGTTATTTAATTAAATAATAAAAGTGTCTCTAATTAATTAAAAATTATTTAATTAAATAGAAAAAGTAATTATGAGAGCATATCTTATTTTATTAAATTAAATATATCAACAAAATCTCTCTTCAGTTCAAAAAGGAAAATTTCCAGTTCATTATTGATAAAAAATGAGTTAAATAAGTTAACTCCTTTTTCTACTCAAATTGAATCAGTTAACTCCTTATTTTACTCAAATTAAATCTGTTAACTCCCTTTAATTTGGAAATCTCCCTTTATGACTGAACTTTACCTTTAATCCTGACCGTTGATTGAAATCGATCTCAACCGTTGATGAATTCCAAGAAAGTCTATTTAAGAGACCCTGATCTCTTCATTTTGAAAGGTTGAATGAGAATTTGCATCGAATTGTTACTGGAATTCATACTCACATTTGCTCATATTCACATACGCAAAGATCAAGTTTGACCAAAAGTTGACCAAATTTAACCACGGTTGACTTGAGTTGACTAGTTTCGAGAAGAATTTTAAAATAATTAAACGAAATTATTTAATTAAATGGAGTACTTCTAATTAATTAAACAAAGATATTTAATTATATGAGAAGCCATTCCTAATTAATTAAATGAAGTTATTTAATTAAATAAGAAAAGTGTCTCTAATTAATTAAAGATTACTTAATTAAATAGAAAAAGTAATTACGAGAGCATATCTCATTTTATTAAATTAAATATCTCAACAAAATCTTTCTTCAGTTCAAAAAAGGAAATTTCCAGTTCACTATTGATCAAAAATGAGTTAAATCAATTAACTCCTTTTTCTACTAAAATTGAATCAGTTAACTCCTTATTTTACTCAAATTAAATATGTTAACTCCCTTTAATTTGGAAATCTCCCTTTATGACTGAACTTCACCTTTAATCCTGACGGTTGATCGAAATCGATCTCAACCATTGATGAATTCTAGGAAAGTCTATTTAACAGACCTTCATCTCTTCATTTTGAAAGGTTGAATGAGAATTTGCATCGAATTGTTGCTGGAATTCACACTCACATTTGCTCATATTCACATACGCAAAGATCAATTTTGACCAAAAGTTTACCAGACTTAACCACGGTTGACTTGAGTTGACTTGATTCAAAATTTTTTTTGAAATAATTAAACAAAATTATTTAATTAAATGGAGTACTTACTTTTAATTAATTAAACAATGTTATTTAATTATATGAGAAGCCATTCCTAATTAATTAAATGAAGTTATTTAATTAAATAAGAAAAGTGTCTCTAATTAATTAAAGATTATTTAATTAAATAGAAAGAGTAATTATGAGGGCATATCTCATTTTATTAAATTAAATACCTCAACAAAATATCTCTTCAGTTCAAAAAGGGAAATTTCCAATTCACTATTGATCGAAAATGAGTTAAATCACTTAACTCATTTTTCTACCCAAATTGAATCAGTTAAGTCCCTATTTTACTCAAATTAAATTTGTTAACTCCCTTTAATTTGAAAATCTCCCTTTATTACTGAACTTCACCTTTAATCCTGACCGATGATTCAAATCGATCTCAACCGTTGATGAATTGCAGGAAAGTTTATTTAAGAGACCCTCATTTATTCATTTTGAAATGTTCAATAAGAATTTATATCAAATTGTTGCTAAAATTCATACTCACATTTGCTCATTCACATACGCAAAGATTAAGTTTGACCAAAAGTTGACCAGATTTAACCACAGTTGACTTGAGTTGACTAGTTTCGAAAAGAATTTTGAAACAATTTTAAAAAATTATTTAATTAAATGGAGTACTTACTTCTAATTAATTAAACAAAGTTATTTAATTAAATGAGAAGGCATTCCTAATTAATTAAATGAAGTTATTTAATTAAATAAGAAAAGTGTCTCTAATTAATTAAAGATTATTTAATTAAATAGTAAAAGTAATTATGAGAGCATATGTCATTTTATTAAATTAAATATCTCAACAAAATCTCTCTTCAGTTCAAAAAGGAAAATTTCCAGTTCACTATTGATAAAAAATGAGTTAAATCAATTAACTCCTTTTTCTACTCAAATTGAATCAGTTAACTCCTTATTTTACTCAAATTAAATATATTAACTCCTTTTAATTTGGAAATCTCCCTTTATGACTAGACTTCACCTTTAATCTTGACCATTGATTGAAATCGATCTCAACCGTTGATGAATTTTAGGAAAGTCTATTTAAGAGACGTTCATCTCTTCATTTTGAAAGGTTGAATGAGAATTTGCATCGAATTGTTTCTAGAATTCATACTCATATTCGCTCATATTCACATACGCAAAGATTAAGTTTGACCAAAAGTTGACCAGATTTAACCACGGTTGACTTGAGTTGACTAGTTTTGAAAAGAATTTTGAAATAATTAATCGAAATAATTAAATTAAATGGAGTACTTACTTCTAATTAATTAATCAAGGTTATTTAATTAAATGAGAAGCCATTCCTAATTAATTAAATGAAGTTATTTAATTAAATAAGAAAAGTGTCTCTAATTAATTAAAGATTATTTAATTAAATAGAAAATGTAATAATGAGAGCATATCTCATTTTATTAAATTAAATATCTCAACAAAATCTCTCTTCAGTTCAAAAAGTGAAATTTCTAGTTCACTATTAATCAAAAATGAGTTAAATCAGTTAGCTCCTTTTTCAACTAAAATTGAATCAGTTAACTCCTTATTTTATTCAAATTAAATCTATTATCTCCCTTAATTTGAAAATCTCTCTTTATGACTGAACTTCACCTTTATTACTGACCATTGATTGAAATTGATCTCAACTATTGATGAATTCCAAGAAAGTCTATTTAAGAGACCCTCGTCTCTTCATTTTGAAAGGTTGAATGAGAATTTGCCTCGAATTGTTGCTGGAATTCATACTGACATTTGCTCATATTCACATACGCAAAGATCCAGTTTGCCCAAAAGTTGACCAGATTTAACCACAGTTGACTTGAGTTGACTAGTTTCGAAAAGAATTTTAAAATAATTAAATGAAATTATTTAATTAAATGGAGTACTTACTTCTAATTAATTAAACAAAGTTATTTAATTAAATGAGAAGCCATTCCTAATTAATTAAATGAAGTTATTTAAGTAAATAAGAAAAGTGTCTCTAATTAATTAAAGATTATTTAATTAAATAGAAAAAGTAATTATGAGAGCATATCTCATTTTATTAAATTAAATATTTCAACAAAATCTCTCTTCAGTTCAAAAAGGGAAATTTTCAGTTCACTATTGATAAAAAATGAGTTAAATCAATTAACTCCTTTTTCTACTCAAATTGAATGTAATGCCCCACCAAGGGATCCAAAAAATTTCAGTGAGTTTACCAAACTTTTTTTTTTTTTTTCAACCATGAAATATAAACCATTCACAACACTTGCGAAAGCAATAAAAACAATTCGAATAAAAGTAAACATAACATACATAACAGTTACATTCTTTAAAGATCCCTTAACGTTGAATCACATCTAAATCCACCATTCATCTAATATCACATCCTTATGAAATTACAATGATACAACCAACATTCTTAAACCATATATAAGTGTCCTTTTACTAATTACATTTTAGATTACTCAATCATCCACTATACATGTTACAAGGTATGAAAAACTTAAAAGAATAAACATCCATGTAAATAAAGTACATTATTATCCAATATTAATCCATGATTCAATAACATAATGAAACCACATATCATACATAATACATCATCACAAAATATATAAACATATATCACAAAGCATAAATCTCTATAGTCCAGGAATCCTAAAAGTATACTAATTCAAAGGTTCCATTCACACAAAATTGACATCTAATTTCTAGAGGCTCAACAATGACATGTAGAAAACCTACTATGCAAGCGGGAAAGTTTCATCGCAATTATCACGTACAAGTTACCCTGGCAGTTAGCTAAACTCCATGGGTCTATACTGAGCTTATACAACCATTAGTATCTTCTCATACTGACGAGGCATACTACGGAATGCACGGTCGCAACCATGCATTCTCACTACTCCCATTCTAGCCTATACAAGCACTCAAGACATGGGCAAGAACGTCAAAAAAATTATCTTTTTAGGTTCATTTAATCCCCATTTAGTTTGTAAATGTTATCACTTATTAATCAAACTTATAATGAGTTACCCTGGCAGCCACTTAGGGCCCCGACCCCCATTGCAAGCCACTTCCAGACACTACAAGTAGATTACCTACTCTAAGCTCATGGAATCATAAAATCACCACAGTCCTGTACAAGCGACTATAAAAAAAATTTAAAAGATAATCCATAAAAAGAATCATCAAATATCCATGATAAAAGCACCAAATATCCACAATAAGAATCATCAAATCTCCATGAGCATTTGAAAAAGCATCCATAGAAAATCATGACCACAACAGTTCTCTATTGGCAACTGAAGGCATCACTGATAATCATAATAATCATTGGTTCTCAATAACCAAAATCACAATATCCATTGGTTCTCAACAAGCAACCAAGAATATTCTCAAAATCATACTGATTGAAGACTCCAAAATGGTTGAGTCAAACATGTCACAACATGACATCATCAAAAAATAAATCAACATTTCAGTCCCATCATGGCGACTAGAAAATAATACAAGGATAACTTATCAATGACTCAAAAATGATTAGCTCAGGTGTCTCATACACATACATCTCAGCTTCACACATGAAGACTGATGAACAATAACAATAAGAAAATACAAATATTTCATAGAGCATATCATCACATTACCATGGTTGGGCTTATAAAGATCGAGACCAAATAAAATCAACATGCCATCACATCTTATAACCCCCAAGCCTCTGGTAACAACTTAAGACTTGTCAACACTAGTCAACCCAAAACTCAAAACAAGAAGCATATAGAATACACGATGCAAACACATGTTTTGGTTTACTAAATTCACATAGTTGAATAATGTGTAGGGGTTTCTAGTTTTCTATTTGCAAGTATACTTCAAGTGTCTTAAGTTTCATCATTTGACCTACAAGTCAACCCATTGTTCCCCGATAGCATTATCCTTCCATTATTAAGAATTACATTCTAAGAATAACTTAAGAATAAATATTTACTCATTAAATCATTTGTCTCTTAATAAAATCATTCACTTTATTTTACTGAGATTACTAGTTGAATAACTCTTCCTTAATGCTACTTCAACTTTCAACGTAATCAAAGAATCATTATTCGTTTATAAAAGAACTAATTACTAGTCTTCAAATAAGAAGAATATAACTTTATTAAAATGATCAATTAAATCAATAGGTACACCATCCATGACCTATTAACATTCTAATAGTTTCCAATTCAATATTACTAAGTCTCACCATTAAAACATCTACGGTTATTAATCAATTCATGAGAGTACGACTTATCAACTTCGATGTAAATACTTCACAACTTTGCTAGAGGAATCGATATTAGCATATCAATTAAAACTCTGTTACATAACTTGATTATTAATTAAATCTAATTAACTCTAATTAATTTAATTAATAATTACATATCCAAGGAAACGTTGCAATTAATATAAGTTGACTAATAACTAACTATAATTCAGTACACAAATAATCATAATCATAGTTCAATAATAATAACTTGTTAATATTTAATAACAAGCTATATTGGGAATCTATAATGACCACATTCGTCATTCTTTTCAAATAAGACTCTATCGCACAACTTAATTATTAATATCATAGTTATAATATCAGCTCAATGAATATCAATACTTAAAATCCCAAAACTAATATCTTTTACAAAACTTTAATCATTAAGTAATCTCCACTAGATTAACTCTAATCAAATTTATTGATAACTATTTAAACCATTATTTATTAATAGTTTGTTCGACCCAACAAACATTAATAAATAATAAACTCATCAAACTATATTTCCATAAACCTCATTAGTTAATATTTAACTAAACCAAACGCCATTAGTTATATCATTAAGTTATTTATTAATACATAACGTATTAATCAATGCAATAATAATTCAAATTATAACAATGTGATAACCATGACAATGAGCCTATGTCAAATTAAATCCAATATCATTTAAGTCTTCTTAATGATAATCATTAAACATCTATATAAATTACAATAATTTTCAAACTTAAGGTATCAACTTCTTTATTAATTAATCTTAATTGATTCACATATAATTCTCCAAACCAAATAATAATAATAACTCAATTAAAAAATTTGACTAAATATTACCATAATTTGAATCACTTAATTGAATTATTCATAATAATAACTCATTAATGTCAGTCATTATTAACTAATAAAATTACAATAATTTTATTAATTAAAAATTGACTAAGCATCATCACACTAATGTTAAGTTAACAATTGATAAAGCATGTTTAACAAATATTTATTAAATCATATAAGGCTAAAACCTTATTATAACATTAAAATTGTTTATCATATATATATATATATATATATATATATATATATATATATATATAACACATTGACATCTCAATAAATTACTAATTGTCAATGAGGAAGCGAATTGAAACTATCATAAACATATATTATAGTTTAAACCAAAATAATAATAAAAACATATTAAGCGATTCATTATCGCTAGGCATTTAAAAGTCTTTATACAATTTTAAATCACTAGCCATGTTATGAAGGCCGTGCAGTAGATGACAGTCCGCCGCAGGTACCTTGCAGTACGCAGGTACCCCGCTGGCACAATAAAAAAAGTGGGGTCGGTGCTTTGATCATCGAGCGATTAAACATCGTTGAACAGCTATATGAAATGTTGTGCAGTCTGCGGGTCGTAGGTACCCTGCGGACACGCGGGTACACTGCAACCCATGCACGTACACTGCCGGTTAGGATGGGGGTGCGGTAATTTAAGCTGACCCCCAACAATGTTTGAATAAATATATATATTTTTATACGTTTCCAATAAACGTTTAACACACGCGATATAAAAAAAAATTTGACTGTGATTTATAATGTATTTACATATATATATATATATATGTATATCCATATATATATATATATATATATACATATATATATATACATATATACATATATACATATATATACATATATATATATATAAATATATACATATATATATATATACATATATACATATACATATATATACATATATACATATATACATATATACATATATATATACACACACACATATATATATATATACATATATATGTATATACATATATATATACATACATATATATATATATATATATATATATATATATATATATATATATATATATATACATATATATGTATATACATATATATCTATATATATATCCAGTTTGCCATCCATCATTACTGGTCCATATATGTAGTTATTATATATTAAAAAAAAGAACACATATATAACTTTCAAACAAGAAGGGCTTTCAAATATCTTAAATTAAGAATTTTCCTTTTAAAATAATTGTTTTCTAGACATATCCTTAAATCCATCCAACATGTTAACTATAAATTTTGAAATCATCTTTCTTAATTTGATTCAAATTTGAACCCAAACCTGATTTAGATCTAATTTCTCCCTTAATTGGATTTAGGTTTTTCTAATGTTTTCTCCTCAACCAAATAGGATATCTAAATTCCAATTTTCAAATTATAGATTCAATCACAGAGAGTATTCAGACACATAGACATGTTGAAGACAGGAAGAGAAATAGTGCAAAGAGAGTATGTGATGCTAAATTTGCCATGCCTCAGAAGTCCATAGAAAATCCCTTTCTTCTTCAACATTCGCAAATTCCTCCCGGATCCAAGCGAACTGAAATTCCCACCTGAAAAGAAGTGCTTGAAGAAGCATAAGAACATGTAGAAACATATATGAGCATATGAACTTCTCCAATGCATGTAAGCTTTGAAGCTTCCATTTTAAGCTTGTAGCTTGTAGCTTCCATTCAACTTTCATTTTAAGCTTGTCCAAACACACTAAGAGAGCCTTTATTTAAAGGTCTCTAAGATGCATCTAGAGTGTCTCTAGAAATAACTAGAAGATAAGCATTACAACCAAGCATGAGTCTTCTCCAACCTTCTAGATGAGTCTTAAGGTTGTAGACACCATGTGCTCAAATAAAATGCTAACTTCTAAGTGTAGACAATTTGTGCATTCTTAGAGTGCAAACTCATGTGTTGTCTACATGACAACTTTCGAGAATTTGCCAACTCCTATGTGAGCAAATATTAAAAATAATGCACAGTAATTAACTTAATATTTACTTTACTCTTTCCAATTTAATTTATTTATTTATTAAATCCCATGCGCAAACTTTAATAATTTCTCTTTTCAATCTTAATATATTAATATTTTAAGCACATGAAATCTAGAATCTTTTAATAATTTAAATATATTTTTCACTTTTAAATTTCATTTTCCAAAACTTAATTGCTAAAATATTTATTAGTTTTAATAATATTATTATTTAATCATTTATTTAAAAATGAACTCCAAATATATTATTATTAAAATAAATGTTGTCACATTCCAAATTTTAAAATTATAACTTTTATCTTCAAATTTAATTATTTTATTTAATTAATTTCTCAATTAATTAAATAAAATAAATATTAAAATATCATATTAATTTTTCATTAAATTAAACCATTAATTAAATCTTTTAATTAGGCTTAATTAATAGAAAATACATCAAAGACTCACAAGGTAAAAATATGAAAATCCATCATAGTCAAAATACATACAAAATCAAATCAACGGGTTTATATCACGAATTACATCATCTAATTAATTAAAGATTATTTAATTAAATAGAAAAAGTAATTATGAGAGCATATCTCATTTTATTATATTAAATATCTCAACAAAATCTCTCTTCAGTTCAAAAATGGAAATTTTCAGTTCACTATTGATCAAAAATGAGTTAAATGAGTTAACTCCTTTTTTTACTCAAATTGAATCAGTTAACTTTTTATTTTACTCAAATTAAATCTGTTAACTCCCTTTATTTTGGAAATCTCTCTTTATGACTGAACTTCACCTTTAATCCTGACCCTTGATTGAAATCGATCTCAACAATTGATGAATTCCAGAAAAGTCTATTTAAGAGACCCTCATCTCTTCATTTTGAAAGGTTGAATGAGAATTTGCATCGAATTGTTGCTGGAATTCATACTCACATTTGCTCATATTCACATACGCAAAGATCAAGTTTGACCAAAAGTTGACCAAATTTAACCATGATTGACTTGAGTTGACTGGTTTCGAAAAAAATTTTAAATAATTAAACGAAATTATTTAATTAAATGGAGTACTTACTTCTAACTAATTAAACAAAGTTATTTAATTAAATGAGAAGCCATTTCTAATTAATTAAATGAAGTTATTTAATTAAATAAGAAAAGTGTCTCTAATTAATTAAAGATTATTTAATTAAATAGAAAAAGTAATTATCAGAGCATATCTAATTTTATTAAATTAAATATCTCAACAAAATCTCTATTCAGTTCAAAAAGGGAAATTTCCAATTCACTATTGATCAAAAATGAGTTAAATCAGCTAACTCCTTTTTCTACTCGAATTGAATCAGTTAACTCCTTATTTTACTCAAATTAAATCTATTAACTCCCTTTAATTTGGAAATCTCCCTTTACGACTGAACTTCACCTTTAATCCTGACCGTTGATTGAAAGTGATCTCAACTGTTGATGAATTCAAAGAAAGTCTATTTAAGAGAACCTCATCTCTTCATTTTGAAAGGTTGAATGAGAATTTGCATTGAATTGTTGCTAAAATTCATACTCACATTTGCTCATATTCACATATGCAACGATCAAGTTTGACCAAAAGTTGACCAAATTTAACCATGGTTGACTTGAGTTGACTAGTTTTGAAATAATTAAACGAAATAATTTAATTAAATGGAGTACTTGTAATTAATTATACAAAGTTATTTAATTAAATGAGAAGTCATTCCTAAATAATTAAATGATGTTATATTATTAAATAAGCAAAGAGTCTTTAATTAATTAAAGATTATTTAATTAAATAGAAAAAGTAATTACGAGAGCATTTCTCATTTTATTAAATTAAATATCTCAAATAAATCTCTCTTCAGTTCAAAAAGGGAAATTTCTAGATTACTATTGATAAAAAATGAGTTAAATCAGTTAACTCCTTTTTCTACTCAAATTGAATCAGTTAACTCCTTATTGTACTCAAATTAGATCTGTTGACTCCCTTTAATTTTAAAATCTCCCTTTATGACTGAACATCACCTTTAATCCTGATCGTTGATTGAAATCGATCTCAACCATTGATGAATTCTAAGAAAGTCTATTTAAGAGACCCTCATCTCTTCATTTTGAAAGGTTGAATGAGAATTTGCATCAAATTGTTGTTGGAATTCATACTCACGTTTGCTTATATTCACATACACAAAGATCAAGTTTGACCAAAAGTTGATCAGATTTAACCACGGTTGACTTGAGTTGACTAGTTTCGAAAAGAATTTTGAAATAATTAAACGAAATTATTTAATTAAATGGAGTACTTACTTCTAATTAATTAAACAAAGTTATTTAAGTAAATGAGAAGCCATTCCTAATTAATTAAATAAAGTTATTTAATTAAATAAGAAAAGTGTCTCTAATTAATGAAAGATTATTTTATTAAATAGAAAAAGTAATTATGAGAGCATATCTCATTTTATCAAATTAAATATCTCAACAAAATCTCTCTTCAGTTCAAAAAGGGAAATTTCGAGTTCACTTTTGATCAAAAATGAGTTAAATCAGTTAACTCCTTTTTCTACTCAAATTGAATCAGTTAACTCCTTATTTTACTCAAATTAAATCTGTTAACTCCCTTTAATTTGGAAATCTCCCCTTATGACTGAACTTTACCTTTAATCCTGACCGTTGATTGAAATCGATCTCAACCGTTGATGAATTCCAGGAAAGTCTATTTAAGAGACCCTCATCTCTTCATTTTGAAAGGTTGAATGAGAATTTGCATCGAATTGTTACTAGAATTCATACTCACATTTGCTCATATTCACATACGCAAAGATCAAGTTTGACCAAAAGTTGACCAAATTTAACCACGGTTGACTTGAGTTGACTAGTTTCGAGAAGAATTTTAAAATAATTAAATGAAATTATTTAATTAAATGGAGTACTTACTTCTAATTAATTAAAAAAAGATATTTAATTATATGAGAAGCCATTCCTAATTAATTAAATGAAGTTATTTAATTAAATAAGAAAAGTGTCTCTAATTAATTAAAGATTACTTAATTAAATAGAAAAAGTAATTACGAGAGCATATCTCATTTTATTAAATTAAATATCTCAACAAAATCTTTCTTTAGTTCAAAAAAGGAAATTTCCAGTTCACTATTGATCAAAAATGAGTTAAATCAATTAACTCCTTTTTCTACTCAAATTGAATCAGTTAACTCCTTATTTTACTCAAATTAAATATGTTAACTCCCTTTAATTTTGAAATCTTCCTTTATGACTGAACTTCACCTTTAATCCTGACGGTTGATCGAAATCGATCTCAACCATTGATGAATTCTAGGAAAGTCTGTTTAAGAGACCTTCATCTCTTCATTTTGAAAGGTTGAATGAGAATTTGCATCGAATTGTTGCTGGAATTGATACTCACATTTTCTCATATTCACATACGCAAAGATCAATTTTGACCAAAAGTTGACCAGACTTAACCACGGTTGACTTGAGTTGACTTGATTCGAATTTTTTTTTGAAATAATTAAACAAAATTATTTAATTAAATGGAGTACTTACTTCTAATTAATTAAACAATGTTATTTAATTATATGAGAAGCCATTCCTAATTAATTAAATGAAGTTATTTAATTAAATAAGAAAAGTGTCTCTAATTAATTAAAGATTATTTAATTAAATAGAAAGAGTAATTATGAGGGCATATCTCATTTTATTAAATTAAATACCTCAACAAAATATCTCTTCAGTTCAAAAAGGGAAATTTCCTGTTCACTATTGATCGAAAATGAGTTAAATCACTTAACTCATTTTTCTACCCAAATTGAATCAGTTAAGTCCCTATTTTACTCAAATTAAATTTGTTAACTCCCTTTAATTTGAAAATCTCCCTTTATTACTGAACTTCACCTTTAATCCTGACCGATGATTCAAATCGATCTCAACCGTTGATGAATTGCAGGAAAGTCTATTTAAGAGACCCTCATTTCTTCATTTTGAAATGTTCAATCAGAATTTATATCAAATTGTTGCTAAAATTCATACTAACATTTGCTCATTCACATACGCAAAGATTAAGTTTGACCAAAAGTTGACCAGATTTAACCACAGTTGACTTGAGTTGACTAGTTTCGAAAATAATTTTGAAACAATTAAAAAAATTATTTAATTAAATGGAGTACTTACTTCTAATTAATTAAACAAAGTTATTAAATTAAATGAGAAGGCATTCCTAATTAATTAAATGAATTTATTTAATTAAATAAGAAAAGTGTCTCTAATTAATTAAAGATTATTTAATTAAATAGTAAAAGTAATTATGAGAGCATATGTCATTTTATTAAATTAAATATCTCAACAAAATCTCTCTTCAGTTCAAAAAGGGAAATTTCTAGTTCACTATTGATAAAAAAAATGAGTTAAATCAATTAACTCCTTTTTCTACTCAAATTGAATCAGTTAACTCCTTATTTTACTCAAATTAAATATATTAACTCCTTTTAATTTGGAAATCTCCCTTTATGACTGGACTTCACCTTTAATCCTGACCATTGATTGAAATCGATCTCAACCGTTGATGAATTTTAGGAAAGTCTATTTAAGAGACCTTCATCTCTTCATTTTGAAAGGTTGAATGAGAATTTGCATCGAATTGTTTCTAGAATTCATACTCACATTCGCTCATTTTCACATACGCAAAGATCAAGTTTGACCAAAACGTGACCAGATTTAACCACGGTTGACTTGAGTTTACTAGTTTTGAAAAAAAATTTGAAATAATTAATCGAAATAATTAAAATAAATGGAGTACTTACTTCTAATTAATTAATCAAGGTTATTTAATTAAATGAGAAGCCATTTCTAATCAATTAAATGAAGTTATTTATTTAAATAAGAAAAGTGTCTCTAATTAATTAAAGATTATTTAATTAAATAGAAAAAGTAATAATGAGAGCATATCTCATTTTATTAAATTAAATATCTCAACAAAATCTCTCTTCAGTTCAAAAAGTTAAATTTCTAGTTCACTATTAATCAAAAATGAGTTAAATCAGTTAGCTCCTTTTTCAACTAAAATTGAATCAGTTAACTCCTTATTTTACTCAAATTAAATTTGTTATCTCCCTTAATTTGAAAATCTCTCTTTATGACTGAACTTCACCTTTAATACTGACCATTAATTGAAATTGATCTCAACTGTTGATGAATTCCAAGAAAGTCTATTTAAGAGACCCTTGTCTCTTCATTTTGAAAGGTTGAATGAGAATTTGCCTCGAATTGTTGCTGGAATTCATACTCACATTTGCTCATATTCACATACGCAAAGATCCAGTTTGCCCAAAAGTTGACTAGATTTAACCACAGTTGACTTGAGTTGACTAGTTTCGAAAAGAATTTTGAAATAATTAAATGAAATTATTTAATTAAATGGAGTACTTACTTCTAATTAATTAAACAAAGTTATTTAATTAAATGAGAAGCCATTCCTAATTAATTAAATGAAGTTATTTAAGTAAATAAGAAAAGTGTCTCTAATTAATTAAAGATTATTTAATTAAATAGAAAAAGTAATTATGAGAGCATATCTCATTTTATTAAATTAAATATTTCGACAAAACCTCTCTTCAGTTCAAAAAGGGAAATTTTCAGTTCACTATTGATAAAAAATAAGTTAAATCAATTAACTCCTTTTTCTACTCAAATTGAATCAGTTAACTCCTTATTTTACTCAAATTAAATCTATTAACTCCCTTTAATTTGGAAATCTCCCTTTATGACTGAACTTCACTTTTAATCCTGACTGTTGATTGAAATCAATCTCAACCATTGATGAATTCGTGAAAAGTCTATTTAAGAGGCCTTTATCTCTTCATTTTGAAAGGTTGAATGAGAATTTGCATCAAATTGTTGCTAGAATTCATACATACATTTGCTCATATTCACATACGCAAAGATCAAGTTTGATCAAAAGTTGACCAAATTTAACCACGGTTGACTTGAATTGACTAGTTTCGAAAAGAATATTGAAATAATTAAATGAAATTATTTAATTAAAGAAAGTACTTACTTCTAATTATTTAAACAAAGTTATTTAATTAAATGAGAAGCCATTCCTAATTAATTAAATGAAGGTATTTAATTAAATAAGAAAAGGGTCTCTAATTAATTAAAGATTATTTAATTAAATAGAAAAAGTAACTATGAGAGCATATCTCATTTTATTAAATTAAATATCTCAAGAAAATCTCTCTTCGTTTCAAAAAGAAAAATTTCTAGTTCACTACTGATAAAAAATGAATTAAATCAGTTAACTCATTTTTTTACTCAAATTGAATCAGTTAAATCCTTATTTTACTCAACTTAAATATCTTAACTCCCATTAATTTGGAAATCTCCCTTTATTACTGAACTTCACCTTTAATCCTGACCGTTAATTGAAATCGATCTCAACCGTTGATGAATTCTAGGAAAGTCTATTTAAGAGACCCTCATCTCTTCATTTTGAAAGGTTGAATGAGAATTTGCATCGAATTGTTGCTGGAATTCATACTCACATTTGCTCACATTCACATATGCAAAGATCAAGTTTGACCAAAAGTTGAAGAGATTTAACCACGGTTGGCATGAGTCGACTAGTTTCGAAATGAATTTTGAAATAATTAAACAAAATTATTTAATTAAATCGAGTACTTACTTCTAATTAATTAAACAAATTTATTTAATTAAATGAGAAGCCATTCTTAATTAATTAAATGAAGTTATTTAAGTAAATAAGAAAAGTGTCTCTAATTAATTAAAGGTTATTTAATTAAATAGAAAAAGTAATTATCAGAGCATATCTCATTTTATTAAATTAAATATTTCGACAAAACCTCTCTTCAGTTCAAAAAGGGAAATTTTCAGTTCACTATTGATAAAAAATAAGTTAAATCAATTAACTCCTTTTTCTACTCAAATTGAATCAGTTAACTCCTTATTTTACTCAAATTAAATCTATTAACTCCCTTTAATTTGGAAATCTCCCTTTATGACTGAACTTCACCTTTAATCCTGACTGTTGATTGAAATCGATCTCAACCATTGATGAATTCGTGAAAAATCTATTTAAGAGGCCTTTATCTCTTCATTTTGAAAGGTTGAATGAGAATTTGCATCAAATTGTTGCTAGAATTCATACATACATTTGGTCATATTCACATACGCAAAGATCAAGTTTGATCAAAAGTTGACCAAATTTAACCACGGTTGACTTGAATTGACTAGTTTCAAAAAGAATATTGAAATAATTAAACGAAATTATTTAATTAAAGGGAGTACTTACTTCTAATTATTTAAACAAAGTTATTTAATTAAATGAGAAGCCATTCCTAATTAATTAAATGAAGGTATTTAATTAAATAAGAAAAGGGTCTCTAATTAATTAAAGATTATTTAATTAAATAGAAAAAGTAACTATGAGAGCATATCTCATTTTATTAAATTAAATATCTCAACAAAATCTCTCTTCATTTCAAAAAGAAAAATTTCTAGTTCACTACTGATAAAAAATGAATTAAATCAGTTAACTCATTTTTTTACTCAAATTGAATCAGTTAAATCCTTATTTTACTCAACTTAAATCTCTTAACTCCCATTAATTTGGAAATCTCCCTTTATTACTGAACTTCACCTTTAATCCTGACCATTAATTGAAATCGATCTCAACCGTTGATGAATTCTAGGAAAGTCTATTTAAGAGACCCTCATCTCTTCATTTTGAAAGGTTGAATGAGAATTTGCATCGAATTGTTGCTAGAATTCATACTCACATTTGCTCACATTCACATATACAAAGATCAAGTTTGACCAAAAGTTGAACAGATTTAACCACGGTTGGCATGAGTCGACTAGTTTCGAAATGAATTTTGAAATAATTAAACAAAATTATTTAATTAAATCGAGTACTTACTTCTAATTAATTAAACAAAGTTATTTAATTAAATGAGAAGCCATTCCTAATTAATTAAATGAAGTTATTTAATTAAATAAGAAAAGTGTCTCTACTTAATTAAAAATTATTTAATTAAATAGAAAAAGTAATTATGAGAGCATATCTCATTTTATTAAAATAAATATCTCAACAAAATCTCTGTTCAGTTCAAAAAGGAAAATTTCCAGTTCACTATTGATCAAAAATGAGTTAAATCAGTTAACTCCTTTTTCTACTCAAATTGAATCAGTTAACTCCTTATTTTACTCAAATTAAATCTTTTAACTCCCTTTAATTTTCAAATCTCCCTTGATGATTGAACTTCACCTTTAATCCTGACCGTTGATTGAAATCGATCTCAACCGTTGATGAATTCTAAGAAAGTCTATTTAAGAGACCTGCATCTCTTCAAATTGAAAGGTTGAATGAGAATTTGCATCAAATTGTTGCTGGAATTCATACTCACATTTGCTCATATTCACATACGCAAAGATCAAGTTTGACCAAAAGTTGACCAGATTTAAGCACGGTTGACTTGAGTTGACTAGTTTCAAATTTTTTTTAAAAATAATTAAACAAAATTATTTAATTAAATGAAGTACTTAATTCTAATTAATTAAATAAAGTTATTTAATTAAATGAAGTACTTACTTCTAATTAATTAAATAAAGTTATTTAATTAAATAAGAAGCCATTCCTCATTAATTAAATGAAGTTATTTAATTAAATAAGAAAAGTGTCTATAATTAATTAAAGATTATTTAATTAAATAGAAAAAGTAATTATGAGAGCATATCACATTTTATTAAATTAAATATCTCAACAAAAAAATTTCCAGTTCACTATTGATCAAAAATGAGTTAAATGAGTTAACTCCTTTTTCTACTCAAATTTAATCAGTTAACTCCTTATTTTACTCAAATTAAATCTGTTAACTCCGCTTAATTTGAAAATCTCCCTTTATGACTGAACTTCACCTTTAATCTTGACCATTGATTGAAATCGATCTCAACCGTAGATGAATTTCAAGACAGTCTATTTAAGAGACCCTCATCTCTTCGTTTTAAAAGGTTGAATGAGAATTTGCATCGAGTTGTTGCTGGAATTCATACTCACATTTGCTCATATTCACATGCACAAATATCAAGTTTGACCAAAAGTTGACTAGATTTAACCACAATTGACTTGAGTTGACTAGTTTCAAAATTTTTTTTGAAATAATTAAACAAAATTATTTAATTAAATGGAGTACTTACTTCTAATTAATTATTCAAATTTATTTGATTAAATGAGAAGCCATTACTAATTAATTAAATACGTTTATTTAATTAAATAAGAAAAGTGTGTCTAATTAATTAGAGATTATTTAATTGAATAGAAAAAGTAATTATAAAAGCATATCTTATTTTATTAAATTAAATATCTCAACAAAATCTCTCTTCAATTCAAAAAGGAAACTTTCCAATTCACTATTGATAAAAAATGAGTTAAATGAGTTAACTCCTTTTTCTACTCAAATTAAATCAATTAACTCCTTATTTGACTCAAATTAAATCTGTTAACTCTCTTTAATTTGGAAATCTCTCTTTATGACTGAACTTCACCTTTAATCCTGACCATTGATTGAAATCGATCTCAACCGTTGATGAATTTCAGGAAAGTCTATTTAAGAGACCCTCATTTCTTCATTTTGAAAGGTTGAATGAGAATTTGCATCGAATTGTTGCTAGAATTCATGCTCACATTTGCTCATATTCACATACTCAAAGATCAAATTTGACCAAAAGATGACCAGATTTAACCATGGTTGACTTGAGTTGACTAGTTTTGAAAAAAAATTTAAAATAATTAATCAAAATTATTTAATTAAATAGAGTACTTACTTCTAATTAATTAAACAAAGTTATTTAATTAAATGAGAAGCCATTCCTAATTAATTAAATGAAGTTATTTAATTAAATAAAAAAATTGTCTCTAATTAATTAAAGATTATTTAATTAAATAGAAAATTTAATTATGAGAGCATATCTCATTTTATTAAATTAAATATCTCAACAAAATCTCTCTTCAGTTCAAAAAGGGAAATTTCCAGTTCACTATTGATAAAAAATGAGTTAAATTAGTTAACTCTTTTTTCTACTCAAATTGAATCAGTTAACTCCTTATTTTACTCAAATTAAATCTGTTAACTCTCTTTAATTTGAAAATCTCCCTTTATGACTAAATTCACCTTTAATCCTGACCGTTGATTGAAATCAATCTCAACCGTTGATGAATTCCATAAAATTATATTTAAGAGACCCTCATCTCTTCATTTTGAAAGTTTGAATGAGAATTTGCATCGAATTGTTGCTGGAATTCATACTCACATTTGCTCATATTCACATATGCAAAGATCAAGTTTGACCAAAAGTTGACCAGATTTAACCACGGTTGACTTGAGTTGACTAGTTTCAAAAAGAATTTTGAAATAATTAAATTAAATTATTTAATTAGATAGAGTAGTTACTTCTAATTAATTAAATAAAGCTTTTTAATTAAATGAGAAGCCATTCCTAATTAATTAAATAAATTTATTTAATTAAATTAGAAAAGTGTCTCTAATTAATTAAAAATTATTTAATTAAATAGAAAATGGAATTATGAGAGCATATCTCATTTTATTAAATTAAATATCTCAACAAAATCTCTCTTCAATTCAAAAAGGGAAATTTTCAGTTCACTATTGATCAGAAATGAGGGTATGTGCAGGATCATGGTGTGCCAAAAAGTGGCGATCTAAAAAATATTTAGTTCTGAAATACTTCAAAAATTTTTAAAATCTATTCCCACTTTTTTCCCACCCATCCTGATACTAAATGAAAATAGTTAATACCTTTATAATTCCTACTATATCTTTCAATACCAACCTTATATGGTCATCTTTAAAACATCTTGAAAATGTGTTTTTGGTATGTTTTTATGTGTTTTTGACTTCAAGCATGTAGCTGACGACTTTTTTGAAACCAAAATTTGATGTAATGAAAAGGGTTTCTTAAGAATGTTCTTAGCTTTTCATAAACATAAGTTTTGTCAAATTACAAGTTTAGTAAGTAATTATTACTTATTTTCTAATGGAGTTAGCTACAAAGTGCTAATTACCATACTGGTTGAAAAATAGCTATAACTTTCAAACCGTATAAGATTTGTGAAATCCAAAAGATGTGTCACATTCTATGCTTCGACTAGTATAATAAAAGTAAAGAAAAACTTAATTTTGATTTTTTTTGAACTAGTTAAGGTGGTCAAACACAGGAGTTTTTTAATTCTTAAAACAGTATAGTAGAAAATTCATAATTAATTATTTATCTGGAATAAAAATTGTCAAAAATATGTGTCACACCCAGGCATGAGTCTACTTTTTATATCTAAAATTATATTTAAAAATATTATCATTTGATTATGATTAAGATGGTCAGACATACACCTACTTTTTATTTTCGCCCTGAAATTGTTGTAGTACTGCATTAAAATCCAAACTTTTGACCAATCAAATAATTTTCTCTTCATATAAGGCCTTGTAGTTTAGAAACTATATTCAATTTTTTATAGATTATTTTCTTACAATTTTTTGATATAAAGTCCAAAACCACTTTAAAATTATGTGTCAAGTTGAGATAACCCTGATTTACAAATTTTTCACTACCACTTAAGGCCATAGTTTGGTACACCGTGATCCTGCACATACCCATGAGTTAAATCAGTTAACTACTTTTTCTACTCAAATTGAATCAGTTAACTCCGTATTTTACTCAAATTAAATCTGTTAACTCCCTTTAATTTGGAAATCTCCCTTTCTGACTGAACTTCACCTTTAATCCTGGCCATTGATTGAAATCGATCTCAACCATTGATGAATTCCAAGAAAGTCTACCTAAGAGACCCTCATCTCTTCATTTTGAAAGGTTGAATGAGAATTTGCATCGAATTGTTGTCGGAATTCATACTCACATTTGCTCATATTCACATATGCAAAGATAAAGTTTGAGCAAAAGTTGACCAGATTTAACCACGGTTGACTTGAGTTGACTAGTTTCGAAAAGAATTTTGAAATAATTAAACGAAATTATTTAATTAAATGGAGTACTTACTTCTAATTAATTAAAAAAAGTTATTCAATTAAATGAGAAGCCATTCCTAATTAATTAAATGAAGTTATTTAATTAAATAAAAAAAGTGTCTCTAATTAATTAAAGATTATTTAATTAAATAGTAAAAGTAATTATGACAACATATATCATTTTATTAAATTAAATATCTCAACAAAACCTCTCTTCAGTTCAAAAAGGGAAATTTTCAGTTCACTATTGATAAAAAATGAGTTAAATCAGTTAACTCCATTTTCTACTCAAATTAAATCAGTTAACTCCTTATTTTACTCAAATTAAATCTGTTAACTCCCTTTAATTTGGGAATCTCCCTTTATGACTGAATTCACCTTTAATCCTGACCGTTGATTGAAATCAATCTCAACCGTTGATAAATTCTAGGAAAGTCTATTTAAGAGACCCTCATCTCTTCAATTTGAAAGGTTGAATGAGAATTTGCATCGAATTGTTGCTGAAATCTATACTCATATTTGCTCATATTCACATACGCAAAGATCAAGTTTGACCAAATCTTGACCAAATTTAAC
Source organism: Cupressus sempervirens (assembly GCA_028749045.1). Classification (NCBI taxonomy): domain Eukaryota; kingdom Viridiplantae; phylum Streptophyta; class Pinopsida; order Cupressales; family Cupressaceae; genus Cupressus; species Cupressus sempervirens. Next base: position 120,713,240 of record CM053783.1, read on the forward strand.
CACGATTGACTTGAGTTGACTAATTTTTAAAAGAATTTTGAAATAATTAAATGAAATTATTTAATTAAATGGAGTACTTACTTCTAATTAATTAAACAAAGCTATTTAATTAAATGAGAAGCCATTCCTAATTAATTAAATGAAGTTATTTAATTAATAAGAAAAGTGTCTCTAATTAATTAAAGATTATTTAATTAAATAGAAAAAGTAATTATGAGAGCATATCTCATTTTATTAAATTAAATATTTCAACAAAATCTCTCTTCATTTCAAAAAGGGAAATTTCCGGTTCACTATTGAGAAAAAATGCGTTAAATCAGTTAACTCTTTTTTCTACTCAAATTGAATCAGTTAACTCCTTATTTTACTCAAATTAAATCTGTTAACTCCCTTTAATTTGGAAATCTCCCTTTATGACTGAATTCACCTTTAATCCTGACCGTTGATTGAAATCGATCTCAACCGTTGATGAATTCCAAGAAAGTCTATTTAACAGACCCTCATATGTTCAATTTGAAAGTTTGAATGAGAATTTGCATCGAATTGTTGTTGGAATTCATACTCACATTTGCTCATATTCACATACGCAAAGTTCAAGTTTGACCAAAAGTTGACCAAATTTAACCATTTTTTACTTGAGTTGTACTTTCGAGGAGAATTTTGAAATAATTAAACGAAATTATTTAATTAAATGGAGTACTTACTTCTAATTAATTAAACAAAGCTATTTAATTAAATGAGAAGCCATTCCTAATTAATTAAATGAATTTATTTAATTAAATCAGAAAAGTGTCTCTAATTAATTAAAGATTATTTAATTAAATAGAAAAAGTAATTATGAGAGCATATCTCATTTTATTAAATTAAATATCTCAACAAAATCTCTCTTTAGTTCAAAAAGGAAAATTTCCAGTTCACTATTGATCAAAAATGAGTTAAATCAGTTAACTCCTTTTTCTAATCAAATTGAATTAGTTAACTCCTTATTTTACTCAAATTAAATCTGTTAACTCACTTTAATTTGGAAATCTCCCTTTATGACTGAACTTCACCTTTCATCCTGACCATTGATTGAAATCGATCTCAACCGTTGATGAATTCCAAGAAAGTCTATTTAAGAGACCCTCATCTCTTTATTTTGAAAGGTTGAATGAGAATTTGCATCGAATTGTTGCTAGAATTCATACTCACATTTGCTAATATTCACATGTGCAAAAATCAAGTTTGACCAAAAGCTGACCAGATTTTACCACGGTTGACTTGAGTTGACTAGTTTTGAAAAGAATTTTGAAATAATTAAACAAAATTATTTAATTAAATGGAGTACTTACTTCGAATTAATTAAAAAAAGTTATTTAATTAAATGAGAAGACATTCCTAATTAATTAAACGAAGTTATTTAATTAAATAAGAAAAGTGTCTCTAATTAATTAAAGAATATTTAATTAAATAGAAAAAGTAATTATGAGAGCATATCTCATTTTATTAAATTAAATATCTCAACAAAATCTCTCTTTAATTCAAAAAGGGAAATTTCCAGCTCACTATTGTGTCATGCCCAACCTATGAGGGCAAGAACACAATTTTTTTTTTGAATAATGATTAATAATTAAGCATGCTCTAGTTCGAAAATATTGAGATAACATCTTACGTATAGGTTCTCTACCTCATGTCTTAAGATTAGAACATGAAGACAATCACATCGCTAAGATATTAAAACTTTTGCTATAAGATTGATATCAATCTTAAGTTACGTTATTACATTAACTTCACAATAACATACTAAAGTTATTTAAATGACAATCTAATAAATTTTAGGTTAAAATTATTTGAAATAGCTGATCAAGGTCTAATTATCCGAAAAATCATGTCTATCCGATCATATATCTATACTTAAAATTTACTTATTGCAAATGTCAAATTTTTATTTTATTTTATTTAAACTCATAGTGCTATATAAGAATTAAACATATCAAAAGATAAGAACAATATTCGTTACTCTTAACTCTTAAACAATTAATCCTAAAATAATTATAATTAAACAAACATAGTTATTAACTAACTAAATAACTAATTGGTTATAAGTCAACTTCAACATAATGCTAGCTTAAAACTTGATTAGATTAAACAAATTACTCTTTAACAAATTTAAACTTAAACAACAAAATCAAACAACTATCTAAATCTAAAGTAAACCATATTTTAAATTATTAACTACATTGAATTTGAAATATATTTAAATTAAATACTACTAACTAAACCTACCTACTAACTAACACCTAACCACTAACCCTACCAAACCTCCCTGCCGCCTCGTCACCCCCAACCCCCTCTACCCAAGGCCTGCGCTCTTTCCAAGAGCTGAGCGCGCTACCTGAGCTCACTGACCTGCGTCAGTGTACACCGTCCCATCTAGCAAGGATGAGCCCCCAAGGTTAGCGATAAACAAGGAGGGGTTAAAAAAACATCCTTTAAACTAATGCATTCCAAGCCAAAAGAAGACGTTAGCTAGCATTTTTTTTAGTACGCTGGGCCCAAGGCGAGTTGAGGGAACGAGGGTGATGTCATCATTTATGATGACTTAGACTTACACATATAAATTTAAAACATTACTATATTCTTCCCTCCATACTGACGTTGAAGAAGGAGGTGAGGCATTTATGCAATAAAGTTTTATGGTTGCAAAATTAGATATTTAGGATATTAAAGACCATAATAAGTTACTTGGGTTATTCAAAATTAATTTATTGATTATTAATTAAATTTGAAATCAAGAATCAAAATGGAATATTCTCTGTTCAACAAGGGAATAAATCTTTTCTCCATACAATTTCCAGCATCCTGTAGGTGGATGTTTTGGAAATTTTCTTTAAGGGATGGTATGAAAAGTTATTTTACTCTCTTTTTTTTTTTGATCAAAAATTGAAAGGCTAACATATTGTTAATGTTATCCCAAGTATTAATTCTTAGAATTTCTTATGGCTTACAAAACTAATAGAGCATCTATTAAATCTATTAGATGATTAAGGTAGGATTCAATACAATTTCTATCACCTCAAAAAAAGATTGATTCAAGGACTAAATACGTCATTAATTTCCTTTATGGGCAAATCTATAATGACTTGATACATTCATAACCTATCAAGAGTTTGAATTATTTATTTCATTCAATAATGCAATGCTTTATCATTAGGATCTAACAATCATAAAAGGTGAATCTGCATGCATGATCATAGTTTTTGTTTTCAACATATATGAAAGCTTGGAAATCTTGTCAATTTTAACATCATCAATTCCTTCCTATTTGGTTTCCTACTCCAATAGTCTAAGTTCCTCATGATAAGATATTACAATTGATAATGTGAGTTATTCATTGGACTAAGTAAAGTTTAGGGTGATAATTCATATAACAATCAACATAAAACTTAATGCAGCCGATAAGCAATCCATGGCAAGGTTAAAGATAACTAACTGATTTATGCTTTAAAATTTAAGGAGATACATAATCTCTTAGTCCAATTGATTCGTTCATAAGGAAATTTAACAAGGAAGAGATAATTTGAGTTCATCTGATACTTATACATCAACTTGGAAATTCATTCTATCAAATTGTTCTTCCCTAACAATTTAAAAACTTGAAATATCATAATTCATAACATTATCCATTATTCTTAATTATTTATTTTTAATGTGCAACCATATTAAATTTAATACACAGTTTAAATCACATGATAACCAAATATGCTCAACACCAATTTTATTGGTAAACCTGATTCAAAGGCTCAGTCGGGAAAGAATCAGGAAGAAAACCCGGCTTCGTTGCCATTTACAATAAGGTTTGAAATACAATTTACAATAGAATCTCAATCCCAAATTTCAACAATTATATCAAATTTTCTTCATGATCATAATCAAGGAGTTTGTACTATTTTCTGAATCTCATTTCAAGGGCCATGGAGGAAACCAATATCTGATCGGGTGACAACCAAGCAGAATCAAAAGAAAATCAAACATGCATAATCATACATGGTTTACACAATAGGATTCACAGTGAATCAAGACTAGGGAAAGGTGGATTCTTCCAATAGGAGAAGTCAAGCACAACACCAATTCAGATGCCCAATTGGGGCTAATAACCAAGAACTTTCGTTCTTCCATTTAAACATGCCATATTCATAATAGGGTTGTGCTGACGGATAGGGGCCCATAACACCCTACCCTTTATTCCTCTTCTCATCTTGAGAAGAGACTCTACACTGGTTGGAGTCCAACTAAATAGACCTCTCCCTAAATTGGTCACTTCTGCCCTCTTCAAGGGTGAGTAATACCAAAACACCCATGCAAGGAAAACTCAAAAAAAAAAAAATGCAAATATAAACATGAAAGGAAAAAAACCAAAATAACATAGTTTTCAAATTTTTCCAACATACCCACAACCATACAAACAGTGAAACAACAACAAGGTAGCATGAACATGAAACAAAACATAAAATCTGAATAAGGGAAATGAGAATTTCCTACCTTCACAAAGAGGTAATGGCAATGAACAAATTTGAGTAGAGTATCCCCTTTCCTTCCTTCAACCTTCAAGCATTCCTCTCTAAATGTAGAGATTGGGTAACAACCAACTAGTCCAAGGAAGGCCTCTAAATAAGCCTCCAACTCAACCACCCAAAAGGAGCAATAACTATCTCCACCTACTAACAAATCTAGAAACTCCTAACTCAACCTACACCATGGTTAAACCCTAAGTGGAGATGAGGTGAGGTAACTCAAGATAGCCATGGTCAATTTTCGCACAAAGGCAAAAAGGGACTTTTTGAGTGACCTCAAAAGTAAAAAAAAAAGGCTTAGGGGTTGGAAAAGACCCCTAACCCATACCCATACCCTTTAGTTAGAATAATAACATGTTTAAAAGCTTAAGGAAAGGGGTTTAGAGTCAAATAAAATTTAGGAATAAAATAGGTCCAACTCACTACTCTAACTTGCAAATAAGCACTAATCCGAATTAAGGGATGACTAACCTTGATTAAGAAATCAAAAGTAAATTGGCACTAACTTAAACCAGCTTGGTCCAAAGGTTAAACAATTAACCCTACATACCACACTGAAGCACATAAACATTTTACGAGTGTCAAGCGACACTAAAAGAACATAATTATGAACATTAACATTCATTGAACAAGGAAATGCATACATACATCTCACAATACAAATATGTGAATTACGAACAACAAGATTTTCAAATTTAACACATAGAGATCAGTTCTGTTCCTCTGTAGGGTTTCTTGGCTAAAATATCTGCACACTCATTGCACACATCAGTAGTCCTGTAAAATCATATGTACATAAATGTATACATATTCAGAAATTCACATAAATTAAAACATACATCAATAAGAGTTTCTTTATCCTACTTAATTCTTAATCATTTAAAATCTCTTAAATAAAAGTCTCAATCCTACATTTACTGATTTCATCAACCTACATATACATGAAACATTAAATGACAATCATCAAATATATTTAAAATAACATCACACAACATGAAATAATAAAATATGTTCTAAGCATCAGATAATGTCTCGACATCTCGAGTCGTGAATAAAAAAATAAGGGTAATGTATCACTATGCTACGATGGGTCGGGGCGAGACCTCACATATTGATAAAAAATGAGTTAAATCAGTTAACTCCTTTTTCCACTCAAATTGAATTAGTTAACTCCTTATTTTACTCAAATTAAATCTGTTAACTCCCTTTAATTTGGAAATCTCCCTTTATGACTGAACTTAACCTTTAATCCTGACAGTTGACTGAAATCAATCTCAATTGTTGATGAATTCTAGGAAAGTCTATTTATGAGACCCTCATCTCTTCATTTTGAAATGTTGAATGAGAATTTGCATCAAATTATTGCTAGAATTCATACTCACATTTGCTCATATTCACATACAAAAAGATCAAGTTTGACGAAAAGTTGACCAGATTTAACCACGGTTGACTTGAGTTGACTAGTTTTGAATTTTTTTTTGAAATAATTAAACAAAATTATTTAATTAAATGGAGTACTTACTTCTAATTAATTAAAAAAAGTTATTTAATTAAATAAGAAAAGTGTCTCTAATTAATTAAAGATTATTTAATTAAATAGAAAAAGTAATTATGAGAGCATATCTCATTTTATTAAATTAAATATCTCAACAAAATCTCTCTTTAGTTCAAAAAGGGAAATTTCCAGTTCACTATTAATAAAAAATGAGTTAAATCAGTTAACTCATTTTTTCTACTCAAATTAAATCAGTTAACTCCTTATTTTACTCAAATTAAATCTGTTAACTCACTTTAATTTGAAAATGTTCCTTTATGACTGAACTTCACCTCTAATCCTGACCATTGATTGAAATCGATCTCAACTGTTCATGAATTTCAAGAAAGTCTATTTAAGAGACCCTCATCTCTTCATTTTTAAAGGGTTAATGATAATTTGCATCGAATTCTTGCTAGAATTGATACTCACAATTGCTCATATTCACATACGCAAAGATCAAGTTTGACAAAAAGTTGACCAGATTTAACCATGGTTGACTTGAGTTGACCAGTTTTGAAAAGAATTTTGAAATAATTAAACGATTTTTTTAAATTAAATGGAGTATGTACTTCTAATTAATTAAACAAAGTTATTTAATTAAATGAGAAGTCATTCCTAATTAATTAAATGAAGTTATTTAATTAAATAAGAAAAGTGTCTCTAATTAAATAAAGATTATTTAATTAAATAGAAAAAGTAATTATGAGAGCATATCTCATTTTATTAAATTAAATATCTCAACAAAATCTCTCTTCAGTTCAAAAAGGCGTATTTCAAGTTTACTATTGATAAAAAATGAGTTAAATCAGTTGACTCCTTTCTCTTCTCAAATTGAATCAGTTAACTCTTTATTTTACTCAAATTAAATCTGTTAACTCCTTTTAATTTCGAAATCTCCCTTTGTGACTGAACTTCACCTTTAATCCTGATCGTTGATTGAAATCGATCTCAACCGCTGATGAATTCCAAAAAAGTATATTTAAGAGACCCTTATCTCTTCATTTTGAAGGGTTGAATGAGAATTTTCATCGAATTGTTGCCAGAATTCATACTCACATTTTCTCATATTCACATATGCAAAGATCAAGTTTGACCAAAAGTTGACCAAATTTAACCACGGTTGACTTGAGTTGACTAGTTTTGAAAAGAATTTTGAAATAATTAAATGAAATTATTTAATTAAATGGAGTACTTACTTCTAATTAATTAATCAAAGTTATTTAATTAAATGAAAAGCCATTCCTAATTAATTAAATGAAGTTATTTAATTAAATGAGAAAAGTGTCTCTAATTAATTAAAGATTATTTAATTAAATAGAAAAAGTAATTATGAGAGCATACATCATTTTATTAAATTAAATATCTCAACAAAATCTTTCTTCAGTTCAAAAAGGGAAATTTCCAGTTCACTATTGATCAAAAATGACTTAAATCAGGTTACTCCTTTCTCTACTCAAATTGAATCAGTTAACTCCTTATTGTACTCAAATTAAATCTATTAACTCCATTTAACTTGGAAATCTTTTTTTATGACTGAACTTCACCTTTAATCCTGACCGTTGATTGAAATCGATCTCAATAGTTGATGAATTCCAGGAAAGTCTATTTAAGAGACCCTCATCTCTTTATTTTGAAAGGTTGAAAGAGAATTTGCATCGAATTGTTGTTGGAATTCATACTCACATTTGCTCATATTCATATACGCAAAGATCAAGTTTGACAAAAAGTTGACCAAATTTAACCACGGTTGACATGAGTTGACTAGTTTCGAAAATAATTTTGAAATAATTAAATGAAATTATTTAATTAAATGGAGTACTTACTTCTAATTAATTAAACAAAGTTATTTAATTAAATGAGAAGCCATTCCTAATTAATTAAATGAAGTTATTTAATTAAATAAGAAAAGTGTCTCTAATTAATTAAAGATTATTTAATTAAATAGAAAAAGTAATTATGAGATCATATCTCATTTTATTAAATTAAATATCTCAAATAAATCTCTCTTCATTTAAAAAAGAGAAATTTTCAGTTCACTATTGATAAAAAATGAGTTAAATGAGTTAACTCTTTTTTCTACTCAAATTGAATCAGTTAACTCCTTATTTTGCTCAAATTAAATCTGTTAACTCCCTTTAATTTGGAAATCTCCCTTTATGACTGAATTCACCTTTAATCCTGACCGTTGATTGAAATCGATCTCAACCGTTGATGAATTTCAAAAAAGTATATTTAGGAGACCTTTATCTCTTCATTTTGAAGGGTTGAATGAGAATTTTCATCGAATTGTTGCCAGAATTCATACTCACATTTTCTCATATTCACATATGCAAAGATCAAATTTGACTAAAAGTTGACCAAATTTAACCACGGTTGACTTGAGTTGACTAGTTTCGAAAAGAATTTTGAAATAATTAAACAAAATTATTTAATTAAATGCAGTACTTACTTCTAATTAATTAATCAAAGTTATTTAATTAAATAAAAAGCCATTCCTAATTAATTAAATGAAGTTATTTAATTAAATAAGAAAAGTGTCTCTAATTAATTAAAGATTATTTAAATAAATAGAAAAAGTAATTATGAGAGCATACATCATTTTATTAAATTAAATATCTCAACAAAATCTCTCTTCAATTCAAAAAGGGAAATTTTCAGTTCACTATTGATAAAAAATGAGTTAAATCAGGTTACTCCTTTCTCTACTCAAATTGAATCAGTTAACTCCTTATTTTACTCAAATTAAATCTGTTAACTCCATTTAACTTCGAAATCTCCTTTTATGACTGAACTTCACCTTTAATCCTGACCGTTGATTGAAATCGATCTCAACTGTTGATGAATTTTAGGAAAGTCTATTTAAGAGACCCTCATCTCTTTATTTTGAAAGGTTGAATGAGAATTTGCATCGAATTGTTGTTGGAATTCATACTCACATTTGCTCATATTCATATACGCAAAGATCAAGTTTGACCAAAAGTTGACCAAATTTAACTACGGTTGACTTGAGTTGACTAGTTTTGGAAAGAATTTTGAAATAATTAAACGAAATTATTTAATTAAATGGAGTACTTACTTCTAATTAATTAAACAAAGTTATTTAATTAAATGAGAAGCCATTCCTAATTAATTAAATGAAGTTATTTAATTAAATAAGAAAAGTGTCTCTAATTAATTAAAGATTATTTAACGAAATAGAAAAAGTAATTATGAGAGCATATCTCATTTTATTAAATTAAATATCTCAACAAAATCTCTCTTCATTTCAAAAAGAGAAATTTTCAGTTCACTATTGATAAAAAATGAGTTAAATGAGTTAAATCTTTTTTCTACTCAAATTGAATCAGTTAACTCCTTATTTTACTCAAATTAAATCTGTTAACTCCCTTTAATTTGGAAATCTCCCTTTATGACTGAATTCACCTTTAATCTTGACCGTTGATTGAAATCGATCTCAACCGTTGATGAATTCCAAAAAAGTATATTTAACAGACCCTCATCTCTTCATTTTGAAAGGTAGAATGAAAATTTGCATCGAATTTTTGCTGGAATTCATATTCACATTTGCTCATATTCACATACGCAAAGATCAAGTTTGACCAAAAGTCGACCAGATTTAACCATAGTTGACTTGAGTTGACTAGTTTCGAAATTTTTTTTGAAATAATTAAACAAAATTATTTAATTAAATGGAGTACTTACTTCTAATTAATTAAACAAAGCTATTTAATTAAATGAGAAGCCATTCCTAACTAATTAAATGAATTTACTAAATTGAATCAGAAAAGTGTCTCTAATTAATTAAAGATTATTTAATTAAATAGAAATTATAATTATGAGAGCATATCTCATTTTATTAAATTAAATATCTCAACAAAATCTCTCTTCAGTTTAAAAATGGAAATTTTCAGTTCACTATTGATAAAAAATGAGTTAAATCATTTAACTCCCTTTTCTACTCAAATTGAATCAATTAACTCCTTATTTTACTCAAATTAAATATATTAACTCACTTTTATTTGGAAATCTCCCTTTAAGATTGAACTTCACCTTTAATCCTAACCGTTGATTGAAATCGATCTCAGCGGTTGATGAATTCCAGGAAAGTCTATTTAAGAGACCCTCATCTCTTTATTTTGAAAAGTTGAATGAGAATTTGCATTGAATTGTTGCTAGAATTCATACTCACATTTGCTAATATTCACATACGCAAAGATCAAGTTTGACCAAAAGTTGACCAAATTTTACTACGGTTGACTTGAGTTGACTAGTTTTGAAAAGAATTTTGAAATAATTAAACGAAATTATTTAATTAAATAGAGTACTTACTTCTAATTAATTAAAAAAAGTTATTTAATTAAATGAGAAGACATTCCTAATTAATTAAAAAAAGTTAGTTAATTAAATAAGAAAAGTGTCTCTAATTAATTAAAGATTATTTAATTAAATAGAAAAAGTAATTATGAGAGCATATCTCATTTTATTAAATTAAATATCTCAAAAAAATCTCTCTTCAGTTCAAAAAGGAAAATTTTCAGTTCACTATTGATAAAAAATGAGTTAAATCAGTTGACTCCTTTCTTTACTCAAATAAAATCAGGTAACTCTTTATTTTACTCAAATTAAATTTGTTAACTCCCTTTAATTTGGAAATCTCCTTTTATGATTGAACTTCACCTTTAATCCTGATTATTGATTGAAATCAATCTCAACCATAAATGAATTCCAGGAAAGTCTATTTAAGAGACCCTCATCTCTTCATTTTGAAAGTCTGAATGAGAATTTGCATCGAATTGTTGCTGGAATTCATACTCACATTTGCTCATATTCACATACGCAAAGATGAAGTTTGACCAAAAGTTGACTAGATTTAACCACGGTTGACTAGTTTCGAAATTTTTTTTGAAATAATTAAATGAAATTAATTAATTAAATGGTGTATTTACTTCTAATTAATTTAACAAAGTCTTTTAATTAAATGAGAAGCCATTCCTAATTAATTAGTTGAAGTTATTTAATTAAATAAGAAAAGTGTCTCGAATTAATTAAAGATTATTTAATTAAATAGAAAAAGTAATTATGAGAGCATATCTCATTTTATTAAATTAAATATCTCAACAAAATCTCTCTTCAGTTCAAAAAGGGAAATTTCCAGTTCACTATTGATAAAAAATGAGTTAAATTAGTTAACTCCTTTTTCTACTCATTTTGAATCAGTTAACTCCTTATTTTACTCAAACTAAATCTGTTAACTCCCTTTAATTTGGAAATCTTACTTTATGACTGAACTTCACCTTTAATTCTAACTGTTGATTGAAATCGATCTCTACCATTGATGAATTCCAAAAAAGTCTATTTAAGAGACTCTCATCTCTTCATTTTGAAAGGTTGAATGAGAATTTGCATCGAATTGTTGCTGAAATTCATACTCAGATTTTCTCATATTCACATACGCAAAGATCAAGTTTGACCAAAAGTTGACTAGATTTAACCACAATTGACTTGAGTTGACTAGTTTCGAAAAGAATTTTGAAATAATTAAACAAAATTATTTAATTAAATGGAGTACTTACTTCTAATTAATTAAACCAAGCTATTTAATTAAATGAGAAGCCATTCCTAATTAATTAAATGAAGTTATTTAATTAAATAAGAAAAGTGTCTCTAATTAATTAAAGATTATTTAATTAAATAGAAAAAGTAATTATGAGAGCATGTCTCATTTTATTAAATTAAATATCTCAACAAAATCTCTCTTTAGTTCAAAAAGGGAAATTTACAGTTCACTATTGATAAAAAATGAGTTAAATCAGTTAACTCCTTTTTTCTACTCAAATTGAATTTGTTAACTCCTTATTTTACTCAAATTAAATCTGTTAACTCCCTTTAATTTGGAAATCTTCTTTTATGAGTGAACTTCACCTCTAATCCTAACCGTTGATTGAAATCGATCTGAACCGTTGATGAATTTCAAGAAAGCCTATTTAAGAGACCCTCATCTCTTCATTTTGAAAGGTTGAATGAGAATTTGCATCGAATTTTTGTTGGAATTCATACTCACATATGATCATATTCACATACACAAAGATCAAGTTTGACCAAAAGTTGACCAGATTTCACCACGATTGACTTGATTTGACTAGTTTTGAAAAAAAAATTTAAATAATTAAATAAAATTATTTAATTGAATGGAGTACTTACTTCTAATTAACTAAACGAAGTTATTTAATTAAATGAGAATTAATTTTTAATTAATTAAATAAAGTTATTTAATTAAATAAGAAAAGTGCCTCTAATTAATTAAAGATTAGTCAATTAAATAGAAAAAGTAATTATGAGAGCATATCTCATTTTATTAAATTAAATATCTCAACAAAATCTTTCTTCAGTTCAAAAAGGGAAATTTCCAGCTCACTATTGACCAAAAATGAGTTAAATCAGTTAACTCTTTTTTCTAATCAAATTGAATCAGTTAACTCCTCATTTTACTCAAATTAAATCTGTTAACTCCCTTTAATTTTGAAATCTCCCTTTATGACTGAACTTCACCCCTAATCCTGACCGTTGATTGAAATCGATCTCAACCGTTGATGAATTCCAGGGAAGTCTATTTAAGAGACTCTCATCTCTTCATTTTGAAAGGTTGAATGAGATTTTGCATCGAATTGTTGCTGAAATTCATACTCACATTTGCTCATATTCACATACGCAAAGATCAAGTTTGACCAAAAGTTGACCAAATTTAACCATGGTTGGCTTGAGTTGACTAGATTCGAAAAGAATTTTTAAATAATTAAACAAAATTATTTAATTAAATGGAGTGCTTACTTTTAATTTATTAAACAAAGCTTTCTAATTAAATGAGAAGCCATTCCTAATTAATTAAATGAAGTTATTTAATTAAATAAGAAATGTGTCTCTAATTAATTAAACATTATTTAATTAAATAGAAAAAGTAATTATGAGAGCATATCTCATTTTATTAAATTAAATATCTCAACAAAATCTCTCTTCCATTCAAAAAAGGAAATTTCCAGTTCACTATTAATAAAAAATGAGTTAAATTAGTTAAGTCATTTTTTCTACTCAAATTGAATCAGTTAACTCCTTATTTTACTCAAATTAAATCTGTTAACTCCCTTTAATTTAGAAATCTTCCTTTATGACTGAACTTCACCTCTAATCCTAATCGTTGATAGAAATTGATCTCAACCATTGATGAATTCCAGGAAAATCTTTTTAAGAGACCCTCATCTCTTAATTTTGAAAAGGTTAATGATAATTTGCATCGAATGGTTGCTTGAATTCATACTCACATTTGCTCATATTCACATACGCAAAGATCAGGTTTGACCAAAAGTTGACCAGATTTAACCATGGTTGACTTGAGTTAACTAGTTTCGAAAATAATTTTAAAATAATTAAACAAAATTATTTAATTAAATGGATTACGTACTTCTAATTAATTAAACAAAGTTATTTAATTAAATGAGAAGCCATTCCTAATTAATTAAATGAAGTTATTTAATTAAATAAGAAAAGTGTCTCTAATTAATTAAAGATTATTTAATTAAATAGAAAAAGTAATTATGAGAGCATATCTCATTTTATTAAATTAAATATCTCAACAAAATCTCTCTTTAGTTCAAAAGGGGATATTTCCAGTTCACTATTGATAAAAAATGAGTTAAATCAGTTGACTCCTTTCTCTACCCAAATTGAATTAGTTAACTCCTTATTTTACTCAAATTAAACCTGTTAACTCATTTTAATTTGGAAAATCTCCCTTTGTGACTAAACTTCACCTTTAATCCTGACCGTTGATTGAAATCGATCTCAACCGTTGATGAATTCCAAAAAAGTGTATTTAAGAGACCCTCATCTCTTCATTTTGAAGGGTTGAATGATAATTTTCATCGAATT